>OX388348.1:64543588-65748962 GCA_947579665.1 Sympetrum striolatum | reverse complement strand
TTGGTTGAATTGGAAGATTAATTTTGTATATCTATCTAGAATCAACGTAACGGGTGTGATTCGATATGTTGATACGATGTAATTGATATTTGATCGAATCGCTTATCTCAGTTTGTTTGGTACCAAATTATATTTTGCGATGAAAATCGAAAGGCAAGTTATTCGTTATTCCTGCCTTATATATTTATTTAATTTTTGTGCATTGCTTATCACCTGAATTTATTCAAATCTAACGAATGTTAATTTATCATATAAGGTATTCATAATTAAAACACATTGGTATCAGCACCTTTAATCTCCTTTAATAAGTCTGACACTTCAATAGATTTGCTAAACATTATTTTGTAATAATAGAGAAATATAGATTCTAGGTAATATTTGGTTTAACTACCGAAGTTTGAAGTTTAAGCTCTTCTTAACTTCCACAGCCTATATATAGAATGTGTTTGATAGAATTCACATTTGATAGAATTATAATTACGAATTTTATTTTTAAATTAATCCCCATCACATGGCACGAGCGATATATATAGATTAAAAAGAACAAACAATGATAATGGTAGAAAACAGGGAAAGTTTCAATTTCCTGTAAGATTCTTACCACTTGATATGTTATTTTTATTTTCACATTATATTCTAATATCTCCCACTGATTCCGTTGAGTTCCATTTGATTGTTTTATACAGAATAAATGGAATGTAATTCATTAATCTGATATTACCTAAATTAAAATATTATCACTTTGATTCGGCTAGTTATTTCTCAGTTATTTCCATCTCTGGTCACACCTAATTAATAAGTGTTCTACTTTTCGGTAGTTTCATGTACACTCAAAAATCCCTATCAAGCGCCATCTCCTTCATTGCCTTATAGTTGACCCCACCCCTTATGTCATCCGACAGCTTCTGTCTTTGTCTTCCCCTGTGCTTTTTTACCCTGAATTCTAGCCTCAATTACAGTCTTCAGCAATCCCTCTCATCTCCATGTGTAACCCACTCATTTCCTCTGTCTACGCTTAATCACTTCGATTAAAACCCTCTCTTTCCTAACCATTTCCTGCACCTCCGTTTTGTTTCCCTCCAAATCCAACTTACTTTTTCCATTCTACGCCATATCCACATTACGAAGGCATCCAAACGTTCTTGTCACACCTACTTAATTGAATAGTCCTTATCCCACCCCTCACTCAACACCAACAAATTTCTCTACGAGTACATCTCTTTCTTTAACTCTTCCCTCACGATCTTCTCCCCTTCACTCTAATCGTTCATTCCCTCTTTCCTGTTGCCATCTTCCGTCTCCAGCTACAACTAAGTTCTTTCTCCTCTTGGAAGCGAGGCTTATGTTCTCAAATATCCTCCTCTTCTGTTTCCCATTCTTTCCGCCTCCTTTCTCCCCCTTGCTTTGCGTCCTCTATTCTTCGCCTCTCAGCGTTATCAAAATCCTAACATCTTCCGTTCTTTTTTTTCTCTTTCAGATGTTCTTTGCCTCCCCCCACCGTCTTCCCTTATTTATATGTATCCGCATTGCTCAAGGCGAAGCGTGCCCTTTCCTTTCTATTTATTTTCAATCGATTTTTATGCGCTTTGTTTTATTTGGACAGCTTCCCTCTGTGTATCGGTCCTCAATTTAGGTACCCATTGTGTGTTTTTTTATCTTCGGACCGCAATCTTGTAGCGGCGGAGAAACGTGGGTGTTTGGATGCCGAAGAGCTAAACCGGTTAGATTTATGCTCCTTTGGTATTTCTTCATGACGGTATGGTGACAGTATTGTGTAGTGAAACAGGATTAAAAGGTAGACAGACACGATTGTATTCTGTGAAAGGTTCCATTGCTGTTATTATGTGCTTAGATACGGAGGGTACATCTTAGAACTCCTTCAAAAGTTTTCAGGTAATGAAAGGTCAAACGTTCTAGAAGAGATCATACTCAGATATATAGATAAATTAATTAATACGTAGGTGCTCCACCATCCTGTAGGTTCACGTTCGTTGAAAATACCTATTCAACGGCATCTCCTTTACTTATTTGTTGCTTAAGCCACCTTTTCTAACATCTAGCATCTTCTTCCTTTGTCTTCCTCACTGTTATTTCCCTTTAATTCCACAATCAGTTAATTTGTTTAAAAGATACTCTCTTCTCAATATTTAACTAACATATTTCCTTACTATAGTTACCTAGGAAGTATGTAAACATCATAAATAGAAAACTCTTAGTAAGTTCCACAAGAGGACCATTCCACGAAGTCAAGATCGATCGTATTAAATCTAGGAATTATATATTATTATTATTTTATATATTTAAGTCCCACCTATGAAAAATTACGAGATCCCCTCCTATTATAAAATTCTATACGGATTTCTTGGATGATATTCTGATATAACTCTCAAGGTACTGAATTATTGCTGTTTTTAATCGTATCCTCATTATGTTGTTTGTGGATACATTCTCGAATCATTTCCGATGGAATTAAATGAAGTAAGTAGTTCGATGTAAAGTAGACCTGAATGTAAATATTTTGGATTGCTGCTAAGAATAGCTTCCTCTTTGTAATTTTTCCCGCAAAATCAAAGAAGGAAATAATAGTTCCAGCAATATAAATAAACTCACGAATTTTCTGGTGAAAAAGTTTGCAGTAGCATGAGATATAGAAGGAAGTTTTAAATTAGGAGAAGCTTCTGCTTTGGACTTAAGTTGCATGAATTTAATGCTCAAAAAGACCAAAAGAATGCGGGAAACATGAAGCCACAACTTAAAAAGGATATACAAAAGAAAATCTCATTACTTTAAGTAATTTGATTGTCCATCGTACACGTGAGCTTTATTTCAACTACTGCGTAATTAACTTTAACTTCAGCGCACGTGCAGTATTCGTTAAAATGTAGGAATATCGCGACATTATTCTTCCCAAGTTTCTGCTAGCATATCCTGATGAATAGAATATTTTTCATTTGTCATTCGGGACAGGGTAGTGTATATGATTACATTTTTAATTTAAAACGAAGTATTTGCGATGGACTTGTACGTATATTAATGAACTTTAGTGTAAAACTTTGTATTTTGGTGAGTAGATAATAGTGTCTAATATTATAGAAATGTTTGTGTGCTCCGGAGTTCAAACCCTTCTCGAGATTAGAACAGTTTAAACCTCTCCTAAATTAGGATACCTTTCCCGGATATTTTATGTTGTAGAAACATTGCAGTTCGTCCCACATATCTTCTGCAAAACATTTTTGAAACAGAGAGGGAGAAAGACAGACACGATATAAATAATTTTTCAAACTTAACAAAGTATATTATATTATAAGTACATCACGACATTAAATTAAATACAACATTTAGGGATAATTATGGGCTTACACATACATTTCAAGAGGTAAGCAAATTCCGTTCCTGTTTCCATATCTTGTAAAATTGAATATTTGTGTTTTGATATAGAGAAATATGTACTCATCGTTTACATTTTTAGTAGTAGTATTATTAAAAGTGCTTCGACAGCTTAGGTCACTCGCACATTGGCTCCCACCGGGAATCGAACCCGGAACCACTTTCACTGAAGGCAAACGAGCTGTCCACATGACTACCGGGAGCCCGTTTACATTTTTCTCAGCCCTATTCTTGGCTATTATTTCATTAAAGTAACTGAGGCATAAGTGAATAATTTCACTGATTGTTGTCTCTCCCTAAGCATCGACAAGAAAAGTGTTATTCGTAGTGTTAATGAGCTTCGCTGATGTGGACATGTTCCTTATAGCATTTTGGCTCAGTGAAGAAAGCAATGGCAATCTTCCTCTCTCCTCATCTTGCATAATAAGATCTAACTTCTCTGGCCGTACTTCGTGGAACGATATTTAAAAATGATAAAAACACTGTAATTTCCACATTAAAAATCTGATGTGGCCAGCACATGACTTTCTCCATACATAAGATGTAAATATTTATCTACAACAGTAATTTCGAACTCTATATTCCATCTAAACTTAGAAGATGAGTGATTTATTTATATATTATTATCTTTTACGTCACAAACATTATAAATAATGTTTTTCGGGATATGCTCGATGAAAAACGATGAATTTCGCCTTTCGCCCATAGAGCCCAGAGCGCCCGCAAAGTACATAATCAGCAACTTCCAGTTTATCAGTATTTCATGAATAACTCCTAAAAAAATCAATGATAAAAAAATATGTTTAATACAAAAGTTATAGTAAATTACATTTTCTAAAACATTTATAAATAATAGTATATACCTAAATATCATATTTACGGAGATATTTTGAAAACCGGAAATGAGCTTTGAAGAATGAAGCTCAACTTCCGGGTAACCGATTTACTCCAAAAACTAATCAACTCCAACGACTGTAATAAAAGTACTATATATAAAATTTGGTGTTGATCCGACAAATAGTTTTCATGTTAGAGCGCCCACAAAGTACATAATCATCTTCTTCCGGTTTATCAGTATTTCACGAATAACTCCTAATCAACCGGTGATACAAAAATATGTTAAATACAAAAGTTATAGTAAAACACATTATCTAAAACTTTTATAAGGTATACATTATACCTATATATCATATTTATGGAGATATTTTGAAAACCGGAAATGAGCTTTAATGAATAAAGCTCGACTTCCGGTTGATCGATTTACTCCAAAAACTAATCAACTCTGACAGCACACACCACAGTACTATATATGAATTTTGGTATTGATACGACTAATAGTTTTCACGTTAGAGCGCCCACTATCACACACACACATACACACACACACACACACACACACACACACACACACACATACACACAGACATCATTCCGAAAATGGTCAAAACGTGTTCTAGGAACCCCAAAACATGTATTTCCGTTGAAATCTCGAAGTCGATTTTTTTCATGAAAACAATACTTTCTCTATACTTCGTATATGGAGAAAGTAAAAAAATATTGTGGAAATTACAAAGTGTATTTTATCATTGCCTGCATAATAAGTTTCAATCCCCAATACTAGGTCTCATCAGCTAATGTTAAATTTGGTTTTCCAAATGTCCTCCGGGCTGAATAATTGGCAGATATACATTTATAGTAAAAACTAAGAAAACATCTAAAGTTGTTATTTCCCCCTATTTCTATTTTACTCTCTGTGAGAACATCATTAGATGCAAAGGTAGGAATTCGTGAGAATAGGTGAGATTACAACTTTTGATGATATTTTGGATTTTACTATTGTAATATACATTTTCTATCAGTGGTCTACCATATTCTACTTAACAGACATTCTTTCCGAGGTGTAAATGAGTAGGCGTCAGAGAGTCTAAGAACGGGGTGAAGGAAGGATTCTTAGAAGTATTTCTCAGTCAGCCGGAGTGGAGAACAGGGCGGCCCAATGCTTAGAAGTGGAGGTCAAGGAGTTCTCGAGCGAATAGCAGAAGAAACTTTTCGCAAAACTTTTCTTCTCTTTCTCATCCCTTCATTTCACTCTTAAAACTTTTTTCCTTATCCTTTCCTTCCTCTTCTTTCTTTCCTCGTAACCTTCGACCTTATTTCATCTTTGCGTTCCAAAAATAAGTACATTTAACGCTGCCTCCTGATGTATATATTTAAACATGTATTGCACCAAAAATTATTTCAGCCATTTATGCCTTCAACCGATCTGAAGTACTTTCTGCATCTAATTTAATGTTTTTCTTAAATTACTAGATTTTCCTCTATGATGTACTCGTATACTTCTGTATCGAAGGTAATTAATTCTGTTCCTGAATTGACCTATTTTTCCTCTATGGTATGGAGTTCCGAAACAGCTACCTGGAGGTAAGATTAAATGTTGAGGGACAGAGGGGAAAAATAGACAGGTTGTTTGATGATATATAAATAAGAACTAGATGCCGATTAATGATGGGAAGTGTATTTCAAGGCATATACAGCAGTCCAGAGGTTAGGTTTAGGAGTCCAGGTTTCTTTTATACGTTTTCAGTTAACAGCAAATCAAACATACAAGCGAGTTATTAGTTTGGTTTGAATTGAATTTAGTTGAACACCATCGTGTTTTTCATTTCAGTGATGTATATTCTTGTGATCTCCTGCTATCAGGTTGTAATTTCTTATTTCAGCATATTTTTCGAACCCAATTGACATACCTTATCCAAATGGCTTGATGATGATGAACTAACTTTTTAATCGTGTACATTGCCCTTTCAAGATACGTATACTTTTATTTGTTTTTATGTGATAGTAGCTAGCATCTGGGGATAACTTTTTTCGAAATGCTATTTGGGCCTTTCGTGGGTGCGTATCTCTAAATAGTCTAACCATATGGAAATCAGTATACAGGGAAAGAAGACGTGAGACTTATTTGGACCGTACTTTGATTGCGTAAGATGATTGAATAAATAAATTTTAAGCTGATATGTCTATAACTGTTACAGGAAATGGTCGGTAATGTTTTATATAGGTACTGCTAAATAACTGCTTTATCTCCACTTGACGAAGCGACTTTTGGATGAATAATTCCTGTGGGATAAGTCTTGGGCGTAGTTTCTCTGTGTGTAAGGCCCCCTAGGGTGTATTGTCGTAATGTGAATTGCCCCTTAGAGAAACGTCCGTATCGAAATATATATATTGTAAGTATATGCTTTGTTATTTGTTTAAAATAATGAAAAAGCGAAGCAAATATTTGTTACTTTGGCTTAAGGATGCACGATTATACATGCAAAGACTTTCCCTATCCACAATTCTTGTTTTCCCCTTCAGTGTTTGCCACTCATTCTTATGACTTCTTTTCAAGATTTTCTGCTCGTCACCTTCGAAGTCCTGCATACATTCCTTCCCTTTTCACCCTCTTTCTTTTCATCCAAATTCAATGTCACCCCCTTGCATCTCTCCACATGATGCCCCTCATATCGTTACTTCTTTCATTCTTCCTCTCTTTCATGCTCTCCAATCCCCCATCCTCTTATTCCTTTATCCTCACCCCTTCCACCTCTCCAAGCCACTCTTCTCAACCCTCATATCTCTAACTCTCCACTTTCAACCCTTAACTTCTTCGCTTTCATCCCCTCCCGTCGACCCACTTCTCACCCCATGTTTCCCCGGGGACAGGTGGGGGTAAAGAAGGGTTCAGAAGAACGATGAGAGTGGTAAGGGGAGGCGAAGGGAATAGATTAGGAAGAGGAAATGGCGAGAGTTTCCGCGGAGAAAAAGTTGGGGAAGTATTCGTTCAGGTGAGTCTTATAAGCGGAAGGAATGGGACGTTAAATGGGCTCGAAGAAGTAGAGGAAGTGACGGATTTACGGAGTGGGAAATGCATCCAAAAGTTGGTTAGGGCGATCAAGGTTCCGGGTCTTTTAAAGGATTGCTGTTATTTCCGCTATTGTAATTGTTTCTCCCACCCATTATGTAACCTGATAGCGGAATTATAAGTTATGCTTTACGTTACAATTCAAAGTTACCCCTTTACCATGTCAAATTTCATGATAACCTCTCGTGTTTGTAAGTCTCCGTACATGAAATCTATCACCTAAGTCACAATTTGGTGATACGTTTCTGTCATGTAAAATAATTAATTGGATTTGTACCTTGGGTTGAAACCTGGTCTATTAAAAATTTATGTGGTATAGATAGAAGTATAGATAGATGGTTATTGCGCGGGTTACTTTTATATCTTTATTTTTAACTACAATATCTGTTTTATTATAATTTATCATTTACAATCTCTTTACTAGTATTTTAAAAATTCATAATCCATCTCACTTTTTAAATTCGTATTCGTCTTGTATTTCATCGTATCTTTATAATTATTAGTCATGTGTATCTCATGCATTATTAATTATAATCTCTTCTGAGTATATGTAAATACAAAATATTAATTGTGCTGTAATTGACCATGTGAAAGTACTTATATTATTGATTACATATTAAATGAATTAGTTTGCAACGCCTGTGTTTTTCTTCCGCTGTATTTCTGAAGACGAAATGTTTCCATAGAATGTGTCCTACATAATTGTCACAAAATTTCACTGTACTGCAATTGTAACCCTGATTCTGTTTTAGAAAATAATATGTATAAATTATATTTTGACCGCACTATAATGACAGATAAGACAATGTACCTCAACGGACCTAATATTTCTCTGACAGAATAAGAAGACATTTTTTTTTCTGGTAGATATAGCAGTCTCTTTAACGGATGACATAGAAAGATCAATTCATGACAAAAGAAGCAAATATTAAGAACTAGCGAATGAAATATTACGAATCTGGTGCATGAAACCAGTTATAATAGTACCAATAGTGTTATCGGCCACCGGTATAAGAAATGTTTCTTAGCCTGGAAACTTTAACTTAAAAAAAGAGCATTTGTATAAAATTCAAAAGGCTGTTATTATTTCAACATGTCATATCGTAAGGAAATTTTTAAATTTTGGTTTGTAAATAATTATCATAATATCAGAAATATTGTTCTCTGGGAGTACTTGGTATTTTTACCCGTACCCTTGTGTAATTTAGCAGTTCTGAGAAAAATGGAATAAAGAGAATAATAGCAACAATAAGGGAATAAAGGGTAGTTAGAACGTCAAGAAATGAAGGGCGTTGTATGATTGAAGTTTTTAGGCGCATGCCTTATACCCAGTAATATTCAACGCCATCGGATCATTCTGGTATTTATAATGAATTATTTTTCGAAATTGATATCGAGTAAAAATGGCGGCCTATGTTATGGGTTGAATACGGCGTAATATGTAACCAACGCGTAAGGTTCGCTGATCAAGTCCAAAATTTCCGAGCCGCAAGAGTGTTTTTCTTTCACCGGCACTTTGAGGAGAGGTAACGGCCGAAAACGTGTTAGCGGCGGAGTCGGATCCTAAAAACCTCTCGCACGGCTGACTTTCTATTCAATCCCAGCGGTGTTTGGATATTCCGAAATGAGGAACTGGAAAAAAAGTCGCTTTATATTGAATCCTGCACCCGGTTCGTTTAACTAGTAACTCGCAATATCCACTCTTTCCTGAATATTGGTTTGCTCGATTCTACAGCGAGTTTCCTTTTTTATAGCGCGTACATACAATGGAGTCGCTAAAGCAATAGGTTCCTTCTCTCCACATTTCGTTTTGTACCGCGTGAAAGAATCCGACTTTTTCTCACTCGTCCAAAATAATTGCGTAAGCCTACATTGATACGAAAATGTTCATGGGAGGGTATGTTCAGATTCGTTTAGGCGTTCGTTCAATCATTTTCAATTTGGAGAGTTTTCGCGCGGTAAGTCAAATAACGAGTGAACTAGGGAATGCTTAAAAAATTTGGGTGCATAGTTGTTTTGAACGTCATGTTTAGGTTTCTTTGTGATTATTATTGCAGAGAGTTTCGTCCATCAAAGTGTTTTAGCGAAGTAGAGTTAACAACGCAACTCTCTCTCTCTGTTTGCATAGCGGTAGGTTGATAACGTAAGTTTCCGCTTTAGTTGAAGCGAAAAATAATCCATGAAACTGTGATTCTAAAAGGCCTTTGTTATTCCCATAGGTGGAGATTTTTCTTTGTATCTGAACATTATTTTACTTACTATGGACGTATTTTATTTACTCAATTTTTGGACCGTATAGTAGAAGCTTCTCTCTGAAGAATAATTAGTTCCGTCATGTTGGTCTCCCTCTATCGGTGCATTCTGACTGAAATTTTGTACAAACATGTTAGTTAGATTTATTTTTTTTATCATCGTCAACGATATAATTTCAAAATAATTTTTTAATCAATATTCAATGTCTTTGTGGTGAAATTTCAACGGTCACTACTAAAATTAATGCAAATAATCCTTATGTAAAATAATTTTTGGAAAATTTGTTTCATCTATAGTAAATTGCATGGAAGTTTTTATATCAATAGGCTTTTCTCTAGTTAAGTGAGATTGCTTGTAGATCCGTCTACACTATCTTCAATCCTGTTACGTGCGCGCTCTGGCGTGTTCTCTATCAGGCAACGAGGAAGCTGACCTTTGTGACGCTATGCTAACTGTTGACTATTAAAGTTCCTTCCTGCGGTATCGTACTAAGTGCTCGAACTTGGCAAGGAAATTAATGGTTACTTACAGTTGCGGAATGGACGGATTTTCTATCCATTTCCGCAATTTCTCTGGAAGTCATATGGTTAACGAAGATATCTTTTTCTCTCCACTTTAGTCTCCACTGCTAAATGTAACATGGTTTTGTGTGTTTGAAGATAGATTCCTTTTAGTTAGTGACTTTGAAGATACTGCGTTCAGTTAGAGCTGAACTTAGAGGTCAGGTAGTTCTGAAACGAATTTAAACATCCTTGTGATATTCGAATTTAAGGTAAGCTTGAAGTTACTAAGACAACCAAGATCAACAACTGAATTATAATATATACTTACACGTCCTATAAGTAAATTTCCTAGGGATACATATCTCCGGAACGTAATATCCCTAGCACCAACTTCAACAGCCAATATTTTCCCTAAAATTTCTAATAATATATTTAAAATAATTTATCAATATAGTGATTTCTTTAGGAATAAAATGCATTTCTGCCATAATGTATTTTTACCCTAATATTTTTCTACCACAATTTTGATTCTTAGACTGAGCTGGATTAATTGATATTAAATTAAGGCGTTAGACAATCATAACCATCTTAGTAGTATAAGCTCAACAAAACTCTTCATATGCGAACATAAGTGCACAAAATCTACTGTAACGTAACGACAACGTTTCACTTACGTGAGATTGATGTATGTAGCTTTTTTATATATGAGTTTAGAATTTAAGAATGATGTTGATAATACGCTTTCAACAAAAAACAACTCTTGCTGGTCAAACTTACATCTACATCAGCGAACGCCTTAAGGAATTTTCTCCTAAGTATATTTGAATGGTATGGATATAAGATAAAATTCATGAAGGAATCTCTTTATAGCGAAGATTTGCGGAAGAAAAAGATGCCTATTACTATTCCATTACGTAAATGTTTCGTTGGTGACTATTTTAACTGGTATTGATTAGTAATATTAGTACGTATTAGCAGAAAGTAGAAATTATTACGTTGTAGAAATAATAAAATCTGGTTTTAGGATGTCTATTAGTAGCCGATATTATTCTCCTTCGAAACATTTGAATTGTGGTCATAAAACTGTGCTATCGTATGTCGGACATATCCTTACTGTTGATTTAACCCCTTGAATTGAAATGAAGATTCTATCTTTTCGTGGACTTCCAATGCTAAGTCGCACAATGACGACTTACACTTATGGCCAGATTCTATTTCGTTGTTCTATGTTAATCACAAACTGAAAAAATTCATATTATTACTAACTATACCATAAAAAAATACTCAATAAAATTAAACAAGGGATAGGGGCATATTTAGAACATACATCGCAGTAGGAGGGGTTAAGATCCTAGTCAGTGAGTTAGCTTGCACCTTTCTTAAATCAGCCACGGCAGAAGTCGGTTACTTTACGTTTTAACATTTAGGCTTTGACACGTGTGAATACAAACGCGTCGGCACCGTGTTCCGTGTTAACGAGCCCTTCGTGTTGTTCGCCCTCTACTTGAGAGATTTCAGGGGCGCTCAAAGATGACAGACACGTATTTAGTATCAACAAGGCTCGCGTGTACCTCTCCCCAAATCCTCCCCTTTTACTCGCACCTTCACACTCCTTCCGGCCAAATAAGTCGCGTGATGCATTCTGGGAAAAAGCGGGGCGGTATTTCATTTACGACTCCGACCCGATTTCTTTTCCGAGAGGAAAAGAAGGAGAAACAAGGAAGCAAGATCCGGACAAATGAGAAACTGATCCGCTTCTCCACGAAACAAAACGCACGCGATGCTTTTGCTGCGGATTTCTTCAGGAGAGACCAAATCTTCCCCGCACTTTTTTCTTTTCTCTGGACCCTGCACTCCGGATTTAAACTGGGGAAGGGAAGCGCCTGCTAAGGAAAAGATTCTCTCGCGAGGTTTGTTTTTCCCCGCGTTCTTTTAATCCTGCGCCCGACGGGAACGATCCTTTCATCAAGGAAGTACGGAGAGGGATTTTTAAGGACTACTTCTTATCTCGAGTTCGGCGAAAACAAGTCTTGGTTGGGCTGACGGACAGACCTTTCTTTACCGCTTCACGGAAATACCATTAAGTTCCAATCTGTTGCGGGATTATCGAGTCTCCGGGCGTTGGTGCGGAGGGTGGAGATAGTTGGGAGAGGGTCGGGGTGTCCCAAGTCTGGGAGATTTTTAGGCAGCGACGTCTCAAGTTCGGGAGCGTAAGCTTAGTAAAGGTTGCTACCGAACCCGGGTCTACTCTGGATCATAGTTAATGAGTTTGCCCCGGGCCGCGCCGGTGGGAATATTTGCTACGCGGATGATATTTTTGGGAAGTTCGTCCGCGAGGCCGCAGCTCGCCTATGGCGGAAATTTAGCGTGTCGTAAAGATTGGCCTATCTAGGCGAAGTTAGGAGAGAATTTAGGGGGCGTAACTTTTCCTAATTTAGGCTCACGTTGATTTATGCCTGGATTGCATCATTCTCATTTTCGAAAAATTACGGTTTAATTACACTCTTCTACGTGAATGCGGGAAAGAGTTATCGATGTATAAGTTTCAGTGTAAACCGGAATTTTGAGTTAATTGACGGTAGAGCTATTTGAAATACCCACTGTCGGAACCGTTAAGCATGCTGTATAATGTCTTACAAATCTTTTAGTGGCGAATTGTCTCAACTCAGTATCAGGTAAAATTACTCAAGGTTCACCGTGTGTATTTATACTTGAAGATTACTCATTGAGTTAATATTTTGATGATATTTCTATGAAAGTTTGCGCATTAAATTTACATTTTAGGTGAAGTTCCTAGTATCGCTTTAATGGAAACGGTGTCCTTTGTCCGTAAATACGAAACTGTACAACTCCGTACGATTTCACTGTTTATTCCATATATTCATTCACATTCCCTTGATAATCTCATCTCTTTTGAATTACATAATTCCGTTTCACTCCATGTTATATTAGTAAAGCACTTAAATCACTGTCAATATACACGTTCATTCTCAATTAGTTGTCATTTCTGTACTGCATAAAGCACCGAAAGGGGGTTTTGACATTTGGATAACATCATGAGTTCACGATTCCTCACCGGAGGATGGATAGTAAGGAGTTCAAATAATTGTTTTAGAAAATAATTAGGCTTTGTACCTTAGGAATAAATGGCGTTAGTGTGTTTTAGCCATAATCAGCTCTCCCTTTTTTCGCTCGAAAGTGAACCTTAGGATGGATTCCGAGAAAATAAAAAAATCTCTGAATTATTCACACACTTAAACACGAGCGGTAGGTAAGAAAGACATTAAGTATGGAAATCACAGTCTCTTCCGTACAATGTATTATAATATGCTCATTACTTGTAAAGGTCATTAGCATATTAGCTCATAATCTTTGGTTATATAGCTCATGCACCAGTAACGTACTTCAGTTCTTGACGAGATAGATTAATAGTATATCAGTTTTTGATTTGTACCACTCGCATGCAAAAGTGCTACTAAAGTTGAATTCTGAAGTGATTAGATATTGACAGTGATAGTTGTTGTACGTTTTCACTAGAACATTCTCAGTTTGCCATTTTATTTCTTCTTTACTCTTCGGACTGCCTTAAAACATTTGTGAGGCACTTAAGGTAAATGTGTGTGTATGGTTCATGTAATTCCAATATACTTCTTAAATATCTATACTTCCTTAATTCGGTCATACTCAAAATCTTTCTCCTGATCCAAGATCAAATAATTTTTAAGCTTTGCATGTACATATTCTTCGCCTGAGCTTTCATTTTCCTGTTAGAATTTATAATTCCTTATTTAGTAAAAATCAGAAACACAGGTCAACTTTTCACCACTTAATTCCTATGTTTAGCTCCGTTACTCTCGTGGGATTTAAGTTTTTTTACTAACTTTCCCAAGGGAAAAAACTTCCCTCGAGGAAACTTTAAGCTTCTAAGTTTGTCTCTAATTTATGTACACATGGTTGGGAGAAATTTCGGGCCTCTTTAAATTCAAAATGCTTTTCAAGAACATAGGTTTTTTGACGTTCATGAAAAATTGTTTTTAAACTACTCATATTACTTTATATTGTTTTTTTTTAGAAATATTGTCCTGATATAACATGATATCAAGGTGTTGAGACTCAATTGAAGGCATGCATTAAGTTACGACGATTTTTGCAATTTTAGAATAATTTTGAATAATTAAGGAAGGAGTATTAGACATATCAAATGGAATTATATCTTTTAAGATTGCGCGGGTATGTGAGACTTGTAACATTATCGCTTCAGATTTTTAAAATTATCTACAGCTAAAAATTCCAGAGATGTATCTCCGTAAAATTAAACAACAATAGTATGAGAAATACCGGAGAACTTAAGCAATGGAAAAAATATAGATATACAGTTTAAAAATTGAGATGGGGATTTTTGCTTTAAAACTAAATGTTATGATACTGTTTTATTTTATTTACCAACTAGAAACCTGCAGCATATTCATTGCAATTATTGCAGAATACATAAACTAACGGAAGCTATCTGATTAGCATTCATCCTTAAAATTAATATATTTAAGAATAACTTTCTTTTGCGTTGGTTTTTAAAATGTATTGGATTCATTCAATCCTCAGCATTGTTTATTATTCCCTTTCTTTCCATTTCCATCTATTTTTCTACCATGAGGTTTGAGAGTGTTATGATGACTTTTTAATAATTTGCGACGAATCCATCTTCTACGAATGCCATTTTCTAGGATACCCAAGAGTTTTCCAAATCCCTAAGATTTGCTATCGAGCTACAAGCAGTTTTCCGTTTGCTGCCATCCCCTCACTAATGCGAGTGCAATGCTGAAATTGTTTCCATTCAAGCCGTGCGGGAGCTTCTTCTTTTTTCATCGCGCCAGAAATAAACCAAGCGCCTTTTCCCAACTTTAATCGAATTACCAGAAAAGGAAGCGAGTGCAGCGCTAACACCTTAACTCGTCTGTGAATCCCGTTGAGAGGGCGGGGCGAAGGAAGGTGTAGGACCAACAATTTCCGCATTAGCGAAAATTAAATAACCTTGACGGCTTAAAATAATTCGGGACTTCCATTAGCCAACGCGGCGTTTCTATCAGAAACTTTCCTGAGAAGACTAAGTTGCTGATATAAAAGGAAATAACATGGTATCCCCAAGGGTGTATCTTCGTCGTCGTAAAACGCTTCCTCAAGTTTATCTCGAGGTCACTGTTTGCGCAATATCTCTTCAGTTTAAACGTATGTTCGCGAGAGGAGAATTGATTTGAGTTTTAATGAAATGATATTCTAGTAAAGCATGTGTGTCTAGATCAGCGCTTGTATTGAGTGAAGTATTTACTGCAGGTTGGAAATTCTTGGAAACACCTATTTGATTTTCATAGTTTATATTTTCTATAAATCGCTGCGAAATTAATACAGCTGACTACGTATGTGTGATTGCCCGCTTTATCAAGTACAACCAATAAATTTCTTCAGATTGTAGGAAAAAAACTATTGCGCTGTAAGGGAAAAAAATTAAAAACTCCTTAGGTCTCTGAATGCTAAGCTATTTTTGAAAGGAATAAGAGAAAAATGACTGGCTGTATTACCCAGCTAAATGAATGGAAGACTAAAAAAATAGCTCTCTTTTCTCATATATAGTTATATATGCTTATTAAGGAGAATTAGTTGCTTTTCTAAGCAGCCAAAATATATTCTATTCCATTATTAATCAAATGGTTGTATATTAAAAAAAAATTCATTGTTGGAACCTGCGAAACAGTTTAATTTTATTCATAACCGGTTATGATTTAAACAGTACCTTATATATATATCTATTTATTAGTCTGCTCTCGGATAGCCAATTGAGTAGCGCGTTTACCTCCGGTGAGTGGTCCTAGGTTCGACTTCCAGCGCGGGCCCATGTGTACGAAATAATTTCAGCTATTAAAGCACATTAAATGGCTCTGATAATTTTTCAGCTAACCTGAATTATCTTAGTTTGGCGTTGAATGTGCATGTATCTGCAACTTCTCAGTGGATATACTTAAAATTAAAAGACATTGTTTTCGTCATTATGACCACATATCCTTTTCATTCTCTCGAAAGACCTTTGCCTGTCTCCCGGACAATGATTTCCCTTTTATCTTTTCTTTTGTATTTTCTTAGCGGTCAATTCATTGGTAAGATTTCATCCAACTATTTCTTTATCCTCCGTTTTACTTTATCAATCAAAAATCAACCCTCCTCATCGTTTCCGGTTTCCTTCCTTCCTGTATTTTCCTAGAAATCTATTTTGATTCTTCTCGGCTACACCTTAACCGTATCTTCAGGATTCCAACATTTTATTAACTTTCCTCATCAGATTACGTGTTACTGTGTTCTTGGTTAATACTGTTTTTCCATAAGTGTATTTTTTAATATAATTTCGTAATTTAATAATATAAAATCGTAATTTTTTAAGTTTACCCAAAATGAAAGTTACAATTATATGTGTACTATATAAAAACTATTAATGTTCCTTCAATATCGTATATGATAACTTCGTAAATGACTCATATAATAGGTTTTCTTTATATTCTGCTGTTTATTTTACTTCTTAAATATCTTGCGTCATCCCTCAGTGAGTTTCCCAGTAATTGTAGCCTGCTAAAGGGGTCACCTAAAGCTGATTTCTTGTCTGCACTTGAATTTAAAAGTTCGGCAGCATAAAAGAAAAGCTAAGCTAGAGAATTTTTACTGATCTATCCGAGCAGAACTTTTGCGCGCTGTGTCAAAAAACTGCGTTTCACATGAAATTTTTCTAAATTCCAAGAAAGACAGATTTTTCTTGTTATCCAAGTTACTACCTACGTACCTTTTGCCGAAAAATATTTTGCGTAGCGATATGCCTCGTAATTTTTATACACCATTCAACGGCAGTAGGCAGAGGGGAAATCCGTATGAATCCTATCTGAAAACTTGCGCAACAGTTATTCGTTGTGAAGAATTTTAAACTTCTGTAACAACCTAGACATTAAAAGATTCCTTTTCTCGTAACATGCTAAGGTCATCAATTTTTCATTTTTATTTTACCTTCCAAAATAAATTTCAGGATCTCTAGTAATGTCCCAACCGCATGACATTTTGTACAAACTCACTCTGAGCACTCTTTTAAACGTATTTTTCTTTATATGATCTCTCAATTTAAATGAAAAATTGGGACTTCTTCTGGGACCATGTTTTTTTGGAATAAAGATACAAGTAGATAGCATAATATTCATCATGCCTTCTGAATATGTATTTTTTCTAAATTTATCAATCCAATACTCTTAACTTACATTGAAGTTTATGCCAAATTGCAGATAGTTGGAAGAAATCTAGTAAAGGAATGGTAGGGCAGTTTGTGTTTGTGAAAGATTTCTCTTCACACAATTATCTCTCATAGAAATCAAATAAACCAGTTTAACAAGGAAAACAGATGCAAACTTAATGAAGAAATTTAAGAATAATCCCACATTTCCATTTATTCTATCTTGGTTAATTTTCCTTACTAATTTTAGATCTAGTTCCCATTGTGAAAAGTGGCTTCTTTTTCCTCTACCGGCATAGAATTTCATAAAGTAATTCCAAATTATATTCATTTTATTATAGATTTAATCATCTCTTTTTTACTGCAAAATTGAATGAAAAAGAATAATTGGATGAACTTGAGACAGGTTTGTTAGAAAACGTTTTAGAAGAATTCATATTCGTATGACCAAATATAGATTTTGGCAACAAATTACGTGAGCTTTGATGTTATATCGAGATTTTTACGGAAAATGTTTGTTATCAATTACCTTCCATTGAACTAATCAAAGGTAAGATGGGCTCAATTCCATTCAGTGCAAAGATAACATATACATTTAATTTCCTACTATACTCCACTCTGAGAATCTACATGCACTGCAGTTAGTGTGTTCTTTTAAGCTCATTGTGATTTCGAGCAAACATAGTACTCATATAGGCATATTCATTACGTTTTTCATATGAGTACTTTCTCTAAATTTATATATTCAAACCCTCTATCGGATTTTCTCGTTCAGCAGAACTCTCAAGGGATCCCACATAACTCTCTCCGTACTTGCATGAATAGAATGAATGTATTAATCTAGTTCCTCATAAGTTTTATTACTTTTCCCGAAAGTTATATAAGGCGCCATCGGAACCCGCACACACTCCGCCTCCCTTAGCCTCAAGTTTACGAAATGATCTCCTCGTACTCTCCCAGATTCCTCTCCTATCTCTCACCATCTATTTTCCACTCCATTTAGCTTCCTCCTCCTCCCGAGGAGTCTTCTCTCTTCCTTCCCCATAACAGAAACCCGCTGCCAAGGTTTCCCCACACCTCCGCGACGTCAAATTTCCATCAAGAGCCTTTTTCTTCAGTCGCCCAGAGCCGGAGGTGTTTCTCGAATCCGCCGCGGGGGGGCTATTTCACCAATATTGGGGACTGTCTCACTACCCTATTATCAAACCTCCGGTATTCTTCCATTCTACTTATTTCTTTTCACCCAGCGTCACTTCGCCCAAAGGGAGGAAAGATGGATTGTTTATTACGGGGTAATTCCGTTGCGATGTTCTTTCTGATTTCACTGACAATGGAGATGGAAGGGGGGCTTTTTAGTGCCGTTTTCTCCCGAATGAGGGCTCTGTTTAACACATTATTTACTTAACTTTTATTGGTTTATATATGAGGGAAGAGGGATTGCTTAAGAAGGTAATTGAAGGTAGGATGTGAGGAAAAATGCGGTGAAAAGGCAACATATGTTTGATGGTATAAGAAGCTACTAAGAAAGGAGAGAAAGAGCTTTGGGAGCATTTTAATACCCAATTTATTACGTGATGCTTTATTATATAAAACATTTTTATCTTTAAAATTATTATTATATTTTGAAAGAATTTTTAAATACATTACAGGCAAATATTCCAACCACTAAACTACCATGCCGTGTCAATCTCATTTCTGTTAAATTGTTGCTTTGTGAGTCAAGTATATGTAGGTTTGAGTTGCACCATTTTCTTATTTAAAAAAAATTATTTGACCATCTTATTAAGATTAGGATGTATTTACCTGCTCGAATATATAACGAGTAGCCTCTAATACTGTACTACTTCGGAAGTATTCTCCTTTTATAAATTAAAGCCTGATTACTTCTACACGTTGACGAGATCGGTCGACAGAAATATATATTATGGAAGTTACGATGTGTTTTTCTTTTCAGATGGTTTTCATTCTCCTTTTGCTTACTTACCGGATACGTTCCTCTGCCATGAGCTGCAAGAATGTTTGTTGGATATTTTGATACATAAGGTTGTTTTCCTCTATATTCGCATTTTTCTTACTAGCAGTCATATTTTATGCCCACTTTTAAGTTTTGTCTTAAGTAACTAATAAATAGAAGCTGCTTGCAAAGGCTTTCCTGTAGTCAATTCAGTTAAATGTTTTCTACGAAGAAACGATTCTAAATAATAGAAATTCTATGAAGCACTACTTATGGAAATAACGGCAAGAGATCTATCACTATAATCGCTAGATATTGTGTCATGAATCAATGAATGTCTTTTATGAAAACTGTTCTTCCTAAGAAGAATATTGATTCCTCAAAGGAAACGCAATGTTTACCTTCTGTTTCGAGAAAGGCTTTGGTAGGATAAAAGTTTATAACTCCTTACTGTAGGAGTACTGAGAAGTTAATTAACTTGATGTTTAATGTATACATACAATTATATACCTATAGGATACAATTAATATTACATATCACGCTGTTGAAGTTATTAAAAAGTGGCCGCAAATCCATGCTATTATACGTTAACACTAAACCAAGAATGTTCCAATACCAGATACGATTACCTTGACGGGAATGTGATATAGAGGAGGGTCATTCCAATGACAGTCAATATCTCTTTTGAAATAATTTCCAATGGGATTAATGTCCAATCTGATATACGTAAAATGGATATTTTTACGTTTCGCTATAAGGTCACTACCCCAAGATATATTTGGATCTTCGACTCCTTGGCGTTCACCTTCGAAAGAGTTTTGGATAAGAAATAAGTTGGAGTTCAAGGTGAGGATAGGTAGTGTTCTATTGGTTTTCATTCCGACATAATTGGCATAACTTAATATTAGTGCTGCACAGTTTCTCTATGAATATAAACTTCCATAGAAATACATTAATTTCCATACTATAGAAAGTAAACAAAAAATATCACCAATATTCAGCATCGTTCACTCATCAGTATATTTAAAATATCCGAATAATATTGAAACAAGTGTTAACGTAAGATTTACTTTTCCCTCCTTTACCATAATATACTTGAATATTACAGCCAACAGAATAAAAAACAAGGGTGACTTCATTAGGTGTATGAATTCTTAAGAGACCAATCTTACAATTTTAAATTTTTCGTTACGAATACAAACGTCTGTGACCAAACTTAAATTCGGGCGTGGGACCTCAATGATATTAGGTGTAGACGCTAATCCTTAGGTTCCCAATTCTTGCCTGTTATGTAAGAAATGGAAGTAGGGAGATGTATTTTAAAGCTACTGTAAATCTACGTAAAATAGAGTAGTTTTATTTTTACTTTCCCCCTATACGTAGTATAGAGAAAGTATTGTATTCGCTAAAATATTCGACACCCAGATTTCGACGGAAATAGATGTTTTGGAGCCCATAGAGCTCCTTTCGGCTATTTTCCCGAACATGTCCGTCTGTGTGTCTGTGTGTCTGTCTGTCTGTGGTAAAAAGGTTTGTGTGTGCTCTGTCTTAAAAAGTGATTATCCGATCCATTCCAAATTCATATTTAGTATTTTCCTAACAATGCCAAGAGTTGATTATTTTTTGATGAATATCGCTAAACCGGAAGTTGCGGTTTACCCGGAACAAACTTTTGTTTCTTAAATATCTCTGTCAGAATACAATTTACGTATATACAATTATTTACTTAACTTATAGATAATGTACTTAACTACAACTTTTGTATGCAGCATTTTTTCGTAACACTGATTGTTAGGAGTTATTCTTCAATAATGGTTAATCCGAAGTTGTTGTCAATCCAGAAATGGAAGTTTTACGTACATATCTCTGTCAAAATGCAATGTAGGTAGATAAATTATGTACCAAAGTATAGATAATGTATTTTACTACAACTTTTGTATGAAACATTTTCCTGTAACACTTATTGTTCTGGAGTTACTAATATATTACTGGCATAGGCTTCTGTTTTCAATAAATATGGAGATAGTCATGTGTTGACCACATCAGATATTTTTCCTCTTAAAAAAAATTGATAAAATTAGAGTAGTGTCGTTTTATACGATCAAAATAAAATGAGTTTCAATGGATTAAGTGAGCTCCTTGGGAAAGGCTTTTTGCATTATACTCATCTTATTACATTATCCTTGAACCCTGTTTTTGTTATAAATATTGAGTTCACTACCTAAGTCACCGTGAGTGGGTGCGTGGAAATTATAAATTTCGTAGAATTTTAAGCGGAAGCTTGATTTGAGAAAATAATCTTGACGGAAACACGGCCTGTTTCATTGAAACCTGCTGAGGAAAATACCATGAGAATACCATGAAATTCCTTAATCTGTATTCATGGTTGTTAAGGCTGCGGTAATAAAAATTCGGTAGCGAGAAACTCGGTTCATTTTTAAGAAGATTAGTGAAACAGTTGTGAATTTTGGATACATGTACGAAAAGAAGTTTGTGAGTCAGAAGAAATTACTTTCAAAGAAGATCGGTTTTATTTACCATGCAACGAATGGCACATTACGTATTTTATTTACAAAAATATATCTTTAATTAATTTAATGGGAGATTTATTGACGAGGAGTGAGCATTAATTGCAGATAGAATTGATATATTGTAGGATTAATCTTGTAGTTTGATTTTACTCATCAATGCTAATAATCATGCAACTATTTTCCAAGTGTCGTATCGGTGTTAACATCAATATCTCTTATATCAAAATTCGTTAGTCTCTTATAAATATTTTTCGAAATGATAATTGGTATGCATTAGGCAACAAACCTGTACTTAGTATGGCTTGTTGAAACTAATACATTTTGAGGGATAAATATTCTTTTGGTGGTTATTTTACGATGGATATTAGAATATCGTCAGAAATTATACTCAATAGTAAATAATGTAGAACCGAATCGTAACAAAATATCGTTCAAAATTTACTTAATAATAAATTATCTGTTCCTATCCTGTGGTTATTCATGCTCAATGGCTTTAAAGTTAGTTTTCTAAAAAAAGAATCACTTCATCCATTGTTCTAAAAATAACCACGTATAGAGAAAATAAGTTTAAATATTGTGTGCCCTAAATGAATCTGACCCTATGTTGGAGCTGAATGATATCAAGAACAGAAGTAACCCTTTCAAATAGAAGTTGTGATAATGTTAGTATTACAATTCCTACAAGTTACATACTATTACTTATTACCGTGTTATTAATAAAACCTACTATTGGGACTAGCTCACTTTAAAAGAAGAAATATAGTGATAGACTGAGATAAATAGAGAGTATTATACATATAGTTGGGTTCATTTTCATCAATATTTTCTCATCATAGCTATTTGTTTCGTTTGTTAGGTAGTTACCTATCCCTTGATGTCACGTTACGTCTTTTGCCTTTATATTTTCCTAAGTCCGTTCTTTTGAATTCAATCTTCAATTAATTTCTTTAGCAATCCTCTCTTCTCAATATTAGACGCTCCCATTTTCTCTGTTGACTCTTAATTACTTCAATAAAATACCTCCATATTCAGACCTTCTCCAGCACGTGTTTATTTTTCTGTTAATCCAAATTTTATTTATAGAATGTAACATTTAATGGACCGCCAAATTTAACTTTTAATTCAAATCAGCCCGTTCTGGATCGAGATAGATACACGATATCCTATCATAGCTTGCGTCTAAGGCAACCATTACATAGTAAGAGGTATCCATGCATCTTCCTGGTCTTCATTAGCATGAACATGTATACTTACGTAAGTGTTTTATCTTCTGGTTGCCTTCTGCCCAAGTGCTTCCTATGTATTCCTTGCCTTTATTTCTTTTGGTATTTTAGCCCACTCCATACGTCATCACAAAGCTTTTATTTTTGACTGCCCCTTTGTCTTTTACCTCTTTGCCTTCCATAATCTGCTTTATTTAGCGATTCATCCACTCGCTTTATTTAACTCGCTCATTTCCTCTTCCTTCGCTTAATTTCATTCATCAAAACCCTTTCTTCTCCCACCATTTCTTTGTTTGGGGTTATCAAATTTACTTTCTCCATCTACACCACGCCTACATCTCAAAGACCTCCAATTCTTCATTGTCCTCATCTTCTGAGTCCTTTACCAACCACTGTTCTTTACTTTTGTATTCCCTTAATCGTCTTTGGCAAATATTCGACAAAAGGCTTCGTATGAAAAAGGGTATTTCATTTTAGAATCACCATCTCTTAGACGCTGAAATTGAAAATTGGAATTTTTGTCACTTAGAAATTAATGTTAATAGAAGTGACTGATAGATATCATTGGAATTGAGTAATTGAGGATTCTCTACAGAAGGTATTTTATATTTCTAAATTTTTTGATGCTTATTGAAATTCTAATGCTGATATTGATTTCAAATGAAAAATTGAAGTTTTAGTTCATTATTGGCTTTGAAATTTCGACACACTGTTACAACCTGAACCAAAATAATATCAAAAGCCTATTTTAATATTTTTGGCGCAGATACAACCTAGGCTTTAGCTGTTCAAGATGGTGGAATAAACTTTACTAGACACAAGAAAGCATGAAACTTAAACCCAAGGTATGGTAGTTCCACTGCTAGGGTACCTGCATAAATCAAAGTTCTATTTAGCTCATCTACTAATAAGTATTATTGTTGCTCTTTCTAAGGCATACCCCGAAGTAAGGCTGAATCACATCGATTGCATTTTCACTTATTATTCATCAGACTTATCTAACATTCTTGAAATATTCCATTAAAATACAAGTTTAGTAGCTTGTCCCATAAAATATTCATAAACACGCTTTAGTATAAGGTCTATGAGGTCTTTATTAAGGCAAGATTGAGGCTAAAAAGTCTCTTATTCCATCTAACCTTTCGTCAATGATATTATACGCATAAAAGGTTTTGTGTAGGGGAATATAAATAGAGAGGAAAACTTTAGAAGGAGTGAATCTAAAAAAATACCTAAGGTGGTACCTTAGTAAAAAGTGATCCACAGCAAGAAAACGCCCACAAAGAAGGGGGGTGTGAAAAAACTGCCCCAACAAACTGATAGTACAAGCTAAAAGATGTAAAAGAAAGCTGTGAATAACATAGAAATTACAAAAGCATTACTATAAATAAATTACAAAATCAATAATAAAATTAAATCCGAAAAAGGAAAAATTGCAATACTAAACAATGAGGAAATAATAAATGTAACAAAAAAATTCAAACGAAATTTAAAAAATAATAAAATCAAATCAACGAAAAGGAAGTTGGAGGAATACACTATGAGAAAATAGTAATTATAGCAAAAAAATAAAATACATAATAAATTTTCATTTTCATTCAAATAATAAAAATTGTTTTGAAAATATATGCTCATATAATTATGCTTATATAAGTACTTTTCAGTACTTTATGAACTATATAATATAACTCGCTATAAAATGATGTTAATTTTGCTCCGACCTTAGTCCTACGTGTAATATTCGGTATAAAAACGTACACTATCATCAAAGGGGAGCGATTAATCAGTGAGGTCGGGAGAGACATCAAGGAGCAAATGAATGTCGTTCCTCATTTTTTTCTTAGAGGCCGATGTCACAGAGAGAGAGTAAAAGAGCCTTTGAGAATCTCAAGCGAGGGAAATGTAAATGATCTGAAAATGGATGTATTTCACATTAAAGCCATGAAAAAATACATCTCGTAAAGGGCCATCGATTGATCTTTTGCCTTTCATTATTTCTGCTGCGAGAACGAGCGCTGGCTTTGGGATGAAAACGGTGCACATTTTGAAAAATTTCTGCCGAAACATCGTATTCTTCGCATGTTGAAGGAGTTGGTCGTATATCCCTAATTGGAATCTGGGGTAAAGCGTTTTCTTTCAAGTTCAACATTCAACCAACGCAGTGAGGAATGTTGTAACTCAAATTCGAATTCGTCGCTAATTTTTCGTATTAATGATTGGTGAATTTGCAAAAAATTCTCAAAGAAGGAAGTATTTGCTCCTCGTTAGCTTTCAAAAGATATCAAATATATGATCTCACACGGCACTTGGCATAATTAACCTCCCAAAAATATATAAATTTAATAATTCTTATAAAATAATGAATTCCTCTGCCAAAATGTCATAAATTCTTTGGAAAATTTTAATACTAGTGGACATAATATTTTATAAACTGAATAGATTTAATAAAAAGAAATACTAAAGGTATTTTATGCATGAAAAACTAACTTTTTGTTCAATTTGTGTATTTTACATAAATAAATGTATAATTGTCTCCCTGTCACCCAAAATGAACACCCTAAAGAGTTAGAAGGTCAAGAATGCTAATATACATATAACTGCTAATCCACTTAGCTTAACAGTTAAAAATGAAGGTACTGTGCAAGTGCTATTTTTCCACCACCAACTTTATTATGCCCAAGCATTTTAACTACGGTAATGAGTTATACAGACTGATTCGATCTATGACCTCCCAGATGTGAGCCTGTGAGTCAATTGCTGTAACTGGGGAATGGATCCCAGACCGGTGGGTAACAGTAGACCGCTTTAACCACTAATTAATTAATGATCAACGTATAAATTGACTCTTTCAGCATATCCCTATTATAAATTTTCAAAGTAATTGTCAATCCCCTGTATTTAACACTTATCTAGTATTTTTCAGGAAAACGTTTTTCATCAGTTGCCCAAAGGTTAACCTTGTTGAATGGTGACATATAAGGAAAAATACCTTCTGGGAAGCTTTAAATGTGTCTCCAGACAGTTAAAGCTTCCCAGATTGATTTCATTCGAAACATCTGCATGGCATTACAAGCTAAACTCTATTAAAAAAAAACCATGTAACTTCTATAGATCATATCTCTTTAACTGCAAGAAATTCATTAGAAGTATTCATTTTGGATATATTTTATGCTAGTAGTTTCGTTTACGGCTTTACATTTTTATACTATATAAATACACCTAATTAGATGAAACTAGCTCATTTAATTATATATACTTTGTAAGAAATTGAAGTCATTACATTTTTACTTTCTCCCTTTACGTAGTATTGAGAAAGTATTGTATTCGCAAAAAAATTCGACCTCCAGATTTCAACGGAAATAGATGTTTTGGGGTCCATGGAGTTCGTTTTCGCTATTTTCCCGAACATGTCTGCCTGTGTGTGTGTCTGTGTGTGGTAAAAACGTTTGTGGGCGCTCTATCTTAAAAATTAATCATCAGATCAATTCCAAAATTCATATTTAGTATTTTTCTAACAATGCCAAGAGTTGATTAGTTTTTGATAAATATCGCCTAACCGGAAGTTGCGATTTATCCGGAATAAAATTTTCTTTCTTAAATATCTTTGTCAGAATGCAATGTAGGTATATACAATTATGTACAAAAGTTATAGATAATGTACTTCACTACAACTTTTGTATGAAACATGATTTCGTAACACTGATTGTTTAGGAATTATTAGTGAATACTCGCTAACCGTAAGTTGCTTTTTATCCAACAATTGTTGTTTTTCTTAAATATATCTGATAGAACGTGATGTATTTATATACAATTTGTACAAAAATTATAGATAATGCACACTACTGCAACAGTTGTTGTATACATGCACACTAAAACTTTTGTTTGCAACATTTTTCTGTAACACTCATTATTTTGGAGTTATTTATATGTTACCAGCATAGGCTTCTGTTTTCAATAAATATGGAGAAAGTCATATGTTGGCCACATCAGATTTTTTACAATTATATTTAAACTGTATTTTAGTATTTGTCAACATACGGAAAAAAGTTTCTCGGATATTATTTGATAGATATGTGATTTTCATAGGTTTTGGTCTAAAGAGAACAAATAGCTTTATCCAGGATCGGAATGAAGTATTAGGTTATCGGCTTGGATTAATCCTGCCATTCTCCAGAAATTAGTTGAAGTCGACAAAGTCAGTGATCACTCAATCTCGACGAGTACATGCTCACTCAAACCCGATGACAAATTCACAAAACGAATGCTAATCTGGGAGGATGGGATTCTTGGTGCAGCCGATACATGTCTTAAGGGCCCAATCTCGAGGAAGTTCCTTTGAAAACCGCGGTAGCAGATCGGTGATAGTTCTCCAAAGTTAGTCTGTCATGAAAGTTATCCGGAAAAGTTTACGTGAAACGAAAGTTCCCCTATGAGGACCCATTATTTACCCGCCGACATTACCTATCTCGCTACGGTTAACCCAATTATTGCACCAAAATGTGAACGTAGTGATAGAAAGCAAGAACCGTATCAATCTCGAACTTTGCGTAACACTCCGGATGTCAGTATGAATAGCTTCCTTGCTTAAAAGTTATAATTAGCGGTAAAATCATATGTTAAGTGATCAAAGAAGAGGAGTTGGGAATATTTAACCCTTATTTAACCTATTTGCGAAGTGAAATAACTGTTTTGGAAAGTTTCATGCAGATACATCATTTAATTTTTGTTTTCTATGAGAGCAATAATCTTATAAATTCAATCAAATATCTGTGTGATGTAGGCTAATTGAGTGATATTTACTTATGATTTATAGACTTAAGCTATTTTTTATTTCGCTGTATGATGTAGGTAAATGATGAATAAATAATTATGATGTACCTCGGCGATCACCAAAATCTTGATCGGAATTTGTCACTTACATTCCGGATCCATAACTTTAATATTTAACTTAATTTCAATTTAATATGGGTAACACTTATATATTCATAACATGAATTTTATACCGTCGATTGGAGGATTTGATGGATTCGGAACTTTCGAACAACATTGTAAGCGATGAGATACTTCCGATTTGAACTATTTTTGACATATGGAATGCAATTCTTTCTTTGAAAAAATATACTTTTTAGGTACCTCCGGGAAGATTTTATATAAAGAACTGTAAAATGTTCTCTTGCTTCGAATGTGTAGTTGAAACACTCTTGATGACGGTATAATTTCAAATTTGTTTAATTTTTAAATTTCACGATTTATTAATATAGCTTCCATATATTTCTCATAAACATAAATTTGCGAATTACTCAAATCTTTCCTTTTTATTGAATGACTGTGAGGTAGTTTGGTCTTAATTAGTTCCTTTGCAATTCAATTAAATACGTTTGCTATTTTGGAATTTATTTCAATATAAAGCCTAACATTCCTTTAGGTCTTATGTTTCCAAGCAGAATATGTGACCGCTGTGTATTTGTTATAGGGTATAGGGGACTTTGCACATAAGGACGTGCACCCTGGAAAAATCCCTAGGAAAAACGGACTTGAAAATGTCTGACGGGGCCGGGAATCGAACCCGGGATCTTCGTTTATCCGGGAGGCTGCTTTAACCATCTAAGCTACCTGGTCAGAACATTTACAATTTTTAACGCAAATAAGGGAGTATTATGCAGAAATTGACAACATTTACCAATTCCTCAAACTTTTTTGCTTCGTAGGTTTTGCCTTCTCTAGACAAAAGAGATGGATGTACTAGTACTTAAGAATGGTAGTATATTTAAAGATATCCTATACTATTACTCCTTTGTATACGAAAGGATACAGAGTAGGCATTTAAAAGGATAGATGATTGATTGCAAAACGCTGGGTATTTCTGCCGAAGGATATAAACGCAAGAAGATATAGATATCATTTTAAGTGTTTTTCTTATGCTAATATTATATTGACTAATAATTTTTTTAAAATGCTTTTTATTGAAACCTTCACATTGAAAATAGTGTTACAAAAACTGTTTGAATAAACTTGGAATTTTTATACTTTAGAAAAATTATCGAAAAATGCACAATCTAGGAGTAAATAATTTTTAGTTTGTCGTCTGTCCACCATTCTAATTTTATGTATGTAAATCGTCTATATATTCCTCCGAATATGAAAATAGGCTTCCTTTCCAGTTTGAAAGAACGAGTTCCTTTCTATTGGGTGCTCCAGCGAAAAGAGATGACGTCAACAGAAATCGTGAGAAAACCTATAAAACGCGCGGAGAAGTCATTTTCAGTTCATACGGCCGACTTGATCCAGAGCAGCCTCTTTCACATCGAAAGTAACATATTAGCAGCAAATTCGGAGGCACTTATCACGACCATGACTCCTCATTCACCCAAACATCCCCATCTCGGAGTCTTTCTCATAAGTTTCAAAAATTTCGCGCCTCGAGGAAAACTAATCCCATACATTCTTTGCGCTCTAAATAACACTAATGGTTGCTGAGGATCAGAGCCCCCATTTCTCCCCCACGGGAGTTGCTTCTTCTTATCTCCTTCCGTCTCTTCGTTCTCATCTCACGACTGACATTCCTCTTTCTTTTTTTCCCCGACCTTTGAAGTGGTGTTAATGCATTCCATTCCCACAGCTCACCGAGAGCATGTGCGCAAGATCGCTCGCACTAGAGGGCAGTCCGTATGGATCGCACCCGACCTCAATTTTCTTTCCCACCTTTGGCACACATTTACTTTTGCTCCTTTTCGTCGTCACGCTTTAGACTTCTCTTCAAGACGAACGGCTTGACCCGCAACGTCGTCTCCGAGGCGTTTTCGCGCTCGCGTACGGGCGCGTTTCTTCAGTGATTATGTTGGGATGTATCGCGGAATTTATGCCCGTGGTAAACTACCGATCGTACCGATTTCCCATACTCTGCAAAAGGAAATCGATTCTGAAATTAAATTTGAATTTGTTTCGAAGAGGGGATATCTACATGCAAATGACTCGGTAGGGATGTAGGGATTTAGGTTGGAATATACTGTAAAGAATTTTAAAATAATCCGTTCATAATTTTTCTCAGTCTTACCAACCAGAGAATGCGTATATTTACATTCAATTATTTCCTCTGTGATTCGAATTAGACATTGATATAATTGATTGTTTCAACGATTGAAAAATTCAAGTCTGACATTCGCGTTCACTTTGAATTGAAAGCATAATTATGATTCATTTCTGTATATATTTTATATACTTATTGATTAATATTTATATTTGTAAATTTATTGTTGTAATCACTCTTTATGTAATATATTCCTATACGACTGATCTGTAATCTCTGTGAGTTTTGGCTAAGTAAATGTGTTAATACTAGTGTACGTTGGTCCACAGGGTGTTGGTGTTGTATACAAAATACTTTGCATCCTCCTTTCCTTATTCCTTTCTCTAGTGTGGCGGTGAATTGAGATAATCGTAGTATGCACTTACTTACATTGCCATTCTATCGAGGGGGACTGAATAAAGTCAAGCCTCCTATGAACTGAGATAGGAATTCTTTCTGTTTTTCATTGTGTCCGTTGACTGATTATTTATCCCTTGGATATTACGTACGTGGCAGAAATAATCGCGTCTTACTTCGTCTCAAGGAAAAGGGGATCTTAACAGAAGGGAGGCACGCCTGGAAAGACAAGGATGGAAGCCTGAAACCCATGGACATGGCACGGTAAGTACTACCTGATTTTCTATTGCCAACTTTTATTCTTCCTGTACCAACTTCACAAAATTCCAGATCATGTAATTTACGGTTATCTTGTGAATATAGGATACTTTAATGAATTTAGTCCATTACATAATTACGCCAAAATATGTTTTAGGTAATAGTATTGTTAAAACTGCTTCTATAGCATAGATTATTACCATTATTCCATTAGACCATTATTTTACCTGGGTTACTGATCCCAAATCGAAACCGGTACCGCTTTTACCAACGCCTAATGTGCTCTCGACTTATTATTAAGATTATTTGGGAGTCTAAATATGTTTTAGACTTACTTTTACTGATTACTGTATTTACAATTAATCATTTGAAATTGATTGTATGAGGGTCAATATTTCTGTAAACATAATGTACTCGTTATATGGAAAATGTAAGTGCAATAATAGCGCATCTACTGTACTAAAGACGTCAAAGCAGTAATAAAGTTGTACGAAAACATGAGCATGAGAGACGGAGCTACCTTAATCTGAATTAAAGGCACTAGTTGAGGGTATATGTGAGACGATTACGCACGAGAAAGAGAAATGAATAGTTATGCCTATGATAAAGTATTGATATTGCAACAGTATGGTATTTATGTAAGAACTTAGCATTCCCAAGGGGAAGATGCATTTTTTAGTCCGGAAATTGCATTTTCTTCGAGTTTCCATACAAAATCTTTAAGCGGCTATGCATCACAGTAGATCGTCGTGCTCGATTGTTTCATTTTTTGTTCACAGTTGATGGTTGTGTCATTCAGAGGTATTTACGCACTTATGGATAGTAGTAGGTTGCGGTACTTTATATGTTCTGCATAAGGGATGGTTTTGTTGAGTAAGGGGGGTATTATTTCCACTTTCCTTCTCCTTTATTCCCTCCATTTGCTTGCATGCATACCTACGATCTCCCAGAACATTCTATCGCCTATTTTCGTTTTCCTTCCAAACTACTGTTTCTTCCACCCCTCGCCGCGGCGCTTAATATAAAGGTGAAATACACAACAGCTAGATGTTTATGCATCATCAGGAGAAACGAAACTAATAACACGGGGGCCTCAAACGTTAATGACGCTAATTGTCGCGAATTTAGCCTCCACGGTAATGCGGAGCAGCGACGCTTTGCATCGGATAACGCACGCGGCCTAATTAACGGAGTCCCGGAGTATTACGCTTCATTAAGTTAACACGCAATTTCCTTTTAAACTCGGGATTTCCCTAATTTAAATTTAAGCTCCGTGGGCTTATCCGATAATTTTAAATTATTAAACGCCCCTAAACTGTTTGCGCGCTGTTTTTGTTTTACCCGGCGAGCACTTTTGTAAACTCGCCTTGTTTTCTGTGGAATGAGCGCTTTTGCTTTCGTTTTATGGTTGCAATTTTGTTTTCGTTTTATCGTTGCTTTTTTATGTGATGGCGCTGCAAAAATTAGCCAAATGAGGGCGGAAATGAATGTTTTTGGTTTTGGTTGTGATTTTCGTCGTTCGCAGCTATTGTGTGTGGAAATTACTGCTGAGTGTAACGTAATTTGAGTTTATCATAGGATGTATTGCTTGTACCTGTGGAAATTGTAGAAAAGTGATTTTACTTGCTGTTTTTCTTGTGATTGTCGCAGAACGTAGACATTGAGTTTTACAAAAGATAAGAACAATATGGTTTTCTAAACATTTTTGTCTTATGAGTGTCAAGATTTCTGTGATGAAAAGGCTTGTGTACTTGACCATGATAGTATCGTTATTGAAATGTGTATTGGGTGTTTCTAAGAGAGTCGGTTATCCTTACTATGTTTTCGAAAAAAGCTTTCGAGATGCGGGTTTGGCGTATAATGGAAAAGGTACGTTGGGTGGATAGGAAAACAAACGCTGAGGTGCTTGGGATGGTTGTGGGAGAGCTTTAACTGAAGTGATCATCGTCAGAAGAAATGGGTGGGTCAAAAATTGAGAGGGGGGATGGTAAGGCTTATAATTGATGGTAAAATTCAAGGGAAAAAAGAGAGAAAGACAAAGACAAGATTTTGAATTAATTAAGGGGTGGGGTAAGGTACAAGGGGTGAAGGGGACGGCGTTGAATAGGGATTTTTGAATGTACGTTAACCTACCGAAAGGTATAATTCATGTATGCATGTTTCGAAAACTGGTGGTAATGAATAATGGGTCGCTGACAAAGGCTACGATTGGAGACTATTAAACCTCTACCTCTAATATACATCCACTTGAAAGTAGTAAAGGAGTAAACTTCATAACACTCATAATGATATTAAGGTGTTTGGTTGGTGAAAGAACACGAGGGAAACCATACCGATTCGTTATGGTTTAAAAAAAGTTAATGAATGATCATTCTAAAATATTTTAGTTTATTTTTAATAATAATAATATTAATTGGTGCCCTGTGGCAGAGAGCCAGCTAAGGACATACTCAAAGTGCATAAAGTCCCGAGAAGGATCGCCGTGAAACAAATGACATGGTTAAGGCTATTGCTTTGGGGCTATTTCTCAACAAAGCATACGAATATGAAGAACATTTTCTTATTCACGTATGAAACAATTTTTTGAATTGACTCATGCTTCACGTCTTGTAGATTACGTCTAACACCTGTGACAGAGTTATTCATGTAAAACTTTTTATCCTGGCACTATTTTTTGGCAAATGTGACATGAGTAGCTCTATTATATCAATCAATACTTTATTGCTATTAAATATCTTCTAATGATCCAATTTGATCCGCATAACGAATTATACCTGTATAGTGATATAAGTAGTTTATATAGTTAGGCGAAATTATTTCTAGACTTCATCTAATTCACATAAAGCTTTGACATTTTTGTAGTTTAATAATAAAACAATTTATTATAGGTTACATTTCCTCTTTATTTCCCCTTCTTTGATGTTACTTAACTTTATAGGAAAATAATACAAATAATGAATTTCCCTGTTAAAACAGCTGGAAAAATCTGTTTTAAAAATCTAACATATTGGTTGCAATGAAATGTCGACTTTTCCCAAAATATCTCACTTGCAGACATTCCTCGAGCTTCCAAATATATTCATGGTGAACTTTATGAAAAGATCCATTGAGGTATAACCCTTAGCTTCCTACTGTTGCCGGTTCTTGTTATAAGTTTTGCGTTCATGTCTGTCAATCATATACCTTGAATTCTATCAATCCATAACTATACTTCCGATGGCTCCTTTTTGCTGTATTCAAATGGGAGGGCGTCACCTTTGGCGCACATTTCTCTGATGGACTAGACCTCCGATTCATCGCCCTGGATATAACGACGTTTCCTTTTCCTCCGATTCCCGCACATCTTTCGCACGCTAACCAACGCACGACAGCACTCTCGCACTCCCGTAAAAACCACTTTTGTGCGCCTTTTCCTCCTTCGTTCCATCGATTCTAGCATCGCCTTCAATAGCGTCCGACGGCTTCGAATCGCGATCCCAAATATAAAGGGTGTCCCAAGAAGAAGTGATAAGAGGAAGTTCAGTGGTTCAGAGCCCTTCTTGAGCTATCCGAATGACTCCGTTTAGGGTGTTCGATTTTTTTTCCGTGTTTGAGTGACGATTTTTTTTTTGGTAATATTTTTTACAAAACCGCGACCTTCAGGACATTTTTTAACATAGTAACTTTAACAATTATTTATTTCATTTTGTTAATTAAATTGTTTATTTCTGCATAAGAAACCATGATTGTTAATTACGAACTATTTTAGAAGTAAGGATGTCAAAATTTAAGCAATTCTTGCAATAGCCTAAATGTTAGGTAATTTTATCTTGTCCGGCTATCTATAAATAAAATATTTGCACAATTTTGCATTAAAAATGCGATGTTTAATTTTCTCTAAAATAACTGTGTAATAGTTAGCTAAACTGACGTAAATATAGGTGATATCACAGGTGCTACCATTCAGTCTCATAATGTTGACGTCTTGAACGTCCTCAAAATATTTGAGAGCTTATTTAAGACAAGTCAAATAACTATTTTATTCTGCCTGCCTTAAAATTTGCCCAAGTCATCAGCTATTTAGTTGGTTACTATTTAGTTATAAGCTATTTACCACGTAAATGTTGCTATCTTTATATGCTATCTTTACGGCAACTTACTTAAAATTTGATTTGATACATAGTAAGTGAGAGATTCCCACTTTTAACGTATGGCTCTAAACTCTATTGTAACTCTAATTGGCGTTTTCATTATGTTTAAATATCGAAACCACAAAACGGTGTTTATAATTGCAATTGCTTGTTCAATCTCTGGCAGTATGGAGAAATTCCTCTTCTTTATCGTTACTGGGTGAATTCAACAACAATTTTTCTATATAAAAAGTATGTATTGACTCGCGTCGCAATCTTGGAGCTTTCTCCGCTAAGCGAGTTTCATTGTAATCTATATTGAGGAAGGCGTAGGTTGCGAGCGTGGGCGTAAAAGCTGTAAAAAAAGGGTTCCAAAGGTTCCACATCGTTAAGCCCTTACCCTTCGATTCAGGTAAAGGGAGGAAGCTGTGATTTTTTTGACCAATCTCTCCACCTCGTGATTTAGTTTAAGCCGTTAACTTGATTCACAAAGATGCCTTCCTTCACGTGACGTAATTTCATACGAACTCAGCCACGTAACGATGCTTTCTTATGGCGGTAAACGTTTTTGTGCCTTGCATGCACGGTGTGTTTAGTATTTCTGAATGTGTTTAGGATATTTTGAGCATCTTTGCGCTTCTAAATATATCGTACTCGCTGGAAGCTGACTCGAAGTAGGTTTTTGCAAGTACCTCGCTCACTCTGAAGCTCCTCATGAGAACTAAATAAATTTTATTTGTTTTCTATTCTATTTATTTGAATAAATTTTTTTATTTATTTAATTTTTCTTACCTAATTTTAATATTTGGTGATACTACCAAAATAATATTAAAGGAATAGACCTTTTATAAAAGTTTTTACAAGCAATAACAATAAAAAGTTAGCATTAAATGGGTTCTTTTAAGGCGTAATATATGTTTGTGATTGTATTCCTTTGGTTTGCGATTTTGATTTCTCTTTAATCTAAGTATTACAGATCAGGATTTTATTACCCACTTCCCGATGACTAATTTTGTGACTAGAGAGTCTCCGGTGTATTAGAATAGTATAAATGTACTCAATGTACTAATTTGGTTAGAGGATAAAGTCTCAATGACTTTACCCGTTACCACAAACATTAGTCTCACATTGCCTAGGTTCTACGCTTAGCATCACTATCAGGTTTACAAGTAACATGCACATACACCTGAAAACTTGATTCTTCCAAGCTGTGAGAATAAAGTTCACGGATAAGGGTAAAATTATGCATTAATTCCACCATTTTGGTAAGCTACCACCAAGTTAAGGCAGAAATTTTTATTACTAATTTTACGTAGGAAAAATGTGTTGGTACAACAAAAAAATAAAACTCAATCACAAACAGTATTTTCCACAGATTTAATTCAACGGGTATGATTGATAATGCTCTTGACCAGTTGTTGAATAAAATCTGTGTAAAATAGTTAGTTTATTTTTTATTTATTTTGAATGCCGCGTTATATGGCCAGAAAGCTTAAAAAAATGTAATTTTGTCTATTCCCAAGGAAAAACGGACTTAAAAAAGTCTGATTGGGCCAGGAATCGAACCCGAGATATTCCTCTATCCGGGAAGTTGCTCTAACCATCTAAGTTACCAGGCCAGAACATTTTAACAAGCCGTTTTTGGGATTCTGTGTGCAAAGGAAAGTCACCTCAACCCTTTCCTTGCATATATTTTTGTTTAGCTTGGAAAAGTTATGGAAACGCGAAATGAAATTTCAGTTATTAATTTCGTGCATATTTGTGCCATATGGAAGCAGTGAATCTCAAAGTTAAGCGTTACCATATTCATTTGCGTGCATCGAGAAAATTAAATCCCATCGCTCGGTAAATTGATCTTTTCTCTCCCTTGATTCTCCTCCAAGTGCATTTACTCACAACACTCATGAAGTTTCGTTCTTATCTCGGGCGCAGCGTCTAGGAAATTGCAATTTATCCAACCATTCAGGCATATTAATTTCCTCTTATCTCAACGCCGCGATAATGCATCACAATTACACTGGCGTCGGCGTGAGGGTGGGCAACATCACTTGAGATCCGACGAAAGACGGCACACTTAACTTTTAAAGATCCAAGGATAGCGCGCCGTTGAATTGAGACGATATGATTATCCGAGCCGACATTGCTGCTTACATTCTGATGGCAGATTAAATTAGATTCCTGCGGTGCAGTCGGGATATGGCAAGATGGAGACGTAGCGCAGTGGAAACATATTAGGAATATCTGATGCGATGATAGGAGGCACGCAGTTTACTCGGAGACGAATGAGTTACGAGTGACTATCTAAGTACAGATGAAGGAGATGTGGAGGGAAATGAGTAATGGAGATGCTCATAATTAGTGTCTTAAATTACTTAGTTAGTCTACTTTTAATGATAACTTGCTCGTCTTATGAATTGGTAGCCTTGTCTGGTAAGAATCAATCTTGTGTAATGCTACATCACTTGAAAAATAGACTCAGAAAACATATAATTCTGTCCTCTAAGATAATCCTGTCTAGTTAAACTTTTTTATAATTTAATCATCAAAACTTAAGTTATAACGTGCCACATGGTTACCTTGCATCAGTTGCAACGAGTGATATTGACCCGAATTTCAAATCACGTTTTAGACATGGCTATTCTAATGGATGCCACGAAAAAGCTATGATAGGCGTAAATAAAAAAAACCGAAAATAAATATGAAGAGCTTACAGAAAATGATTTATGTTCAACCAAAAGTTAATTTAAATTAGAAACCGTTCTTTTGAGGAGTTATTTTCGATAGAATGCTATTAATGATTGTTCTTAAAATTATCAAAACGAATATAAAATAACATATTATAAGAAAAGTGATTAGTGTAAGCAAATCAGGGTTTGGGTTAATTCAGGAGCAATTTTCATTAAAAACTATCTATTACCCTTTAATTTTTTTGTAATTCAAGAATTTGTGTATGGTCAAGGTATATGTTTAAATAAGAAGAAATGAAAATAAATGCACTTCGTAATTTCCACGGAGAAGTTTAATCCATAACGACCGGTTTCGGCTCACGCCATCATCAGGTAAGCAAACAGAGATGCAGCACACATATATATATCAAGAGAGTTATGATATATATATATATATATATATATATATATATATATATATATATATATATGTGTGTGTGTGTGCTGCATCTCTGCGTGCTTACCTGATGATGGCGTGAGCCGAAACCGGTCGTTTTGGATTAAACTTCTCCGTGGAAATTACGAAGTGCATTTATTTTCATTTCTTATTATGGCTTTCCTCGAAGTCCGGCCTAATACCATAGCTTTTATGTTTAAATAAGCTTTACCGATTTGACTTAACCGTATTGTAGACAAAAACATTTAAAGAAGATTACATTGATCTCTTGTGTTTGTTCTAAGTGTCTAAGTATAAAATTCTAGTTGATAAAATTTCATTCGGGTCTTACTGAACCAGCATAACTACTTAGAAATTAAGGTTCATTAAGGTTCGTGAGGATAAATGGTTCATTACGATGGTTTATTGCTTTACCAAATCGATTGATGTAATTTGAAAATTTGTTAAAACACCCTTCTCGGGGTTAGTAATTCTAAATCTAATCATTGAAGTATCCATCACTATAAGTTGTGAAGAGGATGGATGCTTCTGGTCACTTTTTTAAAACGAAAATGTGCATTATTATGATTTTCTTTTTCAAATTTTAATAACTGTCGATTCTTTACCTATCCTTAATTAAGTATATAGTGTCCCATCCGGCAATTATTTTAATCGAACTGGAACTAACCACTGACTAAACTGAGTCAAAATTGACAAAATTCAGCTATGTAAGCAAGCATATCTCTAATTAAAATAGTATCAATGTTCATTATCGATAAAATTTCTACTTCATTATTCGGGATCAATGCAAGTTGTTTACAGTCAGATTCTGCGTAATAAAACTTAATTAAGTTTTCCTGGATTTTTAATTTTCATTCTTCATCTAATTCAGTCTAAATTAATAAATGTAAAAATAACTAAGAAGGAGTTTTTTCTGCCATTATTTCCGCAATCCAATTTCACCAAGTAACGGCCTCTTCAAGCAGTTTCATTAGTTTAGTCATTTATACTTTTCACCTCTAAGTAATATTAAAATTATAGAAAATATTGTTTTACCTCATAATTATATTATTCTTATTCATAATTAAAAAGAATGAAACAGACCTGAAGGGTCGGACGAGGTGGAAAAATTGGATCTATCTATCTCTGGGTAATCCACAGCTCTTCGTTGAGGCATGGATTTTATAACTTTAACTCCCTGGTTTAACTCGAGCCGTGGAATACTAATTCACATCTCTCCATCCTTCGATGAGCTTGATTGAGATGCAGATTCTGTGGATGACGCTGGAAGACGCAGCGATTCCAGCCGAATAAGAAACTTTCCAGAGAAAATTGGGTCGAATAAGTGCATGGCTTGGTTATTCGTGGATACGGTAATTGCGCTTGTATGGGAAGCTGTAATTTTCTTAAAGGGGATGGCTCATGAAACCCCCATTCGCTCTTCATTTCAAACGAGCCCTTGATTTCGTGATTTTTCGATTTTCATTCCGCGATTTTGGCGATGCATCTACAAGGATTGCTCATCAAGGGATTTGGAACTAACACTGCTCAACATTCTGTGTTGAGAGTAAAGTGAACGTTTTTTCCTATTATTTATAATTATCAAGAGAAAGTGATTCGTGTTGATTTGTTAAGAAATGAAATACAGGAATATTTGAGGTGCTAAAACATCATTCCATAGGTAATTGTGTTAAGAATGTGTTGTGTCGTGGTGGCTTAAAATATTAAGGGAAATAAACTTTTTGTTGAAATCAAATATGGCACAAATCCTAATACTATTAAAATTTTTATTGATGAAAATTCCAAAATCCATTAATTTAGCCTGATTCGTAAGCTTTGAAACGCAATAAGATGCTATACGAGTGAGAAAGTTTAACAACTTTTCTTTCCAAATATTATATTCTCGATTTCATGTCGTCATAAGAAGTAATTTACTTTTGACAAATAAATAAGCCATGCTATCGATAAAATAATAGTTAAGTCGAACCTTTTATTGCGGATCAATTGAATGACTTAGGCTAGAGTCAGGGACAGTTAGATAGTTAATTAGCTAACAGGATGTCGAAATTTGGTGTAATTTTGGAAGCTCAATTTTAATGCAGTTCGTACGAGTGCCAAGTTTAAGACTGCCTGATCCCAATATTTCAGTAGTTACTTGCTGGCGAACTAAATTACTTATTACTCTACTTGATGAGATTAAACATGGCAGGCCAGGTTTATAATGTAATTTTATATAATAACGGAATTTACCTGATTCCCATGGAAACGGATTTTTTTCAAGTCCGTTTCTCCTTGGAATTTTTCAAGTATCTTTTACCCTTTCCTTAGAATTTATCTGAGGTTTTCCGTCAAGGAGGATTCTAAAGACGGCGTTTATATGTTATCCTATCAAATAAGATTTGAATTAGATTGTTAAATGATTAAAGCTCGGCGAGGCTAGACTGTTACCGTAACAATTTCTGATCCTGTGAGATCCGCTACCCGCAAATCCCCCGGGCATTGTTCCTCACTATAAACCAGGCGGTACCCACCGACCTAAATTTATAATTTATATCGCTATTATTCCGTTGAGCAAGAAGGAAAGCTTGTTTCACGTATTCATAATCTATATTCCCTTAAGATTGTCTACATGTGATTCTACAGGAAGAAAATGAAACTAAAGTCTGTCAACATCTAATTCATCTGTTTCAAAATATCGGAATATACCTGTAGAAGTTTTGATCCAAATATGTTCAATCTAATAAGTAAGGGCACTTACGCATTATTAATAATCATAATGGCGTACGAATACTCGGTAAATGAGGCACTCCATTTTTCGTTTAGTTATTTTGTGTATTTTATACTCTAGTTGCTATTTTTATATACATGTTAGAATGCATGTTGAGGAAGAATATTTCCCTCCTTTTCATACTTTTATTTGAAAATCAATTTATTTGTAAATTGCAAATATATGGAACGAAGCCCAACAACACAGTGTGTCACTTAAGTGGGTATCCTTCAAATGAGGATTTGCTTAGCTATCCAATCGTTTTTCACTCGTGGCAGATACTTATGAACGAGCTAAATTTAAACAAGTTTGATTTCTCCTCATCGTCGTGCAAAAATAGCATTTTTTCAGGGATTTTTCTTATGTATCGTTACTCAACTCAATATCTACTCTGTCTAGAAAACTGATGTTATCACTCACGTAAAATTCTTCCGGCACCCTGTAAAAACCTCGTCTGTATGTAATTCTCCCGATTCACAAAGCGCCGTAACGCATATCCCCATGCTGCAATATCCGAGGTTTATACTTAGTAATGGTTCATAAACGAAAAGAAGACGTTGACAAAGACAAATTCATCGGAAGATTCCTTCTTTTTTTACTGCTCGTGGGATGGTACGTCGAATTGAATGTTTATGCCTCCCATTGGGGGATAAGAGAGAACATGCCGAAATTTCTCAGGCATACGGCTACACCTCACGTAAAGGTATGGGGAACGGATTGATATAATTCAGCTTTGGTTATCATCCGCTCTTTTTTACTGCTGAGGAGCATCTTGAATCCTCCGCCCCCGCCAATGCTATGAGTCTTACGGAAAATGCGAAGGCACATTCCCTGGGTTTTTGGCGAGGGGTGGGAAGCGCAGGTGCTGCCAAGTGGGGATTGGTTCGACGAGCGAGACGATTCGAATAGCTAAGATTTTTCGCTCCGTCCTGAAATAGGCAGATTTGGAGAAATATTTCGGATAAATGGAGGGATTTCATGGCTTAATGCGACATTGCCGGCAGTTTGGAGAAGGGCAGGAAAAGGATGATTCGAAATCTTGCGTTTCCGTTGGCATTGATCTGAATGTATGACTAGGAGGGTAATTGTTTCTAATACGAATACTTATATGGCTGAAGTCATTAAAATCTGATATATTGAACTATCTAAGCAACGTAAGCTCTCCTATCAGCTATCCTTTTTCCATTAACTGTTAGCGAATTTAACATTTTTTACTATTACTTTGTTAAATTGGCAGATACTGGAATGATGGCATATACTGGACCCCCCAGGCTCCCGGATAGTCATGTGGACAGCGCGTTTGCCTTTGGTGAAAGCGGTCCCGGGTTTGAATCCCGGTGGGAGCCAATGTGCGAAATGACCTAAGCTGTTGAAGCACTTTAAACAATACTACTACTACTACTGGAATGGACCCAGTAGATTCGAAAACGTTAATGTATTCGTAAGAGTCGTTTAATAGCAGATATTGTTATAATTTAATCAATGTTCTTAATATAATATACGTGATAAAGCCTTACAAAGTGGGACCCTATGGAGAAAGAAGTAAATAAACTATGTAGTTTCCACTAACACATTTTACCCCGATCGGTTTAAGCTGTATTAATTCATCTTTCAGCCACTCTAGCACCCGAAGATGACTTGGAAAATCGAAACTGGTTTGCGCAAAAATTGTTTTCTGGAAACTATGAAGAATTTTGTCTCTTTCTCCAAATCCGTGTTCTATTCTATTTCTTTCTCTACGTATAAGTAAAAGCGTATTTTTCATACTCGTTTACGGGGCGTTAAAGGCGTTTATAATTAAATCTATTTTCTACCTACAAAAAGTCATGAGAAACCAATATTATACATTCATCATGTTATCATCACTGCTACTCATAAATCAATATGTATTGGTGTTACTTTGCGGAAGACCCTAAACACAAGAAAAAAACCAAATTCATACCACCATTTCAATTTCACGACCGGCTCCACCACTAACGTTGCATCGGTATTGAAGTACAGGAGTATATAGCTCCTATTGTGGAGAAGTGAAGGATGATAGATGGGTGGCGGTTGAGGAAGAAAAATGTTTTGAATGTAGATCAGAGTACGGGGAAGTTATATTTGTTGGGAAAGAAGATCAGTGGTAAGTTTTCTCTGATATGTTACTACTATTTATTATCATTCATGTTCATGTTATACAAGCCATTTATTAACCTGCAGTTAAGGTAACTGCAGGTTAATAAATGTCTTGCTTCTCAGCTACTATTTCACTTATTTTGTTTATTTCTACTTAATGATATTTGCGTAATTAATGCATTGATTGTAAGTGTTACCTTTAAAGCTGGATTGAGCTTTAAGACTCACTATACTCAATTAATACGATAATTTCAACTTCTATCGATTATCGGATCTCTCGATACCTTTTGGTAATCGCCATGGTAGTACTAGATAAGTGCAGTGATAGAATATGCACTTAGATTCTAATCTATTTGAGTAAACTTTAATAAAATCTAATGGCGTTGTAATTTATTCAGAGGTACTCAAAGGTACACTCGATGTAGTTCTGCAGCATTCATCACTTATTTGCAATACTTTTTTATGGGTGGTAATAAGAAGCTCTTCTTGGAGAGAAAAACATATGCAGTTCGGTAATCTAATAATTATTCGGATTATCTATTGATAAACGTATTTCAACCTTTCATGCATACATTTATCTTTTAAAATGTGTTAATAATTATAATTTTCCCTGGCAGGCTTTACAGAGTGAAATGCATATCGATAGGATATGTTAGAATATACGTTTTGCCATATTCAGAACTGAAGATGGCAGATCTGAACCAAAATCGGTCGTATTTAAATACATATATGGAAAATTGTAAATTTTGTTTATTTTTAATCATCCTATTCAGTGTTATTACATATCTCGACCATTCAGACACGTTCAGTGCGGAGTTCTGTTTTTTATCATTTCGATTTATACATATTATTTTATACATAGATTTTAATCTAATACAGACTTTAATCTATTGTGGATAACAATTATGCGTAGTATATAACGTCAAAATGGTTTAAATATGTACTGAGAAACCTATATAGATGAAGGGTTTTAATATGATGCATGTATCAATGAATAAAATGGATAGGGTATTTTGTACAAGATTTAAGATGTGGAATCGAAAGTGTACAATTTAAGTACCGAAAGGTCGCAAATGATGAAGACAACGTGAATATAAAACGTGTTTTTACATCCTCCGGAAAGAAAAAGTAAAAAAGCGTTCTCCTCGCGTAGATGAATTCACCCACGATGATTATATTTGTACTCGCGGAGAGGGAAAGAGGCCATTGATAAATCGGCGCGCATTATTTTCGCCTAGCAAACTGCGCCGCAAACATTCTTAAGTCGAGCGAGCGAAGTCAAATTGAATTTTCGTCCTTAATCGGCGATGGGGTGGCCGAGCGGGTCTGCGATGAGGTGACGAGTGAATTCGTATGTAAACGACTCCTTTCATTCATCCCGGGGATGACAAAAATCCGTCTCCCTCTCGCATCCATTACAGACTTTCTCTATCCGAGAGTATTTTTATTCGCGAGGACTCTTTATCACCGTTTCTGCGCCTCCCCGTTTTTCAGACACATAACCCTATCCTTCGCTCCCTTGAATAATCGTGGGGGATATTCCCCTTTATGGCTATCCACAACTCTCGTCCCCTTCCATTCTTCTCCCTCTTCGATTCGTTTTATTCCTCCTTTTATCACCTTATTCTCTCTTTTCGCCACTGCTTTTTATCCCCCGCTAACATTTATCAAATTTTGTAATTTTCCCCGCCGTTTCTCCAGCGTTTTTTTTGCTTCCGGGAGCTGAAGCGCGTTAGTAGGTTTCATTGCTCCAATTGGATCGTGGGATTTATGCTTTTTAATTAATGAGGGTCCTAAAAGGAGGCTATGGGGAAATAAGGTTCGTGAGAGCTCGTTCGTTTGTTTTTGTTTCTGTCAAATTTTGCGTATATTTTTGGTAGAGATTTAGTACACTCAGCCATGCAAATAAATAGTTTATTTAAGCCTGGAATTCGAAAATATGTTTTTTCTTTCCGTACAACTGTTAGTTTTTAAGCAATTATAATGCGCATTTTATATAAAGGAAATGATTAAAACATTAATATCATATAACATTGATTTCGAAAGAATTACAGGTAATGAAAAATGTCTTCTTCGAAATCAGTTCTGTTGCACGACGTCTTAGCCAGCAGTTGAATGATATTCAGGCAATTTTCTCACCATGAAATGGAAATTATAATTTCTTAAACTACAAGATTACAGTTTGGAAAATTGTGTGCAATATTCAGTATGTTTAGTAATTTCTGAAATTTTCAGACGAAACCGCGAATAGATTTTTTACCAAATCCACATCAAGAGATGGGAAACCAGCGATAATCCATAAGCAGAGCGAGTTTCTTAAGCAGAATCTTTACTTAGCTGTGCTGCTCGTTAGCAAAGTTGTCTTAATTAACACATAAAATTACAATATCTATGGGTAGACATTTTAAACTAACTAGTTTTCAAAATCGCCCCGAAATTCCATTTGAGATTTCTCATATAAATACTTGGCCATGCTTGACAATGCCAATCTAACGTACGGCATTTGTGAAAAAAATAGTGCGGAGAGCGTTTAAAACTAGCGAACTTGCTAAATTTTTAGTAAATAAAATTTGATCTCGGAAATGTTTCTGTAGGTGATGCAGGTGGAACTTTTTGCATAAGGAATTTGATCATACATTCAAAGTAACCTATTTCCGAGTGAATATTTATTTCCTTCGCGAAGTGACTAGATACTATTGACATACTTGAGTGTATTTTATAAATAGTTAATTAATGGCTATATACGTGGTTTGCGTATGCGTCTTACGAGACGTTTGTAATTTTTAAAATTATTACTGCGTAGGAATATGATTTATGAATATAAAACGTTGGGACAGATGTCAAATTTAAAGATATTCTTGTAGTACTGTTTATTTCATCTCATTTGCGATCTAGTCACCTACCAATAAGATCAGAGGGCAATCTTAAAGGCCAAACATTTAACTAAAGTAAATGATTAATCATTGAACTCCACCTCTATTAAATGTATGGTTACTTGCAACGTTTTTCTGGAGTAGATAGGAAGGAGAAAGTTTTAAGGCCTAAGGAGTTTTAACTATTAAGAAACTAATTCCTGAGATGATAAAATGATGTAAAATGCATTATGGTTTGTAAATTAAATTTGCAGGGAAATAGCTACAAAAGGTGTGGATTTTTAATCGAGATGTATTCTGAAAAGAGAGGATGATCAGGTATTGAAATTCATGGATATCGTATCGAAAAAACAATTTTGATACTAATTTCCTTCAAAAATCTTGAGCGAATTTAATGTTTCCAACGTTGAATGCTCAGCAATAGCAAGAATTATTGTCCAAACATTTAAGCGGGAGTTTTCGGACAGTTCATTTCTGATATAATGGTTTGGAAATACTTACAATTTTTACGGGATATATCAAAATTGTTTTCGTTATGAGTTTGGTTCCGTTCCTAATTTGTAAACTTACCTTAAATGTATTGTATGTAAGAATCAGTTGGCAGTTTTAGATAAAAGAGTAAAAGAAGGGAAGAATTTCATAATTTTCTGTTGATTTTTATGTACTGTTTCTTATGTATATTTGTTCATACGAGCACTGGTTAAAGTTTTTCTTTGCAATATTGTCGGATTTTCTAAATCCTCGTTTCCCATAAATCATTATATTAACTCTATTATGTTTAAACATGAAGTGACCCTTTAAAACCCATCTTAGAGCTATATACTACGATATGTATGTTCCCAAGGAAGAATAGATTTGAAAAAAGTCCGATGGGACCGGGAATCGAACCTGGGTCTCCCGATTACCGGTCAGGTGCTCTGTCCGTTGAGCTTTCCCGCCGGAACATTCCTTCAAGCTATTCGGGAGACTATGTGGGCATGCTGATAAGCACCAGCCACACATAGAGGTTGTAAGGAATACTCCTTAAGGTGGGTAAACAAGGAAATTAGGTAAAGGTATTTGCACGAAATGGAGTGCAGCCAGGATAAATCCCAAGGAACAATAGACTTGAAAAAAGTCCGACGGGACCGGGAATTGAACCCGGGTCTCCCGATTGCCGGTCAGGTACTCTGTCCATGCATGTTTAAACAATTAACCGTGATGTTGATAATCCTTTTAAAAGAAGCAAGTTTTCTTATATCTTAATCGTACATGTCCACCTGAAATGTAATAGAGCTTTAAAAGACTCGAAATAATACCCATTGATGTCTCAGTGGACTATCTCTACTTCTCAAAGTATTTAGCAATCATATTTTATATCAACGCGCACTTGCGTAATAAATTGAAAGTACGTCCCTCCGTCGTTTGCTTCCTCCTCCCTTCCTTTCTTTCTCTCACATACAGTAATAGTCTCGGATGCGAGAAAGCTTTCGCAATTCGCCTTCTCCCATTTATTACCAACCTTTCTTCATATATATTCTCCCTCCTTTATATCATTTTCTTAAGTGTTGTTTTTACACCTCTTTATCCGTCGTCCGTGTATATTTCCTCTTCGCACCTATTCTTCCTCATCCATTTCCCCCTTATCTCTCCCGCCCTCATCTGTTTCAGTCCTTGCACCTTCTATAACTCTCCCCTCTATCGCTCGCCCCTTTTATGGTGCCTATTATTTCATCCCTTTAGGATTCATTTGTCATAGCTCCTCTTTCCTTTTATCTTCCCTCCTTTTTACCACTTTCGCGCTCTCCGGAGAAAAATGTCTTTCGCTCCTTTCTGAACCTCTTCTTGTTCCGATTCTCCGTCTTATCTCTCAGCGGCGAATTAATCGGCGCCGTTATTTCTCCTCTCGTCTCGGAATCGGCTCTTCTCGATGCGGTATTCTCTATCAATGTGGTGATTTAGGAGAAGTGCATGTATAGGAATGCGGAGAGCAAATGTGTGAATGACTTTCTTGGCTGTTATTGCTGCTGCGACTTTATTGTTTACCAATTGTATGAATGGAATCGCCATATTTTGTAAAATGAGAAGTAAGTGGGTAACGTAGTTATATCCATTGCAATTGCATGATATTCATCAACAGATAAAATATTTTAATCCGTTTCGGAGTTTAATTATGCTGTTCGTTCCGAAATATATATTCATGCAATGTTAAAAAAAGTTATAAAATCCACGGAGGAGGCCGAGATGTTGTGGAAATTGAGATTCGTAATGAAGGACAAGAGATGTATACTTTTCCTTAATAATAAACTTCTTGTGGAAAAGTATACATCTCTTGTTCATTAAAAAAGTTAATCTAGCAGCATAATATCGTTTGTTAAAGTAATATAACTCAGGTTTGGATTACGTCTGCACGTTAAAACGACTTTAAACATCGAAAAGATTTATTCCCTTTTCCCTTTTTTACAGCAGTGCCTTTTTTCGTTCCTTGTTCGTTATGCTATGTGCCTTGTTTTCGTTATCATTATTTTTACAACGGTCAACTAAAATGCGGTTCTCCTTAGTACAAAGGTATTCACGCAATAGCTGATAGAACAGGATATACTCTAGTATCAACGTATTTAAATATTAAAACGTTCCGTGCGATGTCGACTTTCTTGGTAGCTATCCTATGGCAGAACACTGAAAGGTTAAGTTGTAAGAAGAGACTTGATAGTCTCTATAGTCTTAATCTCGCCCTGAATAAAGTCCTTTATTATTATAATTTTAATATAATATAAAAAGAAAAATATATAAATAAGATTTCAATTATACCTAGAACGTTAGCTCTATATGCTGTAATAAGTTTAAAAAATATTATTGCTAACGTTTATCGGTGTATTTAATATGTATGGCGTGATATGCCGCTCTCAGCCACATGATAGGACCATCGTGAGCGGCATATGCCGCTCTCCGCACGGAACGTGTTAAAAAGTAAAATTATTAAATCCCATAATTGGTGGAGTTTCTAACAATTGAGGTTTAAATGCCGTAATACTAATGAAGATTATCACACAAATATCTCTTGAGAAGTTTGTATACCAGATGGCTTCATGTACGTTTTAAAAATTTATTTCGATGATATATTTATGCACGAACATAATACTTTGTAGCCTCTATCACGATAAATGAAAATGAAATGTTGTTTCAGTACTACTCGCTGCTACGATGGAGAGGTGGAGAAATTCTTTCTTAATGAATGTAAAATTCATCTCTTGTGATCTTGATTTGTTTTACGAGAGGAAAATTTAAATCTTCCTCCAAAATGAAATTTACTGTCAACGTAATATTTAGCCCGGACATATTAATGGAAAAACAGAGAGACTATATGGTAGAAGTCGACTTCAGATATTTTGTAACTGGGCATATTCAAATCGCAATAGTTTATTATTAGCGAATGCTGTAGTAAAGGTATTAAGATTAGAAAAGGTTTCATTACTAAATGCCTATAATGTAACTTCTCTGCCTCCTCCATGGATTTAACTTTAGTGTAAGTGTTTTAATTTTCTATTTCTAAAATTTGCAATGCTGTACTTTTACAATATGGCATTCTAACATTTCATATGGTCTTGAGGATTGATGGAAAACTCAAATACAACATGTACAGAAAATTCAAATCAAGATTCGATTCAAAATTTAAATTTTTATTTGTTTTTTTTTTACTATAAAAATGGAAGAGTTAAATTAATTCCTATTAAAGAAATCAATCAATTCATCAAATCAATCAGAACCTCGGGTCATTGCTTAGCAACACCAAGGACCGTTTTGATCCCCAGGCCAGATCAGGAATATATAGACTTGCCTGCAACAATTGTGACACTGTTTACGTTGGTCGTACGGCCCGCAATGTTAGCATAAGGGTGGATGAGCACAAAAGATCTTTTAACAATCCTTATAATTCTTCACATTTCGCCGATCATCTGATTAACAACGATAATTTTTCCAACTTCTCCCCACGTATTTTAAACCATGGACAAAAAGGTACCAAATTCGACCGGTAGGAAGAGCTTTACATACGCCTTCACCAATTTCATTCCATTCCTTTAGCTAACGAGTGTTTGTTTTCTAACAGCCAGTCCCCACTCTTCAAGACTCTTTTCCCCCATTTGCCTTCCCCCTCGTGATGCAACATTGTATTATTTTTACCCCCCCTCTTACCCCTCCCCTTCCTTTGGTTCTCGTATATATGTTCTTGCTCTTTGAAATAACTTCTGCTCTGAGGATGGTGCTGTGACACCGAAACCGGTAAACAGTTTCATTAAAAATATTGTGGAATTTGTACAAGCGTGTTTGTGTTTTTTTTATTTTTGGTGTTTAATTCCTATTACTTTATGTGCAATTTCATTTTTTATCATCGTATTAGAATTATAATATATTTCCTGAAAAATTAGTTTATGCTTGGATATTATAATTTAATTAATAAGTACCTTATTCCTATGATTAAGTATTCTGTAAATGTTTTCAACGAATTCTAATTTGAATCCGTGGTAAATTTTATCCCTGAATTTGAAATTAGAAAGCAGGAGAAGTATTTTCTCATTGACCCACGTCACAGAAGTGGACACGTTCATTGCACTAATGAATTCCGCAGCCGACCACTTGACTCACAAGGGCTCCTTTGTCTCACCGTGGCCTGAAAAATCTCCTTTTATATCCTATCTTTAGTAAATGAAGTCGCACTGGACACATTTACATGTAAATTTGGCTCCCGCTGCAATTTAAATATTGCTCTGATGAGGTTGTCTATGATGGAGGTTTGAATGACGTTATTAGATCAGTTACATTAATTTTGGGGTAGATAAGGTTATTAAAAATCAAAGTATACTTTCGGAAAAATACTGACAGAATTTTCAGTTTAGCACGGTGTAAGTTAAACATTAAGAGTTATTCGATATTTGTAAGTAAATGAGATAGCCCTAACAAAGAATTTCTTCATTAAAAGTTCCCTCATTGTTACTTTGGTTTAGGTTTTTGTACTTTTTCTTATTTATCTTCTGTCATTACAGTTTTCACCTGCTTGTTGAAGCAATTTTTGAAGGATTTAATCCCAAATCATTTGTTATAACGCTTCAGCTGTGTTTTTGACAATTATGTTTCTTATTAAAATTGGTCGTCTACTCTTCCATGAATATTTTTTATATTATTTATTTTCAGGCGAAGGATAGTTTGTATTTGTTATCACGTCAATTAGTTATTAATGTCGAGTTATCCAAAAAATCAGGTTTTGTGCTGTGTAAAATTAACTAGTCATTAGTGTCAACCCTATAGTTCTTGCAACCATAATGCCCAATTTGAAAACAAGGGATAGTAGTAGAAAGATTTCGGTTCCTGTTTAGTAGAAGTAGAGAGCGTAGTGTTTTAATTTCTTATCTAGTTAGCTATTGTATTTTTATTTTAAGAAGATATATTTTTAGAATCAGTGTTTATCCAAGACTTTACTCAAACAGAAAGTAAATTGAAGATCTCGGACCAGTTTCTTAATTTTTTGTCCTCTTGATAGAAAATTCCTGTTTACTGCTTCTTATCAATCACTAAATCTTATTTAATATTTAGTAGTACATTCAATTTACTAAAAGAAAGAACTATATTACTTTGTTTTGGAGTGAATATATTGATTTACGGATCTGGAGTATTGAATGATGGATCAAGAAACAAGTAACTTTTATGCATAAAGTTTTAAAAACAAAAATAAACAAGTAGATCAAGAAAAACGCTTCTTTAAGTATGTTGCTTTCTTACTTGAAATTTCTTGCTGTGCTCTCACCTAGATTACGCAAAATATTTGGGAGAGGGTCTTAGTGTCACAAACTTGCCAACGAAGTAAGTGAATTATTGTTAAAAATCAGAATATTGAGACACACATTCAATGTATAAAGTGGATGTCCAAATACATGTAAATTAACTTTAACGACCTAATATAGCATTTTTAAGTTAATTTACATTTAACGTTATTTTAAATTGCTCGCGAATTTTATGGAAACCAGCACGTAACGATTTTTCTGCCCGCACGTTGGAAAACAAGCTTTCGCTAGCCCCTCCCTACTGCTTGTTAATAACGTTGCTTTATCCATCATAACGTTGGCCCCTTCCGAAGTTCTCCTGGATATTTTGGTCATTAATTCTTCTTTCTTCCTCTTCCCATTCGCCTCTCTCCCACTTTCACTACCTTCCGTTTTCCATTGCATCACATACCTCTCCCTCTTCCCATTGTTTCCAAAGCTTCGCGTACATCACCCGAATTCATCATGCCCTTTTTCCCTTCCTTCCAAGCTCACTTTTTTCCTTGTCGCAGTCACCACTGAACTTTTACGCGTCCGAAATGGAAAAGGAAAAGTGTTTGCCCTTTTCCCGTTCCCATTACATTTTTTGCGAGGGCGAGGAAAAGATCATAGTTTCGTGTTTTTATGGTTGCACTTTTAAAACCACTAAATCAGGGCGCTAGAGGGCGTCGGTCTCCGTATACGTTCGCGCGGGAGATAATAAAAGCGGGCGATAAAGATGGAATTTATTAAAACGGAATTGCGGGGAGTATTATTTGGGAAAGGACGGATTTATAAAAGGTTATTCCCGGGTGTTAAAAGGATGCGTTACTTTTATTACATAGGGTTCTGTTTCATTGAATTTTGGTGTATTGTTCGCTGGGTTTTATCCTAAAATGGCCGGAAGTTGGTGTAGGGTTAGATTGCCACGTTTCGTATCGTCCTTACAATAATCGTCGTAATTTAACGGACGTTAATTTTGATCTCTTAGATCGTTATGAATTTTTTAGTGGTTTCACTGATTCCATCTGAAATTTAAGTAATTTTGAGATATAGTAATGGCCATACAAAAATAAATAGTAACGATAAACAATCCGTATTTTTAACAAGAGTTATATATAATTTGTACTATAACTGTTCTTATTAAATGGAATACCATGAAGATATTAATCTGTATTTAGTTGAACAATTTCGTATGATTCAATTCAAAGGAAAAGTTAAATAATTATTTTGTAATGGAAATTTATATACTTATTTCATTCCAGTTTTTATCGAATATCTCACGATTTTTAATATAAAAATTATATTTTTAACCTATATTATTAAGTATGAAATTACGGTAAGGTAGAATATTTTGAAATATCACATTCACCTTAACATAGAAGAACCGAAACTAAATAGACGTACCATTCAAATTATTCACAATATTAACCTCATGATAAAGTAATCTGCGAAATCTTCACAAGACATTATGATCTTTAGCATTCAAATTAATACATAGCTTATGAATTATTGGTATGTTTATGGAAAACTTTGTTTAAAATACATAAAAACACTCCAATTTAACTAAAATGTTACTGATGATCATAGCATAAACTGATTTTACGAGATATATCTTAAATTCCCGTTTCCCTAGCTCTAGCTAATTCAGAATCCCCAGCTTTCTAGCCATTCGCTATATATTTTGATTGAATACATTTACAGAACCCCAAATATTTTACGAAAGCGCCTAGGATTATCGATTGCCTGATGAAAAATCCGATCGGCGTTTGTTTTTTATTAGTAGGAAAACTAATGTCCCCCTTCGATCGTTGCTTTATAAAGATTTATGTGAAAAGTTTGGAGCGAACCCAGCGGCGCCAAGCGAGGCTCCTTAGCATTAAACCCGAAAATAGAAGCTCTGGAAAGTTTTGGAATGTCCACTATTGAATGTTTGAAATGTGTAGAATTAATAGACCATAATATTCTAACATTTAATGATTAATGAAACTGCTAGCCACTCACGTGTGGTGAACGTGCAGTTTTTGTTTGGATATATGCACTTGCATTAAATTGACTATAATTTAAGCAACATTGAGGGTTAAATAGTCGCATTTTAAGCTATGGAAATGAGGAAAGAAGTAGCATGTGATATAAAGTAACTTGAAATGTGAAATAGTTTTACAGGAATGAAATATGAATATGAAATTGCAAAAAGGAAAGAAACTCATTCTTACATCTAATAAATCGCGATATTTAGCTAATAAATTTTTCCATGGAAAATTGATGCCTATTAGAGAATTTGTATGCAAAGAAACTTTCAGACATGTATGATAGTAATGGATAGAGTGATTTACTATATATTACTGGTGGGATATGATGTTATTAAAGCAAGTTTAGATATGGAATGGGCGGTTACATAAGGGTGCCATCTCTCCAAGTTCAAGAAATTATCATTGATTATTACATTTCCTATCATAAATAATATATAAATATGAATCCCAGTCTGTGATAAAATATCATTTCACTGTAGAAATGAGTTATTACTCTGTCATCAGTCATAATTTTCATTTTATGGCGAAAGAAAGTAGGTAACCATCATAGTTAATACTCAGTTGATATCTAATTTAGGGTTAAAAATATCTGTCTCGATTATTACTCAACTATTGTCTCGACTACTTACCCTAAGGACTATTGGGTTTAGTCTTACGGGAGTAAGATACTGTAATTGTTGAGCTATCGAATTTAGTTTCTAATGTAAGTCTAAAATTTAAATTTTGAATCAGCATTATAAAATACAAGGGAACGTCGGTAATTATATTTCGCCTTTCAGAATCATTTTCGGTTTACTTTTAGAACGTTGAAAATTTGATAAAGAGCAATAGAAGTATCAACATGCATTTTTAAAAGGTGATAATAGACAAGAAGTACAACGCATGAGGAAATAATCGCTGAAAATGTTAGTCTAGATGAATTCTTCCTGATAAATTTGTTGCTGGTAATGTAATTACTCACGTTCATTGTTTATTAATATTAAAAATTGTTTGCGGTTTCCATCTATTCTTCTTTTTTATTATAAATTTACAGTTTTCCAATCAATATTCAGTAGTTTTAACGTGTTAAGCCACTTTATGAATTCCTTATTTTTTAATACCAATCGCAGAGGAAATGGCACGAACAACGATTCCATCCAAGTCATTGGAAATAATCGCATATGAATGAGCGAGGAAAAATAATAAATGCCATTTTCCAACGAGCCTCGCATTTGCCTTTTACGAGGACTTTGCGAAATAGAGTCATAATCGGCGGCCACATAAGTCAGGGTCCGGACTAAGGAAATCGGGGAAATTGAGGGGAAGGAAAACGGTCGGAAATTTTACTTCTCCTCTACAACTCCTTGTGAAATATTTCACCTCCCACCAAACCTTTAATCTTTCATTGTTCTCTTAAATTCCGATCTCCGACCCCAACCCTGCCGGTCCTTTCCATTTCCTCATCCCATCTACTTATTGTTTCAGTCTCCTATTGACCGCGTTTTATCATAATTTCTTCTTCTTATGTTTGTATCAAGGATTGAGAGCATCTATTGAGAATAGTTTGGTCTGAATAATGCAGGATCAATCTTTGGGGTATGCTTCATTGAGATTTGCTGCAATCAAATTTGAGAAATTTATTATTATTCATGCCTGAGTCATCACAATCACACATAAGAGAATACAGGAAATACTTACTTTGATAACACAGTATAAATATTGTTGATTATCATAAAATAAATACATAACTTATTATATATTACTTAATTTCAGTTCAAAAAATAATAATATTAGTACCTCAAGGATAGATAGTTACGACAATAGCTTGAATTGCCGTTACTCAACGAAGCCTGTATTACCTGTAAGGTAATAGTATTTTTAAGTAATAAGTTTCAACTAAATTTTGCATATATGCAAAAAATATATTTCCAATGCTCAAACGCTCTCAATGAATAATCGTTAAAACCTTATGAAGGCGCTAACGAAATATGTAGGCAATTGATTGTTGTATTAACAAATACAGATAAAAACACCAAAAACCATCAAGGAAAAAACTTGCTGCTTATATACATTTCTTTAGAGGAATAGACGTATTCTAGAAATACATACATAGAGGAAATAATTTGTCTTGGAGTGCAAAGCATATTAATAATATTCTGAACTTCATAACTATCTCACTATTCATTGAGGATATTTTTCATAGATTATTTATCAAGCCATTCTATTATATGTAGAAAGCCTATAGAGATGTCTTTTATTCTTTCGTTACGAATGAACTCTTTCAAAAATATTGGGCAACCAAACTAGTTTTAGTTATGTATATTAGATTATATACTGTAAGATATATATTAGATATCGGAAACGCCAATTATTTACGAATTTTCCATCAATATCTACAGTAATATCCATCCGCTGTCTTAACTCCATAGCATGGTGTGCAAATACCGAACTTTCGAACTCTTGCTTTAAGTGTTATTACGTTTCTCTCGCGGAAAGATTGAGTTCTTAAAGGTTCTGATCTTATCATCTATTTCTCTTATTAACGCTCATTGTCGGATCTGCCGATGGGTATTGATTGCACACTCCGAACATTGATTGACTGATTGAGGTAGCAGGGGGATTGCATTATAGCGATTACGTCTTCTGCAAACGTACTTCCTCTGAATGTATCAAGCAATCGCGGCATATTCTTCTTATTTCCTCTCTTTCAAGGATTTTCAACCTGCGTCCTAAAAATTTTTCTGTACCATTGCTTTTTTATCGTAGCCTTTAACAAAATTAATCGTCTTGTTCTACAAGTTTTTAATGCGTGGGTACACGTTTCACTCCCTGTAAAATCACCTTCTCTACTTATACGGACAATGCGCTTTATAAAGCCGAGCTTGTCATTGCTTTACTGCAGATTTTTTCGATTATCGTGCTCTAGTTAAATTATTTCTTTATATTATTTCGAGATATTCTACTGAGTCTACTGCATTTACATCAATTCCACCAATGTTGTTCTCAAGTACGTAACAGAATCCAAGTAATATCCTATTCCATAATGTTAATTTTCTATCTTATTTTCTAATTATACCTCATTTCAGGGATATCTCTGATGTATCGCTTCTATTAAGTAATTCATATGCAATAACGTAACTCTCTCTCATGATAACGATTGTTGCAATAAATTTATTTTATTTCTTCGCAAATCCATTACATCCTCTTAAATAAGATATTAGTGGAATGGATGTAGTGCATCTTTAACTTGAAATTATTATCTATTATTGTCCGGGAAATCGATAAATAAAAAATTGTTTTTTGTCTATTGTCTTTCTATTGCGAAGTATTCTTAGTATGTCTAGTATCTTATTCTCAATATTGAAAGATGAAGCCAACTTTGGGAGCATTGAATTCTGTTTTCAAGAAAAATTAATGACGCATTTGAATATTTAAAAGAGATTTTCATAGTGTTGATTTTTCTGCATTTCTGCTGGTGTCATTCTAACTGAATCTCGTTAATGATTAATATTTTCTGTAAAAAGAAATATTAGAGTGCTCTGTTAATCCGTCATATAGAAATTATTGAACATTCTTTCAAGTTTTAAAGTTGCCCTTTCCAATACCAACCATAGAATATGTTTAATGGGAAATAGTATTAGCAGATTTGATATTTAATTGAATATTTGTGCAATTCGTTTAAGCACTAGTGCATTTAGTACATGAGCGTCAGTGTTTTCTTTCAATCTAATAAAGCAAGAGGTCCAATCCCGGTTCAAATATAGGCAAAAATTGAAGTTCCATGTATTTACTGAGCTACTGGAATGTTTCAAAGCGTTTGAGAATCACCACATTCATCGAGGTGCATTAATTTGTCAGTTTCTATCATCGACGAACTCTTTAAACCTTCTGTAATGCATTTTTCTATTCTAGGTTAACTAAATTCATTGGAATGTACATTAAAGCTCGGGACTTAATTTTCATGCCCCAGATAACAAATTCCAGAGTTGTTTTTATCATTTCCAAATTCAATTTTCTTTCCTATTTTCATTAAAAACTAGTCAAGTCACCGAAAATGAATTATGATGTAATATTTGCATTTTTCTGCAATAATGGCAATTCTTTCTTGTTCCTCAATCGCATATGAAGAACACATTAGCGCTTAATTCTTGCTTTGTTCGTGCATAGAATCCATTCCACTTATTGTATTTTAATTCCGACCTTTATAACCTAACAGAAATGTCTATACATTTTTTTTAATATTTATGATTTATATAATCTCTGAGGTATTTCTTTTATTATTTTTTTAGCCTTCCAATTACTGCACAAAAAGTTATTAGTGGAATCCATGTTAGAAATTTTGAATGATTTAATATTGAGGTTTAATGTATGGAGGATGTTGAATAAAGGCGTTGATTAAAGTCCCTATTAAGGGAAGAATATAACTCATAAAGTAATTGCGCTTCAACTACTTGATTTTTTTCAACTTATTGCATTCTAATTCAGTAAGAAAAAATGGGCACACTACCCCACTCCCCATTTTACCTAATTAGCCACACTTTCCTTGCTCTTTGTAATTAGTGGCTGAGTGGGTGAGGTACCAACCTGCCTTTGAGCTGAACACTGCACAATGGTAAGTTAGCTATGTTGAAAGTCTTAAGGCATAAATATCTGTTGTTGGTCGCTGTCACACGTACCATATTTCGCAGTTTCTCATTTCGGATTTCAATTATCTGCAAATAGATGCAGATTTCTTACTTGAATGTTTCAACATCCGTCTATCAATAAAGGTCATACTTAATACCTTAAGTTGCATGATTCTACCTTTCTGTAGGCTAATGAACATCAAAATTTCAATTCAAAATTCCCATTTCAGTGGCCATCTTAAATTTCAGGTAGTTTACCCCACCCTTTAAGTCATTCAGCATCTTTTTCCTTTGTCTTTCCCCTCTTTTTTCCCTTGAGTTCTCCCCTCAATTACATTCTTTAGCAGTCCCTCACCTATCGTTAGCACTTAACAGCTTGTTACAATGAAAACTTGGTTGGGGAAACTACTTTTAGTTCAAGAAGCTGAGAAGCTAAGGGAGATATACAACTGCGCATTTTCTTGGTAAACAGGATTCGTCCTTGAATTTCCCCTTGTTTCTTTCCGAGATTCGATTTGCGAAATCCGAGCCATCCCATTCCGTCTTGATGACCATCTATAACTAGTCCCGAGTTTCTCTTTATTATCCCCTCTCCGTCCAATTTCCTCACCTTAGCGTCTAATTCTCCTCTCTCTAGTGTGGCCTCATCTCAAGCCTCGATCCCGCTAATTCTTGCCCTCGGTACGCTTTCCCTCTTTGCCACTTTGATTCCCTTTTCTCCTCATCTCAGACTTCTCGTCCCTTAACATAACCTCGCTCATTCCCGAGGAGATTACACTCAACTTTCAACTACGTTCCCCTTACGTGTAACTTCTTCCTTCCAGACTTCTCCCGTCTTTGGCCGTTCCCTCGCCTACTTTGGGAAGTTTCCCGGTGCCTCGCCGCCTGTTCTACCGGTAATCGTCCGTGGGCAGTTCTACCTTCTAATCACTTCCTTCACCAGCTGTTTCTTCTCCTTTATGTGCCTATTTCTCGCTTTGCTCCCATATCCCTTAAAGGTTTCTCTTCCATGTTTTCTCCGTTAACTTTCTGATGCCCCTAATGATAGCTATGATGCATTTCTACTGCATCGACCTTCCCCGAAAAATATCCTTGTGTTCTGGAATGGTTTTATTGTACAGTCTGATCCTAAAAAAAGTTAAAGGGTGCCCCCGAATCTTATGCAGCCAGTGAGACACAAGCTTACAGCCTGGCAACAACGCAGACTGCCACCCGTTGTAAAGCCTTTTTAGTTCCATTTGATAGTTTGTACACGTCTCGAAGAAGCCCACGAGTGTTTCTCGGCAGAAATTGTTGGGAAGATTTCGTATTTAGAAAGAGCAGCGGATGTGAGTGAAGAGTTACATTTAGTTATTGAGACATAATTTTTGATGTTTTTTTATTTCATACAATTCGCTCCCAATTAAAGGCTTTATGAATGGTTCACATTTAAATTGAATATCAAGAATACTCGTCACAAAAATAATTTTCCTATCTCTTTTACAACAATCGCGGTGATTCAAAATTATTTACATTTTATATATTGTGTCAAATTCAGTTTATTTTGTTTAATTCTATAGGCACCATGAATATGTTTCAGTGATCAATGAAATTTCTTACATTATTATTTATTAAATTAATTTGTTATTTAAATATATTTAATGAATATATATTGAAGACTATATTGAGAGATATATGTCACAATACATGTATTATGTTTATAATAATGTAACAACTTAATGACAGGTTAGATAAAGACGAGACTTTTTAATTTCAATCTCACCTGTATTAAAGACCCCTAAAAAAAATAATAATAATAATAATAATAATTTTCCTCTGAAATAAAGTGATTTCATATTATTATAATTATAATCATGTCTAGTATGTACAAGGTATCCAAAAATGAACACTCCATTTGAAAAATTAAATTTAGAAAAGGAAAAGCAATATATACGGAGGAATATAGAAAAAATAATTGCATAGAGTTATAAATTTGTTAATTTTTTTATCACTTTCCATTTTTATTTACTTTGGGTTTTAAGCACGCCTATATATTTTAGGCACATTTTATGTTGCCGTTGTTCCTGAACATCTCAGAGCCACCTAAGCAATGTACTATGAAGCACTGATATGCCTCAAGTGTGCTACATATTATACAATAGCTTTCATTGTTCAATAAGATCTCTTTACTTGGCCATATTTATATCCCAAACGTTTGGAATCATGAATAAAGACATCAGATGTTATCATTCCAGAATCATCTGCTTCTTCTATTTCTGTTTTTAACCAGGTTGCAGTACATTTTTAAGTGATTCATTTATATCGAGGTTATGGAAATGTTTACCGTTGTAGAAATTAATTTATTCTTCATACGTCACTAACGGAATAGTTCAAAACCCACTGTTTCCATATTCTTTGAAGTCTGAATTGAGCCATATTTCAATTGTCTTCAATCAGCTGTTACTCCTTCACACGATTTCGGAAAAAGAGGCACACGGCGTGTTAGATTCAACAGTTTTTAACAGCAAATCGAAGCGTAGGAATCGTTAGGGATGAATTTCGTGCCAGAACGGCTTGGAAGTATCGGCTACACGAGAAAAACCATTAGAGCGGCAGTAAAAAAAAACTCTTTCGACTGGGAAACTCGGAATGGCCAACAGATGCGAAATGAGCCGCTGCGAGGTACGAAATACATTCGAATCGAAAATTCAAGCGGAGATAAATTTTTGAGAACCGAACTCATTAGAGATTGCATGTTAATGCGAGACGAGAAGGAGCTTTGATGCAAGACACGGAGCAAGCGACGCATGGCTCTCCGAAATTTCCAGGAGACTTTGTGAATCCAAGTCTTCCCACTTGGATCAAAAGCACAACGGTAAGTAGTGCGTGTGCAAAAAGACGAAATGTCCAAAATTAACTTCTCAAGATGAGGGAACTACTCAGGTAGAAGGTGGCTAGGGTTGGAATACAAAGATTTGCGAGGTGTATGTGATAAGTTAGAAGGGAAACCGAATTTGTTTCTGCCAATGAATACTAAGTTTGGAAGGTATGGGGACATTTCTCAGACAGAAAGGTTGGAAAGGTATTGTAAAAGCTGTTTAGTTTATTTAGAAGTAGCTTCATTCCACTTCACTCTTAGAGTATGAGTAAACTTTCTAGAAATATTTTCCTTTTTGCGAGCCATTTTACCGAGAAAGGAATGTGAAAAGGTCAAAGTAATTAATTCATTTCCTCTGCTTGCGTCAGAAAGACTTTAAAGTTAATTTCAGTAAATGTTTGTAAAAATATTAAAACGTTCTCATTCAGGTGAGATTAAGTCGCTTTCTATATAAATTAAAAATCCCTCGTGGTACATGTTGTAGGATTTGTATGTAAAATAAATCAGCTTGAATTAAAAAGTAATTTAGTAAATTAAAGAATGTGGGTATGGGGACAAATTGCTCGGCTGAAGGCTTTCAGAGACCTGGAGTGCGGAATATCAAATACTGTTTATTTTTTGCGTTAGTTTGCATAAGCCTTATTTGCAATAGTGTTACGTTTTGTATCTACTATATATATTGTAAATTTTAATTTTTGTGAAATGGTTGATTGGACAGGAAAATTTATCATGAAAATTATTGCAATCTTAAAGAGATTTAATAAAGACGCTTTTTTGTCTTGTTGTAACCATTCATCCAGTTCCTTCCTTTACATAAAGATTTTACCCACTCTTACATGAAAATCCACCATGCTTATGTACAAAGACTAACTTGTTGCTGAAGGAATGTGTATTATTAATAAATTATTAAAGCTTAAAGGTCAGGATTTTTCGCTCCATTTTTTTAGTGAACTACGTTACCGTTACGGAGACACGACGCTCAAGATTTATGCTTAAGAAATGATTTTTCGAGTGATGGAAAAGAAAGTAGCCAAGTTATTAGGCTTGCTAAAAGAATAATGAAGATTCAAGGCTTCACTGAACTGGAAGCGTCTTCTTAGCCTTGCGATAATGAAATGGGGATCTTAGAATTTTCCATGCATTTCGCGGATTTTGAGCTGCTTACTTGGGAATGAATATTCAATGGCGTGCATGAACTTACCAGATCCACATCCTTATCTTAGTTTCAGCTTTCATATGAATGGATAACATTTTACCTTTTTTTAAGGAAAAAAAATGTATCTATTTCAAATTTTTGTCTCAGTTTTCTTCACCGTTGTGTTTATAAGAAAACTACTCAGTTATTTAAATATGTTTTGCATTCTCGTGTCAAATTACAAGGAATTGATCATTTATTTTCATGCATACATTGTTATGAAGATGAAAATATATAATTGCAAAACATTTAGTATTGAATATTCGTAATCCTATTAAATTAAGAAAGGCTAGTAAGGCTAAGTACTATTCAAGCCAAGTGAAATATAGCTACTTCCTGCTACCATAACATGATGAATGAAATATTTTTTATTCATCCTTTTAAAAAAAGGATTATTTTGCCTTGCTAATGCGGGTATCTTCCGGTTCTAACTTTAAGACTCAGAAAAATTAAACTATGGTAACTCACTTCCCAATCTGTTTCGAAAGCCCTGCTAATCTAGCTCTTAATTCCGTATAATCGAAGGAATAAGATTACTACATGTCCTCGGACTGAAGACTACTGACTGTTAGATAGATATGTTAAGTAATAGTGAACGTAATATGTAATGTGTAATGAGTAATATGTAACATAAGTATAATAGTGCATAGATCTTCTTATGAAAAACTAAGAAGAAAGTTGCTTGTAGTTCATTGCTTTACTTGTACATACTCCACTTAGAGAATTCTGGCTCAGTGAGGAAAACAATGGTAAACTACCTCATTCCTCATCTTGCTTAGTAAGCCTTATTCTCCCTACAAGCTCTTGTTGCTAATATTTTAATGGTAGAGGTACCAGCCGTCCTCAGAGTAGAATACCCTGCAGACATCCGCCTCTTTGTTCAATCCCTGCGATGACTGGACTATCCTAGATCTGCAGAATCATCCACGTTTTAAGGCTGTGTCCATTTGACGACCAGAAAACCCCGCTAAAATGAAAACGAAACAAAATGTCGCCATCCTTTTTCCCGCGCCTCGTTTTCTTCGCAGAGAGCATTTCACTACCTTCGCAGCCGGGTCATAATTCAAGCAATATTTCGCGGTAATCCACGGAATAATTCGAGCGAAAGCTCGGACGCTAAATTTTTTAATAGCTCAGCGTAACAACGTCGTAACGCCGCTAGAGCAGAGCACCTTCTCTCTTAAAACGAGCCATTATCGCCGGTCTAATTTATACCAACGTATTTATCTCCTACATTACTGTGTCGGGGATTCATTTTTTCACCGTGATATACCGTCGACAGTGAAAAAAATTGGAAGCTTTAGCCTGCGTTTCTCGTACACTCTAGATCTTCTTGTAATTCCCATGTACACGCCTTTATCTGGAAGTAATTGCGATGGTTTTCTTCTTTCGTCGTCTGTGATTCATATTTCTTTCGCTCGGCGTTTATTCGCGATGCAGGCGTCGCCGAACGCGCTTTATGAGTACGAACACTTAACGAAATTGTGATAGAGCGCATTAAGAGTCACGGAGATACACATAGGGCAGTGCTTGATCACTTGAATTATGATTCTGTTATTAATGGTGGAGTTATTATTTGCCCTTGCTCAAGCAGAAGTAATTCCCTGAAATATTTACCCGGATACGATAAATAATGGGTACAGAGTAATGCGATATTCGCGTCTCGTCTGGGAAATTACAAGCTTGGGCGGTGATCAAGTGTCTACTAATTAATTCTTTGCGATCATGGTCTTCCAGAAGATAATTCTTAGTGATAAATATGTGAATCTTCATTCTTATCCTTCATAATTGATGGTCTTTGCCGGTGTTCCTCATTTATTATGATATAAAAACAATCTTTAACCTGATGAATTCAAAATTTTAGCCTTTATGAAAAATTTATTTATGTATATTCCTGTCTGGTTTATCGGTGGTTTTTTACTAATTAACACGTTGGTTAAGTTGTGTGTATTATAATTCTTATCCTTCATAACTGATTTTCTATGCCGGTTTTTCTCATTTATTATGATATAAAAACAATCTTTAGCCTGACTAATTTAAAATTTTACCCTTTATGAAAAACTTACTTACATGCCTGTCTGGTTTATCTTTGGCTTTTTTCCAATTTACGCTTTGATAATTTTTGCTGCCATTTATTTCATATTATATATGTTTCTGTCTTCAAAACGGAGATTTAAGGCTTACTTCAACAATTGTATTTTGACTGCCAAAGTTTTGATCCCATATTCCTTAAAATATTCCCCAAAACACGTTTATATGTGACTCAATCATTCTAATTAGCAAACATACTAGCGTTGTTGGTATTCAGAGTTCTAATTTACGAAATATTCATAATTGTAAAAGGATGAAGCGAAACATTATATTCTACTCTCAGAAATTAGTCAATAAAACAACAAAAATATCATAGGAATAAAGAGTCAAGAATATTGCATGTCCATATCTACCAATGCTGCATAATATGATTCGCTTCAATTATACGCTAAAGAAGAAGAGTTGTATTTTCCATAGGAGAAACAGCTCAAAATCTGATATAAGTATTATTTATAAAAAAAGTATCCTATGCATGGTCATTAAATATTCTCTCAGAAGATGTTTTAACATATAGTTCGAAATAAAACAAAATCTAAATACAAACTCTGTAAATAACGAAAATTCTTTTTGGCTTACTTAAGATGAGGAAGCACCATCAAACTAGTCTTGGTTTAGTTATTACATTTTATCCTAAGCAAAAGTATTTCTCTTTTCTTTTGAATATTCATGAACAAGTTTCACCAAGTATCACGTAATTTATTTTATGGTTAACAACATCAAATGTTTTTATAAGAACTTTTATATGGATAAGCTGAACTCCATTTTATTCAAGCAAAGCTTTGTTTGTAACTTGTTTTGTCAACATAATTATAAAATCCCATCTGCTATATTACATATTTGATTCCAGCTTTTATGAGAACATACTGTTACCTGACTCACAAATTTGCTTCGCATTTGCGTGGCATTTTATTGGTTAATTTAATATTAAGAACTTCTGTTATTTATACTCCCTTTCTAACAGAAACGTAAAAAAGAAGCTGATAAAAAAATACAATCCCAAGTTAAGCTGTATTATATATTTCTAGTTGTCTTTAAGTGTTCTTAGTTCTTAAAGTTCTTCGGTTTTTATTTCGTGAAACTTAGCCTGAAAATTATCTAATTCATATTTATTAATTTCAACAAAAATGATGATATTATTTTGGTTCCCACGATTTCTGTAAAATGAGTTTTTTTTCGTTTTTCTAAGATTGAATCGATTTCAGATAGTATTTGTGCGTCCTCATAATTAACCTCTATGCCAACTTTCGGTATCTTCTACCATACAAAAGAGAGTTTTATTTCATATCCCGATTACTTAAAAGTATATCTTTTGTCGTATAATTGACCTATATGTGGGTTTTCAGAGGTATCCTCTACCCTCCACATTGTAAGTGGTTATTACAGTGCATGCTGTGGTTACGAGCTTTAGCTGAGTATTTTAAACTAATAGCACTATAAAAGTAAAAGTAATAATATTATAAGTATTAATCACATAATATAATTAAGGATATGATTAACCCGTGGAAGGCACACCACCTTCCAGCACTTTAGGAAGGCACACTAGTGCGAATTTGGCTTTTACAACTTTGAACGCGTATAACTTTTTTGTTTATTTAGATACAGTAAAAATGGCAGTACATTTTAGACGCGAAATTTCATTGTGCTTTTAGACGTGTCATTAATTAAAAAAAAATTTTATTTTGTTAATGAAATTTTGCAATTTGTAAGTCGCCGTTTTCCAAAAATCACTTTTTTTTATTTTTACATAACTTTTATAAACAATCTTCCTAACTTATGAAAGTTATTGAAATTCTTAGCTTAAGAGTTATTGTTTTGAATAATTCAATTCATTATTTAATTGGTAAATAATAAATATTTTTAAAAGCTGTCTGAACATGCAGTAATTCTGGTATCTGGAAATGAACAAATATCGATTAAGTACCAAGAACATTTATTGTCTTACAAATTTACATGTAAATGATTTTGTTCAACAATAACTCTTTAGCTAAGAATTTCAATAACTTTCAGCAGTTAGGAAGATTGTTTATAAAAATTATGTAAAAATAAAAAAAAGTGATTTTTGGAAAACGGCGACTTACAAATTGCAAAATTTCATTAACAAAATAAAATTTTGTTAAAAAATTAATGATAAATCTAAAACCACAATTAAATTGCGCGTCTAAAAAACGGTGCAATTTTTACTGTATCTTAATAAACAAAAAAGTTATACGCGTTCAAAGTTGGAAAAGCCAAATTCGCACTAGTGTGCCTTCCTAAAGTGCTGGAAGGAGGTGTGCCTTCCACGGGTTAAAGATGTAATATAATTAAATATATACTAATTAATAATGTACATTCACAGTTATAATTAATGATATCCTCTTATAATAATTAATTTTGTCATGAAGACGTAAGCTTGTGCATTTATACTTACTTTCCTGTTCGTTTAAATTCATCCATTTCCGTCCCTTCAATTTCAAAGTCACCCCTTCCCTTTTCCTGACCCATCCATCTCTCCCTCTCAACCCGTCTCTATCGCATCTTTTTCTGTGGAATCTCGGACACTTCAACCCTTTCATTCCGTCCGTACCTCTCTCTTTATCTCCACCCCTCTTTCCTCCAACTTTTCCTCAAACTGCTCCTCAAGGCCTCATTCACTCACGGTAAAGTTGCTCTTGAGATACTCCTCATTCCCGCCACTTCCCTCCGTCTTTCCCTTTTCCTCATTTGTCCTGCATGAAATATCGACCTGTTTGTCTCATCAACTAATACTGTTAATGTTACACTAGTTCCGCTCCATCTAATATAAATATGAAACCCTTCAGTTATAATTATTGTTTTTGTGTGCCTCAAAATTCCAAGTCCGAAATCGTTTAATAAATGTCTTTAATATGTTAGAAAAGAAGAGGTCAAGCTCGTATTTTCTTTCTGAGGGGTAAAGATAGTCAAGATTCGTAAAGCAATATTACATAGAAATAGTATAGATTTAGTATTCCAAATTCGGAATGTTCGTAACTATTCATCACGAGTTGTCTTTGTGTAGGATCGACATCTTTCTCTCTCATGTAACCGTATTACTGTAACACACGCTGAAACTAATTAAATTCGCACCTATATTTATTTATAATATATATTCACTATTTTTAAAAACATGGAGCTGGGTTGTCTTCTTATACTAATATTTCATTAATAATTATTGATATACTAAATTTTCTTATACTAGGCTTTATTTTCTTTATACTCCGTGAACATGGCGAAATACGAATATTAGGGATGTAAATGTATTTCAATTTATCGTCTGTAGAAAGAAGTTTCAGTGTTTTTGATTCACCAAGTACTGATTTTTTCTGGAAACGAAGGAGGAATCATATTTAATGGCTATTTTCAAGTACTTTGTCCTGTTCGTAAAGTTTTACTTTAGTCCTATAATTTTTTTAAATATCAGAAAAATGTTTCATTAAATTTTATTTTTTAAATATTAATGAATTAATTATTACATGAACACTACAAGTAGATACAAATCTGGTGGTAGTGGTTAAACATTGCATATTATACAAGCGTACATTAATACAGTCGTACATTGTCAACAATATATAGATAGCCAGTGTAAATTGAGGGGTGAATAAAATACCCGTCAGGTATTAGCCCATGGAGGGTTGGAAACCCCTCGGAAAACCTCCTTCAGACAGAAGTCAAGACATACATAATCAAAAAATTTACAAATATTATCCATATTATATATATTCCATAAAATACATCTTTATCATTTATAACCTCACCATCAAAAATCTTAGGGAGTCAGCAAATCTTAACACAAGTTAATTAACAGCTATCACAATTTATTTAAATTCGCTTTGAAGGTACGGACTTGGGAAGGAAATGGCTCAAATATACCTCAAATATACTCATAATATTATCTAATGTTAATCTATTAATATTTTCAATACCAGTATGATTGAAGAAAACTATTTTTTCAGGACATAGAAGAGCCATTTATTGAACAAATGAATTACATTTATTTCTCTTTTTATTTCAATCCTTTAAAGGTATGGATTTTATAAAAACCTTGATTGAAATAGAGGTCTTTTTCACATGTTCACCTTAACATCTCCAGTTCCTTTACTTTATCATCAGTTTCTTTTTAATTGAAGTCAGTATATTCAACACCATTACAAATAAGCAATGTTTAACTAATGGAAAGAGGGATTGATTCAGCCCGGCGATTTAAAATGATATCCAAAAGTAGGTCGCTTTCTCTGATGAATAAAAGATGTGCTGAAATGATCTGCTAATGACACATCTTCTGGGGGGAATCACCAAATCTGAATGCATTTGCGACGGCGCCACTTGTTATGGAAAATATTGGCCGAAAACTAATCGGTATCGGAATCCATTTTTCGTCCCTGGAAACAGGTCAGCGCCGCGCTTCGGCAGAAGTCCGAACCTCATAAGAAATGACGCCCTCTCTCCTTCCTATACTTACGGCTCTTCTTGACCTTTCCTCCATATCTTTAGGTTCCACGTTTTCCCTCACCTCTGCCCGACTCATCTTTTGTCTTTTTTCCTCGCCTTCGCCTCCAAACCCTCAACTTTAGAGGCTCCTTCCGCAAATGGTCCCGCCAGACGGTCTACTTCTTTTTCTAGGCCTTTGTTTACCCCTCAAGTCTCTCCGAATCGCTCCCTCACTTCGCTCCTTCAGGAACCTCTTCCGTTCCCTCACCTCTGCGAGGGTTTACAGCGAAGGTGTGCGATTTTTTTATCTCCGCGGAGATACTAATCTTGCGATGGATATCTTTAAGGTCTGTCGAAGATGTGTGCGGGGTTTCCTAAAGTTATTCATGTTTTTTAGATATTTTAACCTCTATATAAGATGAGATACTTTAATAAAGTATCAGCATTTTTAAATAACCAGAAAATTTATATAATTTCCAACATACCATAGCATGGAATTATGATTGGCACTTGGATACAGGCATAAGTATATCGGTAGATAGGTGAGACAGAGGAAAAGGAAAGATTTAAGGAGACGAAAGCATTTTTTTCTAAAATTGTGACTAAGAAAAAGTTTGTTACTTAGAGTCTCACCTGATATTTGATAACTAAGCTATCTTGTATGCGTTTCGCTGGCATTATCTGTCTTAAACGCTGACATGATGGATGTTTAAAAATTTAATTGCACGATTCAGTTACGATTTTTATAATAATAAATGATAATTTCTTAATATCGAATGGATAACATTATGCTATAGTAAATATCTATAAAACATTTTTTTTCGAGCGGGTTCCCTCCCAACTTGTAAAACATTAATTCCAGCAAATGTTTACAAAAAAATGTCTTTTGGAGTTTATTTAAATTCAAATATATAAAAAGTTACTCTAAAATAAAATTCACAGAGAATAGATTTATTCTCCCTGTCTTTTAATCCAAACATATTTTATTCACTGTCTCTGCAGCTCATTAAAGTTAGTAAATTATTGGCAAATAAATTAACTATTAGTAATATTTTTCTTTGACTGATTCCTCTCGCGGAAAAATATACTGTGAATACGCTAAACGCGCGAAAACTTGCATTTTCATCTCAGGTCGGTTTCGCCTTCTCTGCAAATGTTTTATAATTTTTCTTTCATTTAACTCTAATAGGCTGCTAAAATCTTGAATCAATCCATTTTGTATTAACATAATTCGTTTCTATTGCGTGTATTTATCACTTTTTTTGCATACTATTTGCTCAATTTTCCTTGTAATTGACGTAATAATCGCTTTAATAAAATTCATTAAAGAAGTCGTTAATTAGTGAAACTGCCTTGAAGTGGAAATAACTAGGAAAACATTTCACTAAATATTTTGTTTAATGTAATCGGACTCTTTTGAACTGTCAATTGTTATCATCAGGCCACAACTGATAAAAGTCTTATTTAAATATTTTTAATAATTTTTAATCTCTTCTTAGTTGATAATAGCCAATAATAATTCAAATATTCTCTGCTGATATTTATATTTGAATAATTTATTACGTTAATGAATTAGTATAAATGATTGTTATAAGGAACTTGAGTAGAGCGTGATTATTATCAAAACTATATATTGTGAAGATAATTAACTCTTTGCTGCATCTAGAAATTCTCTTATAAAATATCAATCGATGGAAAAACGGTAATTTAATGTTTTTGCAAGTATATCCCCTCCATACACTGGGTGAAATCTATTTGACGCAATTTTCAGCGCTTTTTATATATTTTTCATATTAATTGATTATTTATTTTCATGATTTCGCTTATTTTAGTTAAATATTATCTCAATTCTGTATCAAAGGAGTCTCATAATATGTTTTTATTGCTTTTTTAATAACGGAAAGATAAACTAAACTCAAAAACAATGTTTTCTTCATAGAAAAAATTAATGTCTGAAAGGGATATAGATATACCTAAAATAAACAATTAAATGCCTTCAAGATGCAAGGAAGCAATAAAATAGGTATTGAGGAGCGAAAGGGTCAAATTACCACTTCCCGTCCTTCTAGAAAGAGCGAAACGCCCATCCTTATAGTGTTAAACAAAGAATTTTATTTAAATTTTGCTTAGTTATTTTCACCACAATCATTTGAATGATTGCATTACAAAGAGAGCGGTAAAATTCATCCTCAAATTTACGACAAAAAAAAATTCAGTGAACTTCGTACAACGCGTGAAAACTTGCATTTTCATCTCAAGTCGGTTTCACCTTCTCCAGGAGTGTTACCCGAGAGAGAAAAGGCCAAAGAAATCTAATTAATTTGGACGCACTAATCATCTCCGGATCAGTGACCCGGAACGCGGCATCAAATGATCCGAACGAAAAAAATAAAGGCGAAGAGAAGTAATAATCGATTCCGCCCTCCGTCGAACACCACTTCAAACTTTTATCATTCGATTTCCCACGCTCCGCTACCAATTTACAAGACCTTCTTTCATCCCCTCTCAATTCCTCTTCCATCTTTCTCCCGCGGACCCATCCGCTCCTAATCATATAACTGTCTCATTCTGTTCGCAGATAATGGTTCGAATACGCGGGATATCTCCCCTTGTTTATCTCTCATTTCGCCGTTAAATGTAACTGTGATGCGTCTTGGAATTGGGGTTGGGAATGTGCAGTTTTCATTGGCGAATCGCCGATCGGAGTCGCAGGCTGTCCCTTGGGAGGGATATCTACAATCTAAGGCACATTTTCTTTTCGCGTTATGAATTTTCGTTTTTTTTTGTAGTTTCGATCCACGCTGATAGAGGGTATTGCTAACCCGATTTAGTTGTCCTTTTCGTTCGAATAGGATGTAAGCTCTCGCACATTGATAATCGTCTACCTTTCTTTACAACCGCTCAATTTAGGAGGCACGCTACGACTCGCATTAAGAAACTCAATATTGGTCATGTGAGCTGGTGTTTATCGTGCACATTGTTTTAATTATTTCGTAGTTCCCATATTTTCCACACGCTGTACAAACCTCATATCCTTTGTAGGTTCAAGGAAAAGACCGAACATTAAATTTATCACAGATAATGATATATATTAATGTAATCAATACCCAACGTTGTGGAAATTCGGGAATTTGATCTTCAATAGTTTAGTTTCTTTAGTTGATTGTAATCACCTACTGCTAGTTTCATTTATCATTTATCTGTAAATTCTTCAAACTGAATACTTTTTGCCTTTGGTGAAAGCGGTCCCGGGTTCGATTCCCGGTGGGAGCCAATGTGCGAAATGACCTAAGCTGTCGAAGCACTTTTAACAATACTACTACTACTGAATACCTTTCGGAGGGAGACCTTATCTCTTACCAATATTTAGGAGTGGGAATTTTATTATTATTATTCAACCCTTTAGGTTAGGCTGGTAAGACCTTTCTCCCACCCAACCTTTACAGATGTTATATAATATGTGTAAAATTCTTCAAAATTATAGTCCAAAATTAGCTTACACCTTGAAAACTAATATAAATGCAGACAAGATAGACAAAAAGAGAAGTAAATACTTTCAAAAACAACAACAACATACACTTTTTCATACTAATTCTGAGTAAATATAAATTAAGACGCTTTAAGAAGATGAGGTGGGGTGATTCGTCACTGCTTTCCTCATTTATAGTTCTGTGACCTATATGTATACGAATGAATGTATTGTTAACGCTTTACACATCATTCGATAAATTAGACCAAAAATATTTACATTAATCACCATCATCGTCATAAATTTCAATGAATAATTTAAGACATAATAAATTCATGAGTGAAGAACGTCGCCCATGCACAACGTTTTAAGTTCCCCTCCCTAGATATTCATTCTCTGCGAATATTTATTTTAGAGCTAGATCATTTCAAATATTTAAGTAAAATAAAATGTCTTTTAAGTGTTGAACTGAGTTACTGACTCAAAGAAGCCCTGCACTGATTATCTGCGCTGTTCTAGGTGAGATCAAGAATATGGTATTGCTTGTCTGTTGATCAAGAATCTTAAACATGGAAAGAGTGTACTTTAATACAAAACGAAAACCCTATAAACAACAGATTTCAATTAGAATGAGTCAAACACAAATCAAAAACACATCGTATCTATCTAGCATCAAATGACAATTTAATTTTTTTTGTTCAAAGCCTTATTCCCATATATTCTTTATGGGGACGGCTGATGAATTGGGTGATGATGAGGATAGTTTTTGCGTTGATATGAATTTTACAGCCGGGTGCCCTTCCTGCCGCCAACCCTGAACAGGAAAGTCAGACTAACACACACAACCATTCCCTGATCAGAAAAATCCTTATCAGCCGGGGTCTTAGGGTTGGAGCGATAGCGCTTCGCACGCTAACCACTCGACCACCGAGACCGGTCAAATAACAATTGAAATATATCCCGTTAATGAAGATATGGTAGGAAGTACCAAATAATTTTTAATGGAAACTTTATTCGGCAGCAATTTGATGTTTGATCCTTGATTGAAGTTAACTCATTTGTCCGCGATGTTATTGGCTTGTAAATGCGTAAGTATACTTTGAGTCATATTGATCCCCTGAGTCTCTGATACTAAATTATTATACTAAATTCTATACTTATACTAATCAATTTAGCATAACATGCATAACTTGAGCATCAAGTACTCAGTCTTTTACGACTGAGATTACGAAATAAGCTGAGCATACGGTAAATCGTTTGAATTCTGCTCGTTCGCTAACGAACCTGCTTTTGCGTAATCCTGCAAAAGGAAGTCTTACCTGTGACTAAAAATTGATCCTATTATTAGACGAACGAGTACAACTTCGAATTATGTCCACTCGAATATTAGATTTGCTGATTACATTTAGGGGGTTCCTTCGGGGAACCCACAGTCTGGGAAATGAAGTTCGGGATGAGGCTTTGCGTGGTAATAGCAGGGCCCGAAACTCATACTCTGCTAAAGCCATAGGACCCCATAGGGCCCCAGTCCCGAGAAAAAGGGCCTCAAAGTTTTTGCAACAATATATATACTTAAAAGTTTACTGTATTATATAGCTGGCACGGTAGTCTATGCGGTAGCAATACTACCTGATAATGCTTAGTCTTCGTGTTCAAACCTCTGATAGACCAAATTGTTTTTCTTTTTTTTTCATAAATTTTATTTTATATTCATTTTATTTTTTCAATTATTTAATAATATAATGATAATCGTGCAAATATCGTCATACATCGTAAGAATGTGCATGATCGGAAATATTGTGTATGGGAGAATAATGAAGTCAAGAGGAATAGAAATTATATTTGCAGTTATATTTATTCATAATCCGATTTTTTTATTATCATGATAATGATACTTAAATAATGATAATTATCATAAAAGCATTCGAAGCAATAGATATTCGGGCAATGTGAGCAACAAATAAATGATGGCTGTTTACATGTACAAGGAGTTTTAAGCAGGTCTATTGAAAAGCAAACTTCGTTAACATTCCTAAAAACTTTTCGGTTGTCTGTTAATTTTGAGGCGAACCAGGTGTATTGAAGCATATCAGTAAAAATTGGAGATGATAATTGGTGGTGAACTATGGATTGAATTTTGATGCAATCTTTCCGAGAAGTAATTTTTTTTTCTTTTTCAACCAAAGTAGCAGAATTTTTTAGGCGCTTCATGAAATTTTTGACGCTATATTAGAGGATTTTTTAAATCGTCATTACGGGATTTGTTCATTTTTCCCGTACCTGTTTGATCAGTATTGATAACGAAGTCCTCATCGAAATTTGGTATGAAATCCGGAAACTCTCTGCTGCAGCCAAGGTCTCTTCAATTGTTACAGTTTCCTTTCGCGATACGAATTTGTAACTTTTCGTTGCCGAATTCCGTGTTTTTGTTTAAATTTCGCCACCAAACTAGTGGAAGCTTTAAGTTCAAACTTGTGAAAATTGTGCTGCAGCAGCCAAAGCCCAATGTTTCAAATTCCGAGTCGTAACTTGCTGGTAATTTTACCTCGCTTCAACAAACAAACCAAATTATCTGATTACATATTTCTTCCTCTTAGATTCTTTGAAAATAAAATCAATTATGTTATTCAAACCTTTTTTAATTGTGTTAATTCTCAGTCTCTAAGTTATTTCCTCAGAGTTATCTAATTATAATCACAATCTTGCGTTGTTTAATATTAAAATTCAATAACTTAACTGTATTTTATGGAGCTGTAAACATAAGGCCGAAATAAAAAAATTCCTTGTCCCGATTTTCGTTTGCGACTTTTTAGTCGCAAGTATTTTACGGATATTTCGGTCATTTTCCGACTATTAGGCTAATTTTGTAATTATTGATGCTCAAACGACGGCTATTAATTAGAAAATGATAATTGCTAGTTGTGATCGAATTATACACATTTTATGTTAACTGTGTATGCTTTTAAGTTGTTAGATGATGTAATAGGCTGAATTTGTTGCCATGATACGAAAGAACGGTCATAGGATAAGGAATATTAAGACGCTTGCAATTTAATCTCAAAATCTTTAGGCTTGACTTAGTGGTAGTTCATTTCCAAGATAAAATTATTTCTTTACAAAGAAAATAGAAACTATAAAACCAGTACACTTTCACAAGATAAAACCACTGAAAACAGTGACCGGTTTCGACACATTTGGACATCATCAGGTCTACCTGATACGTCATTTACCTTCACAGAAATTGGTCATTCTTTTTTGTATTTTAGTGGTTTTATCTTGTGTAATCATACTGGTTTTATAGTTTTTATTTTAGCTTATGAAAGTAAAAATAATTGTATCTCATCTACAATTACTGAAATAAAGAATGCGTATGATGAGGTGTTCGGTTTTACATTGATATGCTTATTATTTGATTATCTCATCCATCTTTATGGTATCTCATAAGCCTCTCAAAGTGTCTTCATCAGCGCTTTCTTTTCCCCTAGTGCGTTTATCACCTCATTCCTTCCCTCTCTTTTTCAACCTCGACCTCCCACGTGTCACACCTACTCCTGAATGCTTAAAGCGGCACACTCAGATATTCTGACACTAATTTCTTTTGTTTCAAAAGTATGCTTTTCCCTATTCCATCTGCATTTTTCTCGCTCAATATTTCATTTCCCGCATGATGATATGTTGACATTAATTTCGGTGGGATATTTCCTCTCCCGGAGCGACTCCGTCCCGGAGTTTCCAGACGACAGCGTTCCCCCATTTTCCTTCCTCCGGTTTTTTCCACGTTTTCCACTATCCTCCATTAATTTGCAATTTCGTCGCAGTTTACAGATATGCAGGTATTTCAGTGAATTACTCGTTAAAATTGACTGCGGTGTTTGAAGTACGTGGTATGAGGATGACAGGCCTACATATTTTCAGAAGAAAGTAAGAGCATCACTAATTTTCCGGGGTTCCCTGGTCAATATTTCATGGCAGGATCGCATGAAAAATTTGCACGGATGAACTCAGGGCTAGTTTAATTTTCACGCAAAAAAATTTGGTTCTTTATAATTCAGAGAAAATTCCTGCCTGTCGAGGGATTTATAATCTTAGATAAACATCCGCATCCATGTAGCAATAAGGATAGAGTAGAAATGTGGCTATTTAAGTGGTTCTTCGTGAGTGTTTCTTCATGCCTAGCTATTGTTGCCCTTCACTGGTAAAGTCCCTTCTCATGAACTTGTCAGAATGTGCTTCTCTGAGGCAACAGCAACAATGAACACACACAATCATTCCCCGAGCGGGAAAAATCCGATCAGTCGGGATTCGTACCCGGGACTTCTGGGTAGAAGCGTTAGCGTGGATACAATGCTATCCACTCACCACTAAGGCCGGTTAAATGATTTCATGGAAGCATTCGTTTAATATCTTCTGTAAATATTTGAAAAATATCAGTGCAATTTAAAATAATTCAGCTGACATTTCATAAGAGGTTACAAAATTTCAAAAATGCATATTTCATGATAGAATTTCGTGAAATTTGCACTAATGCTCAAGGCTAATTTATTTATTACGCAACGATCAAACAATTATCTACTGTATGTATTAGCGAAAAGGTATGCCTAGCGAGATTTGTCATCAAATAGATATATCTGTATTCGTGTAGAACAAGCAGCTAGCATCAACGAGGCTATTTGTAATGTCGTATTTTAACTATTAAAAATATATTTCTCACGACTTAAATTTATCATTTCAAGCTCTTTGATAATATAAGTGCCATTCAAAGTAATCTACCAAACCCTTTTAACGTTTAAATCGAAAGAGTGCTCCACAAAATTCACGAAGGCTTTGTTTTACTTTACCGTTCGCCTACACAAATTTACTTTACCACTTGATAAAACAAAGATATGCATGACTTCCCCTAAACTTTGCAGCGTATGAGATGTATGACCTTTCATTAATGTAACCTCAAAATATTGTGTATTTTCAGATACTTTAGTCATAATGTTTAGTTTCATAGGAAAGTTACAAACTCAGTTCATAAAGAACCTCGAGAGAGCTTTTGCCCATGGGGCTTAAGAAATTTTGCATCTATAACTTTCCTGTAACTTTTAACTGCAGTCAGTTGGTTACTCTTCTATGGCCTTTCAATTCATGGCAGTATTTTATTCTTTGTATCGACGAATTTTGGGTTTCGCCATTGATAAAACGAATCTAACGGATTCTTTTGAGAGTCTTATGCTTGCTCTTTCTAGTTAGACTTCCTTAAGTTCACTTTAGTTTCTAAGTACATGGAACAACTATCTACAATTTATCTCTCATTCAGAATTTTAGCTAGTATATTATGGTGGAGCTTTTTAGCAGCTTGCAAGAGTTAGACCGATCTTTGTATCTTAAATAAACAACCGTTTGATGATCTCTTTCGGAAAATGTATTTAAGCTGAAGGAAGCATATATATTAATAAAACATATTTGTATTAACGAAGATCTAATTATGGGCACTAAGGATTAAATTTAACCCACTGAACATTAATATATTTGCATAAAATAAATGTATAAATATTTTAAAATTTCTATCCAAAACTATTTAAAACATAGACACTTAGGCTTAAAATGTACCAGCTAAACATACAATTCAGGCATAAAAAAGGGTTCAAATATAAATATGAAAAAGAAATAAAAAATAAATATTTGAAAGAAAAACTCACGTGTTTTTATGCAAGATTTCATATTGGAATGGTTATTATTAAAATTATGGTGAATATCTCACCATTTAGTAGATGATATATCGATGAATTTAAGTAATGATGAAATTGGTTGTTAGTGGAAAAAATCATGAAAAAAGAATTAATATAGTAATCGCTTCCGATTCCCCATAAAAAGAAATGTAGTTTTAGTAATTTTCGATCATTTTTTTATTTTGATATTCGACAATTGAGAGTGTTTTCAAGTATTTCACCATTTAGTAGTAGATAAAATATCTCAATATTTCTTTAAACAAAATTCAGCAAAGTGAATGCATTTGTGTAAGGGGAAATTTGTTGGCGAGGGTTCAAATATGCTGCAGAAATCACTCATATATTTATGACTCACTGATTTCCCATCAAAATGAACGAAGTATTAATAACTCTCAGGGGTCATAAGTGAGCATTTTTCGCCTTTTTCCACAAATGAAAGAGGGCGTTTTCAGTTTTGGAAGAATTCGCGGACGCACAGAAAGGCCGTGCAAATCAGCTGCAGCGGCACTAAAAATTCACCGATCGGAAACTCACAACATTATGGCTCATTCCACGCGCTCCATTCGTCCCCTTCGATGTGAGAAATATTTCAAATATTTCTCAATTTCCCCTTTTTTCTATGCTTCTCCCAAGGCCAGGTCCATTCTCTCTGCATTCCCGCCCTCTTCTGACCAAATCATCCCCACTTTCACTCTTTTCATCGTTTCCCGCACGCCCTTTCATTTCTTCCTCTCCATTTCCGGAATCCACATTCTTCTCCGCTTCATTTTTTCTCCATCTCCTTATTCTTTCCTATCCTTTTTTGGGCAAATTGCAAATGGCTCTCTCTTTCTCTTCCTATTTTCTAACCCGGCGGTCTTCATCCTTTTGTCCCCTTTCATTCCTTCCGTTCCTTCATGTCCTTTTGCTCTTTCACTCTTTCTCTTTTTAAAGCTGTCCTTCTCGTTCATACAATGTAAGTGCGCTGAGCAATGTGGTTGCAACGGTCATATACGTATGGTTATATGTATCCACGTTTGTTTCTTTCCATATATTTTATGAAGAACAACGAAGAAAGCACTAATGTCTTTACCACTTTATATTTTATTCCACGACGATTTCGACCATTTATATCATCATCAGGGTCAAAAAGAAAGATTCATAACCATGGTCGTGGAACAAATTATATATTGTGATAAAGGTTAACGTCCTTATATTTCGTTGTTCTTTATAACGGAGGACTACCACAAAGTCGTGGACGAATTGCTAGATTATCTCATTATTTTGTTTCCTTTTTCCTTTTTATATTCCATTAGGAATTTTGTAACAACTTTTTATTGTATTGTGCAAGTTATTCTTTGTAACGTATTATTTATTTGTTTTAATTTTTTTTATTTCTAATTCATATCTTAGCGTTTTGCGGTAAAATTAAAATAGAAATATCTAATTTGCAGATCATTATGCTTGAAAATGCTTTTATTTTCGTAATAGCTGTATTTATTCGTGACTTTCCTATTTCTTGTTTAAATGGAAATATTTCTTCTCCTTGTTTTTCTCGGTATCCTATTTCTATTATATACTCTGAGGTATTTCTTTTCTTTTTTACCCTTCATTTTCGTCTTATGAACTTTTTATCTGATTTTTATTTATTAATGATAAAATATTTATTGCATGAGATGTCTTCTTGGGTTCACCACCTGGTTAAATAATATATCTAACCTGGTGGAGAACTCAAGGTGACTTCATCTGCAGCATTCACTAGGAAAGCACGAGATCTTTCATGTGTATTGTATCGTAACACTAACGTACACTTTATAAGAGCGAATTCTTTTTTATATTAGTCGGTAAATATAGTATATAATAAAATGCATGGGCCTGCAGAAATTTTCAGCTTAGTATAATGTACTTAAAGAAAAATCACAACACTCTAATGTTCGATATATGTGATGTATATGTGTTTGGTATAATGTTGGATCATGGGCACGCGTATCTGCTAATTATACGAGTGAAAATGTTGCTTGCATACTGCAAGCATATAACACAAATTTCAAGTCGGCATCAAATCGCGAGGGTCTTCAATAGAAAAAAAAGTATCGAGAATATTCTTAAAATTTGCAGCAATGTATCAGTCCGGCATCGAACCCGGGTCTTCCTTGAGATACATACTACGCAGTACACCAGAAGATCACCATCTCTAACTATGTGTAAAAATTCAAGCAGAAATATAGGTTGTAACAACCTCGAACACGTCCTACTTTTCCCTAATATTCCTTATGTGAGAAATTTTAATGTGCTCTGGCATTGAACCCAGGAACAGCATGGTCTTATCTAAATTATTTTCTTAAGCAGAGTCTTAATATACATCTTCTAGCAAAGCAAGAACTTCCTATTATTTTATAAGTGCATCAAAAAATAATGAAAACTACCTCAATGTATTTTAAATGAGAGATAAATTAACCTCCTGGCATCGAACTCGGGTCTTCCTGACAATTCTTCCTATGCAGCACAACAGAAGATCATCATCTTTAACTATGTGTGAAAATTCAAGCAGAAATATTGGTTGCAACTGCCTCAAACGACGTCCTACTTTTCCCATATATTACTTCGACACTATAAATGAGTATTACAGCATCAAAGCCTATGATTCTGACTTTTTACTCTCAGCTAGTCATGGTGTGATACTCAGTATTTCTTTCACCTTTCCTTGGAAGATGATGCTTTTAGCGTAGGAAGTCTTTCAGCGCCATTTACTTTTAAGAGTAGCAGTATATGTTCATTCAGATCCATGCTTCTATCGTGGATGCGCTGACCCGTACTGAATTCTTTTCATAGTATCCCTTTTGCGTATACCACTTTGCTATTTCTAATCATAATCCTTCTAATGTTCAAATGGTACTTTTCAGGATAAAGATTTAGATTTTTATGAAATATCATTAATGATTTTAGCTCAAGCTGATATACTGGTCTTTTGATTTAAAGTTAAGATAAGAATAAATATTTATAGAAATTAATTAATTCTTATAAAGCGTAGCTAAATTACGATAAATCAAAATTAGAGTAAAGCACATAACACATATAATGACCAAAATTGTTTAATAGTGATGCATTTATAGCACTCAGATTGAATATTCCTCAAGCTAGGAATTAAATTATGATCAATGCATTGTTCATACAGACTGAGATTATCTTCTAACAGGGATGGAATGTAGGAGGTGAAGATTGGTAAATAAATGGGATGGTCAATCTTCAAGCCTGCACCGTTTTTCCTGTAGCTACCAATGTTTGTTACTGTTATGCTGCGATTGAACTTAATTAGTGAATTGAATTAGTGATTGAATTACTTTTCAAAAACGGGATTGGTCTTCGAGTAGTTTCACCTCTTAGGGTCGAGTACCCTAATTTATATATATACCGTGATTCATATGATTTTAATTACTCCTGAAAATTGAATGTATTTCTGCTCCCGAATTGATTAGTTGATGAATCTACTTCTTGGGTTTCAACTTGAAGAAAATAATTCGACATCCACCATCTCCCATTTTGAAACTTGTGCAATACACATTTTCCATTGTGCAAATATACATTGCTAGATGCGTTTTTTCTTATAATCCTTCTCGATGTCTATATCAAAAGTACTTCCAATATTCTCTCCCTTTTCTTTCATGTCTCTAATATCTTATTACTATCCATTCTCTATTAAAGATGCGCCCAAGAAACTACCATTTTATCATTCTTCTCTACAGTTCTTTGCCTAACGGTACACTAAGCAACCTTTTACTATTAATTTCGATAATCCTGACGATATTCCATGACAAGAACATGCTGTTGATAAAAAAGAATTAATCTTACAACTTAAGAGACCAATTAACGACTATAGCCATGTTTCGATGTATGTCTTTAGAATCGGTAGTTTATCTATTTTTTACTCTTTAAAAGTCTCATCAGTTTGTAATATTCTTCGAGTTTATTACTAATTCTATTATCAGAGGGCAGAAATATTTGTTTGCGCTACAAAACCAGAATGAAATAATCTAGGGATGATAATGATGAGTGTTTATTTATACTATTCAGCAACTAACAAATTGGGGAAAGTATTCCTTTTTAAATAGAACTGTTAATGATTGGGATGGTTTACCCTCGGAAGTTTTTCAGCCTTTTCCTGACAAGTCTTGTGTAAATTATGTATTTATTACCCGTTTTTGATTATCTTGTTACTAATTGATCCTATTTTTTAATTGACGAGTTGATAATGCAATTTTACTTTGTAAATGCAAATTACGTTATGTATCAGCTGGCTATTGCTTTGATTTGGTATGACCTTGCCACCTATTTGCAATTTTTTTTTTATAATAATAGTAATAATAATTCAAAATCAGTAAATATTTTGTAAAACCTGTAGGTTTTCATAAGCACATCTTCTTTAACGTACCTCAAACATGAAGCGATACTTGTAACTTTCCTCATCTTCCTATGACGCACTCTGCGATATCTCGATCATAAGATATTCTCTCCCAAATTCGACGCCATTCCGAAGGAAATCAAATTTCGCCAATGTGATTTCGGGCACTGTCGTAATTCTTTTCTTTTCGCCTATTCAATTTTCCTGTCCTATACGTCGCGAGTCTTCCCTCGATACATTTTTCACACCTTCCCTTGCGGAGGGCGTAAGTCTTTCAAGATTCGTTTTTTTTTTTCGCCGTCTGATTTTATAGCTTTCCTACGGAAAAATTTTATTTCCCCGTCGGATGTGATTTTTCGGAACAAATGTTTTGCCTTATAGAGAGAGCTTCCTCTCGGGCTTCGCATCTAGTGTTGAAATATTTTGAATAGACACGGATATATTTTTGTTCATAGCGCTCCGGTTTCTGCGGAGTAGTTTTTGATTTATATATTCCATCTTAGGATGCCATCTTAGATGTCTGCATGAGTATGGGATGTCTAATGTCTAAGATTCATTGAATTGGAATCGAATTTATTTTAAAGTGTTAAGAATTCTAGTGCGTGAAAGATATCTAATAATGCAAGGGCATAGTGAAGCAAGCATTTTATACGTGATTTTCAGAGCGTTTCCTTGAGACTGATTACCGTTTTTTCACGAACATCACCTTAAGAAAAATGAATTTTCATCGTAATTAGAATCTTATAAGTCTAACGCAACATATAATTTATTTAACGTTATCGAAAATATAATAAATTTAACACAGTGAGAAAATTCACTGTTGTTTCAAAAATCCAAACTGCAGTACTTACCCTCTGTTGCGGTCTGAATGATAATATGTATTCATGTAGGAATAATTAATTTTTATTAATATGTATTATTAAATTCATCATATGATCCAGTCCAAATATTTTCAGTCCAAATTCATCACCTTTGTAATATTTACATATATATCTATGATTGTATACATCATTCATAATCAATAATGTTTGTAAATTTAATTATCACATTTTTTGTGAGAGAGCATTATTTAATGATTCAGCCTCGCAATATATAGCTTCAATCTGTGATTTAATTAAATTTGTTTGAACTCAACTGTGGAAAAAGTACAACAAATCTTTTTTTGTCATGAGATATTTCCTTAAGACATCAGCAGCAACGGTGAATTTGAAATTTTTTTTCATTTTTATATTATTGTGCGAGAATCAGCGGTAGTTTTCACTCAATAAAATGCATAATTAGTGTCTAAATTTGAGCTGAAAACAGGTACTGTTTATTTTGATCAACGTGTACTTTTTACTTCCTCCATATACGTAGTATGGAGAAAGTAAAAGTTTAAGTTTAGTCTTCGAAGTTTAGATTGAATATAGAGTTCGAAAATATTGTCGTAGATAAATACTTACATCTTATATATGGAGAAAGTCATGTGCTGGCCACATTAGATTTTTTCATAATGAGGAAGCTTCCTCCAACTGCAATGTTTTGTGGGAATTCCGGAGTGTGGATACTCTGGAATCCTGGAAAATATATTACTCTGGAATATGCGTTACCTACGTCACTGCTGCATAAACTAGCCTCACATATTCTCTGGATATTTGTCATATATCAACATTGACTTGATACGATTCTTACTCACATCCAATTCTTTATTCTCTCTTTCTTTAGCTATAGTTCATAGTGAAATGGCATCCGAGGTTAGGTGGAAGAGATGCCTTCATAAGTATAACCTGTTTAAACAAAGTATCAATCTATCCATGTAGTTGATTTGATACTTGCCTTAACTTAGGTATGATTATAGCTTTCCCACATGTTGTAGCATCCCTCATAAATTATAAACTGATCTTGGATTTGTGACTTTCATGTTTTCTGCTTAATTTCTGAATGTAACAGCGAATTTCGTGAACATTTGCATTTTTAGTTGCTCACAGGTGGTGCCCGTGAATTTTGAACGCTGTTCCACACAGTTCTGTCCCTCCAATTCCTTTTCCCTCTTTGCCCTCTTTCAAGATGATAAATATTTCCATCTCTTTTGAACTATTCCTTTGTTGACACACTCTGATATTCCACGTTCTGCGAACGATGCTTCACCAGGCATCCTAACAAGCCACTTATATTACAATGAAAGTTTTAGTAAGAGGCAAAAACAATGACAGTGAGGCATGGAAACATTCAAATTTTCAGAATTTATAATTCGAAGGTTCATGGTACCTTATACAATAGCAGCAACTGAAATATTCAACATATACTTTTTTAGAAGCTTTATTACACGCAATGCTCAAATTTAAATGAAAATTAGATGTAAATAGTAGTTCAGAATTTTTAAATATTTATCTATCATATGTTTATGGTCAGTAATTTTTCTTCCTGCTTATTTTTAATTACAATGAATACCATGCCTGATTTTAGAATTTGAATTAATAGAAAAGCAATTTGTAGTCCACTCTCAGGTATTTTTATGCCCTTTCGTTTGTTTTAGGATTGCCTTCCTTATCTGTTATTTAGATATATTATAGATATTCCATGGCTTGTAATTATACACACTCATTTACATAACTGTACACTCTATTATAATAGTCCTTGTATTTGCATATTATATTATTCTATATCTACATTAGATATCGCTACTCTTTAGTAATTTTTCCCTCGTTAACTGTTTAAGGGTATAGAACATTGTGTATTTTCAGAGCAAAATCCTGAGTTTTCCCAACATCCATTAATGTTTTTTATTTAAATTAATCCTTTGTTTACTTGAGGCTATAACGAGTATATAAATAACTTTTATTTCTTTGTAAACTTTTTGCATGGATCCTGATAATTTTATATTTTTTCTTCTAACCTGTACACCTTTGTAAAAGAGATTTTTTAGTCCTGAATTTACCAAAATGGTTGATTTTGTTTATCGAGAAATTTATTCACTTCCTTTTTGATATGCATTACGATTCCTTCGTAGCTGATCCATTCTACTCTTTGTCTATGTCTAAGAAAGGAACCTGCAAGACGATTTCAAGCGTTTGGAAGGGGGTGAAAACGCCGTGACTTTACTTTACTATTAGATTGCTTTCGCGTATCTTTCACTGAAATCGTTTTATTTCCCTGATCTTCCTCGCGGTATCAGAAAGACCTTTATAACAGAAAGGTCGCATCACATCAGTTACATTTTATCAGAACGTACTTTCTGTCATGTCTTTCTTCTATTTTCAAAAGATCCCTTCCTGCGTCCTAAATCATCCGAGTAGCGCCAACTTTTTTTTCGTAACACTTTTCCATAAAGCGTGTATCCGTGTTGTACTTTTGCTAATTCCCAAATACAACATTTATCGGCAGTATCCCATACACTACATGTATACTCAAATTGTAATCTATATCTTAATCTAATTTGCAAACAATAATACCATGTGGTATGTATAGCTTATGTTAGTTCAGATGTTGTAACTAAAGTAAATTCTTCTCGTTATCAACTCATAGTATGATAATCTTTCTGTTGCATTTGACATAATGGTAACTTAGTTTTTGAGTAACTGATCGAGTAATGAAGAGTTTTACATAATACCTTTTACATTTGGGTTCACCCATGGAGTCCTTGAAGTCTTTTCTTAACATATAGATATTTTAGCCACCTTCGTTCACTCAAACAACATTTTTGTCTCAGTCTTTTCCTCTATTTCTGGCATATGTCCATGGAATACATTGCCTAATAATCTAAAGAAAGTAGAGAACTTGTGTGATTCCAGCGCAAATCTTTAGAGTATCTTCGAGGATGGAAAAATTAAATAATTTGACTGATATTCACCCTAGTCGGAAGGAAAACCCCCCAAAACCTCCCGAAGACAGCATGTAATACACATAATCACAAAATTTAGAGAAATATTTCAAAATTTACAACAATCATGCAATATTTCAAAATTTACAACAATATTAATAAAAACAATGCTGCAACAAAATCACGTAACCCTTTTAATTTTATTCATGAATACATTATAGGAGGAGGAAAAGATTCTAAAACTTCTCCAGATAAATTGTTCCATTCTACTATTCCCCGATTTAGAAATGAATATTTATAAACATTGTTTTCTGTTTAAGGGTAGCGACTTTATGATTGTGGTCATTCCTCCCGAGATAATCCGGTTCCCTTTGTCTGTTGTTTAATTCTTTCAATGAAGGCTTTCCAGCAATAGTTTTGTATATATTCCCTAACTTTTTTACTCGACGTCTGTATTTTAATTTTTCCCAACCAAGTTCTGCAACCATTATAAAAACTAGTACATCCCAGTCTAATTTTCACTCATAATAAGGACGTCAGACGGCCAGGATTTCATTCGGGTCTCCTACTCGAGGCGCTCTTTCCGCTTTCCTTCCCTCTTACTGCAATATTTATTCCCTCTCTTCGCCCCGCAGTCCTTTTGCTCGCAGAGAGACATTTCTCTTATTCAGTTACTTTCTCCTCATCTGCCTACCTCCTTGTCAGCTCCCTGTCTTACTTTCTCTCCCTCTCCGGTCCACTCGAAAGCTCTCGAGGTAGGTTCGTGCGCTGTCCAGCTGTTCCCATTCTCAATCCAAGGAGTAGACCACTCAAACTCTCCCACCAATAGTTCCCGACTCAACTTTGCGCTGCGTCGCCTTCGACCCGCGTCCTTCCTTTTCCATGTCCAGCGCTCTTCACCTCCGAAAGAATTTGTTTTCTCACTTTCCCCCATTCTCAATTCGGGTTTATTTATTTCCAGACTCTCCGCTACTCAAGTACGGCGCTTTCCCTTTCTTTACCAGTTGACACAACTCTCTGCGTTCGCAAATTGACTCGGTCATAATTGTAGGGCGTAAGTTTCTCTCGTACTCGTGTAACCTCTTGAAGGTATCTAGCTACGGTAGAGGGTTATGGTTGATAGTATACCGTCAGATACGTTGACCAGTTTTGTGCGTGTTAAATTTGATTTTTTTGGCCTAATTTAAGAAGTAAATGAATAATAAAATACTTCAGGCTTCAGGGTCGACAAATGTCGAACTTATGTAACCCACAAGATGTGTTTATTTTGAAGCCACCTTGGTTTCGATTCATGGAGTCATCAACTTCCGACTATGGTCATTTCAAAATAAATATATCTTGTTATTTGCATAAGTTCGACTTTTGAATGTGTCTTTACTGTCATTATATGTAAAAACCTCTATATTTTTTGCAAATTAAGTATATTGAATTAAATTAGATATTCAGCATACATACTCTATAAAATACCAATACTCTGATTAAGAATTGATCAACGTTAACTTTATTTTATGGTTCCAGAGAATAAACAAAGTTGAATAGGTGTCAGCAAACAAATGCACTATGTATTTTACGGTAATAATAATAATAAAACGGCTTTATTCGGGCGAGATTGAGACTAAGAGTTTCCTCTTCCATCTAACCCATCGTCATACAATACATAAATAATTAATTTAAAGAGATAGTATGAAAAAGATATGAGAAGAATTGTGGATGTAAGAGACCTAAGAAGTTCTTAGGAAAAAGAATTATCCACTGCAGGAAAACACCCTCTAAGAAGGGGGGTGTGAAAAACCTGCGCAAACCTACCGAAAGTCATAACTAAAACGATGGTAAGAAACATGATTACATTTTATAAATACACTATCAATAGGAATATATATGGGATAAATTAATAAACATAATCATTTCAACATTTAAATAAATGCCATCCATTTACATGAGAACATAAAATAATAAGGGTTTACTTATTTAAAGCATAATTACCATTAATCCAGTACATAGTCAACAATCATAAACATAAACAACATACATAACATAATACAACGTACATAAACAACGACAATACATAGTCAACAACAAACAAAACAGTACAATATAGTACATACGTCCAAAGCATATGTTAGATATTGGCATATGATAGAATCAACTGATAGGAGATGATGAGGAATTGTCTAGAAGTCTGTATAACAGGAAATTGTGAGAATAAAGATATAATTATGTAGATTATAATTTTAATTAGAAATTTGAAGATAAATTAAAAAAATCAATAGAAATGACTTCCCTTTTTGATTTTTATCTTCTATTATTCAGTTTGTCATATCTTCCATTCCCAACTGGAATATTAGTACAGCTTTCAACGTGTTGCAATTGAATCGTAGTATTTCATGTACACTTGAAATGGTGTTTCTCAACCCTCAAGTTTCTGGATTATATTACGGAACGATACCTATAATTCATGTGTTGGTATAGAAATATCAGATAGTAAAAACAATTGTTTTTGTAATTTTGGTTTTCAATGAACCGAATGGTTTTCTACTCATTTCGCTCCAAAAACTAATGTATCTAAAAGTTGTCAACCATAAATGTGTCACAAAAAACGCGGTAGCATTTTGAATTCAATATGAATATCACGGAAGTCATCTATCAATCAGTAACATTAGTTATGCATCGCAGAGTAGCTGATTAAAATAATTAGACTTTGTCGATATTTGAAATATTAACCTTGTATTTGATGTTTAGCATGGGTGAAGTCTACTGTGGTGAATAGATAATTTTTTTCATGATATAGAAATTTAAATATTTGAAATAGTATTGTTCAGTAGACTATAAAATATTAGTAGTTCAGTAGTATTGAAGCAGTCAATTATAAAATAATATGGATTTTTACGTTTATGAAGTTTAATTTACAATTTCGTTAGTGTCACAACCAAGTACATTATTATTCCATTAACATTTCGTCTTTGAAATTCCACTATGGAGCGATTTGAATATTAGACATCGGATATAGTTCATTGCAACCACATTTTACTTTGATTCATGAGTGAGAAGTTTTCACTTTAAAAATCATTTAAATCCTTTAGCATGGCTGTTATATTTCGTTGCTAACCTTTTTCTCTTATTAAATGACACACTGGATTGTCAAAAATGATTTACTCACTTTTTCTAGAGCTTGCTTTAACTATTTACTTAAACTCCCTTGGTTTTCACCATCATAGGCACCTTGATAGACATGATGTTTTGTGTTGTTGTGGACACATTTAGGAAGAGAATGAAATTAATATAAAGTTAAAATCTGATTGCTAGTAAGTTTAGGCTAGTTTTGCTTCTGAGAAATAGACTTTTGAATCTGTTTCCTCCAAACTAGGTTATTTATTATAATTATTGACGAATTTTTATTTAATTTTTTTGTTATCTTCAACATTCTTGCATGGCCAAACACAGGAATACGAGGGATAGGTATCTTTTATATTATCCAATAAAAAGTTTTAAATCTTATGAAAATTGCCCCTTATATATGGGAATAATTTTTTATTAATAATTTGCCGGTCGAAATGGGGAAATAGTTTAACGAGAATTTCCCTAACTTTTCTGGAGAATCGAAATAAATGTTAATTAAAAATGTTTTTACTCAATTAATGAATTTTTAAACTAACCCTTTGAATTGTCTAATTAATTTACTGTTTTCTTATTGTAAGCTAGTTAGTGTTTTTTTCTTCTTTCCTGAAAAATTATGCATTTTTATATGTTTTTAATTATATACGTATGCATATTTATGTTTTAATATGGAGTACAAAATTGTAATATTAATATTGTGACATTGGCATATGTAATTAGTGATGTATTTGACTACTGTACTGTTTTTGCATCTGACGAGACATCTATTCACTTCAGTGCAACATCTGAAATTAATGTGGACGTTGCATGTCAATTAATAAACTAAACTAAACATCTTCAAATAGTTGATGAATATTCTTATGTTACTAATCTTATAATTTTTTCTTTGAATTTACTGTACGAGCAATGGATCGAATACACAGCTATATGCAAAAAAAAACTTTAATCCTTAGGCTTATATAGCCCAGGGAATTTAAAGTTTTTTTGTATATAGCTATACCTTTAGTAAATTGTTCTATCTATTCAGTTCTATCTATTCAGCTATCTCTAATTCAAAATTTTTTGGCGAAGCCGAGATATTTGAACTAGAGCATTCTTTGTGATCTTTACTAAGATGCATTTATAAGTTATGACACGGGATTTACCTTAGATTGAATGTTTAATAAGCTTAGTAATATAGCATCTCATGTTGATATTTTTTTATGTTGCTATTAGTGTTGTCGATTTGTCGGATCCCAGTGTAATTAGGTACCGTTTCATCTTCGGTGTTATCTTTCTTTCCTTTCCAAAGGCCTTCATTTACCAAATCCCTTTGAAGCCATTTAAAAACGTCAGTGGGTGGTGACGCAACGCGACAGATACGATCTGTGAATAAATCTGTGCATTTATTTGGGTTTATTTGTTTGTTTCCTAGTTTGATGTGCAAACACGTGTACTTTCCTTGCTTAAATCCTATTAGCGGTGGCAAAGGGAGAATGGACAGGAGAAGATGGACGTATTCCATTTCACGGAGTCACCCCGTAACCATAATAAATCTCTTCACATTCTGCTCAATATTCAAAGCAGCTGTGAGGCTTTCTGTACGACCTCATTTTCGCCTAGGAGTGTGTCTGTCCTTTTCCCGCTCCTTTTCTATTCCACCTTTCACTCCTTGTATATTACGGTGTTCAATTTCTGCACCTTTTCTCCGCGCTGAAAAATTTCCCTTACTTATTCAAGATCCTTATCAATGGAGGGTTTTTTTTTCGAAAGGAGTCCGACCATGTCTCACGTACGAAAATTTCGGACTTATTTTATACGTTTCTCCAGTCGTACTTTTTCTTATGTTGGAGTTTTTTCGTATTTATTGAAATTTTTCTCAAAATTTACGGAATATTTGTAATTCAGATAACATTATACTTATGATTTGTTTTAATAACTTAGTATCGAGGATTTACGTTGAGTAATAATATAATTATATAACTTTGATATTTCGGATGTAGTTCATTGTGTTCATATTAGTTGTTTTCTACATCAGTTGCTACAGTTACATTGTTATAACATTTTTATGCAATAAGAATTTACATCAATACTGAAGGATTATCTTAAAGAGGATTCGCTTTTACAGATAAATCAAACATGTAATCCTTCACATAAAAATTGATTATTTTTTCCATATAATATTTGTGCTGACGCAATATGCTAATAGACGGATTTTGGCAAGTTTTAGGGGGTTAATTCACTGTCTATTAAGTCTAACGGTTCACAATATATTTTCAGTCTAATCGATTAGTTTCGTCCGCTGTTCACATAAAGACTACATTTGGAAGGAGGTAGCTTTTGTATCTATACCCTTGATGTTATCTTTAGATTCATAATTTTTAACAATTCGTCTGGATAGAAATTGATGGAGTATCATCCAATATTCCGTAGAATTTTTAAGTTAAAAGGTACATTTGAAACCTACATTGTTCATAATTGTTTGATGAACTGTATCAAAGGTTTTTTTTCAAGAATATGCCTTGTAGTTAGAGGTTTAAAGTCTCCAAAAGCCGTCTTATTCCTCGGTAGTCAGAGAAAACAAGAAAGGAATGCCGCTCTTTTAAGATACCCTAAGCGCTTTTCTAAGACAATGTCCTCCTCTTTAGGGGTCGTAGTGAATTTTTCTTCAATGCGGTTGTTGTTTTATTCAGTGCAAGTATGAGCTAATCCTTGGAGAGTGTTCATTCCAAAAGATTGTTTTCTGAACTAGCTGTCTTTGTATTTTATTACTAACACAAATCAAAATGAAATTTTCTAACACTGTGGGTCATTGTTTATACTAGATTAAATGCTAACTAAAAGATAAAGAATGCTAGTAAATTAAAGACGAACTTTAACCGCTCAAAGGTAAGTTATTAGCAAAAAATGGAAGAACATAATTTCGATCTACATGGTAAAGTGTATGGCAAGGTTCCCTATCCCCAATTTTCAATTACTAATTTTTCATGCACAAAGGCCCATTGAGTTGAATGGTCGGACACTTGTCCATTATTTTTAAGCAGAAAATGTGCCCTGAAAGTTTCGTTTGAATCTGTGTCCCATAAACCTGGTGTTCTCCTTGTGAATTATAGAAACTAAACTTGGTCATTGTAAAGTAAATCGTAGATATTCTTACTAGTTTTATCGATATGTGAATTAAAATTTCTAGTATAGATGCGTATTTTGAAATGAATCTGAGCACTTTTGAAACTCAAAAATGCTAGTAATTCCGAAGGATATCATATTAGCTGGCAATATGTTCTTACAATCTTCACACGTACGATATTTATGTACTGAAGCAGTTTTCTGGTGGGCCCACATCAGTATTGAATTTATATATCGTATATAATTTGGCTTCAATTTTTCATCCGTTATAATTCCCTTTCCTAAAATACATAAAAAGCTGGTATTATTACTTTGTAATTTTAAATGCACAACTAATATTAATACCAGTACCAATATTAATTCTAAACTTTAAGAATCAGTCTTAAAATTAATCTAGTTATATTCTGTTAACAGGCCTGAAAAATGTTTCTCCTTAAACCTGGGGATAAACTTTAAAATGTTATCCTATTTTACTGTTTATTTCCTTCACGAAATTCAGTTTTTTGTCTACGAGTATGTTCGGTATGACTTTCATTGAAATTGCCTTCAGAAATCATTTTGTTTCGCAAAAAAGCTATGGGAGTAATAAAACGTATGTTATACTAGCAATTCCCATCTTAAAGCTCCTCTTAAAACTTTATTCTTCTTTTATTTCTCTATATGTCTCTTCTAGAATCAGTTCTTTTTTCTTTGGGCATCTTCCCTCAACAATTCTTCCAATTCCCTCATCCATTCCTCGTTTCTCAGAAGGAATCACATTGCCCGCAACCTGATTCTCGGCATTTTTTGTTCTCCCCAGATATCGCCTTGTTCTTTTCCCCTACTTTTTCTCCTCCAGACTCATTCATTTCGCCCGCTCTTCAGCAGCTCTTTCCACGGAAAACAACCCCTCGAGATCTGGAATCTTGTTACTTTCCATTCCTTTCTCCTCGCATTTTTCTTTTGTTTTCACCTAAATCCCCACATTTCCCTCCGGAATCCATTAATTAATATCTTCTATCATCTCCCTTTAATATTAATTTTATTCTGGTTTCTTTCCCTGACTAATCCCACATCAGGGTCGAATTCAGGTGATGAAAACGAATGGTATACCAGGTGTTTGACCTTCTTTTTTATATAATCATCTACCTACTCTGCTAAATATAGTTTTTATTTTATTAATTTATGGTGAAATCAAATCTGGAATCGTAATCCAATAGCTCAAACAATGACCTTATTATTAATTTTACTTTATTGGTAATTAATACGTTTGTTTCTTTCGAAACTCTGCTTCCTAACACAGGTTCTTCCAATCAACGGATTTTTCTAAAGAATGTTTTGATAGATTCGCGCGTGTATTTTTTTATTGTACACGACCGCCGCAGTAAGTCGCAAGAACTGGAGGCGACATTAATTTACAGAACAATTAATTGAATGAAAAAAATATTACCTTGCACTCATACAATATACCCAACTACATATGTATATGTTACACCCCAAACGTGTAATTGCCCAATTCATGAAATGGGTAATTTTTGCCCATTTCATGAATTGGGCAATTACACGTTTGGGGTGAAAGTAACCCTACCTACTCTACTCAACCCATCGGTGCCGCGCATATTTCACGATTTGTAGCGGAGATTAATTAATTAATTAAATATGTGCGGCGCCGATGGGTTGAGTAGAGTAGGTAGGGTTCCTGTCACCCCAAACGTGTAATTGCTCAATTCATAAAATGGACAAAAATTGCCCATTTCATGAAATGGGCAATTACACATTTGGGGTGTAACATATAGATAAAATTGTGCGCAAGCTTAAAGAATTGAAAGAATAAACAGTTAATCTTTTTATTTAACAGAAATATTCACCGAATCAGTCCAGGTGTTGCGGTAAATGTAAATAATCTACAAAGTACTTTGTAGATTATTTCGAACAGAAATATTGTTTGGTAAGGTAAAATTGAACATCTCCAAATGACTTGTTTCGCCTAGCATTGGCCATAGAGACGATACGTAGGTCCTATTTTTTACAACAATTTTTGTACTTCTTTCAATTTAATTAAATTCTGAAATAACAAATAACGAGAATTCATTTTCTTCATCTCTGGTTTCATTGCGTCTTGAATACAATTTGATAGCATTAACACCTTAGAAAATGTTTTCGTATTATTACGGTTGATTAAGTAACTTGATGCCATTACTTTTAACGATTTTAGTTACACGACTCCCTTAAATTTGCCAAATGAAAGAATTTTTACCTTAATACAAAATTGAAGTAGTATCTCCTCAATTCGCTTGGGAAATAATGTTATCAGAACCAATTAAGAAGTTTAAAAACTGTTTAAACCGTCTTTTTCAGCTTTCCGTGCCTACTTTTCTAATCCAAAGAAAATCGCCAATGTAAATTTCAATTATCACGTCTTTTGAGGTATTATCTTCATTGAATCCTCTACTTTGAAGTAGAACTCTCAAACATAATAGGCTCTTACGTTCTTCTTCTTTTTCATTTTTTTTAGTGCTTTACATTTGTAATTCCAATTTAAATCCCCCATTGAATTATTTTTTTAAATTTATCTGTTATTATCTGAGGTAATGAGTAACCGTTGAATTTGTTTTTACAACCTGTATAATCTTTGGTCTGCCTGTGCGGAAAGTCATCAGCCGGAGGGCTGGTTAAATTCTCATCCTCTCCAGTATCAGCTATCAAAAGCTCTCATCAGCAGCTAAGATGAGGAGTTAGTTTATTTACCCTCGCTAAATCACTCCCTAAGGCTATGGATGGACAGTTTCCAAGATAGTGCAGCATAATAATTAACTGACAAAAATACGTAATAGCTTTCAATAAGAAGTGACCAAGATGAATACGATAAGGCAACGTATTTATATAAATTAATTTCTCCGGAGCTCTAATATGAAAAAGACCTAGATAAAATATAAAAATCTGATGTGGCCAGCACATGACTTTCTCCATATATAAGATGTAAATATTTATCTACGACAGTATTTTCGAACTCTGTATTCCATCTAAACTTTGAAGGTGAGTGATTAATTTATATCATATTATATATTACGTCACAAACATTTTCAATAATGTTTTTCGGGACATGCTCGATGAAAAACGATGAAATGGCTATTAGCCCACAGCGCTAATGAAGTACATAATCGGCAACTTCCGGTCTATCAGTATTTCATGAATATCTCCTAAAAAATTAGTGATACAAAAATATGTTTCATACAAAAGTTATAGTAAATAAAATTTTATAAAATTATTATAAATAATAGTATACACCTAAATATCATATTTATGGAGATACTTTGAAAACCGGAAATGAGCTTTGAAGAATGAAGCTCAACTTCCGGTTAACCGATTTACTCCAAAAACTAATCAACTCTAACGACACCAACCAAAATATTATATATGAAATTTGGTGTTGATCCGACAATTAGTTTTTAAGTTAGAGCGCCCACAAAGTACATAACAGCTACTTCCGGTTTATCAGTATTTCACGAATAACTCCTAATCAACCGCTGATACAAAAATATGTTAAATACAAAAGTTATAATAAAACACATTATCTAAAACTTTTATAAGGTACACAATATACCTATGCATCATATTTATGGAGATATTTTGAAAACCGGAAATGAGCTTTGATGAAGAAAGCTCGACTTCCGGTCAACCGATTTACTCCAAAAACTAATCAACTCTGACAGCACACACTACAGTGCTATGTATGAAGTTTAGTATTGATACGACTAATAGTTTTTACGTTAGAGCGCCCACAATCACAGACACACATACACACACACACACACACATCCGAAAATGGTCAAAACGTGTTCTAGGGACCCCAAAACGTGTATTTCCGTTGAAATCTCGAAGTCGAATTTTTTCATGAAAACAATACTTTCTCTATACTTCGTATATGGAGAAAGTAAAAATGGATATTAATTCTTAATATTCCCATAAAGTGGACGAAAAATATTCCTGTAATAAATTTGTTAGCATTAGTTAAGAACGAATCTCGGGTCTGTAATATTCGTAAAAGAAATGTCTAAAGAAGATGGAATGGGATTTAACATAGCATGAGGATGCGTGTGTCCTAAAATCCAATGCTGAAAGAAATGAAAATATCAACTTGAGTGAGAATCGGTTCCAGGTGTCCCAATTTCCGGGCGGGTATTCTAATTGGTGCATGGTGCTTGGTAGTTTAGTGGTTAGAACACGTTCCCGGAAAGTGAGAGACTTGGGTTGCAGCTCCATTCATGTCGCTTTTTCACTTTTGTTTTGCTTAAATAAATTATTTTATATTATAAAATAACACGCTCCTTTACTTCGGCTTTTTATGTAGGAAGTGGAAAGGTAATTGTTTTTTACTCTTAATTTACATATTTCATGATCAGCTCTCTAAAGAAAGTGAAACTTAAATGTAATTTCAATTAAATTAATTTTTAGGTGTTTCATGGAATTCTGTCGAACTGTGTGAATTGTAGTTTCTTTCTTAATCCTTGTATAGTAGTTTTCGGCATTTGTCCAATATCTTAAAAATTGACCGTATCAAGGGAATGAGAGCTTATATTAATGCGGGTTTTTATCTTGTGCGGCAATGTCCGGTCAAGGAATGTGTTTCCGATGCCTTAACTTTAATGCACGTTCTGAAATATTGCCTAAGTGGTTCGGCGATGAAGATTTTCGCATCTGTTCCAAGGCATCTCACCATTCGTGTTACTTACGTCCATTTCACTTATTCTTCTTCCATCAAAGTAACATGTTCCTCTTCCTTCAGACCAAAGGCTACAAGATTGAGTTTCAATATCCCACTTCCTTCCGCTCTCGATCTCAAACCATCTCATCCAATCTCTCTCTTTACTTATATTCGTTCAACTCGATCTCTTACTTCACAGATGATATTCGATATCTTTTTCCTGTAGATTCTCATCTCTGTTGTCTTTTTTGCTCTGTTTCTCGTTTTCATCTCGTCTTCTTTGAATTTGCACCGTATCTCACTCTTCCTCCTGGCCGTTTACGTCGAATGATCATCCCGATCCCATATTGGTGATTTTAAATCTTAGTAAATGCACTTAAGGATGCTTACAGAAAATGACGATAAATTGTTATACTGTTAAGAGTTAGAAATTCTTTTTGAAATAGTTACGACTCACGTCAAATGCCGATGTTTTGTCGCATTCTTTACCTAGTGTTAGGTGAAAGGTTTCCTAATACTACATATGAGAAAATATTTTTTTATGAATTCAACTGACTTAGAGTTACACTGAGGAATACAACGAGAGAAAGAAAAGATGACGCCTTTGCGTCAGAATTATCCTTATTCCTTTTTGATGTGTATAGATCTCACATCTTTAACCTCGAATTAACAACCAGGATCATAATGAAAATTACTTATAAGTTAAGCACAGTTATTGTGAATAATGATCTAATTGTGGATACATTTCAAACAAAACATCTCAATCTGAATTGTATAACAAATGTTTTCAGTTTCTCACGGGTTGTATTGTTTCTCTCCTCTACCGCAAATGAATCGGCATGAAGATAAATACTGGGTTTGCTAACAGAATTTGAGGCAATAGTTACTCTTATAGAAATTAATACAGATTAAAATCCTTAATTTTTCCATTTCAAATTATTCGAGGACATGAAAGATTATGTAACGTTTTCTTTATCGAAAATGGGTACAACTTCATACAGAAAAGTTGATCCTTTTTTACTTATCTAAGAAAAAGAATATTCATTATATTTGCAAGATATTAATTACTAGATCTAGGGCTTCGTTTACTTATAGCTTGTTTAGTGGAATATACCTATATTATCAGAAAATAAAGTCTTGTGGGCGATGAAGCATAGTAGAGCCGGAAAAGAAACGCATTCGGAAAAAGATGCAAAAATATTGCGAAGACGACAATCTCTTTTTTCTTCCCAAGATTCATCACGGAAGTGCGGAGGTCGAGGCGTCATCGTTACGTACCCCACGCGACGCACACTGCAGCGGATTCCACTCTCCAATGTTTTCCCCGCCATCTTTTTTGCCTCTACGCCGTCCGATGCTCATTTTTCTTCCACTCCGGAGTCAGGGAAAGTGTTGCCATTAGACTTATTTAAGTGAACATGATGGGGAACTCGGGTCACTGCTAGCCGATCTTTTTTTTTGCTCATCCTATTTTTTTCTATTTTCCCCGCGGTCGATATGTGCAGCTTAGCGTCATTTCTGAATGCCCCCTCTCCCGTCGGGATTACTCTCTGTAATTCGCCCTCATCTCTCGTGGCGCGTCGAAAAGAGACGCCCCTCGTATCTCTTTTGTTTGTGTTGGCGGCATTTTTTTCCGGGTTCAGTAAAACGGAGAGCTTTATCACTCCTTTTCGTCTTTGCGTTTTAACCCTTCTTTTGTGGGATGTGAGAATATTGAGACGTTTGCTCCCAGAATTATCATCCCCAGGTTTATTCCTGTGTTGAGGGAAATCTCCGCGCGAATGGGTGCTTATTTTGTGGATGGTTTTGGTCTAGCTCCGCCCTGTTCCTTAATGCTAGTTTTCTTCTTTGGTTGGAATTGGGGATTTTACTCTGCAGGTGTTCCCAGATTGCGTAATGGTGCATATTCTCTTATATAGAGAGTGAAATGTGGACTGAATGAAATCAATAAAGTGGTTTAATTTTCAATGACGTTGTTCTGAATTACTTTGAGATAATTAAGGTATTGTTAATGTTCTAAGTGTAACTAACTTAGTGTACCTAGTGTAACTTAATGTACACTGCCATCATATCTTAATGAATGCAATACCTTTATTTCGTATTTTTTACAGGATATAGGAAACCATATCTTTAATTCGACATCCTCTTAATGTATTTGGTGGCTGTGATACAATGAAATGTTGAAGTTTCAATTATATTGAATAATGACGTTCATTTTGGCACCTTCTTTTGAATCTTAAAAATCGTATTAAACTCCAGTTTATTAGTATCTTTAGAGGCAAATGTGTGGTTATGTGAAGTATCTTAAAAATGGAATTTATACCGTAGTTTATGTTGGATAAGGGAGCTCTGAAATGTTTCTATGGTCGCGCTTTTGAAGTCAGCATGCTTTCAAATCTGTACATGTCACAATCGTCACGTTGCATTTTAAAAATTACCGATTTAAAAGAGGTATCTAACTTGGTCCTTCTTGATTCATAGCAGAAATTCTGCTGATGGTTGTTAGCTTAAGTGTTTGCCTTAGATTGGAGCCTACACCATTTGCCCGATTTATGTTAACATTTGCGAAAGATCCCTATAAGATCAGAAAGTATTGTTGAATTTTTGCTCTGATTTATATGTGTTCTAATCAAGATCAGTCAGATAAATTTCCATAATACAGATATTTTTACTAAAAAATTTCGTTGTTGATAACCTAACTCATTGAATTAAGCTAAAATGGTTGAAGTTAGTTACTCTTCTGCAATAATTGGATGAATATATTTAATCCTTATTCTGTTTTTTTCCTTTGATAATCAACAGGCATTGCAGCTAGTCTCTTTTATACACTAGATTCACCGTAGCATGTTTGGTTTCTGTTATTCTGTACAATCTTCTTTGTCTTTCGTTTCGATTATTCATCACATCCAACCACTGACAATGTTCTTCCAATATACCACATTCTTATTTAGGGTAGTACTATCTGCTCTCTTCATCAGATCTCGCTATCGTATTCAATCATCAGTAAATAAAATAATTCCTGACGCAAAGTATTACTGCAGAATAACCATTCTATATCAACAAATATAGCCATTGTGTTCTTGTATTTAGTTTTATGCCTCTGAACATGACACACTACACAAATATATTTTTGCCATATTTAACTGGAAATGGGACAGATTTTCGCTTTACAATAGTCTCGGCGTCCGATGTCCAGTGAAATGTGACACGCTCTTAAGCCCTTAGAAAAAGGACACCGCAGTTAAGTGGATGGCGGGGATATAAATCCCGAGTCAATTGCTTACGTCGAGGGCTTTTTAGCCTTTTCGCTTCCCCTAAATGTTTTCGCAGTTAAGGAGATTAATAAAAAAGGATGCTTGTCGTCCCCTGTGTTTTTCATCCTAAAAGATGGCGAAAGAATACTTAATTTTGCGCAGAAAGAGGGGACCAGGGGAGAAATTGACGGCGTAATGTGACCGGCGATATATATGGGTAAGAAAAAGGGTTAGCGGAGTGGACATTTAGCCTACGGCTCGGCTTACCCTTAATATATACAGAGGAAGGGAAATTGAACGAGTTGCCAATGACTTTTTCTACAAAAAATCCGTATTTAAGCACTTGGCACATGGATGTGTTTCTCTAAAAGAAAGACCTCGTATTCTCGTATGAGTAATTTACCTAATAGCTACGATGGAGTAACAAAGGGTCTTAAATATATGCAGTAAAAACCCTCTATAACGCTTCCACTTAAGATAATATCTCACTTAATGCGCGATTTTTTTTCAGTTGTCTTTTAAACGAAACATACAGGAAAAATACCGTTGCAGACACTCTACTAATTACTTAAAAGGCGGATTTTGCCGTTCCCAGATGCTCTGGAAGCTACTTTAGCCATTCGTCCGTTTCGTTATATGTACAATAGTTGTTATTTTTATATGTTAACCTTTACCTTTATTGTCGTTCTCGTCTCTCCTTTTCTGACTCGAGTTCTCTTAATATTAAGGAGTTCCTTTTGACACTTGTTTGCGATGGTCAATTTAGGGAAGATAACTGAAGATATCTCAAACCTGGACGATTTTCATCACACTGTGAGAGAGGTTCTCGTAGCTTATTTTTGGAGATAGAGGAAGATTTGAGATCTTTCTCAACAGTTTTGTCTTAGTAAAGAGCGTCGGATTAAATAGATGCCTGGAGAAATTTCCTTTCATCGAGATCCTATGTAAACAAATCAAACTAACCAGTGTAGCATAGCTGCGATTTTGTAGGTATGTTAAAAGTGGTCCATAAAATGCGCGATCTTTGTCCAGAATACAAAATTTTTACGATATGTATGCCTATGATATCTTCTTTTAGCTAAGGAATATGAAGTTGACTAAAAGATATTCCTCTTCATAAGGGTTAAAATATTCAGTGGAAAATTTAAGGTAAAAAACTTTCCATTTTCAAAAATGTAAGAAATCTGTAATATCTCGATTAACCCGGAGGTGTATTGGTTGGGTAGTGAGAGTTAATAATGGAATTAATGAAATGTTGGTAGATAAAATGGGCAGATCAAATTAAGTATGAAGTAGGATAAGTGCTGGATAAGAAAGTAATCTGAGGGTGGATTGCAAGTGAAGAGACCGAGGAAGACAAAGGCAAAGGATTTTAGGTAACGATATTTAGCTTTTAACAAATTTTATCAACCGAGTAGGTTCTTTTGAATATAATTTATGGAAAACAAATGAATATCCTATCCTTTCACAATGAATTATAAATGTAATATTTCTTTTTCATTACCTTTAAATGCCATAAGTTTTTACTGTTTCAAAAAATCTAGCAATTTCAGAAGATAATTTTCCCCGGTCGACAAGAAGTTGTTACAACGCCTCTGCATATATTTATATGTCATGTGTCTGTCATATCACTCACGGAAGAATTATATTAGGTTTCGAGATACTTTGTTTTTTGAGGATAATCATCGCACGAAAATGAAATAATTTGAGATCCAATTTATTACAGCCCTCGAAGATACTTTTACGATATTGAAAATGACAGATATTGGGTTTGAAATTGCTTGAGAGAGTTATATTCTCCGATAGATTAAGTAGCCAATAATGTTCTGTCGAACTTGATGAAGGACAAATTAGGACGTTACCATGGAAAAGTGAAAGGTAACCCGGCCCCGGGTGTGGTGGTGAGAGGATGATTTGAAGATTGGAAATGGAAACAGACACAGTTTAGTGTTGAATGCGTAGGTTTTCCCAGAAATGTTTTTTTCTTCCTTTTTCTTCATCTTCCGTCCGTTCACATTAATGTCAAAGCCATACAATTGCAGGAGAAAATGGTCAAAGACTAGATACCTTTCCAGATCTTCAATTTGACATAACATTTTCTCTCACTTACAGTAATATCTTTGCATCGATGGTATTGAATCACTTCGATATTCTATGTCATTGTTATCTTATTTTTTACTTTTATTAGTTAATTATTTGAAATCAATTCCAGTGGTTTTGACGCCAGAGCTATAATAGTAATAAACGACTTAATGTAAGAGCATGATTGATATTTATAAGTCCAACATTCTACATATGATCTAGCCTTATGTCAAAAAATGTTTAATATTATTCCATTCGATATTTTTTAATTTTTCATTATTTTTAAACAGCTTTTAAGAATTAAACGAAATAAAAGACGAAAGGATGGAAAAATATCTGTAGGTTTACAAAACGATGTCTAAGTTTATACATAGGAGAAAAGTAAAAACTATGTTGGTGTGAGAGCGGAGATTCTTAAATAAGAAGTAATTTAATAATTTATTTATTAAGTTGAAATTCTTATCTTTCCAGTGTTTCCAAGCCCCATTCCTACGCTTATAATGAATGAGTAACACGACTCAGAACCTGTAAATAGTCATAATGCAATTTTAATAAGACTTAGAGAGTCTTTAGCTTTTCATAATACCCCAAAGTTTAAGTTTTACGCTGTTTTTTGTTTTTCTCGTTAATCCGGCGAACAGCTAGGTCAGGTCAATATTATTCGTTCGAATATTTTCACGCTTCACTTAGTTCTGATATTTTTTTAACCGAATTTCGGCCAGTGAATTTATTTAAATCGTATGTAAATAAATATTACTGCACAAATATTACTTTTCGTCTTCCTGAATTGAAATTACATTTATTTATTTTTCCTGCTTTTTAACTTCATTCATTTAGTGAGGTAAAGTGTTTTCTTAGAATTTTTTGTTGAAATAAATGAAGTTCCTAAGCCAAGGTAATCCTGGTATCTTGGGGGCCCTTAATGATCAGAAGCCTTTAATTAAGCTCCCAATGTTTTCGGTTACTCTATATTTTAACATCTGCAATTCCATAATCGAAGTGCATGAATAAATTGGCTAACGAGTACAGCTCGTTCCTTGTTATCCAACCAAAGTCTTCGTCGTTCGAAGTGAGATTCTCATTACATTGGGTGCCTAGCGCTACAGCAATACTAGAATACCATAGCACTCTCTTACTAGTTCGAAGATTTGGGCTAAGTCTAATTAAATTGCTTTGTTCAATTTTGGAATTTTTGAATAGGTGTAAATGCGCGTGTTTAAATAAGAATCGTTTGTTATCCAACTCCCCTGAGCAGCTTACAGCTTTATCCAATCACCGAGGTATAATCGTATCTGTTGAATAATAATTCCACTAGAGATAATGTCAATGATAAATTATACAATGAGCATTCAATAACTTTCACAGACATATATTCAAGACGACTAGTTTCGTCAATGTATGGAGATCTTCAGGCGTCAATTCATTGACGAAATTAGGCGCCTTGAAAATATATCCGTGGAAGTTATTAAGTGCCCATTGTTTCATTAATAATGGCTTCTTTCCTCAAAGTTGAGCTTGAGAATATCATATTTATAGTTTCAAAGAGATAGAGATATAAATGCAGTATTAATACTTAAAAAACAAAAAGAAATAACGAAGAATTTTGAGCCCGTAGGTACTGCCTTTTTTAGGTTTTAAGATTTGCATGTAAGACTATGGATATATATCTTACTTTCAAGTATACAAATGGATTAGATTTCATAAGGATTGTGCTCTTAAAAACCACTTTCCTGAGGGTTAAACAGACGCTCCGATATCCCCCATTTTCAACGCGGATCTACAGCCCCATCCTCCACTTGTATTCCGAATAGAATATCTCCACCTTAATTAAGGTAAGGAGGATAAGGACTCGGAGATAAAGACTCCGCGGTCTACAAGGCGTAATTTCCCAGTTTGTTTTCCCAACTTAGCGCGTATACGGCTTCACAGTTCATTAAATCAGTCGAAGATCCCTCGAAAACCGCCGGCGTCTTTGAGAACTTTCTTAAGGCTGGCGAAGAACATCAAGAAGGCATAAACGACCTGTGCACGGCGAAGGGTGAGGATCTCCTTGTTCACCCGTGTTTTCCCGCTCGTCTATTTCCAATTCCCGCGTCCTTTGATCCTGGAAATGGTACGGATGGATAATGATGTGAGAATGGGTGGAGGTGGAACGGGGAAAAGATAAGAAGTAAGAGCCTTTGAACTATATCCGAGTAATGGGTGGAGAAGATGAGGCAGAAAAGATAGGGAAATGGAGAAAAGGAAGAGAGAGCAGGGGTACCACCTTATCGGGGTTTGACCCGAGGTTGCGCGGCCACTTAGCGGGGACTGAACCATACGATGCCCCTTGGCCTTTGGGAGAGATCGTTAATTAATCGGGAGAGGTCAACCCGATTCCCAATTATCCGTGTCAAAGCATAAGTTTGGGGAAGTGAAGTGGTACATCGCTATTTTGCGCATACGTCTGTAATCTTTGATTTTACAAGGGAATGTTTCTTGGGTTGGTGATGCTGGATCTCGGATTTGTTCCCTCACCATTCCTGCTTCACTTCTTGGTCCACTTCTGGACCTAAAGTGGACCGCTATGAGTTCGAGAAACAATTATGTGTATGTGAACCACAAATTAGAGCAGTTCGAATGAATATTCACTTCGTTAATGAATTCTTCAATAAGATAAGCCGACCCTAATTATTTATTTATTCATTTATGTATAAGTAATTTTCAAATTTTTATAATTGTCAATACTTTATTGTTATTTTTTAGTGTTCCCCCTTTTCTGTAGGTGTTTTCTCGCAATGTGGGTTTTTTCTTTGTCAACCTTCAATTGCAAAGGTTTTTCCCTCACTCTTCTCTGTCTTTTTGTTTAAATTAATATGTGTACATATTCTAACGATATACGAGCTTAGGTTAACGAGAGGCCCACTTGGGCCTAACCTCGCCAATAAAGGGTCACACTAAACTGAACTAAACCGCAATGCTATGGTATGTGACTCCAAAATGGTTTTGCAAATTATAGTGAATACGTTTAACGGTGAAGCAAGGTAGTTAGAGATGAAATTTAACTCAAGTAAGAGTAAGTAATGAAGTTAACTATGGATTAGAAAACTATGTTGACGATGAAGTTGTATGGGAAAAAATATACCTGATATTAACAAATTATCTGCGTAGAGAAGGAGGTTCGAGGTTTTCAAGTCCCAAATTTTTGCAGTTTATAACAGTTCTCTGCCTACATTTTATCGGAAGTACATAATATTGCAGCAAATTAATGAGTATATGTTCGTAATTTACTTTGGTATACTTAAATGTTATGATTATTTTAAGGCTATTTATTATCATCAACTCCTTTCATCGTTGACTTAATTCAGATACCTCCTTCGGTTTCCCCAAAAATCCCTCACAGCTTCAGTTATCCTAGAAGTTTTGGGGACGCTTTCAGCCTTTGACAGCCTATTTCCTCCACTTTGTGGTCTTATTCCCCGCTTAGCCGAATTAATTTGCTCTTCCAATTATCTAACCCTAATCAAATGCTTTTCTTAAGTCACTTCCCGAAATGGATTAGGGTAATGGAATGAAAATAGGATAGAGACCACCTATTTGAGCTATCATCTCAGAAGGGAGTATTTGATCAATGGCACAGCTATAAGGATGTACAAATTTTCGCTAAAAGTCAATCAAGCCGATTCTCTCTCTTGTAATTAAGTGCGGTTACGTTCTGCGGGGATATTTTTGTTGGTTGATATCATTGTAACGGTAGCAATTTTACTGTAGTTATTCAGACAAATCTATGAACCCTTTTCTACAGCTGATCAAATTATCCTTTGAGCATAGCATTACGTTTTTTTATTTTTTCTTAATTCAGGTTTTTAGAATACATTTTATATTTTAGGAAATGTTTTACCGTTAGCAAAGTTCAAAAATATAAATAACGTGCATAAAATTGTAAACGGAGGTATCTATGGGAGACTCAAAGGAGGCGATGATTATAACTTTCTAACCTAATCTATCAATTGTACTTATTGATTGTGTATTATATACCTTTATACGATTCTTTTTATATTTTTAATATTATTCTTCTAGGTTATTTCTAGGTTTTTAACACACCTCTCTCGTTAAAAGATTGATTGCAGTGATTTTGTTCTTAAGTATCTCTTAGGTTTTTATAGCTTACTTCTTTTACGACTCTTCGCATTTTTTCCCTTACTATCACTTTGAATTATTTATAGTATGAGAAACTACGATAAGTTAGATGGAAAGGAAGAGTTTAGTCTCAATCTCTCCCGAATATGGTCGTAAAGGCAAACTTGCTTGTTTCCAGAACGAACGCTGACTTTTTCTGCGATTCAGTATCACTGATCCTCAGGAATCTCTACAAATCATTACCCTAATTGCATCTTATTTTCTCCTACCTCCATATAATAATAATAAAAACTCTTTATTTGGCGAGGTTAGGCCCATCAGGGGCTCTCTTACACCTAACCATTAAGGGTTACTAATATTACTTACAGAAAAGGAGGAAAAACAATACAAATACATATATATAAAAAGAAAATACAAAGAAGAGGTAAACAAATAAAAGAATTGTGGTGTGGGGAAAAACTCCTTGGCTGAAGGCTTTCGGAGAAAAACCCACTGTGCGGGAAAACGCTCACACAAGAAGGGGAGCGAAAAAAACCCGCGAAAACACAGATGGAAATAAATACAAGCAGGTATATCACTATTTGCATAATTGATGACCAATATTTTTGGGTAATTTCTTGATGGTTGACCACGGATGTCATTTACCTGAAAAGACAGAAGAAGAAGAGTAGACGGAAAATAAAGAGCTTTCGGAAATGCGATTTAAGTCATGGAGGCCTGAAAGATTGAGATTAATAAGCAAATATAATGTAATGAATAAACCACAATTTAAATATTATATAATAGTTATACTGGTAAGGATAATTAAAGTTGTATTTATAGATAAAGCATGATTTACCATACTCCATATAGTGCCTTCATCGGTTTTCAGCTTTACTTTTTATTTCATCTTCTTCCTCATTTTGTACTTCTCATCTTGTTTCATATTCACTCACTGTTTATTGTACTTTTTGATTAATTTATTGTTTATCTAATACAACACATCTGTGTAGGAAATTATCCTGTATGTGTTAAATTATGTGTTATTATAATTAATTATTACTATTATTATTGTTAGTCGTTTTTATAGTTATTATTTTAGCGTTAATTTATTGCGTCTAACCTCAAGTATATGAGAATATAATACATTTATGTCAACAATGCCTAAAAGACACTCTAGGTAAACGGAAGTTTGAGACTTGGACGAAATCCGCGGATCGGTGAAAAAAGATTATACGGAACGTCAACTACTATCTTTGATCTTGTGACAGCAAGAAAAGACTTATGAAACGTTTGCAGCACACAAACTTCCGCGTTCCTTAAAGAGTTTCATCTTTCGACCCACTTCTTTCTGACAAACTACGATATTTACTATCCCCTTTTACTTCGCCTCTCCCCTCATTTATCTTCCAAAGATGTATCCATTCATAGGACGGAATATCAATGCGCTGAACATTATAGTACTGCTAGGCTCAGTCAATAATTCATCGTGGGTCATTCAGGAATATTTTTCTGTTCAGTAACTTTTCGTATCGAGTATATAAGTTGCAAACTATATACTCGTAAGGGCTTGATCCGAAGGAATAGATTTCAAAGCGCTTTGATTCAAATATCAGTCAGAGTCAGATCATAAAGTTTATAAGGTCATGTATTGTAAATAGCAAGATTTGAATGATCCCCGTACTAAAGAACGAAACCGGCTTATAGGTGTTTTCTAATGGACCTTGAAACTCATAATACTAAATTATATTCTCTCATTCAATTCAAAGATTTCTTCTCCGATTTATGAATGAATTGAAAATGAAAAATGTAAACTGAAATATATGAAATTCGAAATGAACTTTCTCTCCTTTGTGAATATTACCTACTTTGGAGATTTTTGAATTGATTTTGAAGAGCTCTTAGTCCTTTCGAGTTAATTTTGAATGAGGCCATGTGTTTTAAATGATACAAAAATTGATTTTTTTAAATTTCAGTCAAAGTTTTGATCACCTGTGGTTTATTATAAATAATAGTTATAGTTTTAAAATTTTAATAAGCGAAGTTTACTTATTGATGATTATTTTCATTTACAAAGTAATAATCCTCGAAGAGTTCGAAAAGTTTTCTATTTTATGAAGACTTAACGGAAATATAGATTAACCTACGTGAATTGGCACCGCCGGTTTTAAACGAGCCAATGGCGTTGGAAAATTCTGCGAGTTGAAGTACTTCCATGAGTCAAGGTTTAACTTTTGCTACTTTCGAGAGAACTTTAAATTTTTGACTCATCAGTATATTTTCCATTGATTTATGATAGGGATTCCATGCATCACTATGATGCACCCAAATTAAAAATTCCCAAATCATATTTTGTCTCCCATTTGACTGTCAATTGATTTATCTATTTTGAATTCCGGACGTGTTATGGCCATTGGCACTTTATGGGAGAATAGCTCAACGAATAGAGCAACTGATTGACCATTGGGAGATCCTGGTTCGACTCCAGGTCCTAACGGTTTTTTTATGTCTACCATTCTTAGGGAACATGAAATTTAGTTGGCATATCGTTGGTTATACATATTTGTCTCATACTTTGGTTAATTTAGCAAGTTTTCAATGCTCTTTTAAATTAAGTGTTTTTCTAAATAGGAAACTGTTGTTGAATTCAGTGCAGAAGCTACAAAATTCAAAAGAACATTCTCCTAATACAGTCAGTCGTGGACTTACGATCGACCGTCAGGTTGGGACGTAAATGGTGCTTCTTAGGAGAGTGGCTCATGTCTAAATAAAGATAATAAAAAGATTTAATGGTAAGATAATTAAATCATTAAATGTGTTTTTAAATCATATGCTGAGAAATGATAAATGGGTATAAAAATAATTTTAGGATATAAGTTCAAGACTGAAACACGAATATTAATAGCAGCTTATATTTTTTCTTAGTTAAAATTAGAGACGTTCAAAATATTTTTTTAAATGGAGCAGCATCTATTTGAGAACAAAATGGCTAGCGTAGAAAGTATTTCTATCCGAATCTACCGAAACAGTGTGAATATCCAACTTAAATCCACATCGACTTACGACATGTCTGTTGGAACCAAACGTGGTTGCAATCACAATCATACGGAATATGGTTCACGAGTTTAAATTGCAACGATTTCTTTACTGATTGTTATTTCTCTCGCACCATCTGCATGGGTAGGTATTGGAAAATGTTTTTTACATTAAAAATTACTTTTCAAGCAAAAAATTGATAAACGATGTGGAGTAAACATAAAAAAATATGAACATTGACGATTTATACGAAATCGGTAAAGACCATTTTGACGGTATATTTTTGGGATTTTTTCTATAAACTAAATTTATATAATAAATGAATACATAGAATATCTCAATGGATGAAAATTCGACGTAAGAATTGTTATGAATTCGAGAGAAGAAGTCTATACCAACTTTAGGTTTCATATTGTGAATGAACTGATGAATCATCTTCGCCTTCAGTTAAGTCCAGGAATGAGTAACGTAGTTTGAAATGAGAAAGGAGTTTCATACTGATGAGGGAGAAAGGACTGTCGATGTCTAGGAGACGGTAGACTCACATTCGTTGCATTGCTTTTGAGTGACACTTACTTAGGGCGTCTACGGAGAGCAAGGAAAGCTGAAGAAAGATGACTTCTAGAAAGGGATTCGGTTATGATAATGGATAGCGAAGAATTCGGAGCCAAGGGAGACCCAGATTTAGCGTTATTTGAATAAAGAGGAGACTTTCTGAGAGAAAGGACCTTGGTTTCCAAGAGAGCAGATCTCATTGGTTGATCCAGTGAATCAAAGTTGCTTGTGGCGATGATGAATGGCTTTGGCCATCACTTAAAATCACGTAAGAGATATTAATGATTTCGGAGGAGAAGTGTTTGGAAGAAGTTAATCGCGATTGAAAATGTCGGTGTTTGAATAGATTCTGTCTGCTTTGATCGAACTTTACGAATCAGTTTTGTGTTAACAACATGCTTCTCATTGCAAGGGTTTTGTGAAGGCATACGTCAGGTAAGTTCATAAATTAAGATGCTCGAAAGTTTCGATTGCTTGCTTCGGATGAGAAGGGGACCTATTATCATTATATATATCCCTCAAACATAAATTTGTAATATATGTCTGTTGTAGAAATTACTTTAACAATATTCTTCTATAAATGAGTAATAAATTCTTTTATGCTATTAATTTATTTTCAAAAATTTATTGTAAAAGTTGAATTGTTTTAGTTTGATGATATATATGTTCTATAATAGTCAATAACTTTGCATTATTATACAGAGTATATAGAATGAATATGCGTGTAATATATTAGTATAATGACCGTTGTTACCGAGTCCTCTGACCAAATGCAAAATATATTAAATAAATAAATAAACTAGTATTTCATAAGTTTACCTCCGGAATATTGGTTCTTGTGTAACATTCGAATCAAACATAATAAAATATGCTTAATTCAAAATTCGGTGTGATAAATGTTACCGCAGCCATAAATGACATTGAGATAAAAGTGAGAGCTACAATTTCCTCTAACCTATATCAACATATGAAGGAAATAATCGTATAAGTCACTATACTTATGATGTAGGAATAATAAGTAATAGAAACCAAGTACAGCATCAAGGAGAATTCTTGATCGTATTTATAGATTTTATTAACGAGGAATTTCCTTAGCAATTATTACATAATTTTTGCATGGAGTTATATCGGATATGATTAACTATCTGGACATGGTGGTTAAATCGATAACATATGTTCATCATGAGTGTCCTACCTTTCCGTCGGTTCATGTACACTCAAAAATCCCAGTTAAGCGCCATCTCCTTCACTTCCTTATAGTTAATCCCACCCCTTACGTCATTCAACAACTATTTTATTTGTCTTCCACTGTGTCTTTTCTCTTGAATCCTACCCTCAAATACAACCTTTACCAATCCCTCTCCCATCAATATTTGGCCCACCCATTTCTTCTGTCGATTCTTAATCACGTCAATTAAAGCGTTCTCCTCTCTAACCATCTCCAGCACTACTACGTTTGTTTTCATCTCAACTCAACTTACTTTTTCCATTCTACACCATACTCACATTTCGAAAGCCTCCAAACGTTTGACTTCCTCCTTTCTCAAGGTCCAGGTTTGGCACCCATAAAGCAGCACACTCCAAACCAAGTATTTCACCAATCTTTGCTTGATACGTTTTCCAAGACCTATGACCATCCATTCTCTTCGCTTCATGAAGGCTTCCTTGGCCAAGGCTATTCTTTTTCCAATCTCATCTTTGCATCTTCCACCCCACGAAAGAGTACATCCCAAGTAAGAAAATTTATCCACCAGCTCTAGTTTTTCCCCATACACCTTGGCTTTCTTACCCTTTGCAAACCTCATTGCCTCACGGAAGGAGAAGAAATGACCTAGTCTCAGTTCCACAGGAAATATTATTAAGGTTCGACCGTTTTTGACTATGGTCTAGTCATCTTCAGGTGGTCTAGTCATCACCTGAAGTTGACTAGACCATAGTCGAAACCGGTCGATTCTTAATTATATTTCCTGTGTAGCTGAGACTAACAATAAGTCATTTATTCTCCTTCCGTTATGGGGTTTCACAAAGTGACAGCTACCTCAATTGATCATACTCATTATTTTAGTTTTACTTACGTTATTTTTCATTCCAAACTCCCTTTTATGTGCAGTTTACTTAGAAATTAGACATTCTGTATCACAGAAATCTATCAGTTAGTTTTTTGACTTATTAACTTATTTAATGTTGAGCAACCACTTAGAAAGGTGACTAGCCTGTTCCTTCCTCGTCTAATTTCCCTTCGGGAAAGCAGCGGTCGCTTTCAGCTTCTCGGACGGGAAAAAATGGATCGCAAAGCACGTCATGTTGCGGAGTGGGCGGTCGAGAGGTAAGTGCGAAACCCCTTATTTTTTAAAACAGCTCTTCTTAAGCATCGGAAACGATAAATAACGATCGGGCGAGGAAGTGGGAAGCGTTTTAAGGGGGCGGTAGTCCGGAAGCTTTCCTTTTTTCCGGATAGAGGAAACCCATGTAAGAAATAGTTTGGCGAGGTTTATTCCGGGATGGAAAATTACGCAAAGAGATATGAAGTCTCGATGCGGAAAGGGATGGTGAGATTCCGCGGGAGTTATTGAGTGGTCAGAGGGAATGAGGTTTTCTCTCTAGGAGCGAGAAATATGCGCCGGGAAGGAATCGAAAAAGTGAAGGGTTTTGCGCATTATGACGCGAAAAGGAGAATTCATCTCGGGGGGAAAGAATCCGGACGGCTTAAGGAGATATCTTCGGGGAATTTGTATAGGGTTTTTTCCTCAAAATTCGTCATTGATTCGGAAGAGTGGAAAAGCTTGTCGGGAATTCGGAGCGTGCGATGTCTTAATTTGGCCGAAAAGGAGACGTTTTGGAGGCTTGCTGTCGTAGTGTGTAGAGTGATGGGTTTGAACGGCTATTTGTGGGTATGGTGGTGATTTTAGAAGGTTTCATTATTGTTAAAAAGTCATCAGTCCAAAGTCTGATTTGATAATCTGCTGAGCTATTATCGACATTAACTATGAGTAGTGGATGAGGCTTACTACGAAATGTGAGGTGTGAGGTAATATACCCTAGCATTGCTCATGAATTAAACAACTCATCACCCAGCCTACCAAACAGCACAATAAGTTACCGCTTTATCAAGTTGACTATTACTACGGAATCCTAACATAAGTACACTTATAAAATTTATTTTTAAAGTTCTGATTCTTTGGCTCTATTTGCAATGTTGTGAGGAATTGCTTACAAATAAATCCAATTATTCGTTTTGGTATATAGGCAAGAGTAGTGAGTGTTCATTTGACAATGGATTGTAGACGGATCATGAAAGTTATTTTGCTTAGTTATTGTCACTTCATAATATATTTCAATTAACCCTTTTCATGAGTTGGAAACGTTGATCATTTATTTGAGTTGCATTTTACGGCATGTGGATTTTTTTTCCTTCTACTTACTGTACATAGGTTAATATTCAGCTTTTTGGGTGGTTTTGTAGCTCTTTCCTCCAAGGTATCTTCTCATATCAAGTATATTTTTCAATTTTATTCTCAAAAGTACCCAAATTTAGGTTTCAAACCGGTTCCACTTCTCCCGTTACCGTAGAATGGGGTAACTTCGGCCGTTTTTTAGAGTTTTCTTGAATATTTCTCTATTCAATTACATTCTGTGTGCAAATTTAAATTAAATGGAGATAATTCTTATTCATGCAAATAATATTTCAAATATTTTCTTTAAGCGACAGAATTTGTTTAAAAAAATAAAGAATAGCGACCGAAGGCGCCCAAACCGATGGGGTGACTTCGGCTACTAAATATGTTTCCTAAATATCGCCTATAAAATTACCTATATGACTAATATTACGAACATTTATATTCTAAAATGTTTAAATTATTATTATATTTAATCTGTTGTTTAATAGGTACTGGGATAAGAAGTCATTGACTCATAATAACGTTCTTCCACTTTATTTATAAAGTTTCAAAAGAAAAATAACTTTTTTAAAATTTTTTTCCACCAAAAACAAAAATAATGAAAATTTCTTGTAGAAAACTTTTACTCACTGTCACTCAAACCCTTTTAATTTTTTTCAAGCCTTAGAGTCGGTGTTTTTTTTCTACTAATGAATCTCCGAACCCAAACAATTACTGGAATTTTTGTCAAAGCACTGAACATTTACTTTTGACTGTTCAAATACGTTTGTACTAAAATTTGAATGTCACGAATGCTTATAGAAAATTTAATAGCACTTCCACCAATTTAATCTCTTCTTCACCAAGAAGCACTGCCTGGCCTCCGATTTTCTTCAAATGTTTCCCATCGTGCTGAGTGCTCCTCAGGACCTGGTACTTTTCTGCTGCCTTTTTAATTGTTGATTTTCGACTATTAACTTCATCTAATTCTTTTCGTAAGCTATTTTTATCATTCCTTTGATACAAACGCCTAACACTGACTTTCTAGTCGTTCCTAGACTTGGCCGAAGTCACCCCACAATATTGCGATTTTTTTTATAGGTGGCCATAATAACCAGATCTTAAGTCAAATATGTTTACTATTTTAATATTGTGGTTATGAACGAACCAATGAAATTATAAGATCATTTTCTCTTTTTTGACTTTAACAGAGAAGTTACCCGACTAAGGTTTCGCAGACTTGTCTCGAGAATGCACGATTTTCAATTTAGTTTCCAAAGACAATATTGTTAAGTCAATTTTGCAAGGAGCAAGACGGATTTCCTGGCTATATGTCCAAACAATGTTCTAAAGGGCAAAAAAATAGCCACTTTGTTAAATTTTAGATATTGTACTACACATTTACAATTTGTGGAACAGTGCACGAGTGGCCGAAGTCACCCCATGCGGCCTAAGTCACCTCATTCTACGGTACTCTACTTTAGACACACCCACGCATGTAAGTTCTTCTTCGTACATTTCGAAATCATTTTTGTGAATGTAAAATCCGCATAAAATACTAGGAAGATTTTTTTAATTCTAAGTTTGAGTCATTTTTGTTCTTGTATTTTGTTGCATTACCATTATTTGGTTTGTCAAAGAACTTGATTTTTATAAATCTGTGTTCTGTTTTTGGAGAAATATTTTCTTTATTTTTTTCTTTTGTACTGAGTAGATTGCCTGGCAGTAAGGTCTTCTTTGCATTTAGATTACTTATAGTTTCAATAATTTCAATTGATTCAATACATATATATAGAGTACATACATATATACGTAAAAATCTGATGTGGCCAACACATGACTTTCTCCGTATTTATTGAAAACATAAGCCTATGCCGGTAATAACTCTAAAACAATGAGTGTTACAGGAAAATGTTTCATACAAGCTTTGTAGTAAAAATATTATCTACAACTTTGGTACATAATTGTATATACTTACATCGCATTCTGACAGAGATAAGTATGAAAAACTTCCTTTTCTGGGTAAACAACAACTTCCGGTTAACCATTATTGCGGAATAACTCCTAAACAATCAGTGTTATGAAAAAATGTTTCATACAAAAGTTGTAGTAAAATACATAATCTACAACTTTTGTGCAAAAATGTATATACCTAAATTGCATTCTGATAGAGATATGTATGAAAAACGTCCTTTTCTGGGTAAACAACAACTTCCGGTTAACCATTATTGAAGAATAACTCCTAAACAATCAGTGTTACAAAAATATTTTAATCTTAATTATCTATAACTTTTGTGTGTAATTGTATATACCTATATTGCATTTTTACAGAGATATTTAAGAAACAAAATTTTGTTCCGGATTAACCGTAACTTTCGGTTAAGCGATATTCTCCAAAAACTAATCAACTCTTGATTTTGTTAGGAAAATTCTAAATATGAATTTTGAAAATGATCGGATAATTACTTTTTAAGATAGAGCGCACACAAACTTTTTAACCACAGACAGACAGACACACAGACAGACATGTTCGGGAAAATAGCTAAAAATGCTCTATGGGCCCCAAAACATCTATTTCCATCGAAATCTGGAGGTCGAATTTTTTTGCGAATACAATACTTTCTCTATACTACGTATAGGGAGAAAGTAAAAATATGGAGAGTACCTCCATCTTATTGTGTTTAATCGATTTCCTATTCTGTGTTGTATGAGCATAACTAAGGATATGGTTTTATTGCTTTCTAAATACAAGGGGTTGTAATTAATTTAATAGTTTTTCACGGAGTCCACTATACTGATATTCAACACAAGTGAATGCTATTTCCAATTTCGAAGAATTAAAACTCGTTTTAAGTAAGGGAAGCTAAATTGAAAGGCTGCATCACTCTCAGGATATATTTCTAACCAATTGTTTATTATCCCGGCCTCGCCGCAACTCTGCTCCATTTTATTGGGTGACCTTAAAGAGGCTGTGGGTGCGTCGAAGTTTCACTGCGATCCCACCGCGACTGTCGGCCACTCTTCGCTCTTCACTTGTTCTTCAACTAAGCCAAGGAAAGAAAAAGAAGGAGACGCTATGTAGGGTTCGCCGTGGTTTTCAGACACTTCTTTCTGCAACTTCATTCGTACGTACCCTATCCATGTCCCAGATTTTCCCTTCCTCGACCTACTTTTTCGCTCGGTTTTTCGGTATTATGTTTTGCTGTGTGAAAATTGGAGCTGTTGGTTTATTTATTTGTTTACTAAGTTGTACTGAGTCATTTTATTTCTAATGCACTTTTTAATTTGCCCAAATATCTAGAATTACAACTTGAGTACTTTTCGGTAATATTTTGATCTATAATCTTCCGCCATTTTATTAACTATTTATTGAGTGATCCATGTTTAGTATAAATTTAGTTGTATTGTCTATGCTACCTAATGCTCATTATTTAAACAATATCGAACCTAAGTTATTAATACTAAATATCACGTTTTTTACAATCATAGAAAATTTGATTGATATGCAAATTATAACCAATTTTTTGCTAATTATTATTTCTCCCGCACAATCGGCGTGTTTAGGTAGAACAAGCTGTTAACTGTTTCGGTTATTATTTTAGAAAAAAGTAGATAAAGTGATTTTATATTTTAACATTGAGTCATAAATTTGAAATTTAAAAATATAAGTTGGCAGCATTCTCTGAAATTATTCTACTATCGAAATATTTATTTTGTCGCAAATTAATTATAAATACATACATATAGTATCTTAAAGGATGACGATTCCCTATTGGTATTCTCTTGAATATATTGCGCAAGGTTATTATTGGAATAATGATTATTGTGGCAGTTGTATTGAGAAATAGTTCTCAATTGGGATACAAAATTTAAAAAGCTGTTAAGAAGATGATAGTTATAGAAAGAGTTTCACGTGAAAGGATGAAGTGTTTTCAAGGGTTCTTGAAAAAGATATTAGGACGAGATTGGTAAAAGTTTTTGATTCTGAGTGCGCTATTGTACGGGTGTGAAGTAGGAACTTAAAAAAAGAGGACCTCAAAGAATGGAGCTTGGAGATCTGGTTGTGTCCAATATCAGAGAAGTTATCTGAGTGGATTGGAAAACAAAAGACGCAGATGTGATAGAAAGGGATGTTTATTGATCGAAGAGATAAAAATCGGGAATGGATGACAAAGATTATAGCGGATATTCTCTAGGAAGTAATACAATGACGACAAAGGTGAAGGAAGAAATAAAAGGTTGATAGGTCGTTAGAGAATATGCCAAAGGTAATACGTTTTATTTTCAATTGAAAGAGGACCTCTGAACTGATACTTTATAGTGATAATGTTTAAAGAGGAATTTAATTTAAGATCGATACTTAGTGTGAGACATATGGTATGTAATTGATTTCATAATACAATTTAAATGTTCATTTTTCATTCATCTACTGGTAGTGGCTGGTGTTTTAGTTCAGTTATTATTTATAAAATATAGATTTTTCTATCTCTGTTCTATTTTCCTTGAGTTAATATATCAGTAAATGGGAACTTCATGTACCTTATAGTGTTGAAATATGAGAGCCCGGTAATTTATCTATCTCCTAAGCCATAATTTAAAAGTACTTTGTATCTGTTGTTTAATTTTTATCAAAGGGGATTGTACTACCAATTAGATTTCCTCTCATCTTTCGCTTTCTGGAGCTAGCGATCGACGTTAATCAGGGATATGAACCTACTTTTTCTTGGCATGTTTCCAGTGTGATATGTTTTCAAACTGAAAAATCCTAACATTTTAGGACAAACTCAGAGATTTAAACTGTTAACTCATCTGTCAAAGATAAATTGACGTGAAATTCAACCAACAAACGAAGGAGGTTATGGTTGCTTGCTTAAATTCGCAGATTTCAACTACTGTCTTCAGTTACGTTACTGACTGGAAAACTGGGTTATATCAAACGCTTTCAAATTTTTACAATATTCAATTGAAATATGATATGTTATTTTCCATGTTATCAAATTAGGATATCATACGTTTTACAGAAAAAATATTAATGCACTAGGTACCAAAAATATCAATACAAACGATATAAGGTACTAACATGGTATAACAAACAATACTAAAAGGTACTACCAAGGGCTTTTCAAAGATTTTTATTCACAGTCCACTTAAATAATAATTTTGGAGAAAGGGTATCACTAATTATCACGGTCCAACATCACATTGAATAAAAGCCTATTATACTGATAAATTTTAAGTTTTACGCACAAAAGAGAGATTATTTGTGGATGGTAGCTTGTGTTCTATCGTCAACAATATTTATCTAGGTCGGAAATATCTGTAGGTATTTGCCCGGTACTACCTTTCATGGCTATTATTAAAGAATCTAGAGTGAAGAAAGTATAGTAGAGATATAGTCTACAAACGCTTTGCACCGCCGCGCCGTCTCCACGTTATCGCTCCAACTTCACGGTCCCGGGTTCGAATCCAGGCTAGTTGGATTTTTCTGGCTTGGGAATGGTTGCGTGTCTTTGTGAATAGTAATAATTGTTGAAATGGATGTATTTGGGATGTTTCTGTTTCCATTAGAGAAGTTATTAATATCATTATTATTACTATAACGTTTCTAAAAAATCTACTTTCCATCCTTGGTTATCTATTCTTTTCTCATCACCCCGGAACTCGTTCCTTCCTCCTTCATCTCCGCGATCAAGTCCTCCCTTCCTCTGTCACACATACCATACGTTCTCTCGAGAATTATATCACCCCAAACCCTGGATGCGGTTTGTTTCTTTTTCACGGTGTTCGGCGATACCCAATCCCGCTTCTCGCACCCACGGCCACCCCATCCTACCACGCCCTCTCCCCCCATAGCCGTTCCATCTCCCAGACCCTCCTCCTGCCTCTTCGACACCCTCCCTCAAGGTACGAACCCTCCCTTCCTCATGGGAAGTTTTTCCTCGGGACGTAGCCAATAGATCAAGCGGGCCTGTCATCACATTTTTCACCCTTTCCTTCTTCGGGGAGTAAGTGTGGTGATGCGATGAAAGCTACCTCTCCGGTAATTCCACAGAAGGGTAAAAGTGAAGGGAATAAATAATTACAAGGAAGGTAATGGAAGGGGGAGAATAATGGTATTTTATCAAGAGTTTCTAAGAATTTTGGGGCGAAAAAATGCCTCGGGATCAGGTCGCCCGGGAAAAAATATTCGTTTTCATAAGTAATTATACCCCCGTAACTGACTTTCACTTCCCTACCCCGGTGATCTTTTGAATCCCGGGAACAAATGAACAACTTTCGTTGTTTTTTCGGTACATCCTTCTTCCGCTTGAGCGAAGAAAGTGAGGAAGTTTTTTGGACCTCTTTTTTGTTTTGCGGGGCTTATTATATTTTAAGGTGTCCAAAAAATTTCGAATATCCTATTGAGATTTTGAATTCGGTTGCTTCTTTTGTTAAATGCTTGAAGCGCGTGCTTTGTTCATAAATCCTTAGCCTATCAAGCATAGGTCGCTGGTGGATCTTATGGTTTTTCTTTCATTACTCAATTTTTTGTGCTAAAAATCTTAAAATAGGTTTTTTGTGTTTTTTCAACCTATATCTTGGCGTATTTTGTTTATATGAACAGATAAATATTAAAATTAAATAAAAATAATGTATTAACCCTTATTCATGAATGTTTACAATACCATATATATATATTGCATATGGCATAAAAACCATCCATAATATTTACCTAATACATATGTTAAAAATTCATCTTTTACCCTCGCTTAAATCATTAGCTCACTTTAGCAAGAGAAGAACTTCTTAGATTTCTACTCTAAAGGTTTTATTTTCGGCACGGAAGGCATATTTTGGTCAATCCTGAAGAAAACGAAGTTTTTCTCAGGCTGTAATCAAAATATCGTTCCAGGAAGTAAGGACTTAGACCATTGTATATGTTCTCAGCTCAGATTAAAATTTTAGTTAGAGCCGGTTGGAGACAACGACACTATTAACGTAGTATACCAAGTGAAGGCTCCCGTTTATACGTCAAGGGTCAATGAATTTACTTTTCTTTATTAGAAGATTGGATCTAAAATGGATACTGCGAAGCTTCAACTGCTTCTTTCTACAGCTTTCAACTCTTAGACAGTACCTACTTCATATTTGCCTAGATTTGTTTCTCCATAAATCTGTGCAAAATATAGAATATTATATTTGAATCATTTTAGATGACGCTCCTGTATGATAGGCCATAACTTCTGGAGTTTAAACTTCTTTTCAGAATAATTATTTTGTCGTTTTCAATCTAACATTTACAAGTTAATACTTTTAATAAGTGCTGAAATTAAGGTATTCGGGTAAATAATTTCATGTTTTGCGTTTAACTTATATATTTCACTTATTACCCTGTATCCAGAAAAATTTCAATTCCTATCGAGATCTCGAATTCGGTGGGAAGTATCTTCACTTTCGCGAGCAAAGCATTTTTCGGGTTTACATCAGAAGTTGGAGTTTTATTTCATTCGTTTAAATATTTATTTCAAGAGTTCTACTATCCCTTTGGTTCATTCAAATTGATTAAATTTAATGATTTTATCTTTAAATTTTCTCATTCATCGCTATTTTTTCATTTTATTAAATTTAATTCCATCGCTCACATTCTGAAAAAATCGCAGTACTAGAAATACTTAGAGATAATTTATCATGAGGAACTCAAGAGATGTTTCAAATCACTGTTTAAATTTCATTAAATAAAATATGGCAAGAAGTGTTTATTTGATTCCTCATATTTATATTTTAATTTCGTTTTCTACAAAACGCTGTATAATAAAGCAAGACCAGCTTAATAATTGTGGATTCGCACAATGGGATTTAGTACTTTTAAATTTCCTACGGATTTTCCATCTTAATTAAGATAGAAGTTTGGCTTAGCTCAATCTCTTTGAATTAGATTATAATCATATCTGCAAACTCAAATGGAGCCAACAAATTCTCTTTAGAGATAGAATTTTTGTTATTAATTAAAGAAAATACAATATGCTTCCCTGAAACATCTCGGCGGATGGAGAATCCTGCTTAAAAAGATCTCTTTTGAAATGTAATTGAATTAAACTTGGAAAGAAATGTTACATCTCCTTTTCATTTTGGCTTCACAGTTTCCAAAAAATCGAATAAAAACCTAATCTATTTCTTGGAAGTAGTATAACACTTCCCACTCTAATTTCTGATTTCTCTCTGAATCCCATGTATACTTCATTTAAATGGAGGATCTTTGTAAAATATCATAGTTAATTGTTTTTCTCTGAAAGTATTTAGGCTCAATTCCAGACAAATTATTCGAAATAAAATCATCGAAAACGAATTCTTCCAGCGATAAATTCTTCGATTGTCGAATTCTTGAAAAGAATTTTACTTGCAATGAGCACACCCAACCTTACTTTCAAGGAGGTTCATACTTTAACTAAATTGATTTCAACAACGAATCAGTTCCTTTAATAAAAATTTAGGATAAATTGAGATTCATGTAAGTGGTAAATTTTCAAATGATTTTTCATTTGAAAAATTGATCTTACAAAGAATTGACCGTTGGATGAATTCGTTTTTTGTCAAAAAATTTGCTCTCGTATGACCTTTTTTCAAAGAATTTTCATGCTCCATATAACATCCTGATTTTTGAGATTTGTTAGTTAGTTAACGGAAATTTTGACTTTTTATTAATATGAGAATCATTGAAAATAAGTTGTTGGAGGTTATTGGAGATGCGTTTTCATTCAATATAGCCCTTATTTTACAGCTTATAAATATTTTTTAAGTCATAGCCTCATCGTTGTCGTGATTATAGATGTTTTATTTATTATTACTAAATAAAGCAATAATTTATTAAAACCTTCTTTTGCCTATCATCTCTACACTCTATGAACTACAATCCAATATTTTTGAGTTAATTTCCATCATCAGAAAGTACAGACATAAATTACGCCAAAATTAAATTCGTTTCCACCCACAAAGCCAATCAGATTTCCAGAACGCGGAAAACCTCGTTTTAGACCTCATGATTATTCCCAATTTAAAATCCGGGCGTAGTATTTTCAGCCATTCATCCTCCGCTGCATCCAACACACGAGAAAGTAAAAATTTTAAGCCAAATTGTCAGCGGATGAAAAATAGCCGGGGACAAGAGCAATCGATACCGCGCAATATAACTCGAAAAATAGGAGCGAGAAACTTTCTGCGTTTTTTCCTCCCTCCTTTGATTTATTGTTTTGGCTGGGATCGAGGAAAAAATAATACCAAGGTGGTGATTTTCGGCGGGTCGAAAATACGTCGTACGGGTTTGAGTTAAAGGTGCGAGGCCTCAGGGTTGGGAGGGGGTTCATGAAAGGCGTCTCTCCCAAGGATGCTGCAAAAACGAAAAAAAGTGTTGGATGATTTCAACCCCACACCGACAGAAGAGAGTTGCAAGTGGATTAGGGCCGTGGAAACCTTGTGGGGAAAGGCCCTTGTGGCGCTGAGGTGGTGGAAAACCCGCCACTATTCCTCTTTCGGTTCCCGGGGGAAAACCCCGCAATCCCCCCCAAAGTGTGGGAGCCTCCGCTCCGATATCCCTCCCCAATACCCCTTTATTCTACACCCTTACCCTTTCATTTTGGAGCAATTCGGCCCTTTTAAGGTTGCAGGACTCGAGAAATATGTGACACAAGGAGGCAATCAACTAACAGTAGGAGTTTTAAGAGGTTTAGCTTTCTCCTGGAGCGATACTCTCTTTCTCTCCACTCGATGAGCTTATTTATTTTTCCGATTTTTTCCCCTGCGGCTTGGGAGGATGAGTCCCGCGACTAATTTTTCTTCGCTTATGCCCCCTTAGGGACGTGGATTTTTTAATCGAATGGATGCCGAAGAAGTCACTCGATTGAATTAATATTGGCGCAGTGCTAATGGGTCCTGTAGGTTCTAGATTTTATCAGATTCCGGTTAAGGTCTATTCCGGAACGGTATTTATATGCAATCATCTGCGCAGGGTGAGTTGGAGGTTAAAAATCTCAAGAAGTCGTCTTTGTCGGCGTTCCTCCTCTTACTTCTCGGTAGTTGGATAAAGCGAGAAAGAAATGCCGCGATATTATAGCTTTCTCCGACTAACGATAAGTAAGAGGAAGAACGCCGACAAAGACGGCTTTCGGAGATTTTAAACCTCTAATTCATTAACAGCCGTGTTTCAATAATGCTTTATTTACTGCACAGGGTGAGGTACATTAAGGAAGAAAACTACTGGGAGTGATAGTGTTGAATAAAATAAAAATAATAAATTTAAAACAAACAATCCTCCTTAGTTTCTTCTTAAGAGAAAATTGGTTTTCAAATTACGATCTGGTAGCTTATAATTTTTAAAGTGTAATTGAAAACGCAAAATAGATTCAATTTAAACAATTCTGGAATAATGCAAATTGAATATTAACATGCCAAAATCTTAACGGTAAATAGGGACCATTAAACTCATTACTGGTGTTAAAATCTCTAATAACCGTCTTTGTCGGCGTTCCTCATCTCCTTCACCGGTATTCGGAAAAAAGAAGAAAGCTCGGATTACCGATTTCTAAGAGCTCCCATTGTATTTTTAAATAGCGTTACGATATCCGGAGTACATCCGTTTCCCTGATTTAGAAACATATTTCAGTTGGAAAATAAGAAAGAGATGTTTTCGAATCAAAAGTAAACGAGATTTCATCATCAGTATCAGTAAGAAATAAACAAATTCGCGGCGAACCTCATTTGGTAACTAGATGAATGAAATGGAATATCTGAATGCTGACGATCTTTGAACATAGGCTTTGGTAAGTTTCTAGTAGCAGTAGTAGTATACGAGTAGAAGCATTTTTAATTTTAATTTCTCTAAATTACTTGACAGACCTTGTGGTTAAGCAAGTTTTCATATAGGAAGATTAGAATACAAACATGTAAGCAAAGGTTTTTAGGAATTTGAGAAAATGTGTTTTGATCTCATATTTATATGATTGAATGAATATCGTACAAACATACGGTTTTATATCGGATGATATTGTCTTTTAAGTTCTTTCTCACGTTGAATCAGGTAACGAGAATTGAGAAAACAGATTGATATGCACATTGTAATGATTAATTAATGGTTGTATGAAAATTGTCAGATTAAGTATGTATGTAATTGAAAATGGAGGAAGGTATTGTTCACTCGCTATAGCGATTGATTTTAGCGAAATGAAAAATTCTTTCGATTGAGTGGTACCGCTACCTACCGATAGTAGCATACTTGTTTTCCCCGTTGTCAGTTTGCAAATTAATTGAGATATCAATGATTATGAAACGAGTACATAATTAGATACAACAGAAACGTATGCCGGAACGGAAATCGAAGGAGGAAATTTTAAATCTACATTACCATTCTCCGGGTGTCCTGCGCACGAATCAACTCGATTCCCGATAATTATTTTGCCATTCAGATCCGGAGAGGTAATTTATTTCGAAGTATATCTCTCAAGGTCGTCATCGGTGGGGAGAGCAAAGAGAATTGGGAAACTGACAGTAATGATACGCGGAAATGGGAATGTTCGATGAATCCCATTAGCCCGATTTTTTTCATCCAAGATCGTTTTGCGAGGCCATTTTAATCCCTGCCGATCGATACCCGCAATAGCGCATGAATTGTTTTTACATACCTGGCTCAATTAGTGTCTAATTGACGATACTTACCTCTGTTTGCTTTTGATTTGAATTTCAAAACAAAGCGGATTAAATCGGTCCCTGACTGAGTGCAAGGGGAGGATGTTGAGGGAAGACGGGGACAAAGCAAAGGGGAGAGAGGGAATCCTTACCTGCGCACGTACGCGAAATGTGTGAAAATATTGTGGGTTTATACAACCCGTTGTCTGCTGATGCGGTTGTTGAATCCGGTATCAAACATTTTATCATATAAATACATTGGAGACGTAGGCCTTCATGGATTCGATGGAAAGAAGATGGCATCTAAGAATAATATTAGAGATTGCGTGAGAGATGTTAGAATGTGTGATTATTATACCATCATCTATATCTACATCAACCAAATCTTCAACTTAATCTTAATCTACATCATCTCCTATAACCTCTTCCAGATCTTAATTTCTACCTACATCACCCAATCTTCACTATTGACCGCTTAAATTACATCTTTATCTACATATTTACTCTTTATGTCGCCTAATAGCCTGTGGGACGGGTTATGTGCTTTATGACACTACATCCCTGGTCGATTGTTTTCGGAATAAATTAATTTATTGTGTTAATTGTTCTAGTATCTATTTCCTGATTATTTTTGAGGTGTTTGAAGGGCCTAAATAGGAGGAATGGCGCATAGCAACGGTTATATCCTCTGAAAATGTAATTTTTCTTTAAATATTTTTTTATCAAGTCTTTGTTTGATTCTATCTCATATCCATCCTATCGTATCAATTAATTATGTACCATTTCGTATTATATTAATAAGGAAGCTTGTTTGATGTTTTCGGTATAACAGGCCTTTTTTATGTATGTGTAAACAACGTGTCTTATAAGTAAAATAAGTCATATTAATAATTTACTCGCCATTGAATTTCAATGGAAATTTTAAGTATCTTTAAAGTTATTGAGGAGTTTAATTGAGAAATAGACCCGGGCCTTAAGCTCTTGGGACCACCGATGTGTAAATAACCGAAAAAAATGCCCTGTATTGAATCTAACGGAGCAACTGCCGAAGTTGTTTGGAGGGTATTTTATTAATAAGCCTTCTGGGAAAAGGATTTTAACCAGTATCACGGACTAAAGTTGTATATTAAAATAAGATGTAATTCTTTCTAATTCCAGTACTTCTAAAGCTTTAGAAAAATTGCAGGAACAAGCTATCGGTCATGTAGGAGCATTGCTTAATCAGCCTGAATTTAAGGACGGTAACCACAACTGTGGAATAATAGGAGTTTTGCGTTCTACTTTGTGTTAAGTCCATGTGTTTATCAACGCCATTGGAGAAAAGCTAAAAATTATCGGAGAGGTAAGAATTTTTTTTAACAAAAATGAGGTTTCACTAGAAACCTCTCTCCTGGGGGCGCGGTCGTCTTTTGTATGATTGATGACACTTTTACAAATTGTCACCCAGTGCGCAGTGGAGGGCCAACTTTCTCTCCCGCACCACACGTGGGGCAAAAAATGTAAATAGAAGGCGCGGGCCACCTTCCCCGGCCCCGCCAAAGTCCCTTCTCCGCCCCCGAGGTAAAAAAGCGTCCCCAAGTTAAGTCTGATACCTCGACGTCGTCAGAGACAAGTAATGATGTCGCCCTCAGCGGTGAAGTGGCATTGTCAACGGGTAGTCGACCTCTATATATACTTTTTTTAAACCAGCTTCCCTTACGCTCGCCTGTCCGCACGTCGACGCATTTGCAGGGGGGAAAGGCAGGATATGAAAGCACGGTGAGGGGAATTGGAAGACAGGGAAGAGGTGGCAAGGAAAGAAATATTGACCAAAGGGGAGGTCGAGGGTGAAGATGGGAAGGAAGGGACGGAATTGAGGGAAGCATCGAAGTAAAACGTGTACGAAATTGGAGGCAAAAATGGAGGAATTCGATCATCGTAAGAGAAGAACGGTTACTTAAAGAATGGAAATTGCGTAAGCGTTACGAGAATGAATCGTGTCCAATCTTGGGTCCCATGTAATCAGATGCATATCTTGGGACCAGATTTACTAGCGTTTGCCATGGGAGGATGTTCAATTCGGAAGAATATTTGATTATTTACGTATCAAAATAAATCCTGGTGTATTTTGGTTTCTGAGAACTAATTGTCCGGGAAAATAGGCTTTGGAAATATTTACCTTTGCTTGCTAGAAAATAAAACGCAAATCATAAATAAAAGTCAGTAGTCAGTGACTGCACTTAAAAGGAAAGGAGACTGATTTGCTAATCGATTCAAGGTAACCTTCAGATAAGTTTTTGGATTAGAGTCCAAGTCACCCATAACTAATAACTTATAATTTCATCCTTCGATTTTAACCATTTTCCTCTTTCAAGATAATCAAGCTTTTTTTCCTCTCTAATTTGATGAAACGGATATCGTTACTGCTGAATTATGCAAGAAACCGTCAATTTTTTTAGTTTATTTGTAGCTAGCTGAGCTCTTGATAGACATGAATGTGCATATATGTTTAATTTCATAAAATTTAGAACTACGTCGTTTTAGTAGTTAGGCACTTAATAAGAAATACTATTCATCACACTTATAGAAACATTCCTATCACGCATTGTGTACTCCTTGCTTTTGTTTAAATCTTCATCGTAACTAAAAATTCAAATCAAGTGCCTTCGTCATTAAATGGTTGACTAAATTGATAAGGAAACATCTAACAACTCCTCATATTACTTGACTCAATTGAGGATTTTAGCTAACGTAATCCTTATGCCTTAAACGGCGAAACATTTATAAAAATTTCGCTTGTTTTCGTTTCTTTTTTACTCAATTATTAAAAAAACACTGAGTTTAGTTCAGAAAAACTTAAAGGGGAAGGCTTTTTTGGGTTAGGGAAACGCGAAGGAAAAAGTGCAATTTTTACAAAACATTAGGTGTGAGATTATTTCTTCCCTTGCTTTTGTCGATTAAAGTAATATATTTTCATAAGTTAATTTTGATAAATTCGTAAAAAGTTAATAGCTCAATCAATTATGGATATTATTTATGATCAACGTTCTGACCATTGTGGGGCCCTTGTGTGACTGTTAGATATCACTCGCCTTAAGGTGGCTGAAAGTCTAATACTGCTATAGTAATATATTATAAATGATGTAACTATTTAAGTTGGAAACATGGAAACAATACTATTAATTAAATTTGTTTTTCTTACTTTCATTCAAATTTTAAGAAAGCACCAGGTTATCCAAAAAATGGTAAAATGGTACCCAATGTTTAGCTAGGGAAACTTAAAGGGACCAAAGAAAGTTTAAAAAAATCATGTAGGTGAAAACTGCAATTCTTACCCATTCTTTTCACCAACAGAATTTAATATCTGCTGAGCGACTTTTCATAAATTCCTTAAAATTAATAATTGTGTCAATAATCGACACACACGTACTCAAATGTCAATGGTCCTGAGAAATTTAACAACCTTCCCATCATGCAGCCTATGATATGCTACTGCCAGATACCAGTCATCTTAGAGCGGTTGAAATACTGTAGGAGGCACTGCAAGAGTAGCTAAATAGGGACGATTGAGAGTTAAACTGGCCAGTGCTAAACAAACCTCGGAAATAGAGAAATAGCAGTTGAAATAGGAACGGGAATTCAGAACGAAAACCTGTTCCTAAACAGTTACAAAAAAGAAAGTAAACAGAAGAGCAGGAAAAAGATGAAGCGTGACCCAAACTAATTAAAGATGGAGCGAAGTTAGGAGTCAGTTTAAACAGGAATTGGGAAGGAAGCGCACGCAAAGGGAGGCTAATTCGGCGCGTGGACAAAAGCAGGAATAAACCGATGCAAATCATCGCCGATTCGAACAAACTTGACCGAAACATAGTGAATCGGAATGGAAAAACAAGCCCGGGTCATTGCCGGGGGCAGAGCGGGACGGAGTCCCAACGTTAAAGGGAAGCACAAAGGGTCCGAGGGCGAAATGGGAACGAAAGGAGAAAACGAGAGGAAAATGGAGGAGAGATTGAAGTAGGGTTTGAGGAAGCCAGGAAAGGGGTCGTCGGAATCATCCCTACCCCTTTTTTTACCTTCTCTGACACTTCGGATTGATGACCATAGTGGGAAGGGCCATCCCCGTTTTTTTATTCTACGGAGCTTCATAAAACGTCCGCCGGCGAGGCGCTAGGTCCGCTACCCTTTTCGTTTAAAGGGGTAGGCCGTGGAGAAATCAGAGTCTCCTTCCTCGGGCACGTATGAGCGGGTGTCCTTCCTGTTTTGGGGCTTGATTGAGCGGTTTTTATATGCGTGGGATAATGCAATGCTGGAGACGTTTTACCTCTCCATTCTCGCTTAAGCATTTATCCTTTGGGATTGATAAATGTCAGTCTGGGCACGCGTTGGGTTTTTACGCGGTACAGTTTTTTTTTTCCTTTCACTTTATTTATCATGTTAGCTTTTTTTGCGGAGGAGACTGATGGAATGTTGGTTGTTGTGGACAGGGTGCTCTAAAAGTACTTGAGAGAGGGCTAATTCATTCCATACTGTTTTGGAATTATTAAGCTGGGTTTAGTACTCTGGTCAAGCGTTTGAAACTACCCTGTGAAATAATTCCTTAATTATGGCTAAATAACTGAACTTTCTTAAATAAAGGAGAATCGATTTTGTAAAGAAAGCATTATATCTAAAATAACACTTTCATTTGCCTTTAATATTCGCCTGAAATAATTATCTGCATACGTAAATTTAATAGACTGGGAAAAGGGTTAAGATAACATGGCACATAAGGGCGTGCACCCAGGGAATTTCATATAATGCTTACCCATGTGCTTTACTTAGAAAGTGAATGTGTGTTAAAATTGATAACGTGATTAAATAACTAACTTTTCTTAAATTAAGGATACTTGGCTGAATAAAAAGGCATAGAATTGAAAATTGCGCTTATATTTTCCTTCTACATTGCGCAGAAATAATTAATTTACTTCGATATATCTACCGTGTTTTAATCAGAAATACTGGTTTAATAGCAGTCAAGTGATTGAAGCCACTCTGCGAATGGATTTCCATATATTATGATTAAGTAAATTATTTCTTTAAATCAGGAACAATGGTCTGACTAAGAAAGTCACAGTATCAAAATAAATCTTTCATTTACCTTCAAAATTCCGCAGAAAATTTTGCACTTCAAAAAAATATAATTAACTCCATTAGCTATGTGCTTTTCATTGATAGGGATAGGCTCTAAAATGGGAACCATGAGTTCCAATTGGTCCTTTTTGAAACAGCTCAAAGACTGTATGTCGCATTTTTGTAGATTATGGTTTCCACAGATTTTTGTTTCCAAAATTGTTTGTTGCCACATTTAATTCCTGAGTTCGAACTGTTGTCTGGTAGTCGATCTGAATGAAGTTTCATTTTGTTAGGATAAAATCTCTGGATAATAAACTTACTTTTAGGGTTATTTTTTCAGTCACTCTTATTCTAGTTTAAATTTAATAGTCAATGTAATAAATGCGAAAATAATAATACCCACACAAGTAATTTAATCTTATGCGAAAAACTGGTGTATTTATTATGCAGAAAAACTCCAAAACGATGGGACATAATCTTTAATTCTTTACTTCAGACCTTAATACTCTAAATATATTCTTTGATACTTAAAATTAATACTGTAAATACATGATATATCTTTCATCCCATCTAAGTGCTGTGTGATGATAATTGTGGATTATCTGTCTGCATTTTAATGCTTTATCATTTCAAATGGCTATAAATATTATTCAATCAGAAAACATAACCTCTGAACATTTCTTTCATTTTTTCTGAAGGAAAATTAAAACTATTTAAAATGTAGTAGTGTGGCAATCTCTTGGCGTGAAACGTTCTCCTAAAGAGCTAATTCAAACTATTTTACACGGAAACAGATAATGGCCTACGTTTACTTTTTATGCATAAAAAATACTGTACTAATTTCAACTGTTTTACCAATAAATGGCCAAGGAAATTTACCAAAATGGATCTTCTAAAAATGTCATTACCATCCCTAAACTTGCGTTCTATAATTTCAGCCATCTGTCACATAACTTGAGTTTTTGAAGCATCTTGATATTTTCTGTGGAAATCACTGCTTTGCATTGCTCTCGGCACATCCGGTTGTCGTGAAAACTTGATATCTCAGCCCCTTTAATTTTGACGTGGGTCCTTTTGGTTCACGCATCCTTTTTGGAAATCACCCACACTCTACCTTTAAAGTTCTGTCATGCCCAAATTTTTGAAATGGTTTTCTGTCCACTTTTGGTTGCTGCTCTTCATTATTCCTCTTCCAATTCAGATTCCATTTTCTCTTGGGTGGTTTAAAGTGTTCCCCAAATCTGATCCGATTCCTGTAGAGTTACATCTATCTCAATATGAGCGCTTTTAGCATCATCTCTTGCTTTTGGCAATTAAAATAAACTTGTTAATGAGTCACAGATAAATATTCTAATCAAAAAATTTAAGAAACGAAGTATGGCTTAAATCGTCTCACAATGATTTCTATTGAATAGTAGCGTTAGGAATCAGTATATCAGCTTATTCGCTTTATATACCAGTGGATATCTCGTTTTGGCATGCATCTTATGCAGCCCGCATACCGCTTGTGCGTTTCTATTGCCTAAGATCCAGTAAAGCAATGTTAGCCTGAACGCCGCAGTATTTGTAAGGAAAGGACCGTTTTATGAGTTCGCATTAATTAAAAAAGCATACCAACAGCGTGATTGCATAAAGAATTTACGTATTATGCCAAAGAAAATATTTCTTCCGTAAAATTTCCTTAGATTATTCTCAAACCATTTGCAAATTAATCTTATGGTAGAGGTTCTCTCATTGCGAATTTAATTGAGTTCTTTGTTTTCATTACTTAAGGAATCTCGTTAGTAAAATATTCGTTTCAAAATATTTGCCTCGTAAAAACAATAATTGCCGTTCATAGATAATAATGTTGGAAATTTTCAAAGCAAAGGGCATATTTATATAATTCTTAAATACACCCCAGAAACTATTTTGACGACCTTACCTCTTTATAAAGTAGAATTAATATCTGTAGAGGCTTCTGTTTGCTTTCAAATACTAATTCCTTTGGAGCAATAATATCTAAATTTGGAAGAAAATAGCGAATACTCAATGGATGTTTAAAAGGTTTCTATGCTTAGACCATCTCCGTTGCTCCCGGCGCGGGGGTGTTCATTTATCGAAAAAGGAAAAACTCCCTCATCTCGATGATTCCGCTGACGCGTAACAGGGTGATTAAAATGCTTTGAATCCATACAGAGGCAGTGTGGGAGGAAAGACATTTTATTACCTGCCTCACAATTTGGACCGCATTTCCAATCGATGGAAAGGCGGAAAGATTGACGGAAAGCCCTGGGGTTAATGACTTTATTCATCCCCATGTTGGACGGACATTGATGGTGGGGAAATGGGTAGAATCCAAAAGTTCAAATGCGAGTATCAGCGCCGTAGTTAAACACTCGGTGACAAGTACCCTTAGCCGTTGGCGGTTCAAGACCTTTGGTTTTACATCATTCTGCACCCCATTACACCGAGGATTTCCTGCGGTTGATGCATAGGGTTTTGAAGGGATCTATGATACTTTATGACGTGATGTGCTCATCCCGAGAGATCTTCTTCCTCTATATCAGAGGTTCAACGGGGAGAAAAAATGCAAATGCGGACGAATAAATATGGGCAAACCTTTGCGCATGAGTGATTTTCCGTCATTAGATGTCGAAGACTATCGAAAGCGAAAAATTCCAATTTCATCGGTGAGGACCGACTTTAACCACGAGAGAGCATCTTTTGCATGAAAACATGGGGTTATCTCCCTCACGTACAGATAAGCAATATATTGCAATAATTTTCGAACCTTCTTAAGTTATGTTTTCATGAAATGAATATTACGAGGTTTAAACTAGAATATAATGCAGAGCGGACAGGCAATATATTTTCGTATTTTTACATCAACTTTGTATTTCCGTAACCTTTTATGGGGAGATTTTTAGAAATGAGAGTACAATCTTTTTCTCCTCTTATTTATATTAATGGGAAATACATTCTTAGTCGAATTATGTAAATATAGGTATGTTTTATTTGCAATTCCTCTACATACTTTAAACCTTTAATCGGGAAATGAACAGAAAGTAAAATAGTTGACTAACATATTTTTGACGAGGGAATTGTTTTTGGATAGTAAGAAAGTTAAAAGTAGAGCCCTAAAGTATAGGCAAAAATAAAAATATAATATTGAAAATATGTTGATGACTGACTTTGACTGGTGCTGGTAGAATAGCTTACTTCGTATTGTAATCATCTGTCTAATTAAGGGAGAAATAGAGTTTGTTTTCTTGTCTCCCAATGTCTTTTAACTCTAAGATATCCCCAGCCCCATTCCTGAAAATAACAAATTCATAACGCTAGTAATAAGTATAGAATATTTATAGTATATCAGAGTTGACATCCTCTCTTACATACGAGAATTAATGATACAAGAAGATTATTCTAATACAATAAATTATAGAATTATAATAGACATTAAAAGTGAGGCGCGGTATCTATATACACGAAAATCAATATTTTTGTGGAAAAAGTTAAACACCTCTCTTTATTCGACATGATGTACTTATAAAGTTCCTCACCTCTTATTGTGGGCATATATGGATAAAAACTCCCATATTTCCGAAGGAAGCGTGGGAATAGGTGAAGGTTTATGACTCTCCCACTCAGATCTGTGGCTGGATCGGTTATTTTCTCTCTGCATTATTCTAGCGTAACCAATGCGTCACGCAAACCGTTTCTCACTTCCGCGAAAGACAAAGATCTAAAACGCCCAACCAACGCTCCGTAGTGAATTCTCAGAATCTTACTTATCTAAACCCCAGAGTCTCGGTGTACAAATAGCGTTACAATAATCCGTGGGTGATTAATATTGACTGTTTCGTGGAACTGAAGATTTTTAGTATGTTATCGCCGAAACCCAAGCGATTTCTCTGAACGAATTTACATTTTGTAAGAGAGAGAGGAAGGATGAGAGAATATAAAATTTCAATGGCGCCTTACCACTTCGTAAATGATTACGTTTCTGATTTCACTCTTAATTAGCAAGTACAATCCAATGCTCGGGTTTTTTCGAATAGAAGGATGTAAGAGATACAAGTTAAGAGTATTTTTTGCAATAAATGCGGTTATTATTTTTAAAGCTATACTATTTTTTATTATTTATATTTTTAATTTGGTTATTGTAATACATTGTGATATCCTCCGAGATATTTCAAATATTTATTGTGCATTTAAATCGGTGAAAGTGTGTTTATAAATTTATGGATACAGCATATAATTCTCGGCCAAGCAAATAATTTTGCTATCTTATAAGGTATATGATTAATAGGTATATAATCATTTATTATAGGTCGCATACCTACAAAATATAATTAAGTAGCTGCATAATTAAATAAACAATTGCCTCAGGATTAGACATATTTTAACCATTCCCTTGTAATTAAATAATTAAATTGGCAATGTTTTTATAGAATTATAATTTTATTTTTTTATTAGCTCTTAAAGTGATGTGTGAGTTTGTTGCTCGTTTATTTTATAAAGTATTATATTTTATAATATTATCTTAGAATTCCGTGAATCCATGACTATACTAAATTCTGAGAGTTCTACGTGGAATCAAATCGTTCAACATGACGTATTTAATAGTGTGCTCGATACTCACCTCTATACTCTAATGCACTTCACTTCTCTTGTTCTCCAAATCAGATCAGCGCTTTACTAGAAATTCTGGGAAAAGATAGCACGGTGTACATTCTCTAATTCGATCTTTCCGTCAATAACTGCTTTCCGCGGGAGCTTCAGTTACGCTGTCGCCCTTCTATAGTCAGTTCCAAGTAGTCAATTGTGAACACAAAATTCAAACTTGTCGCAGCTTCGATTTGATTCTTTCATCACCTATTGATTTTCTCTGTTGCCCTCCATCTCTTCATTGAATTTTTGTAGACATAAGTATTATAGTTGTCTTATTTTAACTGTCTGAAAGAATTTGATGTATGCGAGATCCCACTTTGTGTGTACGACAGCCGGTCATTGAACGGTAATCAAGCAAGTATGCAGTTATCGATATTGAACAAACCCTCTGGTTTAGAAATAATTTTTAATTGTTATCGTTCACATAATACATTTTATACATTATTATGACATTAACTTTTTTAACAACGCTGTAGGATTTAGTGAATTATGAGAGCTACATTAACTTGCGAACAAATCTACTCATATGTAATTAATGTTACTAAGGTAATACGTTGATATTCATGATTGTTCTACCTTTCGGCAGGTTCATGTAAAATCAAAAATCGTTATCAAGCGTTATCTCTTTCATTTCCTTATAGTTAACCCCACCCCTTATGTCATCCAACATCTTCTGTCTTTGTCTTCCCCTATATACAGAATCATGTGAGAAAGGTTTTTCCTTATTAATTAATTCCTGATATAAAAATTACACTAAAAATGATAATTATAAGCCTTTAATTTAGAAAATCATGTAATAGTAGGAAATTTAAGATTATATTAGACAAAATATTATAGTTGAAAGCAAATGAAGTTCGCACGATGAATCAAGCAAGAAGCATATTAGAATTCTCCATTAATGCTTTGCAGATCTCTTAGTTACAGACTTTCCATCTGGTATTACTTATCAACATTCTCATTATTGAAGCAAATTGAAACTTTTCGAGAGCATATATGTAATAAATTTCCGTTATGTTGACAGTGAAATCTAAGCTATAAAATTTCTACAATTTTGCTAACTTATCAGCTATTACAGTACTTAATGATGAACTTAGACTCAGAACCATATCTCCAGATACATGTGCTACAGCTACATTTATCAGTAGATGGTCTTCACTGGGATAACCAAATGATAATCCAAAAATCGCCTACCACACTCATTTTCCCCATCCATCTCGACAGGAAAATTTAATCGAGACAAAGTTTCGGGTCCGATTTAATGCACCTGAAAATCCGGATAAGGGTTGCGACGAAGGAAAAGCAGCCGTCTGCAGATTCGGCCGACGACTGACGCGTGGGCACTCGGCGCGGAATTCCAAATGGGATGGAGTGAAAGATGATTAAAAGTGACGCGGAAAAAGAGCAGTGAGAGTGTGCGGTCGAAGGAGCACGCGAAGAGAGGCGGGACTAATTTGTCCGAGAGCCCGGTAACGCGGTTACGGTTTTAAATTGGACATGATGCTGACTGGCGCGGGGGAATCGTTATTATTTTAGGGATTGCACTCATCTCTTTCCTGCCGGCACTAAGTGAATTATGCCGAGCGCTTTGAACAATGTTTCTGTTATGAGGATAGAATCAGTGCGTAACTTTGTTAGAGGAATTGAGCGGAGGAATACGTACAACCACTCCCATGAAATTGGTAACTCAATATGCTTTTCGGGGTAGGAAAAGGTGACGGGCACTGCGGGGAAGAGGTTTGGTGCTCACTGTGCAATCGCTCTGATATTACCTTTAATACGGTTGGCTTTCGCGTTTTTATGCCCAGGTTTTGTACTAGATGAGGATGAATGGAGAAAGAGGTGTGATTCATTATAATGTGATTCCTTAATTCCTGGCCGTGTCTAAAAGCAGAGTGATATCACGTTGGACATTTTTCACTTTTGGACACATTGCAAGTTGTGAGTGGAAGATGATCTAACAGGCATAATTATGAAGTTGTTTTTAAATTGTGTGAGTAAATGACTACATTTTTAATGTGCTTCTAAGGCTGTTTATTAACAATAAAATAATTATTTGTCCCCGAACACTGAAGAAAAGTATTTAAGGACCTCTGAAGGAGGGATTATTAAAAAAGATAAGGGTTAATTTTAGAAAATGGTCAACGTAGAGGTTTAATTAATGAAGAAATAAGTATAATAATAACATATGAATGTATTGTATGATAAGTAAAATCACAAAGGGTCAGCTGGTTAGGGCTCATGGAAACGATGAATGAAAACAGCGAACTTATACAGACATATAAAAATGTTTTGTATGGTAAAAGAAAAAAAGGTTGACCAAAAGAGATGGAAAGTTAACATTACGTAAAAAAATGGTGCACCAAGCTAGCCGAAAACACCCAGAAACATTATCTTGAAAAGATAGTCAAGAAAAACATGAATTACATAAACTGTAGTGCAGAATGCAGAAGAAGAAGAAATTGTCTCCGAATTGACGGCATGAGGAGTGAAGAAATTTTCTTAAAAAATGTTTTTATATTTATTGGATACATTGCCTTTTCAATAATGTTCTTACATCACATTTATTGATCAGCTTTCTGTTAGTAGTTTGAATGTCTTTAATGAAAGACAAATATTGGTCAATTGTAAATTATACGATTAAAATGAAAAATCAATAAGAAGTTTTTTTAATTAACATATTTTCCTTAAATGTTAAGTGTAATGTATACCATTGAATTGGGCCAATCCTGGAGATTTATATTTCTAAAAGTTTCCGAAACTTCAAATTTCATGTTTATTGTATGCGCACTTATTCATCGTATTTAAACCAATAATATTCATATGAATCGCTTTACCATTCAATTCGTCCAATGAACAGTATATAGTCCAATAACAATATGTTTTTAATTTCTGGTCGAACGAAATTTGTAGCAAAGCTCTCCGCAATTGGCAATACTCTGCTTACGGAAGAAGTCGAAGCTCTCATTATCTTCCCACAGTAAGGAACTCGCACGTAGTACCGAGTAAAAAAGTTTCCCTCGGTACCTAGTTAAAACTTGGACGAAAAGCGAATTTCGTCACCTCAATCCGGCATTCCTGGGAGGAAGCTAATTCCACCACAAACATTCCCCCGCGGGTCATGATTTTTCCACCCGGGATATCCGCGGAAAAAGTAGGTGTCAAAGTCCCCCTTTATTCCATGTCAAATTGACATTCTCGGATAATACTGATCTCGGATCATTAGCAAATGGCCCGCCCACCCACCCCCGCAGAAAGGCTTCCCCACCCACTCTCTAAGTAACTTCTGGGATAGGGAGGAATGGCATCGGTTTTAATTAGCATTCTCGTTCACATTTACCAATGAAATAGTGGGGATTATCTCGCGAGGTACCTTCCCATCTCGGCGCAGTAATAATTTCCCCCGCAATGTATGAGAAAAATGTTGGCACAAGTCGCAAAGACAGGGTTCGAGACAAGTAGTTCTCTATGACGTTCGCAATTAGCCGCAGCCACGGCTAATTTGATCAAAAATGCTCATCCGTTCGTTCCAAGTCCCCGTCGGAGGTTGCCGAGTTGCCTCTATGTGAAAGAATTGGAGTCCTTAATGCAACTCGCTAGCTCTCTCATCAGTTCCGCAAGACTCATTAAAATCTCCGTGAAAAGTTTTCTAAGGTTCATGAAGTTTAATCGAGGAGTTCCTTAAGTGCATCTACCTGTAGGGAGACGAAGAGGGGAATGATAATATATGCAGACGCGGAACAAAAGTTTTAATTACTCCCCGGGACAGAGGAGAATGAAAGGGCATAATGGAACATACGTTTCGAGATCTATATCCTTGTTTATTTTGCTTCGGAGACTTGTTTTTCAATTATTCCTTGAAAGGTAAGGGAGTGGGTCATTACGTGGATGATTATTCTCTCAATTACAGTTTTGGTGATGCTTTACACCTTCTTTTAAGCCTCTGTCTGTATCGTAATAATGAAGTTTGTTAGATTAACATTTTGTGGTCACTTTCATTACAGCTTCCTGTCACTAATTCGCGTCCAATAATTCGATAGTTTTATCCTTGAAATCTCGAAACTATAATTAATATCCGTTGTTTGAACAACTAGATTCATTCATTAAGATATTTTTAATGTAAAATTGATCCACGAAAATTATAAAAAAATTATCCTGGGCAGTAAAAATTGCCTATTTCATGAACTGGTATTTTTCATAGCACTCTGTAGTCTTAGATTTGCGCTCTTAGAATGGATTGTTTTAATTTGCGCAAAATTGGCAATTTTATTCCATTTAAAAGTAATATTTGCTAAAAATCTCGAAGTGACGAATTGCTCTAAGATACATACGCAGTTATTATAACGTATAGTGGTGTATATTTCTTAGTGAAATTCATTACGTTATGTACGCCATTTTACTAAGTCTTCCTTAATATATTTAAATTTATAAGATTCCATAACTCAGTAAATAATGCTTTTGCGGTTTCAAAGCTTAATATTTGATAATATTTTTGCTGTTTTCCCTTTATTTATACAATATGTTGGCTTTTTGTCTTTTTCTGTAAGAGAACGAGGGAAATCAAGAATTACTTATCTAAAACGAGGCATTTTTCATCTCCATTTCCTCATACTGGGGATTTATTCTCTAGGATATGCCTAAAGCATATTTATTCACCAAAAGGAAATGTACTGTTTGCAGTTGCGGTTTATCTATCGAAAGAATAGTATAATGAATACAATTGACAATGCATAACTACCCATGCTGGTATTGTTCCTTTTCACCTTAGAAACAAAATAAATATAAATAATGTATATAGCTTGCTCTCCACTCAATCGCAACAGACTAAAAATTAAACATTACTGATTTAGGCATTGAAATGGTGTAACGGTTCCGTTTCAGTAAATGGAGTTTGATAGATTCCTTGAATACGATTCGTACTAAAATGATATATGATAAAATCGATCTGTTGGTTTGCCAGGTTGTAATATTAATGCGGTGAGTTTTGTTTATACATGATGGTTATTATACATTATAGTTTGTAAACTAAACAGTTTTGCTATTGCTCACTTTTACACCGTAAAAAGTGATTTAAATGAAACAGCGATCAATAAAATAATTTAATTATTGGAGATACTAAAGATTGAACAAGCTTAATCGGAATACATAATCAAAACACAAAAACAGACAAATTTCATATCTATTCCTCATATTTTTCTATTAGTATTTTTTTAATTCATTTTTGTAATCGGTAGTGTAATAAAATCATTTTGCTTTTCTTAAGCTTGCCTTTCTTCTTATTTCAGCTCGTGATATTCATACTTTAAAGTTTGCTTTCTTTGCGTCGATGATGTAACGGTATTGACAACATTATTTAAATATCTCAATGTTGCAAAATTAAAAATTTTAAAGCATTCGTTTAGTTTCGAAAGTTACGTTTGAATAAATCCTTAGTTACTTCTCTATGTAAAATCGTCCATGTTCTCTTTAATGTAAATAAGATTGCTACAAAAGAATCAAATCCCAAATTTTGACGCAAAAACATGTTTATTCTGAGATCTCGAATTTTGCCTCCTTCAATAACAGCTCTCATCGCGCCAAGAGAATTCGTATCATGCCCCTCTTCACCATTCTAACTTCATTTGGAAGGCAAGATTCCTTACCTCCGATAAGAAAACAAAAACTTTCATCGGAAAGAGGGAGAACTTTCGTCTCCCACGGCTCCGGAATTTGGAGTAAACAAGGAATTAATGGGGAAATAGCGAAGAATTGGAGAGATTTAGGGGGAAAGTCTTAAGTGATGGAGAGAGTGTGGGGTCAAGAGAGAACGTCCGGGCAAGGAATAATGCTGTAGCGGGGGGGATTCGGAGGAAAGTTAGCCTAGGATCGGGCTCCACATAGACGAGTAACGGTAATCAAGGAGATGGTTGGGATCCGCGGGCCATTCTAACGAAGACAAATGAATCACACACTTTTAACTCTCTCACGTATTCATCGAAATCATCTCCTTCCTATCCTCACCGAGGGACGAGAAGCGCCCGGGTCCTAGTGGTTGTCCTTGTGGGACTCCGGACTCGAGTCACGTGACCCCTCGCGCGGTTACATAGCTTCATCTTCTCCTCCCATTCTTTCCCCGCGTCCCTTTACCCAGTGCGTAAAAATTGAAAAGGGTTTTTACTCGTGCACTTACGTGAGTGGTTTTGACTGCCGGGAGTAACGTGAGAAATTATCGAAATGCTGTAACGCAAGTCTTTGATTGAATAACTTCATTCGAAATTTAGTAAATATGCGGTTGAACACGTACTAAATATTTGATTCCTTGAGTGAATGAGAGATAGGATGGATAATCATAAATACATCTGAAATTGAGCTACGTCAGATGAAAGAAATTCACTTGAATTAATTAATTTTGCATTGAGAAAGAAAATCTCCTGCAGTAAAAGGTGCTAGTTTACCTTTCATTTCCATCGAGATAAGTAGTTGATAGTACATCATATGTGACGCTTACTATCGATTCTAATTAATAAATAGTGAAATGTAGATGTCCAAGTCTGCGCGGCAAAAAGGGTGTACCTAAGAAGAGTCCCAAAGAAAATTGTCATGAATACTTGTACAGGCATTTTCTCCGAAAACCACACACCTGTAAGTTTAGGCTAGCTCAATGTGCTAGGGCAGCCGTCTTAAAAGAAGAAGGTCCGAGTAAGATCCTTGGTCCTGTCTGAATTTTTGATGTCCGTTTTACCTTTTATATTGTGGAAATACTAACATTTCGCGTTATTTTCCACCTACTAACGAATTTAAAAAGATGTAACGTGAAACTGGAATAGTATTTTTTCTATTATGATTATTATTTTGCAATAATTACTTTTTTGTAAAAATCACTAATTGTGTTTAAAGGACATACCGCAATGCATTTCCAGAAGTTAATTAAGTTCTGTAATGGCTGGTAAAAACCTTCTGGCCGGGTAGCCTAGATAATTAAGGCAGCCTGCCGGATAGAGGAAGATCCCGGGTTCAATTACCGGCCCCGTCAGACTTTTTCAAGCTCATTTTTCCTTGTGACGTGAAAATAATGTAATTATATTGCTTCTTCTCTTTGAAGTTTTAAGTATCCACAGTATCCACTCTTTGATGTTCAACCCGTAGCCAAACCGTTTGTTCCTTTTTTGTTATTGCTCAATTCCTTTCATTTTTACCATGTTACAATTGATTCAGTATTTTAACTTCTCGGGTTAGAAGAAACAGGCTTTATTTAATTAATATTTAAGAGAACATGGTGATTTTAACTAGAGAAATATATGGAATATGGAGAAATAGAGATTTTGTGCATTAACTGCTAATTATGGTAAAATTTTCCTCATAGTGCGTACCTTCTATCCCCCGTCACTTGACATTACGCATCTAGGTTATTATGATTAATTATAAGTATGTTGCATAAAAATTCGAGCACTGTATACTCGTAGTTTATTTTCGACTTCATCCTCACCACCAAATTCTCATCCGCTGAAACTAATAGCCTCGTCTGCTTTTGTGATCGAACAGTTCGCGTGTGCAGCCGCGATAAACGAAAATGCGGATAACTCCGTTTGATGCACTTCACCGGTGGAGAATTATTTGTAAATCGCCCATAACGCCGTACGGGAAATTTCGCCGACGCTTTGTTCTCGATCATGACGTTGAAGAGCGTGAGGTCACGACCCTTTCGCTCCGCGTTTTTCCGCCACAACGCGAATCGGTTATCACCGCCGATTTATATCTTCGCCACTAAACAGTTTCCGTTGTCCCAATATCTTACCGGTCTCGCTCCCATGCGTCGGCGCTCACATAAACCAACAAATGGTCCGAAATCCTAGGGAGAGCCCATCGATTCGTCTGTCGCAACTGAACTGCGGACGTAACGGCCCATTACCTTCTCCTAGCGATTGTTTGATTCATAATTCGGTGACGAGGGAGTGTTGAACCGGTTACCTTCCGCCCCCGTGAATCCCCTTTCTCTCATCTCCTTTAATGCTCGGAGTATAGACCTCTGTTGTCCTGGGATACGAAGTGTACTTTTTCGAAGGAAAATATCACCGAAATGGTCTCCGTAAGCAGTGCTCTGAGCTGAATTTTGTCTTAAAATAATAATGTTTTGTATTATTCATTTACTAATCTCTTTCAATTATTTTTGTATTATAATGCTCAAGTCTTGAGCGGAGTTGTTGCATCATGGTATTTTGGTGGTTAGAATACCTTCTCGGAAAATGGGAGGCTTGGGGTCGAGTTCCAACCATTCGCTGTTTTTTGTTTTTGTCCCGCCTTCGGTTAAAGCTTGAGTTCAGCTTCATGTGCATTGTCATTCACATTTAATGATTCCATTTCTACAAAACACCTCTCGTAATTGCACAATCTTTTGTGTCACTAATTTTCCTTGTTCAATATCGATTCATTTGATTTTACTTTTGAAGTGAATGTTTTTGCTGCATCTTGACTTTAAATTCTTAGTTATTCAAGTCGTACCCCATGCAAAATTATTCACTCGTACTTGAAGCATGCATTTCTTTTATGGATTACTATTTTGAATATTTTTTTGGAAAATTTAAAATCTTCAGCGGATTCCCTTCATCTTGATCACGAATTTTAAGTTCTGATAATAATTAAACGAAATTACTTAGTCTTAAAAAATACGCTCATTAACAATTTTTATGGAATATGTATTTTATTCCAAAACTATGAATTTTTCAAGATCACGAAGAATGTTAATATTTCTAGAAATTTCTTAAAAGTAAGGAATATCGATAGTGTTTACGAAGAATAAAGCAAGCCTGACAATGCCTTCATGGAATTCGAAATACGTATAGCCGCTTTGCAATTTCTCTATGGTTTTTGGAGTTTATTCTATTATATAGTGTTTACGAAGTTTAGAAAACTTCTTTTCATTCAAAATTATGATTTTTAAGTTTATTAGATTATATTTTGAAAATAATAAATAAAAATCACCGGTATTTTAATTTTACTGTAGTACAATTATGCAGCGAAACGTCGAATACTTTTAAAGATTGCAAATATTCAAAGAGTTGAAATATTTCTGTATCATGCGAATATTTTTTTATTGAATCAATAACATTAGCAAGGATTACTAAATTGAAATTGAAATTGTAAGGTTTTGTTGTGAATATTTAAAAATTGTGTTAACTGCAACAAGATTGGAGGCCAACTCCGATTGGAAAATAAAATAATAAATGATTCTGCAACTTTAATTGACTGAGGGCTGAAAGGAAACCATGCATGCATAGAGGTATATATTCGTCATTCTGAGAAAAGGGCATTCAATTCTTTCCGCGTGTTCGCAGAAATCGCTCGTGGGTTTATCATTTTTCTCCGGCGCGATAAACGCAATTTATTTTCCCGTGCTTCTCATCATGATGTACGTATTGCAATATATCCTTCATCAAAGGTGAACGTTACTGCGATTGCTCGAGAGGATTATCCGACCACACTCAGCGCTCTTTCGATCGGTTGCCTAGCTACGTCTGCTGTTGTTAATCGCGAGGAAGTGAGACTTGATTCAATTGTCGTTTAAACGCAGTGAAGGATGGCCGAAAAGTGCGGAAGTACGCCATTCTTGTACATCGGCTGTAAATCTATTGCGAGATTTAGAGGGGTAAGATCACACCTTAGAAATCCTCAAAGTAGGGCTGCCCCATTTATATGTGTATTATAGCAACTTTTTTTGGAGAGCTATTTTGTGATCATGCCACGTTCGAGAATGGAGTAAAAATAAGTATTTGTTTATTCTATGTTATTCCTTTCAAAGAAGGTGACGTAAGAGCTAAATCGTATATATGTCATTAATGGTGTAAAAGGTAAATAAATAATTATGGACGAGAAATAAGTGTTACAATTAAGGTTAAACGAACGTAGTCATCAAGATTTAAAAATTACCTCTTTATGTTTATAATGCCAATTAAATAAGATGTACCGAGGATGAATTGTCTGCTTTTATTTTGGAGTATAATAATTGATACATCATTGATAGTGTTGACGTAAATTTTTATGATTATAATCACGTACAATAGGAAGAAAGAGGAAAATCTTCCACGCCTAACTCTCGATTGGGCAGTTTATCGTAATCAAAGGATCGTTCACCCCGTGGTATCGAAGTAATATCGCTTGTTCCTCTTCTGTTTACTCGCTTTTAAAATGTGAATTGAATCAGCTAATCATTTTTAAGTTTGACCTATCACTAGTTGAATCGGTCACATATTTCAGCAGTGCTTTTCTGAAAATTGGTTTCACTGATGTTGGAGTTTACTTATTTGATCTGAGTTACTGTATAAATCAGATAAATAATGATAGCCTGAATTGAATTGGTATTAAATTAGTATAATTAATGTCGTGTGAATGCAAAGCTATGCATTTTATGTTGGAATCGAAAAAGTATACAATTACAAAGTAAATATATTTTTCAATTTGCTAAGCTTATTCATGTAATTCACTTCATTCATTTGAACCTATGTTGCATGTAAATAAATTTTAAATGCATCAAACACGCCCACTATGGGATAGAAATAAATCATTAAATACTGTGGAAAAAGTACAAATTGTTATTTTTCATCATAATGTGTGAATTTATTTATTACTATGAAAACGTTTCGCTCAATATTTCTGGTCTCATATCGAATATCTATTTTTTAAATATTACATTAAGTTACTCGCTAGATTCTAATGGTTACACTTATTGGGTGAAATAAAGAATAGTTACTTTAGTTTAACATTTTTTCTACACTATTCTTTGAGTTTTTGAGTTTCGTTTTTATTATAGATATATTTTTATCCTGCGTGATTGGTCCATTAACTGCAAATAATGCAATGCTTATCCTATTTGTATTTATTTCACTTATTCAGTAATGTGTGCAAAAACATCTAGAGTCATCTTATCGAGTTCAAACACAATGCGAAAGAGTACGGCGCAAGTTGTGTCAGCAATCCCCCCGAGATTAGTGTGAGCAATCTGAACGAAATGATAGCGATAACTCACAAATTTAAACATATTAAATCCGTCTCGCGCTGCACCTGAGACTATAATTCTATCCAATCCCAGCTGCGAGGAAAAACATTGGAAATTACGGCGCGGAAAAATAAATCATACTCCTGGGTCTCCGAGATTTCCTTCCGAGCACCTATTCCCTTCCGCCGCGAAATTTATCTTAGAATAAAGGCTGGAATCCGGTCTCTTATCCCGTTGTTTTGACAAAGATAGGATTATAGCAATTTTATCATCCGGGCCAACATAATCATCAGATTGTCTACTTCTTGGAAGTGTCCTCTCCCGCAGATTTATCGCTATCCGAAGTTCCAATTTCTTATTTTCCGCCCGGTGCTCCCTGAGCGGTCTGTGAACCGTCCTAACCTCCTTACTGACCCTCCCCTGCCTCCCCCTCCACCCTATCCCTCAGGCCATCCTTTCTCTCACACCTCTAAAGTCCTCCTCCCCCCCAAAACTAATTCACTACACTCCTCGTCCCACCACTGTGACCCAGGCACAGTACCACACAACTCCTATACCCTCCGCCATGTTCCACTTAAGTCCCAAAACCTTTTTCCCCATAGCTCACTCTCTCCCAAATGCTTTCGTCATGCTTTTCTGATGCTTTTCTCAATCCCGACCCCCCTGTGTCTTCTCCGCTAACTTCCCTAATCCGCCTCCTTAATTTTTTCCTCTCCGGAAAAATTCCTTTACTTAAATCATCTTAACCTTCCCGAGCCGCTCGTTCATTATAAGGGAGGGAGACGCATATTTTTTTGGAAACCCTTTCCTTTTTTTGCGAATCCGATATTATCCCGGGCCCAGTATTAATTTGCTGCGTTATTTTCCTTATTAAGCTAGTCGACTTATTGTGTTTTTTTTCTCATCGCTGGGGTACGCATTCTTTTTTTGAAATGAAGTAGTGTAATCCAAGAATTACCGTTGTGTTTTTTGTGTAAGTTATGGAATAAGAAAGTAATCCTGTATAGAAATATATATCTGCGTCAGAGATTCTGATCCCGCTTTGTTTTCAGAAATATAAGATTCATAAATTGTCCCTTGTCTAATAGTTCAATACTACTTAATTATCGTTTTCTTCTTTCCATTTTTTACCACTTTAAATATAAAGTTACAATGAATGAAAATGTATTCAGAGAGCAGAAAAGGTTTTCATCGTTTAAATTTCCTAAAGCCAATTGAAGAAGCAAATGAATTCCACGCAAATTAATTCATTATTATATTGCGAACTAATTTTCATTATCATATTAGATTAATAATAATAATATACAATGGTTGTTTAATTATCATTCAAGTTTCATAAAAAAAGTTTTTTGTTACTAGAGGATATTTCGTCATTATTTACGCCGAACTGTAACAGAAGATTGCTAAAATAAGGAAAAACTTGCTATAACTATGAAAATTCAGAAGATAATTCTAAAGAATCTTTGTATATTTTTTACAAGCACAACAATTTTTCAAAATGCTAAACATATTTTATTATGTTTTGAGGTAATAATTAATTAATTATGTAACATAACATTTGCTATGTGGGATTAAATAACTCAAGGGTTGGGTAAAACATTATTCCAGTAGCTACCTTAATTAATTCATTCCCTTCAACTACAGCCGGAGAATGTATGCAGAACCGGCTCTATATGATATTTTTTTGACTGTTCTACTAAAACTATATTTAACTCTGTGCACAATGATATCGAACAATTTTCGATAATTCGCGTAGGATTTAATTTTTTTACGTCCTATTTCATGTTACAAGGTTTCCAAAGGTACTTCTCTCATATACACATTTTCATTCGTTTAAATTTTAAGATTTTGAAGCGTTACTCTCCGATTTTCATCTCTGCCGCTTGCGTTGATTATCCCCTAAAAGAATTTTTGATATACCGTGGTGAGGGCAATTTAATTTTCAATCAACAAAATGCTGAGTATGTACTTATATGTAATGCAGTTATGAGTATGATTGGACTCGATTCTTGAAATATATTGGATTAGTGCATCAAAAACCTTAGATACGGTTTGATGATAGTGTTCAATGTCAAGTGAAAGATTATCTTTACGTCAAAAACTCTATTATATTCCGCTAGCATTATCTGATACATATTTTTGGGATGGATATTAGGTGTATTTTGAATTATTCAAAGCTTTGAAATTTGTTTATTCATTGTTTTAAAATTTCAGCCGGATAGTACGCTTTTTTAAATTTTCCGATAATTTTTAGAATCTGAGTTCACCCAGAGTTCTCCTTCGTCTTGTAATTTATTCCAAGTTTTAAATTTTAAGAAATTTAGTTTCTATTTTTTTATTTCCTCCGTGCTGATTTTGTCACGAAGGTGTTTATTGTGATTTATACGTTGGATTCGTATGTGAATAACGCGGCAAATCCGCTTCGTTATGAAGCTTTCCGCTAGAGATAAACGATGATTTACCCTTCTCTCAGAGGAGCTCATGAAAAGAATGCAATTAACTCGTAACATTAATTTTCCTTGCGATAAATAAGTAACCATGGAAATACTTCTTTACAGTTTTCTAAATCTGGCTACTATTATCATTCAACCTTTATGGTGTATGGTAAATAAGTAGTGTTGAAGCTTATTTCGGATAGCAAAGATCCTAATCATTCTCGTCTTAATGTATATTAGGGATAAAAATTTCTACCAATTTGCTGGTCGAAATGAGGAAAAAGTTTAACAAAAATTTCCGTAGTTTTTCTGGAGAATTGAAAAAAATGTAAATTGAAAAAATGTTTTTATTCAATTAATGACTTTCTAAACTAACCCGTAAAATTGTATAATTCATTTACTGTCATCTTATTGTGAATAAGTTAGTGTTTTGTTCATTATTTTGTGAAAAAGTAATGCATTTTTATATATAAGTATGTAAATATGCATATTTATATTTATTTTTTAATATGTAGTACATAATTGATATATTAATAATGTTATATTGGCGTATGTAATCAGTAATGTATTTTACTACTGAAATTCTTTTGTATCTGACGAGACATTTATTCACTACATCGCAATATCTGAAATTTTGTGAATGTTACATTTTAATTAATAAACTAAACTAAACTATATGAATTTATGTATACACTCCACAAGGCTTTGAGAGTTCAAAACTCAGAATGTCTATTTATTAACATACATTCAGTCAATCTGTGAACTCAAAAAACATCTTTAAATCTGCTGGTATGGGCATACATTTTTGTATTCCTTCTTGTGTTACCCAATTTATTTCGCAATCAGAATTGGCGCGTATTCTCTGATACGGCTTCCGAGAACGTATTATCTCTGGATTTAATTAAATGATCATCATTAGCTCTTTCATATTAATTTCGTGGAATCCTAGATTAAGGATAGAAAGAAAAAATCTTCTCTACGCCTGTGGTGATGCTTATGCACTCCATTATATTTTGGCTTCCACGACGGATTTATTTCTCAAAGTAATCAGTCACATCTGTTATTAATTTGCAGCTACTCAAACGATTCCGTTATATGTTTACCACTTTTAAAATCTTTTTAAGTATTCCTTATTTAATTTTATCTTTCCCAGTTTTACTAAGGTCATTAAATACATATCTTGTACAATACAAATCAATTCCACTTTATAAAGCACTCATTGAGTAAGTTTGGTAAACTTTTCTCGTAAATTATAAGTGAAATAAAATATAGCAGGTAATTTTGTGAATTTAATGCTCTTAACAACGAAATATTGCCATTTATGTATGTCATTCCTAAACACATTTACTCATCTTCAAAACCCGGATCGTGCTGTTTGTTAATATTTTGTTTTGGAATTAATATATCTGTTTACGTCAAGTTTCCACGTTTGATATGTAATACCGTAAAGGAGCTCATAATAAATATTAAAAACTAGTAGTCTAAGACTATTTCAATTTTATAATGTTGAAATTTAATAGTAGAGTGGATTTTAATATTATGACGCTGTTGCAGTTCTCCTTGTTATCAAGAGACTTAATGCTGAAGTAGGGTTTGAATCAATAATAGCGATTAAATAAACAAATCGGATCTTGGGGTGGATCCAGGACGACGGTTTTCAATAATGATATGTTTATTTAATATCTTAAATTTGTTCTGATGTGTTAAGGTTAGGCCGAAACATATTTTTAGATTAACAGATAGATTATTATCAGCTTTGAAGCTACAGAATGATCTAAACGAATAGATATACGAACTATAATAATAATAATAATAATAATAATAATAATAATAATAAAACTCTTTATTTGGCGAGGTTAGGCCCATTAGGGCCTCTCTTACACCTAACCATTAAGGATTACTAATATTACTTACAGAAAAGGAGGAAAAACAATACAAATACATATATATAAAAAGAAAATACAAAGAAGAGGTAAACAAATAAAAGAATTGTGGTGTGGGGAAAAACTCCTTGGCTGAAGGCTTTCGGAGAAAAACCCACTGTGCGGGAAAACGCTCACACAAGAAGGGGAGCGAAAAAAACCCGCGAAAACACAGATGGAAATAAATACAAGCAGGTATATCACTATTTGCATAATTGATGACCAATATTTTTGAGTAATTTCTTGATGGTTGACCACGGATGTTATTTACCTGAAAAGATAGAAGAAGAAGAGTAGACGGAAAATAAAGAGCTTTCGGAAATGCGATTTAAGTAATGGAGGCTTGAAAGATTGAGATTAATAAGCAACTATAATGTAATTAATAATCCACAATTTAAATATTATATAATAGTTATACTGGTAAGGATAATTAAAGTTATATTGATAGATAAAGCATGATTTACCTGCTGTACAAATATTAATAAATCTAAAAATAGTATTAATACAAAAAGAAAAGAAAAAAAAATTAAATTAAAAAATAAAGAAAATAGTAATAATTATTATTATTTTAAAAAGACAAGTAATAATGTTACCCTCGGGATTTGATAATGGTACTAGTAGTGGACATGTGAAAGGTGTCTGATGAAAAAAAAATTAGTTATCCTTGTTAATTAATATGTTAGAGACTGACTGTTTGAAGGAATGAAGTGAGAGGCATTTGAGATTGTGGTTGGGTAGTTCATTCCAATACTTCGCTCCAAGAACGATAAAAGATTTTGAGCAGATTTCGGTTCTATGAGAAGGAATCATTAGCTTGCCTGAAGAACGAGTACCAAAGGTATGAGTACTGTTGAGGTCATTGAAGTAAGAAGAGAGATACGTGGGACAACGTTGATTGAGTACTTTGTGTACAAGGTTAAGTGTATGTAGCTTTCGTTTGGAGTCAAGTCGTAGCCAATTTAGTTCTTTCAGAAGAGGAGTAATATGGTCAAATTTCTTGGCATTAAAGATAAATTTAATAGCTTGATTAAAAGTACGGTTTAGCTTGGCATTAGCAGACGATGTGAGTTCGTTCAGAAGCACATCACAATAATCGAATATGGGAAGGATCAAGGCTTGTATAACAGTCTTTTTTAGCTGCATCGGAAGTGTAAATTTATGTCTTTTGAGGTTATGAAGTGTGGAGTTTTTCTGCATATATTATTTACTTGAGGCACCCAAGTGAGGGATTGGTCCATGTAAACGCCGAGATTCTTATCGGAAGAGCAGTATGCGATTTCCTTGTCGTCAATTTTTATTTTAGGTATTTGCTGATAATTAATATTGCTAAGAATCTTACGGCTCCCAAATATGATGGCTTGAGATTTGTTTGAATTAATACTCAGTGCTATAGAATGTAGCCATTTATGTAGTTGAGAGATATATATCATCCTACAACTGTCAAATTTTCTCAAGTAACATTTCTTTCGGGTCATGTTAACCAGATGCAACCACTCGAGGGTTAATTAGGACTTATGGAAAGAGTAAGAAGGGCTGAAGGTGATTGATCAATGGCGTTACTAATTATTGATTGTCACTTGCCTGAATTCATCTAACCAGCACACTACGAAGTTGTAGAAGCCAGAATGCTTTAAAAAAGGAACGGATTTGACACCTGATTTTTGATGCCTCCACCATCAATGGGTGATGAAGGAGTGCCAATCAGTGGGACATTTAAAAGTGACAAAATAGCCGTGATTTTACGTTTTAAGTGGCTCTTAGAATGAGAACGTAAGCCGGAACAATCAGACACGTCATGCGATGCAGTAGAACGATTCCAAGTCGCGTCGCTGACGGTAGATTTCGCGGATTTTAAGTGGTGAACCGCTGGCGCTGGTTAAAGTGCCTTTTGTTTCTTATCACTGAGAAAGTAGGTGAAGGTTATAGAGAGTAAATCAGAAAGGGTGTTATATTGATGCTATTCTCAACGCATATTTGAAACAAAGAAGCTATAAGATTGACGAGTTGACTGTAATGGCTATTCGATGATAATTCGAATTTACATTGAAAACGAAGCTTAAAGGGTATTTTTCGGTACCATAAGTTTTCCTCTGATATATGCAGGGTATACATTTTTAAAAGATGGTTCCGTAAATACAAGGTTTAGTTGGAGCTCCTAAATTGTACTATCTTGTTATTTTAATTTATAATTATATTACATAAACCGGAATCCTTTAATTATCATAATTAAAATATATTGCAATAAATCTTATCATCTTATTTGACTTTTATAGTTCTTGACTAAAAATATTATGTCAATTGATAAATAGTTGCTTTTGCTGTTGAAGGAATAAATGGTTCACTTTCTGTGAAAACACAAGTTCACCAACAGGCTCGATGGATTTCACTTGTGATTAGTGGATTAAGCGTTGCTATTTTACTAGTAAACAGAACGTTTGACGTTAAAGACTTCTGCAATTCTAGAACCATTTTGGTGCATTGGTATGCAGTACTTCATTGCATATTTCCTTATCCAGTAATCTGATATCTCAGCTAGTTTAATGTTTCACCTTAGTAACAAGTGTGTTCACTGTCATTCATTCGAATTAATGATAGGATATTCGAATTTTAGATATTGTTTAAATCTCAACGAGAAGTGTTAAGGCATAGTCCTGCGTCAAAACTTACAATTCCAAGAAATATTTAACAATAACGATCAAGATTAAGGTTTCGAGATAAGAGATCAAGAAGTTAGCTGAAAAAAACATTATAGCGTTTCCGTAGAAATGCATTTTCGAACGTCGTCAAATCCCGAGCGAAACGTGACAAATTATAGCTCGAATCGGATAATGCTCGTGGATACTTTTAGTGTTCCAGAAAACTCTCTCTAAGGCTGACGATTCCATCAAACTTTACGGGGTTCAGATATTACAGCCGTGCCTCCTCCGGGACTTATACACACGAGTCGTATCGAGCAGCCATTCCAAATACACGTCTTGGCGAAACGTTTCCTTCCAGGGCCATAAAAGTAAAGGGGGCAAAAACAGGGTCCTTTTATTTAATTCGTCCCATCCCCGCGCCGAAAAAATCACAAAATGGGAAGGAGGCGGGGGATCCATTGTCGCCTTTTGGAGTAAATGACGCTTACATACTCAACCAATACCCTGGCAGCGTTATTCAAGCCTCTTTCCTATGCCCTTTCCTTGCTCTACATCCTGTGAAAAAGGATTTCTTCCCTTATTTCGACGCTCATCCTAAGTGTTTAACCTCTCAAGGCCCTTAGAGGTACCTACTACTAAGTCCGGCGTTATTCTTCATTTCTCCGTATCTTAGAAGTTTTTGTAAAATGTCATACAGTATACATATGTTATCATTAAGGAAGAACTATTCGTTGCATATATGATTGTTTTGTGTTTTTATGAAACTTATATTTTATTATAATTTAAATTAAAAACATATATATTTTATTTTGTAACTTAAGAACTGATTAAGTTTAGGCTTGACTTGGTGGAAGTTCATTTCAATGATCAGATGATTTTTATTTTCACAAAGTAAAACAAAACTATATGCATAGAAGTGTAATTTTTTACAGTTTCTGTTTTACTTCTTGAATATAAAAATAATTTCATCATTATAACTTAATGGTTATGGGCATGTAATGCGAATGTTTCACCCACGATCATTTTCAAAACTACTATTAGTCTCTACCTATTTATTATAAAATTCTGTTGTTTTCCTTAGTTGTTGTTTGTATCATTAGCACGTATATATATCACACACTATATATTTTCTAGCTATCAGTACTTATTAAGAAGTAATTTAAGTGGAACGTGACCTTTGAAAAATTTGTTCATGCAGCCTATTTTATGTGTCGCCTGAAAAAATTTTGTTCTTTTCTCACGTGATGAAAGAACATTTCGCAGGGAGAACTATGATAATGAAGAAGAGAATCGATGAACTTTTCTTCACAGTATAGTGTTTTTAAAGGCAAATATTCAAAAATACACGACTTGGCACGACAAGACTTGATGATGGCGATAAATCATTGAAACTAGTCGTGCATTTTGTATTATTTGGTTTTAATAAGCACTATATTGTGGAAAAAGTACAGTGGTTCTTTACTTTATCACGAAGTATTGCCACAAGACACCGCCAGCGACTGTGAGTTCTAGTGAAACTTAGATTAATGTTGAGATTTTCATTAATAATTTGAACTGGGTCGATTATTAGGAACGGAACTCTACTTTTTGCTTTTTATATCCGAGAGTGGAATTCGCGGCTGCGAATAAACCTCATCGGGACTTGAGGGGTTAACGACGGGATCTTTTTCTCCTTCGCCTGAAGATGTCCTCTCCATTTCTGCAACGGGATATAACCTCCCCCTAAATTTAACCCCCCTACTTCTACCCCTCTCGCGACAGTCAAATTATCTCCCGGGCATCGCGAAGGAAATTAATGGTTTCATTCCAGCGGAGCAAAAACCCATGGAGTCAAATGGTTCGGATGGAAATGAGTGGACGAAGGAGAAGCAAAGCGGATGAGGAATAAGTGCGATGGAGGGCAAAGGGCGGAAGAAAGAAGGGAATTGGGTTGGACGGGAGTAAGACGGGACGGGGGACGACAAAGAATTAATCGGAGGGATTGAGAAGTGTGGAATAATGAAGGAGGTCCTGGAGAAATCATAATCGCGGGGGAAATCCGAATGCTTTACGGAACCCTGTTGACTTTCCCGACCTTCAATTCATCAACTGTTATAATTCTTATGAAAAGAGCGAGGTCGACTTTTTTGCGGAGGATTTACGGTGGTGGGAATTGGGGAGTGATACTTAGCCTCGGAAGGAGTTTATGGCAGCTATGGCACGGCAGTGTTCGGTGGTTCGTTATCTATGATTTGTTTAGCTAATAGAAGTAACATGGTCACATCCTAAAATGCCATTCGCAACTGTGATGGATACTGTTGAGGAGATAGGTGTTTTTTTGTTTCTAAATTCCTTTCTTCCATACTGTGGAAGTTCTCAGGGAATAAAGAATGCCAAAAAAGGCATAACCTTGTGTATATTTCGCTTTTAAGGACGGTATGTATTTTCAGGAGTTCTGAATTAAAGTTATTTTTTAGAAAAGGTGCCAAACCTGGAAAATCTGAAGCAGAACATAAAAAGATTTGTTATTTATTTAGTAATAATATCATTATATTGTGAAAGGAAGCTTAATATGCTTGAGGAAACTAAGATAATTCCCTTTGAAATCAATATGTGAATATATGTGTATCTAGTATTTATGTATGTAGCCTAAAAGACGGCCACGATGCGTCCTTATCACTTTTGACAGTACATCATTCAGGGACGTCGCAGCCGGGGGGTCAGCGGGGGCAGCTGCCCCCCCAGAAATTTCACCGGGGGGGCAATATACTCATTTTGCCCTCCCAATCGGAAGTCAGTTTTGTCAATCAAAATATAAATTCACTAAATATAGTGCATTCTCATTGCCCCATACCAAAATGTTCGTATGAATTCTCTCTTTTTTTTTGCAATTCTAAATATTTTCTCATTTGGGTTTGCCCCCCCATGAAAAATTTCGTTACGACGTCCCTGACACCATTGATCGAAGTTTTGGCTGATCTATTCTGTTTTGCGCACTTTTTGGTTTTTATACATGTCAAGGTACACACGAATTCGACAAAATATATGTAATCCGGCTCTAAATTGCAGAAAACTTAATAAAATTGGACTTAGGAATTGCTAATTAGCAATCTAATTATTTTGTCAATATATTAAAGATCATATTTTGATTTCATTCTGGGCCAGATGTCAAATATGACACTTATTAGAATAAATTTGCTAACTACATGAAGCAATAATATATTATAATGATTTTAAGTTAAATTTTAAGTAGAAGGATGTGTCAGAAACAGTATTTTGCTATTACGGAATAGAAGAATAGTAGATTATTCGATTTGTTTTAAACAAGCATGATATTATTAAAATGTGCATCGTGACTACGATATGAGTTTTTAGTTCGACCCGTTTCGTCAACTGGTTGTCATCTTAAGGTATTCTTTCAACAAAGTTAGTCTTGAACGTATTACGTATGTATACTTTTTATAAATACGGTATGCTTTATTCCTTTGAATTTAGGAATAAAAGGTTTACCACATCTGCCTTTGGATTATGTACTCAGCAATCTCATATCACGCAGATTTCCGCTCAAAAGAACATTGACGAACGTTTCACCCAACTTTCTTAACTGGTTCTTTAAAGTCAAAAGGAGGAGCTTGAAAGGAAGAGATGAGAGAAAATGGGAGAGGATTGGGGATATGATAAAGGAGACTTTTTATTTGAGGAGAAGGATTCACGGGTGTAAATAATGGACCAGGGAGGACGATAGGGTGGATGAGACAGATTGATATGAGCAGATAAAGGAGAAAATGAGGCAGATGTGCATATTTAAGAGAGGTTGGAGATGGAAGTTGTTTGAGAAAATGAGCAACGAAAGGAGGAGGCAAAAATTAAATATCGATTCGCTCAGTCAATATAGGAGAGCGTAAAGAATTCCGTTTTCGGGAGAATAGTTTAGAAGCCAGATAGTCTTTTTCTTCAGGACTGAACGGATTACTTTGATAAAAATTCGGTAACGTGAAAGGTTAAAATTCGTGAATAGTTATAGGAAAATTTCAACTATTGCCACTCTATGATATTGATGGAATGGCTGTCCATAGTTAGATGAAACTCTAGGTATTTATTGGAAAATCTTTTCCGTTAGCGTTTTCAACGATAGAAAGTTCGATTAGTTTTATTCTGTTTGTTGCATAATGGATGTTTTTCCAGCCATCAGCAATTACTCTCATAATCACAAATCTCTGTATTTATTTAATTACTTGTATTATATTTTAAAATTTTGTCGTGTTCTTTCTTCTCATCTTCCAGTTAATTTATCCTCAGGTTTGCGCTGGTTCCTTCCTTGTAGATCTTTTCTTCCAATGAATTTTTTTTTTTTAAGAATTTCTTAGGTTTTTTACATCCACGATTCTTTTATTTTTTCTCATACCATTCTCTTCATTTTAATTATTCTATAATTGATGAAGATATATTAGATGGAGAAGAGACTTTTAGTCTCAATCTCGCCCAAATAAAGACGATAAATATTATCAACCATTTTTATAAGTTAGTATTTCATTTTGATGGTGTATCACGTAGCAAGTAAACGTGCCGCCTTTCCTTGAGAAATATTTTCTCTGTATTTTTAAACTTAGGTAAAAACTACCGATTCGTCCTCAAAAATTTTTGCTGGCCTGCTCCTATGCTGGTGTCAACAATATGTTAAAAATCATCAACAAATATTGTTTTCTGCACATTCTTGCTCTCTAGTAAAGGGTATTGCGGTATTTTACTACTCTATAGGAATATGTAAGATATTACTATCTTGATTCAGGAACAAATTATCTTTGACATCTGAGTTTCATCAATTATGAGTTCATTTTTTTTCTCAGGTTGATTTATTGATAAGTTATGTTACCTCAGTAACTCACTTTATTAACTTTTATGTTGATTAGTTGATATACCTCAGTCTACCTTCTTTTACCTGATACTTAATTACCAACAGTGGAAAGACATCCAACTGTAGAAGTTGATTCAGCTTGAATTTCTCGGAAGACTTGCAGTAGACAAACTTTGATGGATGCTTTCAGTTTACTGTGGAACTGCAAGAGTGAAACCTTCGCATTTAGGGAAAAAGGTTTCCTCATACAGAACCATAAAGGAGTACTTACCAAAGCAATTACAAGCACGAAACACGCACAGTTTCAAAGTTGTGTAAGGTTTCTCTTAGCTGCGGATGAATTTCTTATTTAGCAAGTTAGCATTTCAAACTCGAAAACATGTAACTGGTTAAATACCTCGCAATGTTTTGAGAATTAAAGTAGGAAACATAAAGCGTATTAAGTAAGTTATGTAGTTTCTTGAAAGGATTTCATAGTTAACATTTTTTTAAAGTATGCGATCCCTTTTTTCACATAATTTGTCTTACAGTTACAGAAAAGCTTACGTTGTCATTTTATTTAACATAGTTTTCTCTTCTATGTCCATATTGAAACGATAAATAAAATTTATTTCTATACATAGTATAATGTTAGAAGTGTTATAGCTTCACATTGAAGCGCTTGGTAGCATAAAGAGTGGGGTAAGCTAACAAGAAGCGAAATCTATACCATAATATAGGGAATATTGAGGCACATAAACCTACTAAAGGGTGGAAAATTTGTTTGTTTAATTATTTGCTTATATTCCACCGCTCTTACACCAAATTCTGGTGACAGTTTCTTACATTTTTTACTTAAATGTTAACACAAATAATAAAAGTAATATTCACAGCAAGAAATTTTTACCATTTAGCATAATAGGAAGAGTAGAGATATTTGGCGATATAAATTACAATGAATTAATAAATAGATTTAACAGTTAATTATGTCTTAGTATCCTGTACACGGAGTAGTTACATGACAAAGCATGCAGGATTTTTAAGAGTTACTCATAGGCCTTTACGGCTACCGTTAGGGACATGGGTAATACATAGTTTTCCCCATGCATCATCTTACCAGTCAGTCCCCTAATACTCTCACGTTTACTTTTTAAATCAGTCACAAATCTATTATTTAAGGCTTAATATAAACATATAAATAATGGAAACACATTTCTTCCCTATTCGTTTAGAATGTTTTCGAAAGAACTAAAGGAGCGATGAAGATAATTTCTTCCATTCAGCTATGCCTCTACTCAAAATGATTATTTAGCGACATTAGTTCTTTGGAACCTAAGTTTTGTTTTGTTACCATGAAATCTTCCTATAAATGCATTCATTTGGTTCCTTCAAATGCATTTAAGGATATGGGTGAAGAATTTTTTCGGAATTTCAGTCAATATCCCATAGAGTGCTGGATAAATAGTTTTAATGTAACTCATTTCTGCTGGAATTACAGGACGTATTTTTCAATTCATTTCCTCATACCGGCTGGTTATTATCTGCAGGTGTCGGACGCAGAGCTCAGTTGGCATTTAGGGAGGGATTTCGATTTGACTCACAAATCTGCGCGCATATGCGAAAAATACGAAGCATTATAAGCATCCGTACGAGGGCAACATATCCCTGATTAAATCGAATAGAGAGATAGCGTTGACAGGGTATTAACTTGGTGACCTAGAAAAAAGGAAGGGCTTTGTTTTGTAGAATAAAGCGGAATATTTCGAGGCGAAATGTGTCTGTATGTTTTTAAAATCGGCGGCGCATTTTGTTTGGCTATTTAAACCCAGGCATGCTACTACTTGTTTTTCATTAAAAGCTCCGAGCATTGAATTTTGTTTGAATATATATGTTACACTTGATATACATCGTGGATTTTACAAGGTTACCTGAGTAAACGAGTTTCAATAAAAGTTTAATTGGTAAGCTCGAATGGTAATCACCCAGTATCTACATTTGTGCAATGGAAAGTATGTATCGAATTTAGAATAAATATTGTGAGGTTTAAGCAAACGATAACAACAATTTAAGCATGTATTCCCGAAGGCTTTGCTATTTTAAACTATCTTCTTTACTGATAAATTAAACCATTTTTTTAAATACCGTATTGTAGTACATAGTATTGGCGTAGATAATAGATTTTAATCCCTAATTATGTGGAACTTTAAGAGTTATCAATAAATTAAACCTGGAAAATCGATGGATGAATAGTACACATATTTGGAGCAAAATTCTATAAATAAATTCTATTGAAATTCATTGTTATATTGCAATAGATATTGTATTAACCAGACTAGTGACTGAGAAAACTACGCTTGGTCTTTCAGAATTAAATTCAAAGAGATAATTGAAACTAACATAGCATAAAATTGAAAAAAGATGATGAGAATATGAACACAAATGAGAAACCGCTGTCTATAGTAAAAAAGGAATGACTTTAATTAAAGAGAGGTCGTACTCAGAGAAAGAAGATTGGATGAATATTATAATGAGATCAATTATTAAGATAGTAATGTAAGGTGCAGGTTATTGAATTACTACAAGGCTAGATCATAAATAGTAAAGAAAAAGTTGTCGACTGATTAAAAGCGAGGGTTTAGTTATTTAAGAGAAAATCATTTGCATTTCATAGATAGTTTAGCTAACAGTAACCTACCAAGTAATAATGCTTTTAAAAAGATATATAAATTGATAGAATTATTTTTTAAGATTCTAGTTTTAAGCCCAGAGGAATTCTAGATTTAATAACTTTTACGAAGGATAAATCAATATATTACCTTTTCAGAATTTTACTTGTGGTTTTGCTAATTCAAACAGAAGAGCCTTTATAGATTTCTTTTGTACAATTATTACTGGGTTAAGTAGACAATTATTTCGTTGTAGTAATTCACTTACGAAATATTAGCCGAAAACCGGAGTCTGATTCAGCAATAAAGACACAGAATAATACTGCACTCGTAGGCTGAGCTAAGAAAGCATTAATTTTGCTCACTCGAATCGACGCAAAATGAAGAGGAGTGAGTCAGATAAATGGCAGGAAAACATCCTGACGTAGATGATGGGGGAATTTGTGATGGCATTTAGAAAGGAAAAGGGATCACAGATTCGTGATGTGGAGGAAGTGAACAGAAATAATGTACCGTAAATCAAAGCCAGAGAAAATACATATTCGGGTATCGAATGATAATGGAGTTCTCTTAAGCAGAGAAAGTAGAGTTGAGAAACGTATAATATTGAATTGCGGGGTGAAAGGTCTTTTCGTTTACACCCTCACAGTCGTACGCTTTTGATAACAATTTTTATCTTTATGACGCAAAGTATCAGAGAGAGTTTAAGTTGTACAGAACTTCAGAGGATGCGCAGTTACTGGATAGAGGGTCTTCTCCCATTGAATGAGGAAATATAATATTCCTTTTGTCTTGAAAACATTTCAACATAATCATAATCATCTAGGGGATGCAATTTTCTGCACAACCAAACTGAAATATTCGGCACATAAAGGAAGATATAAATCAATTACTTTACGTTTTAATAAAAAAATATTCTCAAACCAATTAATATATCCATTAATATATGTAGCAAGTTAAAGAATACACTTAATATTTTTAGGTGCGTTTTGCTCATTGATTTCAAACTCGATTTCACGCAATTCATCATTAATTCAATGACTAAATATTTATACTACATCTTATGAACAAAGGTGAAGAAGCTACACATGAAACACATGTTTATTTTTAATTTACGCGATGGAAATGAAGGAGAAAAAGTCTGCCGTAGCCGGGGACGGCAGACTTTTTCTCCTTCATTTCCATCGCGTAAACTACATCTTATGTTAATATACGTTACCTTAATATCCTGGAAAGTAATTGGCTTGAATATGGCTTGAAAATACTGTAAAATAAATTTAACAATCCCAAAATTTTAATATGAAATGATAGACGCTGAAAACATAGCTATTTTACCGGGAAAGAAGAATAATTTACCTCATCTATTCTAGTTTCTTGGATCTTACTTAGATAATGTAGCTAATTGAATTAGTCTGACATTATATTCCGTAATATTATTTTCCCATTATAATTATGGAGTTTAGGGATGTAATACCACCTAATGTACATTAGATTACCAATAACTTACGACTAACCCTTACGTATTAGTGTGGATCCATCAAATTAGTCTCAAAATCGCTAGCTATATAGAAAAAAAAAAAACAATAACACATCCGAAATTAAAACATAAAATTATTGATGTTTGCTTGATAAATGGGATTTTTTGCAATATTCGGTGGTTAGCATTCATCTATCTTTTTAATGCAATTTTGTGTGGCTCTTCTCTACAGTAAATTATTGAATAATCTGGCAAAATTTGAAATAATATTCTTTTCCAAATATGTCCATAGAATTTTTGAATGTGTATAAGATTAGCCATAGCTTACGACTGAAATTTCCATGTTCGTCATGATTTTGCGAATCCATAAAATTAGTCACGAAGATTGCGAAGCTGCCTCAGCAAAAATCTAAGCAATCCCATTGGCCCAAAGTCGATTCCAAGAGTAAACGTTGATCTGTTGACAAACAACCCAAGTGGTTCCATTCCATCCAATGGCGTATCTCATAGCAACGATTTTTCCTGTGCTATTTACACCCCACTATCCTCTGCGTCTTCCATACAAAAACTCCGTTTTCTTCACAAGCAAATCTCTAGGTACAACTCACTCTTTTTCTGCTGAGAGAAATTTGGAAAAAATAAGCGTTTCAAAACAACCAATTATTCGAGGGACGCCGATGGCCGACCTTTATTTCCGAATTAATATTAATTAATAGATAGATTCCTAGATAGCTGTATCTTGGTGATTATTTTTTTCATTTTTTCCACCTAGGATTAGTAATTGTTGTATTTTTATTATAATTCATATTTTTTTCTTAGTCTGTAAATTTGTTTTGTAGTTTATGTAAATGTATGACTGTATTCTGCTATATTGTTTTTTAATCTGCATTCTTCCGGGTTTGTGAACCCACTTCTCTTTTGTAAAGAAAGAAAATTTGGAACACGCCCCTTTAAGAATTAGTGGCTTAAAATCCCTAAAATCCGTCTTTGTCGACGTTCCTTCTCTCATTCAGTCGTATTCGGAGAAAACCAGAAAGGAAACCTCCCTTTTAACAACACTCAAAGTCCATTTTGAAAGAAATACTTTCATTTTCAGGAGTGATTAGGTACTATTTTTGTGAGTGTTTCTCGACAACGGGTTTTTTCTTTGTCAACCATGAGCCGTGAAGATTTTTTCCGCACTCTTCTTTTTCTTTTTATTCGTATTATTACATACATATTATGACGACGTACGAGGTGGGAGAGAGACCCACATGGGCCTAAACTTGTCAATAAAGAGTAAAAAAAACAAACAAATTCCTTCGCGAAACCTATCCCTCGAGACCCCTTTCCTTAACTTGTTTATGATACTCGATCGATATCCAAGCCTCTATTTCTTTAAAAACGTTCCGACGTTTTCGTGAAGCTGGATCTTGACGCCTTCCGCTTTTTCCCCGCGCACACATCGATTCTCTAGTCGATAGATTCTTTGATCGATAACCCATCAGCCCCATCCCGGCGGGTTGTTGAAGGGACGGGTGCTAGGAAAAGTGGGTGTAGACACGGGTATCACCGAAGCCTTGACCTACATGACACAGAGAGCACTCGAAAACAAGCCGAACACCTGCCGCGTATGCAAATACCCCGCTATTTGAACTCGCAAACGACATGCGATGAAAGGGTTTTCCCGAAGAACGCATCCGTCCCGGGATGAAGTTTGCGACCGCGAACTCTGGATGATAAAGATTCGGTGAATTCGCGCCATCGGTTTTATTGCCGCGATCAAATCGACGGGGAATGTGTGTGGAAGTGTTTGACGTCTTCGCGGAGTGGTTTACTGCCGAATTGCGCTGATTCTCATCGGTAATCAGTTGCGTTTCTCGGAGTTTTGATCTGAAGAAAGTTTTGGGCTGAAAGAAAGAAGGGAGGGATATTTAGCGTGATTAAATTTTTGACCGGGGAAGATATTTTTTATTTTTCATTGACGTTAATTTGGAAGGAAGTAATTCGATTTGGAGATACAGGTATGTTATTCTGATGGTTCTGACTGTGTTTTGGCCCATGTTTGACTCCCTACCTCATGACTCAATTTCTCGTTACAGTATTTACAAAGATGAATAGAGAAACAAAAATATGCATGACATTGTGGGAAAATATACTTGCATACGTTGGTTGTAATAGAAAACCCGTTGAATAAAATGGTTAAGATATATAGACTTACAAAGCAGAAAACTTGCAATACAAAATTTAGTATAATAAACTGAATGAAAATTAATAAAATTCATACTGTGTAAGGATGGCAATTATATGTAGAAAAAAGAAAAAAATTATGTTTTCAAAAAGAAATAAAGTGCAAACAACACGGCTTTGTAAGTTTTGAAATGCTAATGATTACTTGTTTATCTTATGTCAGTTTAAATAGATTCATTAAAATTTTCAGAATTTTTATGGTAATTAATAAATTTTCTCCGCTAGTTTTTAATAAATTGAATGATATCCCAAAATTAAAACCATGAATCGAAATTGAAAATATCAAAATAAATAAGCCTAAAATTAAATACTTGAAAATTTGTAGTCTCAATGTCGCCTTCAATAAAATTAATTCAATTTGTATTACGAATAGTATTTTTTTCGGAACTACCTCCGGTTATTACAGATTACAGTTGGCACTTGAATGCACACAAATTATTTATTTTAAGTTATAGACTCACGTAAAATCATACCTATGTTTGTTATAAGGAGTATCACTATTTAATTATCATCTTCATACGTACCAAAATACCTAAAAACGTGCTTGTTTTCCTCAGCTTTTGATGGATTACAAATAAATTCAGTTCGAAAGTAATATTCAACGTTTGGGAAGACTTACGGCCAGATTGGAAAACTTTATCCTAGATTGTCATCTTTACTAGTCGGGATAATCAATGGCAAAGAAGCGTAGGCCTGAAATCCGGACTCGTCAGCGGGATTTAGCCGCGCCGTGATTCCGTCGTCAGAAGTCGAACATTCTTGCGAGCTGACGGATAGAGAGGGAGGATCGAATAAATCCAAGTTTTTACGGGCGAAAGCGGGAGCTTAAAAATAGAAGGAAGAGCTTCCACTCCTCTCACGGAAATTTCCGAGCTTTTGGGCGCTTGAATAAACAGAGGATTGGATTCTCCGCCATCGATCGGCGAGATAGCGCGAAAAAATAAGGCGTTCTGCCCTATCCGTTGCCTTTATCATTCGCGCCTCGACGTCATGACAACTTCAATACCCCAATTCCGATCCTTTTTCGGTTAAGAAACGCGTCGGCTCCGGCTGACATTCGAAATTCGACGCCGCCGAATAAAATGGTTTCGTCGATGTTTTTATCTGCTCCAATCCCCTCTGTTTCTCTCCGGGTAGCGCCTCAGGAAGCGTTCAGTTGTTTGTCCCGTTCCTCTACTGCGTTAAGCACATTCCCCGTGAGTTTTGGTTGCCTTAATGAAGCTAACTTATGCATCGGTAAAGGGCGGATTAATATACATGCATATCCTGCGAGTTGCCTCTGGGTGTGTGGCAAAGGGTGAATGTACTTGGATGGGTGGGTGGGTTTATAATTGAGCAGGAAGGATTTAAGCTGAATTTCTTATCCATATGACGGACTCAACCGTATAAAATGAAAGTATATCCATTATAATTTATTATTACATCTACTTGCCGAAACAGAGCTATTGTATTTGTTTTTTACTCTTTTGATATATCAGGTAAAATTCCCTTAATATTATTGTTTGCAAGTCCCGAAATTGATTCTTAAAGTATCTAGTTCTATCATCAATTAGTTATAATATTCTTAAGGGTTTCAGTTCGTTCTTTGGTATCAGGGTTGCTCTAAATGATTTTTTTAACAATTCTTAATAAAATGAACTACTTCTCACTAAGCTTTTTCTGACTTTCTTGCACAAAATTTGTACTGAAGGTTTTCATAGAGTACATGCATACTCAAACTGAGACCTAACTAACCTAAAATAAGATCAATCGTTGACTTTTTCTTCGTTTTAACCAACTTTTCTTCATAAAGCTAAGTTTCTCAATTGACCTTTCACATATGCTACGGATGATGGACCCCATGAAAATTATTCGTGTAAATATTTAACATATTTTGTTACGTACCTTCATTGCATGTAGCTACATAGTTAAGGCTCAGAAGATAACTTTGCTTATCATCCACCGAAACTTAAAAAAAAATCTGCTGTTAACGACATCAATCTTCATGTAAGTTACTGGGAAAGAATGCCACACATAATCGACACTTAAAATTTTGTGCAATAATAACTTATCAAATGGAAACAGGATGAATCACAATTTCTACTATTTACAAAGGCAACCATTCCCTAGCCAGAAAAATCCTATTAGCAGGGATTCGAACCCGGGACCTTAGTGTTGGAGCGTTATCACTTAGGCATGCTAACGACTCCGCCTCCACGGCCGATGTGGTAGCTCTAATGCTCTAATGTATGTCTTAACCATTATTATATTATTCAAACGATACTTTCTCCAAATCGTTCCTAAGCCTTTAAAACCTTTATTTTATTCCATGATAAACATCTAAAACGTTATGATAGGAAATCGCTCTACGTATTTTAACTCAATATCCTCTTTTCTTCAATATGAACCGAAAGTTTTGGATCTTTTTGTACTCTTATCGTCAGATTAAAACTTTCTCGATACTTGGAAGCCCGATTTAGTTTGCTGGTAATGGCTCATTGATAGTTCTGAATTGAGCGAATACCCACACCGCATATCCAGCGATTACGCTATCGGCTTTGAGGAAATGAGACCATACGGAAACCCAAGAAGTAGGTTAAAGTTGAAATTTATGCAAGTTCTGCTCTGTGCTGCCGCGTTACGGAGGAATATACGAACCAAAAAATTCCGACGCTTTCCACACCTTATCGCTACTTGCATCTTATAGAGAACTAATAGAAGTAGGAACATATCTCCGAAAGAATGAAGAATGGGTTAAATCTTTTTCTGTACAGTAAGTCCATATGGAATTATGTCGATTTTTATATTCTAGCATCCATTCATGTATTCCGCCGACTCTATTTGTGCTTATAGGTTGTAGAATATAATTCCAGCAGCAAGGTCCTGATTTGCCTTACAAGACAAATAGTAATCTTCAGCTGTAGATGAAGATAGCTGTACTCATACTCGCGAGTTATCGTCAGGGTGTATTGATGGTGTTGTTTACGTAATTGTAAAACTGACTTTAAGTGGAATATTTTCAGGAATAAAACGTCAAAACTCTTTCCATAACGATCAGAATTGTATGTTTAAAATTTTAAGCAGTTGCCTTGAAAAATGTTTTAAAATTTATTTCGCTAAATGTAACTTTATTCCATTTTTAATTATGTCCGAAATTTTTGGCTTTCGAACGAATTAAAGAAATTCAACACATGCATAACTTCTTGAAAGACCTTCAAGTGGAAAATAACCATTATTATACTACTTTTCCGAAATTCAGACCTGAAAGGGTTATGTAAGTTGATTGTTAATCTTTCTTACACCCACTTCCCCAAACAAAACGGATTGAATAAAATTTCCTCCCCAGGAATCCCAGATAATTCTCTTGCGGTGTTCGTAAGAGTCGAAAATTGCTTTCTTTATCCCGATTTCGTTTGATTGGATGGCTTTGGAAGGTCGAGTAAACACGGATCGAATTGGATGCAGCGAGAACTTATCCCGCTTCTGACACAAGTATCCCCCTTAGAGACCTTGGGGTAACATGTTGATATTGCCCCTGTTGATAGCAGCAACCGATTTTCTTGGCAAAGGAGATGTTAATGATCTAGCGAAACTGCCTCCTTTCCTCATTAGCTGCTATTTGCATTAGAGAGGCACTATGCTGCTTCTAATAAGCTTCTGTTCCAAAGGGAAAGCGTTTGTGATTTAGGCTAGCATTTCTATGGTGATTTTGGCCTTCACCTTGTTGATTGAGAGTGTTCCTGTGTCTTTACTGTTCAATGTAATTGGATGAATAAGTTGGAGAGATGGTGTGATTAGCTTAAGAAGATTTGGAGTTTTAACCTTATCTTGATATGCTAAAATGTATTGTTATAAATGTATAATGAATGAAAAGTAATGAAGGAATGGAAGTACATAATATAAAATTGGCTATTATAAAGAAATATTAAGATTCTCCACCCTTATTATAATTCCAAGTTGTATGAAAGGAAAATATTCAGTTCCTGATATGTATTAATAAAATTACTATTTTGTACCTAAGTTAAACTCCAATTTTTGGACGTTTCTCAAGAATTTAATACACCAGATACTTTATGAATGTTGGTGGAGTGGATAGCATTCCGTCTACGCTATTGATCCAAACCCCGTGGTCCCGGTTTCGAATCCCTGCTGATTGGATTTTTCCGATCAGGAAATGGTTGTGTGTGTTCGTTGTTGCTACTGCCTCGGTGAAGTACTTCCTGGAAAGTTCAATAGAGCGTAAAGGGACTTCACCGGTATAGGACAACAGTGGCTAAGCATGAAAAGTATTCTCTCATTGATACAACATTTTGGAAAATAGGGAGATTAAAACTTATTTTTCCATTTTAGTCTACTCTCTGGATTTAAAAGATTTTGTAAGTTTATTTAATTATTCTTACGAAATTGTGCAACATCGTTTCTTTCGTAGCCCTACAAGTATTCTTTCTTTAAAATCGACTCATTCTCCCCTAACTTTTTCTGTAACTACTCTTGTTTTTCATATCAGTCATTCCCTTTCCCAGTCACGATAATGGTACCAATATTTCTGTTATTTTAGGGCGTACCGTATTTTTAACCTTACATTTCGCCCTATTCTTTTTATTTTTCTTCCCAACCACCATCTCCACTTATTTCATAAGGAAAATGCATTTTCCTCCTTCCCCGAGAAAGAAGTTGCTTTCCTTCCCCTTTTTTGCCCTTAATTTTTCCCGCTTATCTTAAGTGATGGCCTTTCCACCCCATACCATAATATTCCATACCTAATAAAGTGCTCCTTTCCTCCTACCTCTTTCGTTCTAAAAAGTTTCATTTGGTTCTGTCTGCACTTAGTTTGCTTCTCCTTACCTAATATTGCAAGTCTATATATTCCAAATGCTAGTCGTTTCTACTTTTTACATATATTAGCTTTGTACCCCTTTCTTGTCCAAAAACTCCTATTCTATGACCCGTTCTTGAGATAGCTAATACCTCTTTGCATATCCTCTAACGAATTTGGTTTCTATAATAGTATAAACCAAGAACCCAGAAAAAATTGTAATCTCCCCCTATGTACATTCAGTTCTCTATAAGAGCATTATCGGGGCATAGTTAGAATGTAGCCCCTGATGATGGTTTCTTCTCACAGAGGGCAAAATTTGCATAGGGTGAGGTTACAACTTTTGATGTATTTTTAGTTTTACTGCTGCAATATACGTTTTTTATTAGTAGTCCACTATATCCTAAATTTGGTTTTTACTATCAGCTCTCATTTTATTCAGATTCTACATAAGATTACCCTTTTCATCATTATATTCCCACTGAGCATTAAGAATCCGATTTTTCATACGTCAGTTCTGTATCTATCGAAATTTTTTCTTCTCTCATCAGAGGAGATATTCTACCTCGCAGTACAATTTTTCCAGCGAAAATAATGGCCAAAATGAATGCTGTCTCTTTAAAAAATTATTTAATGTTAATCCTAAATAGCCATTAAACTTTTTAATAAATAATTTATGCCTACAAATCGTTAAATGTAAATACATTGGACTCTTTCATAGTAAATAGAGTATTAAATATTAATGAAATAATTAAAACCGAAAATTCATTTTAATAAAAATTGAAAAAAAGGGTTAACATTTCCATATATTACAAGAACTAGAAAAGAAAGATTCAGAAAAAAATATTTAAATTTCAAATATGTTCATGGAATATGCTGCGGGTGATTTTTTAAACTTAAATTTCCATTATCTACTTGATATGAATATCCATGCTCAACTTAATACAAATTTATTATAAATATGCGTAAATCTAAAACTGAAAAGAATGTTGATGTCATAATTGAGTTTAATATTCAGCGCTCAGGTTAAACATCCACGAGTGGGTAGGTGAAGCTTCTTTTGAATTGAAAAGTTATTTTTCATTCGTGGATTTAATGAGCAAAAATCATCGTGTAACACTCTTAAGATTACGTTGCAGTTTAAATAACTCCCGCGTATTTTAAAATTTAAGACTTCAGTTCGATAGCTTACGTACGCCCTAGCTGTTTTATTTCGTAAGGCTTCACGTGATTCGCGAACTATTTTACGGCTAAGAAACCCGATCTTCCGAAAGCATCTGCGAAATAACTCTTTTGTGCTGCTCCAATGCTTTTCTAAATTGTAATCCAGTTCCCCGATCATAATTCAATCCATGTTTTACGCACAATTCTGTATCCAGTTACTCGCAGTTTAAGTTCCGCCAGTCAAAATTTTAGTTCCTGTTACTGGAACAATTTACTTTTAGATAAAATTAACTGCATTGCTAAAATTTCATTATTTATTTATTTATTTAGATGGGGTGGCAATTTGGTGTAATCAGATGGCAACGGTCACATTCGCACATTTATTTTGCTCTTCAACCTTTTCGTTAATATTTTTAAAGGAATTGGGTCACCTTGAATGGAATACGTTAATTATGCTAATAATATTTGTGTAAAATAAATTTCCATTTGGCGGATACAATATTAGGGTTTTTTATACGATATTAATCAAATATTAAAAGGATATGACTTTTTAATCGTAGTAGTAAGGATTTATCGAGAGAAGTGTAATATTTTTAACAGATGAAGCATTAAAATGTGAATATCACTTTACCAGCTGTCGGTTTTAAAGCCTGGTATATTTATAAATCATTTCCTGATATGTCTGGAAACATTATTTTCTAATAAAATTTTCCACACTTTATGTCCCAGTGCGCGATTATGAACCAAGGGATAGTTCGAAATAATTTTAAAGGAATTATATGGTTTCTTCGATGTAAATTAGCTATCGACATTTTTATTATTTTCCTTAGGTTTTTCGATCTCATATTAAGCGCACTAAATCCTTCTGACGAAGTACTTAAGTCATTGCGAATAGATTTGGTTCTACAGCGTATTAAACTAGAAGTAGTTGTGCCCGTAACGAAGTTATTCTCAGAAATATGTACGAGTCTGCCTCTTCTTCTTAGTTTCCTTTGGTTAACAAGTTTTTCATCACACTTTTTGCTTACGCTGCTGAAATAGAACATTCGCTTATCATTAAAATGTTAATATCCTCGTAAATTTGAAGTTAGTTTGGAATTAAATAATTCACAACTTGAATTTTTTTACAGATTTCTTATTGGAATGGAAATTACTGAATATAATTTATTTAAGTTTTATTCCTTTGATATTGTATATAATATGTGATAGATCATTACTGGGTGGAATGCATTGTAGAAAGAAATACATATTCTTGGTATTTTCCACATTTTCGACTATGTAATTTTCTTTCAGAAATGATTTCATGTAAAACGTCTCAAGTAAAAATATTGATTTGGAAGTTACCACGTGTTTCTATGTTTCTTTTCGTGGATTTCATCTAGACATTTTTATGTACGAAATTTCATTTCATGCTTAACTTAAAACTGTACTTTTTGCCAACTTCCGTTTTGCGAATTTTCTTCGGAAATGAATAAAAATCATATCAGAAGGTACATCTGTAAAAGCTATCCTTCCCGAATCCCGAAATTGATGCACCGATTTCGTAATAAGACTTTCCCTCCATTCACTAAATCTTCATCGGTCCCGTGTCAATTCCGTTTCTGGATTTCCATCGCCTTTGTTCATTCCCACCCTTATCCACTTCCCACGCCCATTCCTACCCTTTCTTTCCACCGCCGATTCCCATTTATTTCAGAGTTTTCGCGTCGGTTCCCCTTTTTATCGCGCGCTTCCGGGAATTCTCCTTTCCAAAAACTCTTTTCCGGACGATATTTACAACCTCTCCTTCCCCCGCCTCCTAATTTCACCCTGTTTCCCTCGCTGATGTCTTTTTTCCCGTCTATATAACCAAACCTCTCAGCTCATACTTCCTTATAAAACCCCGTTCCGAATTTAACTCTTTTTCCCCTTTTCGAATCTGTCCATCCGACTTTTACTGCAAATCTCTTTTTTCTGAGCGCATCTGTATCCCTCCGCGGCCAATACTGCCGTAGTCGGGTCGGAGATTTTTATCTCTCCCCTACTGCTTGCTTCATTTGCAACCCCCCCTGCCAGATCTCAACCCTTCTGCCAGCAATAGTATATTTCGAGCTTTACACGTGGTATCCGAGTACTCACTTTATATTTTTCTCTGAGTTGTTAGTATTTATCTTTAGACAAGTCTAATATGTTCCACCCTGTATAATATACTTTGTATTTAATATTGATTTTGTCACAATTTTGTCATTAGAACAGAAGCCAATCGTCGATGGTAGCGTGAAGTTTTGTAGTAACATTGGAGGGAAATCCCACAAACAACTAAGTAAGAAAAGTAAACAACATTTTAGCCAATATAACTATGTAGTTACATTCATACGTTTACACATTCCAGACAAAAATTCATATGGTTAAGATAAATGCATGAAATATGCGTACGTTGAACATATATTGTATGTATCTATGTATTTAGTCAGTAAACACGGACTTACACAGTATGTTTAGTGAGTTCTGAATCGGTCGGTTGCAATTTTCCCAAAAAATATGACGCTCATATGATGTACGATATGATGCATTAGTGATGTAGAATCATACATGTGTAAGATATCCCATATTATTATCAGGTATCAACGTATGCTAACAAACATGCCTTGACAAGAATTCTGACTCAGTACCTCGGTGCTGTAAAGTTTGAACAGTAATCTATTAACCTGCTTAACGATAGAGAAATCCCAACAAGTTGTTCAGAATTTGGTAACTACTCAATCTAAAATTTCTTAGAGTTATTGAAAAGATTCTAGAATTAACTACTGGTCCCACGTTTCCAATATGTTTGAGTTTTCTTCAATTCAGAAACTCCAGTATAATTCTACCAAAACCACAGATAGAATCTCAAAATCCAAGCATTCACGTCACCATTCCTAATAATATTTGGATACGCCCATGATTTAAATAGGGAAACTCTAGATGATTCTCCAAAACCTAGAGCCTTCTTGTTTATTAGAGATATTTAGTGAACCTGCATGTAACCTCCTATATTTTTCTTCGTCGTTCCGCAGTATTTAGGCCGCTTGGTTTCTCTTGGGGTGACTGCCAAATCGAGGGGTTTAGCGGAATTAATGCCTGTGTTCGAACTTTCTCCGTTGCTTTTGGACTCGTTGCTTGAGAAATGCGGGATGCTGTCTTGGCTCTTCCATATTTCCTGCAGGCAATCCCCAGTGCGTTCTCCTCTGTACCAGAACGGTCTGTCTCTAGTATGTCTTTAACTTCGTTTGTCTTTGCTGTTCTCTTCATTAACTCGCATCTTAGTCTATCATTTGATGGTGAGTTACCCCAGGGTATTACGTCATAATGTTGACCCTATGGTCTATATTTGCTATCTGTATAATGCTATCTTATGTCTTACTCATGTCTCTCAGATGACTATATGCTACTGTGTGACTATGTGACATTCTTAGAGTGTTAGCTGTCTGAAGTTGCTTAGATTTCTGCTTGTTATGCGTCGAGTATGCGACTCTGTGAAATAAGCTTGTGTGATAATGTCTACTGTAGAAGCAGTTAGGGAACCCACCAGATTCTTATTAAGGTAGCGATACTAGATTAAGACTTTTCAATAGAAAACTTGTACAAGACCAGAAAATTTATTTGTGTACTTGTACACAAAAAGTTTTAATCGACATGAAGTTCCACCAAATCTACTTAGACAATAATCAATTTTAGCGATACTAGTTTTGTATAATATTTGAATTTTCTAAATGAATACTAATTAAACTTAGGAAGAGTTCTACAATTATATTTTTATTACAGTAGGAGTATCCCTTTTAAAGTTTTTCGTTAGTTTAAGTTCAAATCTAGTTAGCTTTGAGATACATTTAGAACGTTCTTATCTGCACGCCTAAATGTTGTCCTTTCTCTTAATAAGAAAAATATTTAGTTTTTTGTTACTTTAAGTAATCAGTTCGATTTTACACCTCCTTTAATGGTTAAATTGTTGCGAGCACTTCTTTAAGGGAGCTAGTTTTTAGTTCCTAATAATTACTACCAGAAAGCTATAGATCTTTTTAATTCGACCTTGAAAAGCGTTCCTTGTTTCTGTAGAACCCAATAAATTTTATATAATTCATTTGTTGAGATGATTTCTAATCACTTTATTAACCCATTTTCATATTTTTTCGACGTATTATTTATTAGCTAATGGGTTCCTACAGTCAATGAACTTTTTATTAAAAATCCAAAAAAATGGAAATCGTGTTTCCATTTTTAATGGAAATCGTATAAAAGCCTGTCATAGCTGAAAGCTTCCTGAGTAATTGGTTTCCGAGTTTGACTATAGCTTCTGAATTCAACTCATTCTTTTATGTGTCTATTTTTCAGTTTTCATTGAGTTTATGATGTGAACACTTGGGTCTATCACTTTCGAATTATTGTCAATTCATTAACTTAACGTCTCTCTTGTGTCATTTCGTCGTTCAACGCTAACACTAATTATTAACAAATTGTAAAATAAGAAGAAAATATTTTTCGAAAAATATAAATTTTTAATATAGACCTTTCGTTGTAATGAAATTTATGGAAAATTGGATTTCATTCGAAGGAAATTGTTTTGATTTTTTGTTAGCTTCAATATCATTGAAGTGTATTAAATATTGTAATTGTAAAACGATAATTTAATTGCATATGTTCGAATCATATCACTAATGAAAACGTTAGATAAGCAAGAAAACAGCATCGAAGAAAATAGAAGAATAATCTTATATATATTTAGGGCAGAGGTTCAGTTATGGATGAAAGGAGTGAATTGCAGGGTTTTCTTTGGGTTTTTCAGCTTACGAAATAAAACGCCAAGTTTAATACCAGAGCTCTATAAGAGTTAACATGCTTTCCAAAAACTGTCTCCTTAACATCGTGTAATTGGTGCAAATATCGTGATATTCACTTAAGCAATGAATTCTACCAAACCCGAGTTACAACAAAAGCAATATCAATATAATCTTTACCATTTTCCTCTTATATGGTTTTTCCATCAGCGTACCGATCAATCTCATTAATCCTAGTCCATCTTCCCCCATATCCCTTTTACCAGTTCCTGAATTTCACTTTACACACCCTTCCAACCTCCCCCTTTGCATTCATTTCAGTAGTGACAAAAGGACTAGTTGAGAGTGGCTGTATGAACGCCCTGGGTGGTTTTATCTCTCTCTCTCTCTCTGTACATAGTCAAATGGTGTGGAATCCTGTATCGCCCCCGTAACACGCGATCGATTCAAACCCCATCCCTCGACCCTGTTTCCCCACACTTTTTCAACCCTTCCGCACTGGCGTGCTCACGGTTAACTTGCTTCTATCAACAGTGTTCACGCTCAGAGTCTAGTCGCTCCATTACTTTTTACAGTTGACCAAAACCCAAACCCTTCGGTCATTATTTTTATCGAGATTGGTCGACGCCAAAAGTTGTGAGGGCATCGGTGTTTTCTGCTATAATTAAGGGAAAATCGCGGGGTGGTGGTTGATCTGGTCCCGGTTGGTTTCATACTCGAGTAAATTTAAGTTTATTCGGTGAAATATGAATTTACGAAACTTATGAACCATCTAGTACGGTAAAGTTACGGTTCTGTTCGATGTTCCGGGTGATTTCAGCAGTTTGGAACCATTTATAATTTTAATGAATCAGATCACGCGTGCAGAATGGATATTAATAATACAGATTTGTAAAGGATGTAAATTAAAACTAGTAAAAATATATCGGAATTTCTCAAAGCCGTATAATGTATAGTTCTGAAATTAAACTTCCAAGTACTAAATATTTTGGGTATGTATTGAATAGGTATATATTAAAAAACTATTACTATTTGTGATTAATTCAAGTGATAAATCCTAAAATTTTAAGTTTATTAATTATCTTAGAATATTTTCTATATATTTTACTATTTATATTTATTTTCAAACTAATATTTAACCAGAAAAGGAAAGAAGCCTTATGAAATAAAGTGAAGAGATCTGAAAATTGTACGCGGCCTCTGTTTCTTCTTTTCATTTTATACATTTTCCTATTTTATACAAACCTCTTACTATTATAAATCTCTGTATAAGTGAGAACCATTGATTTTTAATCTTTACTAAATCAAATTTATATATCCGAGGAATTAAAGCACAACAAACCAAATGTAACAAAAATGTATTCCTTAAAGAACTGTGTCAAACCAGTCGCAAAACTAAGAGGATTCAATGTAACACAACTATTTTTTCCTATGATATTAGGAATTAAAACTTTTTCTATGGTTTCGTCGAAATATATCTAGTGAAGCAAATAAATGAAAGATACCGCACTTTTGGTGTCCTATCTTATTTTCTCAGAACACCGGGGAACGAGAAGAGGAACGCCGACAAAAACGGCTATAGGAGAATTTAAACCTCTAATATCTAGTGAAATAAACGCATACTGACAATATATTGCATATAATTTTGTTTTTAACGAGCTGTAGCCAATTTCGAATTACCTTACGCCCGATAATTTAATTAGTATATGGGAAAATATTTTTCCCTTCTATTCCTATACTCAAGAAAAACAAAAAAATACTGGTTTAGTAAATTTGCACTGTAGAATTGGATATTAATTTTTCAATGGGATTCAATCAGTCTTCTTATTTTGTTAAGATATTTTTAAGATGGTTTACTTTTGCACATCATAATTTCGATTAAGGAAACAAAAATAGGGTATTTTTTCAGAGGGAAGCTCTCCTAGAGAACGTCCCTTCTAATCCTTAATTCTTTCTTTTCATCGATTCGACTCTTTCGATGGCTGAGAGCATTAAAAGCTTTCAACGGAAACGAAAGCTTTTGATTTTATTACATCTCAACGCTTTCATTACGATAGAAATCTTCATTTTCGGTCCCATTGGAAATTTCCGATACCCTCGCTGAATGGAGAAAGCTCTCATCACAACTCCCGTGCGAATTCTTTTGTCCTTTTTCAGGAACTTAATAATACACATTCCTTAAATTTAAGAGAGAAAACCTTTGCTATTTCCTCAAAAGAGATTTGAGATATTTGTAAGAATGTGCTATTATTGCTGTCTTCTTTAGAAGAATTTCAATTGCATAGTTATTGTAACGTTTATCTATGAAGATTGTGCTGCATAAAAATAGATTGATTTGATAATTTCATCGATCATAGCTATTACGTATTTATATTTTCCTATTCCTCAAATATTCAACGAAAGTTTTCTCTTTTCCTTTGAATAGTGTGTTTGTCAGCTTTACTATACGAAATTCAATACTCCTTTAATTAACCTAATAATTTTCAAATCCGTGAAGTTACTCGAAAAAGGAAACTTTTTTTGGCTCATTGTTGAATTTGTTTAATGTTGTTAACTTTTCCGAAAATTTCTTCTCAGCTCATAGTTCTTCTATATAAATAATTATCTTTATTAAGCTAAACAAGTTATAAGCCAAACACCTTATAGAGACATAATAAACTAAACATTATTACAGAGCATAGAATTCTTTGAATTAAAAATATCTACATGTACATACTAAGATATTTTAGTTGGATGTTTCTTTTCTGTTACATCTACGGTCATTCAGACCTTAGAGACATAATGTATTACTGTATGGTCTTCACTGTATGGTACACTGTATGGTCTTCACATACCTTTTATTTATCAAATAGATGTAATATAGGTAATTATTAGTAGAGGATTGTTTATTTGACACGCCATATTTGTATGTACATATCACCGTAGCCAATTTCCATACATTTATATTAAAATTCAGGACAATATAGTTGCAAAATGTTATGAAAGAAAAGAAATCTTCTCTTTCAAGCCCCTATAAAAGCTTAAAATTTAAAAAAGTCACAATGAAACCACATGATTTCCTATGGTCACAGACTGAGTTTTCCCTTTTTTCTGAATATTGTCATCCAGATATTGATTCGAAGTATGTAGCCGAGAAGAAATAAATGAATCGAATGTATAGATTTCTTATATTTTGCGCAAACCTGTTTTCGTTTTATTCGAAGTAATATAACAAAACAATGGAGGGAGTCATCCATGTTGTCAACATCGCTCGCCCACGAATTTAACTTAATTCCACGTACTCGTGCGGAAAATGGGACGCCCACCTTTCTCCCAACGAACCTCTCCATTCAGTTCGCAGATACCGCAGGATAGAGTAGTGCCTTCTCGGAAGCTCACGGCAGATGCGCGCACTCAGTTCCCTATACTCGTCACAGAAAACTTGCGCATCTTTAGTGCCGCGGGCTTTTGTGAATACCTTACTTCCCCTCCCACCCACATATATTGGGGACACTTACTTCTCACTTTATGCACTTTTTCTTTATACCTTTCCTCCTACATTCCCACGGACTCGTTTTAGCCTCCCACGTCCAGAAATGGCCACGTCTCCTACCCCAAGGCAATGGGATGGGGAATCCCATCGGAATATCAAGTGTTCGTAGAATGGGGTCCATATATAGGTATTTCTTATTCTTTTTCCCCCTGATTCCTTCTCCGGTTCCCTCCTCGATGCCTCCCACGCCGAATCGGTGGATACTTTCTTCGTTTTTTTTATCCTCGCCGCTGCGAAATGGAGTCCACCCCATTCCCATGCTCTTTAGTGTCTTTTTCGCAAAAAAGAGATGATTTACTCTTATGGGGTTCCTCTCTATGAATGAGACTATTCTGGTGCAATTGAAAGGGATGTCGGTGCTAAATTAGGTCTTTTTCAATAAGCCGCAGTGAAAACAAGAATGGGAATAAAGATTGCGGCTTTTTGCGAAGCGAAATTTCAGTTATCACAATTATATAATGAAATTTGTCGAGTGAAACTTGTTGGACTTGAATGCTCAATGATCTGTTATAGTCAAAAAATGTGTACAATCTGCAGAATTAATTAAAACAAAATGAAAATACGAGTATGCCCGGTTCCTGAGAATAGTATCGTCAGGCATGCTTAAGTGTTTGATATTGCCCTGATGGGATTAGCAGTGTAAAATCAATATTATATGTATAAGAAGCCCTAAATAATTAATTTAATTTAAAAATTTAATAAACGACATTATTATACTTATTTATAATGTAGAGGTTCAAAAATACCTAACAGTAAATAATGGAAAACCTGATGACCCAAATACATTCAAATCTTTTAAGCCTTCATCAGAGTTTCAACAGTTGGAAAATTCAAGTCAGTTTTGACACCATTTTCATAATTATTTTCTCTATGTTATTAATTAGATTATTTTGATAGAATTTGGATGCAGCTGTGAAATTTATACACTATTAGTATTGTTATTAATTGTTGTTATTCTCTTGTGGTATTCAGCTTGATTTCATGTCGGCGCTCACTGATTTGAAACTCTCTTAACGATGGATGAACTCAATTAATTTACTCTCACTTGGAAGCTCTCTTATTAACTGTAATAGATGAAAATGTTTCCCAAGAGAATGAATCATAGATTTCGACAACCATCACAGACAACCGATAAAGGAGGATGCTGCAAAGAGTTAAAATTGACTATGATTTTAATGATTTGCTAAAATACTACTATTAGATTAATGATTGGAATAAATTAGTTAAGAAATTGTTCGATTATATTCTACAATTTTGAATTAACGGATATTGTTTTACAGTTAATTAAAAGTATGATTTTTAACCTTATTAAGGTTTAATCTGATGAAATTTAATGCATTTTTACTGTAGAGAATATTTTAAAAATTGTATTACAATATTATAGGAATCATTATCTTGAAATTAGATTTATGGACATCATCAGTATATTGCTGTGTATATAAAAAAGAGAAAGACTCAGCTCTTGCATTCAGATCGTCGTGAAAATCACTCGTAACGGAGTCTTGCCAGAAAGTGTGCCGAGAAGGGATCTGCGAGCGTCTGTTCACAGAGGCGTGCATATCCGAGACAATATCGCTGAAGTAAGAGGCTTTTGCGATTTTTTCACTCAGAAGTGTCTCCTACTTCACGAAATACGTTTTTACCGCCTCGAGGACTCTTGATTGCTAAGTTATTGCCCCCGCACAATTTTCTGCCCCGTTTATTCTCACTGCAGAATCTCTTTAGATGAGTGCCATGAGTGCTAAAGGTCTTCATACAGATGCAATACTAGTTGAGTGCGCATGTGAGAAATTTGTGGAGATTTTCATCTGTGATATGTGCTACTTCACGGATAGTAACCAAAAGATTGGTATTGTACAAAACTGCTCGTCACATGATGTTAAATTTGATTGATTTTCGATGAAAATATTACTATATAGATCATGATATTATGTAACCTTTTTCCTAAGAATGTATTAATTTTATTTTCCTGTAACCCTTGATTTCGAGCGGTGAATATTACGGTATTATTTAATACACATTAAGTTTTCTAGAGTATTTTTTCCCTGAAGTGGGTCTAGCTCTAAATCCTCTGAAGATAGAAAATTGCTCTTGAATAAGATACACTACTTGTAGTTCGTACAACTATTTTTAGCGCATATTTTCAAAACGTGTATGAGGTTTTCTATGATTAATTTAGCAAGCACATTTAAAAAACAGAGCATAATATCATATTATACAAATTTGGCTTAGTGGAGAGCAGGTGTACGATTTTTTCCAACACCTACATAAGATGGTGATATGATGTGAAATCATGGGTAATTGGGAAGAAAAATTAATAAAATAGGAGCCAAAGGTTGCATTACATAAGTCTTTATTTATTGAAGTAACTTTAATGAAAAAGGTATATATCTTTGTTTTTGTTTTTTTTTATAAGCCATCGTAATATGGTGCATCCTCCACTAAATGACTGATCCTGCATAGGTGCACCCTGTATGGATTTCTATCACGTTCTTCTACATATTCTATGTTTGAAGCGTCAAAAAATTGGATCTGATGTCTCCATACTTAATAAAAGTGCACCATATTAAAGAAGCAACACACTTGATAATTTCCACAGACTATTTATTATTTAAAGGCGACTAGTTTCGTCTTTAAATAGACATCTCCAGGAATGTTCATCTCAACATTTTATTATGTACAACCAAACTTTCGAGATTATTTTCCCCGGATATTTTTGGTAGACGAAGCTAATCACCTTTAAAAAAATCTTTGGAAATTACCAAGAGTGTTGCTTCTTTAATGTGACGAGAAATTAGATATGAATAAAGTGCTACTTATCAGCTGCGATCTATATTACTACTTGTATCAAGTATTCCATTGATTTTTGGGTTTAGTTTGATAAAAACTCCTTCAGATTCTTTCAACTCTAATCCCTCACTCACAACCAATATTATACCACAAAAAAATTAACATTTTCTTAGAAATACCGTAATACTGCTTTTTCCGAATGCCGTCAGCAAGGAGGTATGGAGCGCCGCAAAATACAGCTATGGGAGATCTTTAACCTCTAACCAGTAACTATAATAAAAAACGTCCATATTTTTGGTTTCCGATTTACTTCATTTAATTTTTCAAACCCATTTTCGGGACGCCCTGTAAAAATTAGTATCCTATTGTTCTGCATATTTATAAATGTTAGAAAATTAAATAGAAAGTGCTTATTACCAGCAATGATCGTATTTACTCTTTTTGTCGAGTTATTCCATCGATACACACGTCACGCTGGATAGAAACTCCGTTGTTTCAACTCTAATCCCTCTCTCATAACCAAGCGACGCCACTACTTATTGAAACCCGATTTTGACGCCTCCCCGGAGCAGTTCGCCCCGATGGATTCCTCACATCGTACCCTTTTACGGGGTTTTCCGTTTTTCGGAACCCTTTTACGGCGCCTTTCCAAGGGATCGCAAACCCTTTCATAAGGCGGGCGAATAAAGGCGGCTTAAAATCAGCCGATGCAGAGTCCAAGGGCGCGCGGTGGGTAATCATATCGATTTTAATATCCAAGAGGCAGGAGCTTCTCGGAATGGTTGGCGGTGTAAAAAAAAAAGAAAAGGGTGTTGCAGGAAGAGAACTAACTTCATAAGGGTCCCCGTTTAAAGCCTGGTGGGATTGGAGGTGGTGGAGAAAGAGTATGGATTGTGAGGATGAAGTAATCCCAGGAACCCGATACGCTTTTTAAGAATCCCAAACGAAAAAGCCAGCCTCTTACGTGAGCGGAATTTTATAAGGTCGCTTATTTCTCGGGTCGTTTTTGTCGAGGACGCTTTTGGATATATTGTATATGAAAGGCTTAAAAATTAGCCTGGATTGAGGAAGGCTAGGTTCCTTGAGAGAGGATTTTGAAGAAAATTGGATTTTCGGAAATGTTCTATCAATTAGCAGTAAATTCCTTTGCGTTGCTAAAACTATTGGCAATGGCTGGAATGTACTTTACTTTTACTTTTGCTAATAAAAAATAGGATTTTCGTAAAGATGTGGGTTAATTTTTCAGGATCAGGATTTGTTAAGTATAAACAAGAAAATTAGGTAAAGGTATTTGCACGAAATGGCGTGTGCAAAGGAAGAATAGAATTGAAAAAAGTCCGACGGGACTGGGAATCGAACCCGGGTCTCCCGATTGCTGGTCACGTACTCTGTCCGTTGAGCTGTTTCGCCGGAAAATTCTCTCAAGAGACGGGAGAGTATGTCATCACATAGTCTCCCGAATAGCTTGGGTTCCGGCGGGATAGCTCAACGGACAGAGCACCTGAACGGCAATCGGGAGACCCGGGTTCGATTCCCGGTCCCATCGGACTTTTTTCAAGTCTATTCTTCCTTTGTTAAGTATATTAGGAATTTGACCTCTACGCTCAGAAATACATATTCTTCCAAAATTATGTTCAACTTTGTGATAGTTATGAAGGGTGTTGAGATTACAGCTACCTACTAAGTCATTAAACTTGTTAAGTTACAAAAAAATTTCGCTGACACTTAGATTTAATTTTTCTAATCGTATATCCTCGGAAAAATCTATTATTCTTGAATACTGGCCATTTTTGGTAATGTCTACTGTCCTTTCTTCAACACGGAAGATTTGTAATGGAATTCTGTTTGAGCTTGCTAAAGACTGCGAATGTGAATTCATCCCTGAACTTTTGACTTATAAATCATCATTAATCATCTCTTTGGGGGAATAGCAAAATATTAGTATAATGTGACAGGCATTCATTCGCCTTAGGATGGGAGGGAAATTCCCTTCAAAAATACTCTTGTTTAGTATACATCTCTAAAATAAATCTAACTACGAAAAAAGTATTCGACCACTTATACGAAATACCAATATCAATTGAAAAAAATCAAAATACATAAAATATTTTACATTGTACTGTGAGGAAAAGAATATCACATTTCGAATAATTAATATACATTTATAAATCATATATATATTTGAAATTTTATAATCAATTCTACTTCCACAATACTTAAAATTGTCTGGCACTTACGGGAGAAGTTCTCTAGGTAAAGCATGCTATTACCCTTATCGATAAACAATATTTCGCTACATCGGTTTTCTTTTCACACTACATTATTTTTAATCTTACAATTAGTCTCTAGTTATCTAGTCTTATTAATCTAATTTAATCTTTTAATTATTATATTTTCTCTGGATACCAAGGATACCCTGCTAGAGGAGGAGGAGGATATCCTGCTACGTTGGCTCATTTCAGAACCACATCAATGTAAGTCCCACGATTTTACGTATATATCTTTAGATTTAGAAATTTACGGCTTCGGAGTTTTTCTTTTCATTTGATGAATAGTAAAGTGTATCTTCATGCAAATTCTATACTATCTTGGAATATCTTTGGTCCATTGATACCTTCTTGGTATTTGAATTTCGAATAAATTTAACGCACAAAAACCCAAATATTTGTCTTTGGTTGCGTGGTGCCAGCCAGTTTTAATTTTGGCATCCTACTTTAATCAAGGATCAACTTGTGAGCTTTACCTGTATAAAGCCATTTATCCATTTCTAATTTTACCATGATGTTTTCCATTACCGGGTGCGAAATAGAAACTCATTTGGATACACTAGGGAATTCGGTATGTGGAACGTTAGAATCTTATTTTCATATTTAGAATTATCTTATGCCCCTGACTTAAAAAAAAGTACATTAATATCTTAAATTCATGAGTGTTCTACCTTTTGGTGAGTACACCTACACTCAAATTGCCTATTAAATGCAATCTCCTCAATTTCCTTACAGTTAAGCCCACCCCTTATGTCATCCAACATCTAATATCTTAAAATATTTTTTTATAATTCCATAGCATATAATTAATGAAAAATTTGACCAAAGTGTTACTTTGTGGAGTTCCATGAAAGTAAGAAAATAAATAAGAACAAATTTTCTCTCGGAAACTAGATCCTATTAAAATACAAAAGAACATTTGCTGTAGTACTTTCCCTAGTTTTTTATTTACTGTTCCTCATATTACAAAATAATGCAGAATCGTTATTAAAAGTGGTTCCTGTCGTTAGGATTATAAAATATGTTACGTTTGCACAAAACATTGGGAAATTGTATTTTAACTTGCGTAATGAAAAATAAAATCGGGTTGACTTTAGTGTAAGAGATGCTAAAGATAATAAGGCAAATAGGAAAAACAAACAAATACTGGAGAATGCACGAAAAGTATTTTGGAAGTGTTTTAAAAGAAAAAAATGTACATGAGTAGGAAAATATGAGGAAGAATTTCGAGAAACGAGACCATTAGCATGAATACTCCAAAAGGGTACGATGTTCAAGTATGTTGAATTCTAATATTTCTTACGTTAACCCATCTCTCCAAGTTAGCTTCGTCTTCACTTCGATTACGAATGGCGTTTAGACCTAAAGTACATTCATATCCTTTTCAATTACTGTGTTTATTCTACGGCGGAGTCGAGGAAGGATTGGATGAACTAATATATAGGATCTGAAAAGGATATGCGTCGTGTGCAGAGTATCTTTCTTGCCGTGTCTCCAGTGTGTCGCTCTATTCATTCCAGTCTTAACGCATATATCTCTCGCCTGGCGTTAACATCAAAATGGCGTTGCTGCGTGGGAAAATTGTTCTATGTAAATCGCTTTTCTACGTTGAATATCGCTCGAATTCAAAATATTCACTACACCTGCTAGTGATATAAATTCCCACCAAGCGTGATCCATGATTATGAACTACTTTTATAGCTAGTTCTCTTGGAATTTAATTATCCTAATTCCGAGCTTGGTGAGCTCCAAATAAGTATATTGTCTTATTTAAGGGACATGGAGGACATTTTATGCATGGAGATAGTTGCACTATTTTTATTTTTTATAATTTAACCGCATATTTTATGCCTATTTAAATTCACTATTTGAATATTTAACATTGATTAAATAAATATAATTTTTCGGGCGATGAGATTGAAACAGCCAAGAGATGTTTAACTAATCCTATCGTGAATGTCAATACGTACTGAGATAAATCTAATCGAACTAAATATAACAAATTAATAAAAGTTGAAGAGAAACTTTGGATAAATACACAATATGTGGCAATTAGAAGAAAAAATCCTTTGTAAGAAAACCTGTGATAACTTCCGTAAACATACAGACGGTAATATTTTAAATTTTTAAATAGGAAACCTCAAAGTATGCCATGGAAATAAAATTCAGGATATTAATGTAGTGCATTTTATAGTTTAAAAGAGATAGCAACTTAATAAAGTTCAATTGTTTATAATGAAGGTACTAAAATTAAATATTTTACAGTTAACATTTACAGAGAGCACAAGGTAGGCAATAAAGATAATACAAAAGAGTTTGTTGAATTTCAAACATCGAATTAAATTATGGACCACACACTCAGCTTCTGAAAAAATTGGTTTACGTACCTAAAATCCTACTCAAGTTGATTTTTTCTCACAAATTTTCTTCCACCGAGTAAAAGAGTTGTCAGCTAAATATGCAAACATTTGCGTGGATTCTTAGAAACGTAATCTTCTCATTGGGCTTTGAAAATGTTTGTCATTTATATTTATTGGGATCTATTATGCCTTTATGATGAATTTATTTTATCTGTGCAAGATCCATCTAATGGAAAAAATGTATTCTTTGTGGCAAAGGCCTGGAAAACAGACATTTGTGGCGTAGTAGTTAATATTGAAATGTCAAAATCCCGTTTTTAAAAGGTTTAATGGGATATGGGACTATATAGTCCCAATTACGCCCAATAAAGACGTTTTGTATTGTATTATGTTGGTTTATTCGGTGTTTTCAGTATGTTACTGCAAATTCGTTTATTGCTCTTTATGAATGTCGTTAAATTAAAAAAAACATGATGCCAACGGATATGGCCTATTTTTGCAACGCATGTGATTGTTTGAATAATGATCATGAAATTACTTTTTATACTTTGTGAATTATTAATTGCTAACTGATACCCTTTAATCGGAGAGATGTATATACCTTTTTTGGTTATTTTAGTCGGTTCACCATTGTGCTTAACATATTTCTTTTTCTTCTGAAACTTTGGTCGAAATCCATTGCATACTTTCAGAGACCAAATGGCCAAGTTAAAATTAAAAATGGCAAATTTTTAAAAATCACAGCTTTAAAGGTTAAGGTGACCCTTGAGTCAACCTTATAGATCTTTTGTTCCATTTTGAAGCCGCATCCATTTGAAATACTCGTATTCCTGAAATGGACTAAAACCACGTGACACTTTGGCCATGAGTATACTCAGTTTGATGTCGCACTTGTACACGTGTATAAATGGCATTACTCGTTGTATTTTACTCGTATTTCGTAAATTTTACATCACGTTTATCTTGACAAAGATCTACGTGGTGTGGGTTCATCGTTAAAAATTAAGAAAATATGAATCTGATCATCCTCTTGAACGTGAATATTTCATTTAATTAGTAATTAATCCTCTGATTTATTAATTATCGTTAATTAATATTAAATATATAATCAGTATTTTACTCTGTAAAGTTAACTGTGTCAAGTGTTCAAGAGAGTCATTGATTTCAATTTAGAGAAATACCTCAGTTCAAGCAGCAGAGAAGTCCAGTCGTTTGTGGATATAAATTGCGCAAATATTTCTCAGTAGAGAAAATAACTCGTTTTAATTGCTGCAATTTCAGAGCAGTATGAACGACAGAAATTCCGTAAAGATTTTTGCGATTTATTTTCCAGGCAAGGGGAGCCTTTTTTCCCTCCCCTTAATTGCTATTGTAACAGAACTCGCTTCAAAGTTCATAAAAAAAGGCACGCGGCGTCGGTTCTTGTACTCGACTCCTATTCCCTTTTTAACCCGCCGGCCCGTACAAGGCTAAATCTCTTTACGGGAGTTTTTATTCGAAGTGGCATTGATTTCTCCCTTTGCCAACAAGTCACTACGTCGGCTTAAAACAAAGCCGAACAGCTTCCCCGTATCGGAATTTGCATGCAATGGAAGGGTTATAAGCGGGGCGCTGTTTACGAAATGGCGCTTGATGATTGTGATGGGAGCAAGGGCATTGCACCGTTGCCTATGTTTGTCCTAAGCAAGCGGAACACCCTTTAGGCGTTGTCACGTCAACGCAACGAGTAGTTTGGGATCGTTGTCGAAAGGAGAAAACAGGGCAAAAAGCGATTTCTTAATGCGGGAGGGCCGGAAATCCGTCTGAGTCGGGCTTTGGACGCAAATGAAGTCAGCGGTGTAACGAGAGAGCAACGTCAAATAAATTTTTGTCGGATTTGTGTACGTGCGTTCGGGCTTGATGTGCGTCTCTCGCAGTGTTGGATCTAGGAGTGGGGATTCTTCTGCGATTCGGTCTAGTTCCCGTGCGCTGTATTAGAAGTTGAGTTTGGTTTAAACTTAACCGTTTCGCCATTACGTTCCTATCGGGTTTCTGACGCAACAGATAAATGCAAACATTTTCTGTATAAATTATTTTTTTATAAATATGTTTTATTTTTCTATATTAATATAGTATATTTTTATGCATTAATATCGTTTATTTTTCCATGTGTTATACCGTATTAAAATATTACGTGGGATATATTACTGTTAATTTTTAAACGTTAATAAAAATGGTAGTTTTTTAATTAAGGTATTATTGACAATTGATGTCAATTTTTATTCTGTGGGATTTACTTCTAAATTTTATATTAATATTCAAATTAAGTTTTCTACAATATACGTCAGAGATAGTCACTTATCTATGAAATATATTTTCTCAATTTTGAACAATTGAAATGGATTTTTTCAATTTGAGATTAATCTCACTTACTGATTATTTATGAACAAGAGATTTACTACTAGTTTTTATTATAATTATTAAAATGAAAGAATTCCAAAAAGTTACCTTCCCCCCATACAGCCACGTTTATATATAGTGCAAATATAGGAGTGCATATGAACCTGTGTGTGATTGGAAATTGGTTTATAGTTTATGATACCATGCTGTATAGTGTTAAATTAAGAATTGAGAAAAAGAACAACGGAAGGCTATGCTTAAGAATTGCTGTAGTGAGTGTTAATTTGATACTGCAGGATGTACAATGGGAATCTTTCGAAGGTAGAAGATGTAAAAAAAACTCAATTTGCCCAATAAATTCAGATGAGTTACATTCTCAGAAGATATGCCCAATGACATGCGACCATCCTTTCAGAAAATACGAAGAAAATCATAGAAATAAATGCTAAATTGAGGCGCTTAAAAATGTAATTCTTTCCTTGAACGGTAAGGAAATATAATCGAATAATATATTGTATACAATTTTAACATGAGCATTGTATACAAAACGAAAGGCGGCTCTCACGGTTAACATGTGGAAAATACATTATCTGCAGTTTTGATTGAATGACCGGCGTTCTTAAAATTTTAGTGATGCGATAATGCAATTGTCTTCATTAAATATATAACATGAAAATTTTTTTCGAGTCCTATTATACCTAGAATTAACTATGTTAGGGAGCTTTATTTTGTTGTAAATATTCAGTATTCGTGAAATCCACCTCACGCACATTTATTCCCATCACGTCGTGGCATCGGCATAACGGGATGGAGCTACTTTAAATAAATTGCGTTTTAAATTTTTAATGGAAAAACAGAGCTATAAGAAAACACGTCATAGCTATTTAAAAAAGTAAAATAAACTACTATTTATGAATACAATATTTTAGACGAAAGATTCTTTAAAAAATTAATTTAACCGAAAACGGAAAGAGAGTGACTTTTCAAATTAAAAAAATCTGATGTGGCCAACACATGACTTTCTCCATATATAAGATGTAAATATTTATCTACGACAGTAATTTCGAACTCTATATTCCATCTAAACTTTGAAGATGAGTGATTAATTTATATATATTATTATCTTTTACGTCACAAACATTATAAATAATGTTTTTCAGGACATGTTCGATGAAAAACGATGAAGTGGCCTTTCGCTTTAGCGCCCAGAGCGCCCACAACGTACATAATCAGCAACTTCCGGTTTATCAGTATTTCACAAATAACTCCTAAACAATCCGTGATATAAAAATATGTTTCATACAAAAGTCATAGTAAATTACATTTTCTAAAACTTTTATTTTTAATACTATATACCTAAATATCATATTTAAGGAGATATTTTGAAAACCGGAAATGAGCTTTGAAGAATAAAGCTCGACTTCCGGTTGACCGATTTACTCCAAAATCTAATCAACTCTAAACACACAAACCAAAATACTATATGTAAAATTTGGTGTTGATCCGACAACTAATTTTCATGTTAGAGCGCCCACAAAGTACATAATCAGATACTTCCGGTTTATCGGTATTACACGAATAACTCCTAATCAAGCGGTGATACAAAAATATATTAAATAAAAAAGTTATAGTAAATTACATTATCTAAAACTTTTATAAGAAATACAATGTACGTATATATCATATTTATGGAGATATTTTGAAAACCGGAAATGAGCTTTAATGAATATAGCTCGACTTCCGGTTGACCGATTTACTCCAAAAACTAATCAACTCTGACAGCACACACACCACTACTATATATGAAGTTTGGTATTGATACGACTAATAGTTTTCACGTTAGAAGGCCCACTATCACACACACACACACACACACACACACACACACACACACACATACACACAGACATCATTCCGAAAATGGTCAAAACGTGTTCTAGGGACCCCAAAACATGTATTTCCGTTGAAATCTCGAAGTCGAATTTTTTCATGAAAACAATACTTTCTCTATACTTCGTATATGGAGAAAGTAAAAATGATCTCTTCACATTCATCTGCAAAATTCGTTTGCCGTTGGCTGGAGGATAATGTGAATAATTTATGATCTTTGAATATCAGCCTTTCGATGTGAGAATTTAGTTTCTCACTATTTTTTTCTTCCCTTATCAGCAATAGGTGCAAGGTAATAAATTATTTTATGGTTAATCACAATTTTATGGGTAATGTTTCAATTTGTGGAGGTCCATTAACAGAAGTTTTCGTGTTTTAGTTGCTAAGGTAAAATAATGTAGAATTTTAAACTAGCTACTCCAACTGCTACATTATTACCTTTTCGTTGATTTAGAATATTTTCATAAAGTAGTCTCAAACTCTCCCGATATAAAAAACATCTCTTCTAAACTTCAATAAAAAACTTTAAAAATTAAATTATACCTTATATTTCTGACGGCTGTTGGAGAATTTCTGTATACCTTAAATTACATTAAAGAATTTTTATTTAGTTTAATGGAATATTCAGTATCATGAATTATTCGCTTGATTGATTATTGCCATTGAGCATAAAAATGAGGTTTTTCAGTGCTTAACGGCAGTGAATAGGAAAAAAAATTGATTTACATTCATTAGTTATTACTTGTGTTAGTATAAAAGAATTTTTTATAATCCATCAATTTGTTTAGATCGTAATCTTACATATTAATTCTATATATTTGAATGTAAAAAAATTATCATTATCAACCGAATTTTTAAAATATTAATTTTTATTTATTTACTTTCCCTGGACTTAATATAGTTATGGATTTTAATAATTATTTCGTTTGTATTATAAACCCGTCAAACTCATAATCAATCTGCGAAACAATTTTTTATCCTCATAAGGATTAAAATGCAACAGAGAAAGAAAATGAATACAGCTCATGAATAAATAACTATTAATTACTACAATATTCATATTCAAACACACGTTTTGATTAATATAGAAAATTCATTATAACTCAATATAACATCTTATTATCTTATCACTTATTGAGTTTATATCTGGATATTAATTAATGTATACTACACCTCAAAATCGAGAAACTTTTCATGGAATAGTATTCTCTAAGACTGGTAATCAACATAAGAGGTTATAGTAATATATTTATGCTACAATGTTTACTATAAATTTAAGACAAAATCGGATACGTATTACTTATCCACAGCATTTCTTCTGTAAAGGCTATTCATTGATAATGGTTGAAAATTATCCACTGGTAATTGAAACTGTCGTATTGTAAATTGCGTTTTCTATTTTTTAGTGTTATTTCAGAGGATTTCAATCGCCTTCTCCGTGGATTTTTCCCAAAAAGTTACTTTTCTATTTGTCAAGAATCCATTTCAAAGATATTTTTACATTCATCCAACTCTTTATTTTAATCGCAATATATATCAGAACGACGTATGTTTCATGTATAAGTGGAGGAGAGGTTCACTGTGGCCTAACCTTGTCAGGTAAAGGGTCAGTCTAATCTAATCTGCAAATTGTTTTCACCGTTCTTTCGTTCATGATTGAAGGCTTAAGGTTTCATTGCGAGGGATAACCCTAGGGTCAGCGACCTAACGAAAATCTTACACTTTTTCTACACCTTTTTCTAGTATCAGAGTGGATTCAAACAGAAAGGGTGTTTGCTCTGGGGGAAAGTGGGAAGAAAAACAGAATCGAGCGGTTAGTTGGGGAAAGAAAAAGGGCAGCAACCCTTCAGTGCCATTCCACTCGGGCGGTCTCGAATCCATTTTGAATTAATGCTACACCCTTCCATTGCTTCATCCACCGCCAACATTCCTTTCTCTTTCTCTTCATATAAATCCGCTCTCTCAAAACTGATGACTGCATCATGTTCCCATCTGACAGCCATTTCCCGCAGCCTCTCGTCCTTCTGCCCATTCACTCAACTTTTCCTCCCACGCCCAATTATTTCCTTGGAAAAACTATTATTCAAATAGTCTCTGATCAAATATTCTTTTATGAAATTATCTAATAATCTCATCACCGGAATGATACTTATTTTTTTTTCGTTCTAAATGAAACTAACTAACTACTGGTTTCTTTCTTATTTATTTCTAGTATGCAATTATTTTTTAACTCTATTTAAACCGACATTTTTTAAACTAATTATTCTCATTTATCTTTAAATCTTAATCAATATCCGATACAACTATATTCCAGTATGTGAAGGCTTAAAATATTCAACAAAGCATTGCTAAGGCAAAAAGTAGCTCTAGCTAACATAACCAGGCTTCATAAAAGTTTCCTTTACAAATGGAGTGGTGATTGAAGGTTAGGTGGATAAAAAGTTGCCAAAACAGAACCAAATGGAAATTTAAGTAGTAATGACTTTTCATAAATTCATGCGTAGCCACTAGGATATTAATTTTATTAGTATTAATTTATTTCCTTTATGTAATCCTAAAACATTTCCACTGCCATTTTCCTCTGTTTCTTAATTTTCTCATAACCTGGATTACATTTTAATCTGCTTACCATACTACATACTTACCTACCCTGAATATTACCTTAATATTGGATCCAATTTATCTTCCTCTCAAACCTTCCCTTTTTACTTTCTCCATATACGAAGTATAGAGAAAGTATTGTTTTCATGAAAAAATTCGACTTCGAGATTTCAACGGAAATACACGTTTTGGGGTCCCTAGAACACGATTTGACTATTTTCGGAATGATGTCTGTGTGTATGTGTGTGTGTGTGTGTGTGTGTGTGTGTGTGTGTGTGTGTGTTTGTGTGTCTGTATGTGTGTGTGTGTTTGTGGGCGCTCTAACGTGAAAACTATTTGTCGTATCAAAACCAAACTTCATATATAGTACTGTGGTGTGTGCTGTCAGAGTTGATTAGTTTTTGGAGTAAATCGGTTTACCGGAAGTCGAGCTTCATTCATCAAAGCTCATTTCCGGTTTCCAAAATATCTCCATAAATATGATATATACGTATATTGTATTACTCATAAAAGTTTTAGATAATTAAATTTACTATAACTTTTGTATTTAACATATTTTTGTATCACCGGTTGATTAGGAGTTATTCGTGAAATACCGATAAACTGGAAGTAGATGTTATGTACTTTGTGGGCGCTCTAACATGAAAACCATTCGTTGTATCAACACCAAATTTCATATATAGTACTTTGGTTAATGTCATTAGAGTTGATTAGTTTTTGGAGTAAATCGGTCAACCGGAAGTTGAGCTTCATTCTTCAAAGCTCATTTCCGGTTTTCAAAATATCTCCATAAATATGATATTTAGGTATATATATATTTTTTTACAAAAGTTTTAGAAAATGTATTTTACTATAACTTTTGTTTGAAATATATTTTTGCATCACTGATTTTTTAGGAGTTATTCAGGAAATACTGATAAACTGGAAGTTGCTGATTATGTACTTTGTGGGCGCTCTGGGCTCTATGGGCGAAAGGCCAATTTCATCGTTTTTCATCGATCATGTCCCGAAAAACATTATTTATAATGTTTGTGACGTCAAAGCTAATAATATATAAATATATCACTCATCTTCCAAGTTTAGATGGAATATAGAGTTCGAAATTACTGTCTTAGATAAATATTTACATCTTATATATGGAGAAAGTCATGTGCTGGCCACATCAGATTTTTTATATTTCCAATCGTCAATTTTGGAATTGCACTATGCTAAATAATATTCAGAATAATTAGCGTAGCAGAATAGACTAACTTTTGTAAGATACCTCTGATCCAGCTCTTGTAGCCGTACACTAAGAATGTCACATATTACGCAGATTGAGATTATCAAATAAATATTTTATCAACTGCTGTTCTGTTCTAAAGTAGCTATCTATGTATAAATCAGGTGTGTGTAGGGAGTGAGTTCTAAGAGCGGCATGTAGTAGCTTTAATAATGGGAAGAAGGTTCATCGCCATCAGCTGTTGATGCTTAGGGTTGTAACATTCTATTTGCTATTTATATATGTTTAGAGTAATTTGATCTAAATATAGGCTTGGTGATTATCAAATCTCTTTCCCCAAGACGTTTTTTATAGACTTAAACGAAATTAATACCTGTCAATATTTACACCTTACGAAGCACTTAGTATGCTATTAGTAATTAAATCTATTATAAATTGATAGCGCGGAGTCTGTTAAGAAAAAAATCGTTTGAGATATTTTAACAGATCCCTTATTTCAGAATCATACCCCATGGGACTGCTTGGATTAAATTTTAAAATAAAATATTTTCTGATCGAAAAAATAATTAACCTCCAAAAATATATTTTAGAGGATTCCCGCTCGAGAGCCCTCCGCTTTTGAAATCCCCACTTCACGAAACCTCTCTTTTTTATCTCACTCCAGGAATACCACTTTGCGACTTTTTCTCCGTCGAATTTTTCTTCTCTTCATCGGAAAATAACAATTTGTTTTTTACAGACATCGAATTTATCATTTTACTGATTTGTCAAAGAGAAAAATAATTTTCAAAGACCAATTTAATAGCGATGTCTTGGTAACTATTAAGAGAGCCTTAATTAATTTTTCCCTTAACATATTTAGGGATTAACAAAATTGCTTATCAATCAATTTCCCGTATTAGATTTGCTCAAATTCCATTTTTTATTTTAAATATTTATTGAGCAAAGAAGCATACTAGTATATATGTCTAGATATCATGCTAAAGTTTACACTCGAGTATATATTTAATTTATTCCGTATGCAAGAAAAAAGTCTTAGCTCAAACAACATCTGCTTTAATGTGCGACTAAATTGAATTTCGACTAGTTATGGGCGTTTTACGTGTGGCCTGAAATGTTTGAAACCAAAAATGATTAATTATTTAGTTGTTTAAGCGTTGAAGTGGGCAAAATATATTCTTTCAACGATGTAGTGTTGCAGTACTGTCTAGATTATATTTAACTGAGTAAACTGTAGCCCAAAATTTACCACCTTAAAGCTCTTCCCTCCAGAGTCAGCAAGGATCCAAAGCTAAATCGCAAGCCTCTCTTTGACATTTCTGACATAGAATTCCATCTCAATGTTTCCTCAATTGATGCTCGTCTTCCATAGCCTTCATCCTCAATCATGGATGTAGTTCCAACAAAGAGGTTTTTCAACTTCACTCTTGGCCTCCTTGTTGTCGTGGAGTTCTCTCCGGCTTATGAATTTTTATCAGCAATGCTCATACTGTGGCCTTCTTGTCACCATATGGCGTTGCCCACGAATTCTCAGAGTTGTACGCTTGTTCTCACAGCATCCGCGTCAGCTCACAATTCTGAGACATTCTAAGAGTTTATATATTTCTCTTTCTGAGTGTCATCAGCCAGTGTTTCCTTATTTTAAGTCTCCTATATTATCTCCTAGCGATACTTCTCTTTTTCGGAAATGAGTTTTTTTAACTTCCTTCGATTTATACTAAGTTTTTTTCAAGTAAAGACATCCTAACGCTTACAAAACCTTTTTAGAAATATCAACTAACTCACGTTATTCTAATCTTCGGTGGCGTATTAGGAAAGTCAAAGAAAACGCTGTATTTATTAAAAAAATATTATTTTTATTCACAATATAAAATGAAAGATTTTCACTTTCACCAAATTTAAAGAAAAAACAATAAAATGACCGGTTTCAGCTTTTTCAACCATCATTAGGTTCTTAAGCACCTGAGGATGGCTACAAATAAGATGTCACTGATAATATATTATTAATGTTAAATTTATTTTTTTAAGGTTACGGAAAACTCGTTAAAAGGTTATAAATATTCACAAATCTGGTATTGGAAACGGAAGGAGCCGAGCCTAGAAGAGAGAGGAGAGAAGGAGGAAGGAGGAGAAGGAGGAGTATGTAATGTGATTTATAAAAGCAAAATCATAGAATTAGAATAGATAGCATTAATGATATCCAAAGAAGCTTCTCTTCATACATCTATTTATATATTTAATTAAATATAATTATATCCGTAATTTATATCCCACAATTATATCTGTAAGGCATTCGAAAATTCCCTAAGTTAAAAACAAAACTTTATTCAATAATGTATCTATATTTGTGATCCTTTAGATGTTAATTCCAACGTCTTTGAGGAATGAGTGGAAATTAGATGAAAGAATGTTTTTTAATATTTCACGAATGTTTGAAATTTAGTCCTTCTTGAACCCGAAGCTTTACCTTAACTTTCATTGCCTTTGATTCTAAAGCATGCAAAAGAACCGCGTCCATCACTAATAGTTGTTATGAAAATCTCATTAAACGGATTAAAAAAAAGCAGCTTCGAGATCGACATATTACAGGTTATAGAAATGTATGGATATATCTAACAAAAGCATTTTCCTGAATAATACACATTCAAACTTTTTATTTAGGTTATTCGAACCTTAACCGTGTAGGGATTTTCGATTTGATATTCCCAAATTTAAGGTTTAAAGTCGCGTCAAAAATATTTGAATTGAGCATTGAAAAATATGTATGTTTTCCATCAAAACAATCCACCAATTCACAGAATTTCAGCCCCTCGAATCCTCCCCCTCCTTTCAAATCTACTTTAGTCCATAAGAAACCGTGTTCACCACACTTCGACCACTCATCACCGATATTTCACCCCATTCACGTCTCCATAACTATCGGAGACAATCCCGATGTACCCACGCGATACCCATCGTGCACCGAGAGTCGTCGGGCGAAATGGAATCTTTCACGCCGATCGTAATTATATCAGTAATTCACCCTCCTCTTTCAAACCTCATTTGGATTTCTTTGTTCTCGGACGCACATTCCATCAGCCCATTCCCCAAACTGCCTCTACGCACCCCACCGCTATCCCACCTTTTACCGTATTCCCATCCCTTAACCACATAATCCCATCCCTTTTTTGGGCTTCCATTCCAGCCCATCCCCCACTTTTCACCTAACCTCAGCTCTTCCAACCGCAATTCAACACTCTGCATTGCTTTCCCAACTTTTTCTGGAATACCTAAAACTCCAACCGGTTTCGCCCATTCACCTCGCTATCGGTTTTCCCCGCCGACCGCTTGAAAAGGGCTCCCTCCCACGATCGCCCAACATCTACATTTACTATCAATGCCTCCAACAAGTACGCTTCCATGGGAATAGCTTTGATCTTCCTTTTTATTGCATATAATATTCTTCCTCGAATTGTATTATTGCGAATAGTGCTGTTCTCGTTGAGCTGGGTCATAAATTCATTTTGGCTGTCAATAATTTTAGTGTCATTTTCTCTTATACTAACCGAGTTGAGTACAATTTTGGATTGATCTAATTTTTTGCTCTTAACATTCTTCTTTAAATTGTATTATTGAGACTAATATTGGGATCGCTGAACTGTGAGTCGTTAATAAAGGATGGGGCTGTCGATAATTAAGTGTTTTTAAGTGTACTAGACTTAGTATTTTTAGTAGTTTTACCAAGTATATGCTTGTATGTTTTAATTCTTGTCTCATTCCGAATATTTGACGAGCTTATATTAAGCGAAATCCTATTCATGCTAATTAAATAGTAATATTTGACTGTTAGTTTAATCTAGTGAATATTCTGTTTCTCTATTATGTTATTTTCATGTATTTAATATTTTTTTTATTATCGGTACATTTCCTGTCGTTACATTTGAAACTCGTCTCGCAATTAGTTTCTATTTGTAGGATACTGATATTTTATGTAAATATGTCAAACTTTTTCATTCTTTTTAGTATACCTCTATTAATTTTTCTTCTTGTATTTTATAACTTTGAGTGTTTTCTTGCAGTGGAGATTTTTCATTAGCTCTTAGCTTAGGTTTGTTAATCCGCATAGTAGTTTTCTTCTTTGTACACACCTGGCCAAAATTAACGCAGCACCGGCCGTAAGAATCGCAAGGGAGGTGCTGCGTTAATTTTGGCCAGGAGTGTACTTTTGCAAGCTATTTACTTCCATTCATTTGTCATACGGATAAGGGTTAGATGCAAGAAGAGACTTTCTAGTCTCAATCTCACCCTAATGAAGTCCTTTTATTATTATTATTATTATTATTATTATTATCTGAGTGTCATTTTCTCTTATATTAACCGAGCAGAGTACAAATTTGAAATTAACTTTTTTCTGATTTTAACATTCTTCTTAGAAATTAATATTAAAATATTGATATCATTGAATTGAATAATGAATTTGAAGATGATGCAGTCGATAATTCCCGTTTAAATTTATCTCATTTACCAAACAGAGTACAAGTTAGGATTGGTTATTTCTTGCTTTCAACATTTTTCTTTGAATTATATTATTGACTAATATTGTGGTCATTTTACTGATTCACAAATAAAAGATGATGCTGTCGATAATTTGACTGTAATTTTATCATTTTCTCTTATATAAACAGAGCAGGGTACAAATTAGAACTGGCATTTTTTTTCATTTAACCTTCTTTTAATGGAATTATTACGACCAATAATGGGATCATTGAACTGGGTGATCAAAAAATAATGACGCTATTGATTACTTGATTGTCATTTCCTATTTTTTTCTTATATTAACGGAACAAAGAAAAATTAGGACGGTATAAAACCTTAGTGAAAGAGCTAGACTATTGCAGGTAAATTATAATTATCACGCCAGTAATTAATTCTTTTCCCGAACTGTAGTAGCTAAATCTAATTTCCTCATAATTACATCGAACGTCGGTTTTCAATTATTTAAAGGCTGAAAGAAATAATGGGGGATTTTATAATCTTGTTACCAATTCATCTCATTTTAATGGCAAATTGTGGATGTTTTAATCATCAGAGATCGTTGCAAATTAAGAAATAACCATACATTATCCTGGAGATGTAACAATTTGGTTATTTAACTATCAACTCTCAAGTTGCTAGTGCCTAATTATAGATCTGCATATCATGCTTTGTATTATAAAATGCACTGTTGCGCGTATAAATTTAAATGTATCTGGAGTAAGAATTCCGGGTTTTTTTAGTTGTAATTGCAATTCTAGGCAAAAATTCACAGCTAATTAAAATGTTCTGCATTAATGGGATTCGATAAAGTTTCTATATAAAGTAATGGAAACATTTCATAAATTCTTCTAATACATTCATTAAGGCATGGGAATGGATGTGTACCTTTATATATCACCCTCAATAAATTGTTACATCAGGTTCGTCATCTACAGCTCACTTAGAAATAAAATTGAAATTAAAGGTCAACTTGATGAAATTATCTAAAAAATGAGAACCCTTATTACTATGGCTGTTTTTTGCAGAGAATTAAAACAATAAGGGGGTATTGGGTATTTACGTGATAACGTTTATCGTAGGCAAAGCAAGTTCACCCTTATTTTCAGCGGTATACTTACATGCAAACATAAGCCCCGTTGCTTATTAAAACACATTATTTTTACCTGAAATTCAAAATGTACTTGAAGTAATCATCATATATAGATCAAATTATTCCAGCATTTTTTACAACCTTCCAATTATTTACAATGATTACGGAATGGAACTTGTACGTAACATGTAACTCGTGAATACTGTGCGGATACCTTACAAAAATTTCGCACACGACTGTACGGTAAATTGGTTGGAAAGATATATTTTGAGAATTAATAAAATTACCTGGTACTGATTATTGCCATACGTGTAGATGAATTCACTTTAAAACTTTTACCTGATTGATTATCCAGCAAAGCCCAAATTATTTATTTCTTTATCCTTGACGAAATTTGGGTTTTCAATGTTGATGAATCTTTTGTATGGCTTAGATTTTTTTTAGGAACTAATTCAAAACTAACTTACCCTTAAATACAAGTAAGCATTTGATTGAAAATAAATTCACCGTGATCATTCAACGACATTTCACTTATCTGATCAGTAGGTTTTAAGCACTTTCACCCTCAATATTACATGCAATAGGGTTAGGATACCTAAACTCGTCAAATATAATGTAGCAGTATCGAGAAACCGTCCGAGAAAAAATACATCGCAAAGAATTTTCGAGGACACTGTCATTTCATCAACGCCGTGGAAGTATACGACCCGCGTCGAAGACAATGATAAGGGCATACCATCAAGGGGTTCAGTTGCCTCTCATATCTACTTTTTCCTTACACTGCACGCTGGATTTATTAGTCATAGTTCATTGGACGCTTACTAACTCGCATTCAGATTGTTTTTATTTTAATGAAATTTTTAGTGAAGAAAATATCAAGTTGGCACATAATCCAGTGGCAAGAAGAATGTATGGATAGCATAGGGAATCATTTCCCTATCAGCTAGAAAAAATGTTTAAAACTTGATGTTTTCCGCTCATTCTCTAAACTTTTATCTGGATGGTTACTACTCAGAACGTTAATAATCAATTCACCTAAATAAAACAATAACAGTAGTACCGGTATGATATTGTCATATCACATTACTCGTAATAGTACAACTATTAACGCCTATTAATTACATAAATATACATCCAATTAGGGCATGTGCTTCCAATCATTCGACGAGATGTTTCCATATGATTGGAAAATTATGAGATCAATTTAATACGTTGATGGGATCTTCCACAACCCTTGTGGGGTTGCTTGATGTATATTGGAAATTTACGCAGAATACACGAAATTTACGCTGTCATATATCTTGCAGGAAATTTTCCGCCCGAGTTCCCTTTGAATAGCACCTCATTGATTCTGCTTGATTAAGAACTCATTTTTGACAGGCTTTCTCTTTCAACCCTCAGAGAGAAATAAAATTAAACAGTGATCACTGGAGTGAATCATTCACAAACTGAAGGCTGTAATGTATCCAATAAATTTCGGAGTGTTTCTCTGATACAAACGTATTCAAGCTACCCATGGATTACGCTATGTTTATTAACATCTTTGAGTTCACATCCACTGAATAACTGCTTGAAGAATAGAGATTTATTTTAATTTATAAAAGGAATTTCAAGTAATAATATCCTCATACCTTATATCTGTATTTTAAAATGTGTACATTGTTTTTAGCTTTACCAAAGCGTTAATGATGAATTCCTTAAGCTAGATATTTCAGAATCTTGAAATCATTATCATTATAGTTCGACTCATTATGAAATCTTCCAATTTATTTAGATGAAGTTGAGGAGTTTTCTTAGTAAAGTGGTGCATTTAATTGCCGTGATTTTCCAAAATGTTCCTTAATTTTTCCAAGAAATTGCTAAAAATAGATTATAAAACCGCTCTTCATGAACGCTATGGACTTCTACTTTATTCATTTTTAATTTATCAAAATGATCTACAATCTTAGTATCCAAGTAGTGAATTCTTGTCAAGAAATCTGGTCTAGAATAATACTACCGATATTTTCTCGATGTATCTGTATTTTTACTGCAATAATTTGATTTAACGTATAGTATATCTTTTTACGTGTAGAAAAGAAGATTTTAGATTACCGTAATTCATAAAATCTTTACGTCAAGCAAGGTAAAAAGTTCATCTATGTAAGGAAATTTTTTTGGATACATGCAACGAAACTTCAGATTTATTATGAAGAAGAATATGAAGAAGTTACATTTATTGTAGTAATTCCACATTACTTAAAAAGACATTCATTCTGCGTCATGTCGAACTCCTACAACGTTATAGCCATCTGCGTAAATTACCCAATCGTCTGTAACTGGCATTTGAATATTTATAAAAGAATACCGTCTCTATTTAATTTATAGAAAAGGGAAATATTTTCCATATGAATTGATAATCAGGGGTATTACGTAAAATATTCACTCCTATTAGTAATTAGAAAACATCAATTAGTTGTATTTTGTGTATGTCAATCGTAAGGAAAACCGCAAGGAAAAACGGAATTGAAAAAAAAAATTTTCAAGTTCGTTTTCCCTTGGGATTTTATCTGGTTGCGCGCCCTTATGTGCAAAGTACCTTAACCCTTTTCTTGTATGTTAATCGTGTTAATCATAGGGAAACTAGTCTGTTCTAATCTCTGTTATATATCAATCTTGGATAGTTTTAGTCAAAGATTGAACGAAATCAGGGACGAATATTTATGAATTGACTCTAAAATTAACTCTGCCCTTCCGATGTTTCTGTGATGCTGGGAATATAGGCTAAGGTGAAGGGGGCGGTGGAGGTCATTGCTGCATGGGGGAGGGGGTGGGGGAAGGTTATAGGTCGCGATCGCGTTATTCCGACCGGTAAAGCTGGAGGATTTTCGGATATCCCTTCGGTGGCGATGGGGGCAGAGGGGGCGGGTGGTGGTGACCCCCACGAAACAACGAAACCTCGTACACAGCAGTCCCTCCATTGCAGGTACCGCTGCGTGGAATTTAAGGCCCCCTTCCGAAGAGATGTCTTCCTTTAGTTAGGGGATTGTTAGGAGATTTTGAGACGTGGCGTTGCCTTAACTTGTTACACGTGCCACATTACATTCAGGGTATTTTTCGGTTCATCTTGAAGTAGTCGTAAAGGTATCTGTAGTGGACACTTAAAGGGATGGTCAAGATTTTTCGTCTCTGATTTGAGAAAATATATATATATATCAAATAGATATATAATGGCCTAGGTTGATATTGTTTTATATATCTTTGTAATAAATCAGGATTTTTTAATTCATGAACGCATTTTTTAAATTGAAACATAACCTAAGTAACCCATTTAGAAGAAATTCTTTGAGCTTATATCTATGCAAAATAAACAATAATAAAATCTTTATGTCCATAACTTAGATATGCGGCCGTAACAGAACTTTTCCGACTTAAAATGCAAGATGGTTCAGCTAAACTACTAGTGTTTCGGAAACAAAAATTTATGTTGAAGTAAATATGTATTGGGAGTTCACCATATTCAAGTTTAGTAGCTTCTTTGTCTTTGAAAGATAACATATGCCTGATAGAATACGCAATTTTTTATTAGCATTGAAAAATTCGTTAATATTTTGTATCAGCAGAATAGAATTATATTTCTAACATGAAGGTTGAATATGGAATGGAAAATCCATTTTATTTTTTCAATAACTCTCAAGTTCAAGTGCAGCTTCCAAGAGTTGGCAGAGAACTTACAATTTTATAAGTTGACCCATTGAAAGTAATGATTATTTGACCTTTTAATATTTAATTTTAAAAAGTGTTCTCCTTTTCGGGTCTTTATCACTCTTTAGTTTCATCAGTATAATTACGTATAATATCATAAACTAGTATAATGAGTATATGTAAAACTCGATGAGAGGTTTTTGTAACAAATTGTTTAAGCAACTTCCTAAATATTTATAAATAAATAAATAATGCTTGAAGTGTATTATAGTTTTTAATTGTTAGACGTGCTTTTTAGTTCTGGAAACAATCTATTTCTGATATCCAAATTTATACCACTTTGGGAAAAAGGTTTAGTCTCAAATGTTTTTCTTGGAATTGATTTTCAATGCTGTGCAACATCCATAGAAGTATCCTTTGGAAGAGAACATAAGTACCCTCGTAGAATTCAAAATGTTTACCGAAATGTTAAGTACGCAAAACAATGATCCAAATCCTACATTTGATTCACTGACCTGGAAGTCATTACACACATCAAACTTGGGCACAGAGATGATCCCATTAACATTCAGTCCCCAAAAATTTATAAGTGCTTTAAATGACCCCAAATCATAACACTCTCCGCCATCATTCACATGCTTTCGCCGAATGTTTTAATTTCGGCCCACAAAAGCGACACTCAACGGTTCCTAAAACGCCACTCCTGCATTGGATGGACGTTTTACGCTTTTCAGACTCACTTTCAAAGTGGATCGAGTATGTTTATGCGCTTTGGAACATCGAGAGAGCACTCAGTTGCCGAAGCATATTTCCACGGCGACGCACCCCGCTGAATGGTGCTTGTCCCCTGAGTTATGCGGCACCGGGTTCGAAATCAACGCCTGCGAATGATTCCCATCTATTTGTTTTTGTGACCCGACAACTCAGAGTGCGACATCTCAGAGTGCGACAACTGAGTCTGCGATAACGCAGAGTGCGACAATTCAGAGTACGGCAACTGAGTGCTACAACTCAGAATGCGACAACTTATCCGACCCGACAGGTAAGAGTACAACTCAAAGTACGACAACTTCTCGGACCCGACAACTCCCTGTGTGACAACTGACCGGCCGACAGTTCATTGCGCGAACAACAGATTGTTACGACAATTGAAATAATATCAAATTTTAAACGGTAGTTCAATGAAATGGTACTCTTTTTACCGATTAATGATTAAACTATTTAATAAGTTATTCATGATACATTTAATAATAAATAAATCTAGCGATGAGCTGTCGCCCGGTCGGTTATGGCACGGTGAGTTGTTGGGTCCGATAAAAAACATTAATAGCTTTTAAATCAAATACTGTTAATGTTATTTATGGGATTGGATATTGGATGATAGTTATAATTTTGTATTATATATGTCTTCACTTTAGTCAGAGGGAGGTTTACCGAGGGGTTTTCCTCCCTCCGAGGGCAAAAACCTGGGATAGTGTTTACCCATAAATTTACACTGTATAATTATATTATTACTATTGCTTGATAATTTACCACTGTGTGATTGTATGCTTGTATAATATGTAATGTTTAACCACTGCTACCAGATTTTTAATCTACTTGTAGTGTTATTGTGACAATAATAATAATAATAAGTTGTCGCACTCTGAGTTGCCGTATTCTTACTCTGAAATGTCTCGCTGAGTTGTCACGGAGTACTCTTTTTTTCCCTACCCAACTTTCCGAGCGGTAAATCGGTTCGCGGGAATAAATAAAATCGCGGCTTTACCTGATGTACGCCGAACGGCGAATCTAAAGCTGCGCAGTCTTTTGTGACGAATTAACATTTTTGCTTCCAGGGCCATAAACTTTAGGCTTTAGCGCAGAGAGGGTAAATCAACGTAATCAAAGGGTTTCCCTCCAATTGCCCATTATGTCTGAATGGAGGAGGAGGGATGGACCATACAAAGGGACGTTCTGCAATCCTCACTTCCCACGTTGCCTCTCTCTCTTCTTCTCTTTACCTCTCTCTCTCTTTCCCGTGTTCCTTTCCATCACTTTCCCTTGCGATCATTTTTCCCCACTTAGTTTCTGTACTGAGTACCTTATTACGTGGGTAGCAAAGTGCGTTGACGGTGCGTTAGTTCTGAAGCTCAGTATCTCCTGTTTATATTAAAATTAAGGCCTTTAAATACGTATGAAACGATGTTTTAAGTTCTTTTGCTGTTAAGTGTAAAATATTGTCTCGTAATTTTTGAATTTTTGTGATTTTTTAAATTTGAAATTATATACCTGCGTTGTAACTCTGTATTGTTATAACTGTTTGTTTAGTTTTATTTGCTCACCATTCCCCCAGAAATGCTTGATGATCGGAAACTTGAAAAACTAAAAAGATAAAAGAGGAGGAATTGCCACCGCGAATTTCAAAGAAAACGTTTAAAAAGAAACGGAAATTTAAATTTGAGATATCCTTATTAATTTTGCTCTTGAGCTGTGGATAGAAACGAATGCCAATTGTTCTATGAGTAAAGTGACCAAAATGCCTCCAAATTCAGTAATATGTGAGTGAAGAAGGAAATAGGAAGAGTGGAGTCCTGTCTCGTGAGATCTGTGAAAAAAATTGCTGAAGCAGAAAGCGTTCAAAGGGAGTGACAAAAGAGCACGTCAACAATTAAGATAGCAAACTACGTTTCCACAGTACGACGACGGTTCTGAACGATGCACTGGGAATAGCTTTACCTAATTCGCGTTTATTAGCAATTTACTTACACATGCATTGACAAATGGTAATTAAATTAATATTTCAAATTAAGCCCATCCTGGGTTCAATCTCTGGAGAGAACCACTGTCCAAACAACTGATTAAGAGTGACAGTTTGCCTCCAGAGGGTCATCCGTCCATTACAGCTAAGCAAATGTTCGTCAACTAATATGAGTACTTTGATATGAGAGGATGGAGACTCGCATGCGCGTAAATTCCTCTCCATTCATTATCATTAATACCTAATACATGGTTTATCTGAGTTAGAAGTGTGTAAATTTCGTGTCAATTCTCTCTAGAAAGGTAGCTATTACCACACAAAGCTTCTGGTATGTTCACAACAATTTACTCTAATTCCGTTAAACATATTTAATCCCTTTATGATGAGTCGGGATGTGGAATTCATTTTTCATAAGGGAGTGTTTATGTAATAATGCTACATATAATCAAGTTATTTAATTTATATTTATGCAGCAGTACATAAGTTTCAGTAATCCAATTCCAAAAATATGTTAAACGAACTTAAAATTATAATACTATATCCCCTACGTAGCTTCTTTAAGAGTTGAATTTCATGATTTAATTTCTTGTAATGATTTACTATAAACTTTTTAGATTTATGTTGAAGAATTATCAAAGTATGTGGTCTCAAAATACACTCTCTTAAAGTAATAGCAGATTTTTTATAGTAGCCATGAAATTAACTTCATGTGAATTATTACTTTAAGGATGGCAAAAATTATAAAAGAGTCATGACGGATTCGGTGGGACTCCCTCACAATCACAAAGAAAGAAAAACATTCACTTTGTAGAGCCCGCAAAAATGATTTTTTAATAAAAACGACCTGGGTTTCGTAACGGCATAACATGTTCAGGTAAAATAAATGAAAACTGTTAACAAGAGAAAATTGAAAAAAAACTTACGTATCGTGAAAAAAGAAACACTTGTAATAATTAAATCCTAGGATAGGAATTGTGAAGCAGATAAACTATTACCTTTATTTTTCTGTCAAGTTATTTAATTTTTACTCCAAGTTCCTAGAACTGATGGCTTTGTGCTGCAGATCCAATATCGGGAATACTGAATACGATAAATCTACGGATACCTTGAAATTTGTTTCATTTTCCTCAACCGTCAACAATGGAAAAACGTTTGAAATCGCTCTGTGAAAATCTAATCGAGACAGGCTCTTCTTTGGCTGGCTTTCCTCTACTTTTCATTCTCGTTATCTTTCTCGCCCTTTTCCACCCCAGTTTTCCCTTCGCCACCATCTTTTTTACCATTATATTTAACCCCTTTTTCCTCGCTCATTCTTTTCCTCATTCGTTCCAACCCCACACTTTTCCCTTTCTGCCAGTCCGTTATGAGTATATATGTTCCTCTCGACCGTGCCTTAACCCTCCCCATCCCATACACGCTTTATTAACGCTGCCGCACACTCACGCATTCACATGCGTCCTCGGACACGCTCTAACACACATATCATTTTCTCCGCTTCAGGTGGGGGCTGATCCATTCATTCCCTCCCTCGTTTCCATCCCCTTCGGTCTCTATCTCCACCCCTGATGTCTTTACCCCAGCTTTACTGTGTGTTGTATCCTCTCCCTCCATATTGTGGTCACCTCGCTTTTAATTGCTCATCTTTTTCTGTGTTCCGTTTTTCTTGAGTTGAAGAATGTGTAGTACGTGGAAAGGGGTGGTTTGGTTGGTGAAAAAGGTCCGACGTCGAAAACCCCTTAGGAAGTTGAACGGCTTTAGCTATTCGTTTGGTTAAGAGAGTGGGGAATCCTTTCTGTATTTTTTGTCTGTTTTATCTGAAGTGGGCTTATCATCGTTTTCATTGGGCGTCCACCCAGAAAAAATCACAAGAAATAAACGGACTTGAAAAAAGTCTGACAGGGCCGGGAATCGAACCCAGGATCTTCCTCTATCGGGAGGCTCCCTTAACCATCTAGGCAACCTGGACAGAACATTTTTATTCCTCTTAAAATTGCGAACAGTATTTCCTAAAACTATATTCTGCTGCAACAAAACAAATATTGTAGGTATTGGAGTGTACGATTGAATACATTTAGAACTCTTATCGGATGTAAAGAAGTGTAATTTAATTCGCAAATCAAGTGTTTAAAAAAAAGAAATACAAGGTTTCTCTTGTTGATTTGTCAATTATGAAGCAAATAATTATTGTGAATTGCATTTATTAACTCGAAATACATGTTTTTTGCCTTGCCCTCATGAAAACATATATGATATAATAATGAATAATAATTATAACCTTTCAGCATGATTGATTGAATGTAATCAATGTAAAGCGGTAGTTATTTTTCATCTTGTAATGAATGTGATTCATTTTTATGTTATCTTGTAAATTCCTGGTAGCGCCTCAATATGGATATAATTACTACCCTATTTCCTGATTAATAGTTAATGGAAATATTTATTGATTAATTCACCAATTCAGAGGCGTTATTTTTTCCCATATATCGTAGAATTCCTATTTATTAAATTTTGATGAAATTTGTATTTCACGACTACTTTCTGAGTTAAAGCATATCCTAGTATTAATACAGAGCAATATAATTTATTATTTAGGTCATATAATTACTAGATAATTCAACGAAAATCTTATCTATTGATTGAAATAACCTCTCTATTGATCCGGTTTCTTTGGTTCCTTGATAAGGAAATTTAAACTGAGGCAAAAATTTAAATTTCATGATTCGTTATATGAGGTTATTCTTACGATTATTATACATTGTATGATTACATTAAACATCATTTTATTACTAATTTTATTTAATGTAAATGTACCGGATTTTCAAGGAGAAGCCCAGATAAAGGAGCTATCCTGAAGTTTAGGGTCCTCGTTGATTTTGGTGATAACTTCATGTTACTGAACTTATTACCTAGAAAATAAAGCTGAAAGAATTATAATGCGGACATAATTAGTCTATATGTGGCAATTCATCTAACAGAACTCCTTTGCAGTCAATGTTTAGTGTAATAGCATAGTTACATTCTACGGCTACAAATCAATCATCGTAATTAGAAGAAGATATTGCAAATTTGTTCTTGCCCTCGTGCCAATTGGACCATAAAAGATTTTGGCGAGGCGGCACTTTGTTTGATTGGCACTTTTGCTTTCCGTGCATCTACGAATTCAGCGAAAAGTAAACGATACGGGGACACCGTTCAAGTGACTGCTTGAAGTAAAAGCAGTAATTATCAATGAGAAAGAGACCCACGTTAAATTACGTCCCTCTCGTGTGGTGTAAATGTGTTGGCCTGTTGTTCATGTGTTGTTGACAACAGAGCACGATTTAATTGGACAATTTCCGGATTGAGGAAAGCTGCAGATTTCCGAAAACTAAGTGAATAATCGTGTATGGATGTGTATAGGATGTTATTTACATACAAAGTTTTTATATATTACATTTAAAGTGTACCCATGCAGGAAAGAGCTACGATATTAATTAGCGTTAAATTTAATTTAAACCGGATAACGTAATTGGCTAACACACGGTCTGGATAATATGTACCTATTATCCACGAGCAAAGCATTGCTAACTTTCTACTTAATTAACATAACTACTGAAAAGTATTGTATTTTTAAGTTCGTGGTATATCTTCACTAAAACGAAACTTTTTCTTTAAGAATAATTCAAAGATGCGTGTTCAAATGTTATATCTTTAATATATAAATTCATACTGCATAATAATGTAATTTCAAATAATTTTGTAAGTTACAGCTGATGCTAATTAACTGGGTTGCATTTAAGGTACTTAACAATAACGTAAAAATATAGCAGCGAATAGTAAATGTTAGGAGACATCGAAAATTATTTATATGCATATTTTCCATTAAAGCTAAATCCCATGAGCACGTACTTTCTCTGATTTTATTTAGTAAATTAAGACGTTGCTTGCATCTTCTATCTTCAAAAGATTCCCATCCTTCATTCTGAACGTAACCTTTACTGCTTTGTTGTTTGAATTTCTTACGAAATGCATTACCTTTCGTTATACTTTGTCAGTACAATGAACTGAGGTGACGCACAAACAGGGATGCGAGGTTACTGAGGATTGTCAGATATTAATTTATCTGCGATTTTGTGGAAACACTCTAGAAAACATTGCAATCTAAAAATGTTAATTGAAAAAGTAGCCTTACAATCAAAGCAAAGAGCAACACAACATAAACATTTTCTTCTAATGAAACAGGCTCTTTCCTGAGAAAAACTTAACGAAATATCCACTGTTTTGTAAGCACGTCTGGAAGTATGAATCCTTGAAGTATGAAAAATTTGTGTAGAATGAAATTATAGGATTTGAGTGTTTTACGTGAATTCCAACGATGGGATGGATTTCGGGAACCGGTACAATGACTTTGCATTATCTTTCATGACAATATTATCCTATACGAGAATAAAGTCGGTAGTTATTCACAGAATTATGTAAGATTTATTTAAATGATCAAATTTTGAATAACAGAAAATAATAAGTTTTGACTCAAGGATTAAGCGCCAGGTAAGATAACCTGAGAGAGAAGACAAAAATATAATCTCAGAAATGTGCGCCCACTCTCAGAGAGCCAGCGGGTTATTAAGGCAGTGAAAAACATATTTTTGAGGAATGGGAATACAAACTTAATATAAAAAAATAATTTGTAAAGGCTATTAATTATCTATTACAACTCTTAGAGCGGGCATTTTTAAACTTGAATAGAGGATTTTAAAGATAGCTGGCTAGGGAAATGATATTTTTTCAAAAGTATAGCAGATGTGACCAAGAGATACATAGGGCGTAGCGAAAGAATACTAGTGGTATTATTAAATCAGCATCGACAGCTTCGGTCATTTCGCATATGAGATCTTACAGGGAATAGAACTCGGGACCTCTTTCTAGGAAGACTAACTCACTGATCACTTCGCTATCTGGGACATATAGTAAAAATAAACAAATTTTTGTAAGGAGCCAATATTTGAAAGGTACTTTTAATCAATTTTTTATCATTAACGAGAAAATACAATATATAAAATAGGAAAATATCGCTACAATGTATTAAGGATGTAAAGTAAATTTTATGAAAAATATCGCTAGATCAGAGAAAACTTTCGGACGTGTAATAAGCTTAGAAAGTAATAAGACACATAAAGTAGAAAACAAAATAAGTATGGACGGATAAAGACTCCCCTCAGCTTCACCTTTACACATTTTCTCTTTGTAAATTTAAAGTAGTGGAAATGTCTCGAATCATCAGTAAATTTCCTGAATGATTTATTTTAGAACTGGTGTTGACTATGACCTTTAGTTACTCAGGGTCAAAAGACTGATAAGAAGATGAGGTAGTGGATCTAAGGATTAAGTACAAATCCTACAAAATGAATCTCTCAACCGAATCTCTGGCAGAATACCTACCCCACGATCAAGTCTAAAACAATACATTCTCTCAAGAGAAGAGCAGCAATCATGTCGTGCATAGGATATATTTAATAATCATGATTCCAATCCCAAGTATTCTAAACTGGTTAAAGAACAATTCCAAACGGCAACGAGGTTTCTTGCTAGGGAGTTAAGCGATAATGACTGTTTAATTCCGAACTCCCGATTTGGAAATGGGTTAAGTTAATTACTGTTTTCCTTTATTCATTTGTGAAAATATGAGGGCCTTCAGGCTCGCATGAATTACGTTGAAAACATTGCCTGTTAAAATGCATAAATGATTACAATACAAATAGATTTCTTCGAATGACCTTATCCCATTTGAAATAACTGTTCAAAATCTCTCTCCGGTTAATTCTCATTATTTCAGTTCTAGACTTAGTGCGGCCATGAGTTTTTTTTCCGTAGAATCATGTTTCCATTAAAAATATCATAATTTCGTAGAGAGATCAGCATAGAAGAGTTTATATAAAATAATGTATTCGTGTAACCTCGAAAATGCAATCATCTGCACAAGGAAAACGAAATTAACGATTCAATTTTGATAATATATGCTTATTAGTTCGTCATAAAGTAATATTAATAGAAATTATTTCATAAGTGCTAACTGGTAGGCATAGGGACGCAGGTACTTCAACACGTGCTACCTTCTCAATTAACTTTGGTTGTTAACAAGAAATAGGCATACGAGGTCCATCTCGTTTACACAATGGGAAAGTTGAATTAGAAAGTAAACTTAATGCACTATGATCTAATTCAAATAAGAAATTATAAAGAATTTATGATTTTAATGTATTCTTTGGAAATTCTTACTGTAATACTTTATTTAAACGTCATCTCGGAGTGATGTTTTAGCTTGGTGGATATCTTGTTTTATATGAGTCTTAGACAGAAAAGTATGTCAAGATTATATAAGGACCAGTTATTGTTAATGTTTAAATTTCCATGTGCTATCTAGAGTTATCTGTTATTTGGAAGCTCTTAATTGGAGATAGACGACAAAGTTTCGATTGCCATTTCTTACATTCGCATTCTTAATATGTAGCACTTCATAAATAATGAAAGTTGGAACTTAATAGCTGATAAATCCAATTAATAACTCTGAAAGCGGTGCTACTTTGCTCAAATCACAAGTACGTGGAATATTGCTGGAGAGACGTAACTAAGGGAGATTTTTTATCGGAAATTTCTGTAATATAGTGAACGTAAAATTTCTTCGAACCCAGGTTGATAGGGATTTATGGTATATTTTAAAATTATTAACTGAATCACTACTAATACGCTAAGAAGAGAGAGTGAAGATATTTCTCGAACTATTTCGGCCAATTTGATGATGACCATGACATATGGGAGGCGAGAAAACAAATTACCTTAGTTCAGGATAAGGGTGTCTGTGTCCAACAGAAGCCAGTGGGACTCCGATGAGAAAGAGGGAGGGAGCAGTAATTTGGGAAGGGGTGACTGTGAAGATAACGAGACAGGGTCAACACAGGGTAATGGAATGTAATTGCAATCCAAACACCCGCCGAGAACCAATTTTTGAAATTTGACTCCTCCAAGGCAGGATTCGTTCTCTGCCACCCAAAGCCTTCGTAGGGCAATTAGGGGTATAGTTTTCATTTTAATTATAGTATAGAATTTAATACGCTCATTTATACTATTTATCAACCTATTTCCTTTTATTCAAACAGCCTTCCATTATTTTCCCAAGTTTCTCTTTTCCTTCCTCGTCGGCGCAGGTCATCTTCTTATTTATTTTACTCTTTCGGTAATTAAAAAACCAGAAGAAATTAAAGTAAATAACAGACCTTTTGCACGGAAACTCTGAAATCATTACATGATAGGATTCAAGTTTTATCAACAGTAACTAGGTAAAATTGACCTAACACCATGCAAGGTAATAATAAGTTATTATAAAGGTAATATGGAATTGATATGAAAAAAAATCAAAAATGATGTCAATCTCATGTATAATTGTATAAAATAACACAGTGTTCGGTACGTTGATATTACAAAAATAGCGTCAACATTATAAAATCAATATTGAACTTATATCAAAAAGATATAAAAACATATGAAATAGGTAATAATAAATTTTTGTGTTTTACTCAATACAGTTTTTTAGTTCATCTATAATTTATTGTCATCTTTTATCGTATATTTGTCTTATTCGGAGCTCTTAAGTATCTCTATCAGCTTCTTTGACAAGCTTATTGTTTTATTCTGTATTTCGTATTTTATTTCCATACGTTTTGGAATAGCTTGAGCTTTCTCTCACCGTCAAGTTAAAAATACGGAGAAACTTTAACAGATTGAAAATGATTTTCCATCTCCCATTTATCATACGAGGAAACTCGTCTCGGACACCCCCTCTACCGCCGCTCCTCTCAACGCCGTTCCCGGACCTACCATTTTCGCTCCCCGTGTCTTTCCATGTATCGTTGCCCACGAGCGCTCCCTCTCGGGCCATAGCTTTGTCCACCTCGATCCATCCCTCCGTTTTAGCCAAACCTCGGCTGCCAAATGACGTGGCTAATGCCATCAATGACGACTCCAAAAGCCTCCGCTCTTCGTCCACCGCCTAAAGCGGCATCAATCAAATCATCCCGCCAATGATGCGCCGCCCAATGCCGCGACGACCTTTCACGGCGTTCGGGACATGCGTGTAAAGGATAGCGTACCGAAGAGGAAGTTATTTTTCCCGCAGCGACTGCCTCGACCGGTTTTGGGTGACGCAGGCTGCCCATAAGCCCCGAGCTAATGGCGTCAGACCGCCCTTTTTTTGATTCATCGCCGGGAGTTGAAAAAGTGCTAGGGTTTGACGCTTATACCAGAAGTTTTCTTCCGTGGCGATGATTCATTGCGCTAAGTGGCTTATTTGTTGATTGTCGACAGGTTTAATTCCGCTCGAAACCTCCTTTCGCGGCCATTTCGGCGATTCGCACTTAACTGTTTTTATATCCCGCGTTGAGTCGGGAGATTAACCTCCATTCATCAGCGGACGACGTGTTTAGTCTTTCCCTCGCGAGACAACGGAGCTAAAGAGATTGATGCGCTCGCGGGCAATCTTTTCTAAGCGAACGTGTTTTTTTAGTAATCAAATTAGATTAGGTTCCCCAAAACTAAGTTGGCGCTTTGAGACTGTGGTACTAAAGCTACTTTAGCTAACTTTTGTTGGGTGCATATATATTAAAGTATATCGTTAATATCAATGATTATGGTATCTTCACTAATGGAATTACAGTGCAATTCGAACTTATTTTTACCATTTATCATTAAATAAGGTAAAGAATAGTCGTATATTTGAACCCAGGACTGTAGAATTCTTCCGCTAACTCATTAACTTTCATTGGACTCTAACTCTCAATAATACTGAGTCCAAAATGGACCCGATTGTCTGAAACAAGTTTGCATCTTAAATGAATCTCTGCGAGTAACAGCATTAAAACGTGGACTTGTTAGAGAGTTGATTAAATTTTTCATTTAATTAAATTGTTTTCATAAAATTTTCTCTTGGAGGTTAGAGTAACTTGATTTTTCTGATTATTAGTTCAAGGTATTCTGGTCATACTTGTAGTGAAGCAAAGGATTTCTTATATATCATTTGTTTTTTTTTTGTTCGAACCAGTGTGCTCATCCAAAATGAACGAAGTTGAGTATATTCATGAATGAAGTAATTTACTCAAGAACTAATTGCATTCTCAGCATTATTACCAATAGCTTTGTTTGTCTAACGAACTTTTAAGCAAGATAAATGCTAAGTTTGCGAGAGAAAGGCATGTTCACTATTCTCTGGCTATCTCGTTACGTTACTATGAGAAATAACTTATTATACTCACCTCGTCCATCCTTCATGTTCTACCTCGCTTCATTTTTAATATAAGATAATTTTTAGAGATTTAATGGAACATGAGTGCTGTGTTCTCTCTACTACGGGTTAGCCTGCGAATTAGACCGGTCAGGCCTTGTCGCAGGACCCCTAAAGGTAGCTTGCTACCTTTAAGGACCGGAACAGATTTCCTATTTCGTGCCACAATTGTCAATCGATATTTACTCTGGCGTGATAGAGTCGATACTCTTGGGTACACCAGCTAACTCCCTAATTCCAAACCTCTCTTGGAATCAGAAAGGAATAAGAATGTATCCACTTCCGTCCACGCACATTATTTTCCGAGCCGAAAGAGTACAATAGAAATTCGAGTCGGCCACTCAAACGCCACGACATTCATCTTCACAGAACGGCATCGGAGTCAGATAATGCGACTCGCAGCCGCGGGGAAGACGGCACGATTCAGCCAATCTTCGCGCTAATTGACATCAACTCGCTCGAAAGACCTTCCTTCCAAACTCCTCGGGATAAACTTCTCGCTCCGGAATAATTCGCTTCGAAACGATATAACTAATGAGAGCGTGCCATCACAGGGAACACACCTCCGCACAAACCGATCTCTTTTACGGTTTGCTCACGGAACGGCGCTAAGTTAGTTTGGAGATTTTCCCGAGGTGGAAAAGAAGGGACTTTTGCTTCCTTGATCCGATGGACTTTGGCGGAGGACAAATTAGGGCCCGGGTGGAGAAGGGGAGGAAGGTGGGAGGGTTGGGGAAGGGGCTACGGAAAAGGGTTGGGGGTGAGGGTCAGGGATAGGGTGTCCAGAGATCGGTCCTGCAAAACCAAGACATTTATCTACTTTAAGAAAGAAAAATCCGGGACGATCGGGACAAGAGATTATAAAGCTTAAAATAATACAAAATTTTAAAAAGGTTTATAAATTTACTATTCATTAGTGTTTTAAATGTTATATTTCTTATAATCATCATTATGTTATTATCATATTTTTATATATTTTTAATTTGATTTATTTTAAGTTATTTATTATTTTTTTCTAAGTTTAAAATCACTTTATAATTTCCTGATAGTGCAATGTCATACTTTCCGTAATATAATTATTTCAATAGATTGTTGCTGTGTTTGATGGAGGTTTTCGTGTAACTGTACATAACTTGATTCATTGTACTTACTGGATTTGTAAAGATAAATAGGTACTGTATACTTTCCAAAGATGTGAGCCGTCCATGAGAGGTTTTAAGAGGAAATTCCTTCCCTTCCTTGGCGAATATTGGACATATTTCACTGTTTTCTTAATACATCCCCCTCTAACATTGATTCCTGGTTATTTTTCTAAATTTTAGTGATATACAATGAAATAGCACATGCAACCATAATTTTATCTGCATGAATCCGGGGCAACGTTATGGTTCAGTATATACCGTATTCAGGAGTATTAGATTACTTATAATTAACTGCTTGCTTTCGTTTTTCTATTGATTCTAAGATAATGAGATTTTAATGAATTGATCGTCATAAAAGTTTATTATTTTTACGAATTTTATTAAAAATAATATAATTATGAATATAAATAAGACGAAGACGTTTCCATAAGATTGGTGAAATTAAAGAAAATGGACATAAATTAGGTAGAATGAAATTATACTAAAATCAATTGACGGTCGCACGATAAATTTACTGTGGAACTAAGACAAAGTGTTCTCTTCCTTTCCTACGTATGAAATTATACTGTTTATTGATGAAATTATTACAACGTTTAAGACAAGTTTTCCGTAGAAAAACATTGATCTATGGATTACTAGCACTCATAGCACATCAATGAATGCACAGTTCAGCGATTGATAATAGGTGTTAGAATTGTAGAATATGATTTAGTAGAGACTTCGAAAAAATCGGGGCTTTTGAGCACCCTGAATTTTTTTATCGGGAAACTGGGTGTAATGATTAAAATGCGGGACAAATCCCTGAATATCGGGACGTCTGGACACACAACCAATGGAAGGTGGTTGAGGAAGTGGGTTGGGGTTAGGTTTGAGGGCCGTGGGTGAAGGTCTTGGGATACGGTGGGCTGGTATTGCGGGCAAGGGGTACGCATGGGAGAGTAGACGTGACTGAGAAGGACAAAGGAGTGATGAGAATGGATCGGAAGTGCACGGGTCAGCTGGGTGGGAGAGTGAATGGAGTACGTGAAGGAAATGGGAAATATACATGTAAATGGAGGTTTCCTACTGAATGTGTATATATATATTAGCTGACTTTATCCTCTTAAAAGATTGATAAATTTCCTGAGGCCCTGTAGTTTGTTATGTCCTGGTGATCTCATTAATTGGTCAGCATCATAAATATTTGAAGAAATTTCTACAGAATAGCTATTATTTCAATAGGGATTTATTTCCTAAATTTCAACCCTTGACCGTCTTCACACACACTTCATTGGTGTTATATAAATTTAAGATGTAATTAACTCAATTAATTACGATTTCATCAAAAAGCTGCCTAATGATCTATCTGCTTCTCTATTATCCACCCACGATAAATTTAGATATATTCTCAAATTTTTGTCTTTCTCACTTATTTAAGTAGACGATGAAGTGGAATTCTTATATCACAAAAAAGAAAATTAAGCAGTAGTTATATAATTATGGGTAATTTATATTGCTAGACATCCTCCATACATTTATTTTCTTCTTTATAATAAACCAGTTATTCGTTACTATTTACTATAAATCATTGCAGATTCTTATGAAGGGACGATTAAATGAAAATCGTTTTTATTGAAAGAAAAGAAAACAAGTTAAGTGATCGTTTTCAATGATTTTCTACAGGAGTACAAATATCCTTTAGTGACGTATGGCCCTCGATATATTTATTATGAATAAGAAATCGTGAGAGGGGAATGTAGTAGTAATAATGATAAATGCCTTTATTAAAGTGTGAGATTGAGATTTACAAATATCGTCTTAAATCTCATCCTATTTCACTAAATGATGTAAGTAAAGTGATTTCAGCTATAGGTCAAAAAGATTCTAAATGAGGAAATATTTTGAGGGTTTATGACAAATTCTAAGTTAGCGTTTACTAGATAAATATAAAACCCTCCTGGAAAACGGTTGAGTTGAGTAAGTTACAAAGAAACGAGATAAATATCATCGACTGAGGAATATTGAAGCAAATTATAAAACTGAAGAGTAGAGCAAAAATGGTAGATATTCGTAGTATATGGTTTATTATTATTCAATAAGGATAAAACATTGAACATATTTTTCTCAATTTATCAGAGATACAATGAAACAATAGAATGGATAAAATAAGGTAAAAACAAAAATACTGTAAGACAAAAGTCTGACTATTACTCTATGTGCATTTATGCAAAATAATACCAAATGTAACGGCAATTTCTAAATTTCAAGAAAAATAAATAAGTTTTAAGCATAACAGCTAAACTAACACATGAATTGCTCTAAGAAATTTATTGTATTAAATTAATAAGATGTATCGCGAGAAACAGCAGGAAAAAATAGTAGGCTGAGAGATGGAAACGAAACAAAGATGTGAAAACATGAATATTGTATGAAAAAGATCCGAAAAATAGTCATTGGTCATAAATGCGCATTTACCAATAATACATGAGGCAACGTCAGTTTTTAAATATAAAGAAAATAAGATTTTAGCATAATAGCAAAATTAACTCTTGAATTGATTTAAGAAATGCTTTGTTATTACGGTTATACTAGTTATATGGAGGAGTTAACACGAAGAAATATGGGTTGAGGGATGAATAGGTGGACTCACCCGGGGAGGAGAATTTGCGGAGTCCGAGGGGGTAGGCATTGAAGGGTTGGGAGGTTTGGATTCCTGGGTAATTAGACGTAGAGAGAGCTAAGCTGTGAGTATAGTCTTTGAGTAGTATTGCGGGAGAGGGAGGTCGGGTAGTGGGATAAGAGGCAGTGGAAGGAGCGGGTAATGGGAGAAGATTAGGATTTAGCGGAGGGCCCCTTCAGAGTAGACGCCTAGGGCTTACAGAGAGCGGTAGTTGTATGAGGGATGTGGTTTGAGCTGATGGTCTTAAACCATGGGAAAGGATGTTTGTCGGGACTTGGTTTTAACGGGGAAAGAAGAGGCTTCAACAAACACCGATTTCCTCACTTGAGTGCTGGTTGACCATTGCCGCTCATCTCGAAGTTTGAGTCTCACATAATTGGTGTTGGCTCACGCAAGAATATCACATGAGCGTACTCATCGGAGAGGATCGTAACGATGGTTATGACGAGTCTGATGGCTCTTAAGATTTCCATTGAACGCGATGACTTAATTTTATTCCGAGGGTTACTCATTAGGGATCGCACTTCAATCAGCTGAGCAAACTTGTAAGTAACGAAGACGGCCTTATCTCCCCGTAATCCGTTCACCGTTTCGGTGGTGGGAGAAAATAGTAGGGCCAATTTCTCTTTGTTTGGGGAGTGCTCTTTACACCTCGAGCCTACTCTATGCTCTGCTGCATCTATAGTGTGTAAGAGATACAAACACATAAGAAATGTTTGCGCAAACAAGGCGTTGTTTATCCAAAAGGCAATAATTCATAAAGAATCCTTCGATGATTTATTATAATTTTAGTCAAGGGAGTGAAGTAATACAATAGTAGTCATGAATCTTTTTCTTTGGTGTATTAATTAATAATAAATCGACTTTATTTGGGCAAGATTGATACTTAAAGTCCCGTTTTTCATCCAACACATTGTCATATATTGTTTAGTAAGTAACGTAAATCTTAGAATGAGTAAAGTGAGAAGTATTCATAATGCAAAAAATCTAAAATAATCGAAAGATATATAGGTAAATAAAATAAACAAAACAGTACGTATTTGCAGAAAAACACCCACGAAGGGTGATATGAAAACCCACGATTATCTACCGAAAGTAAAAATTACAAAATGAGGAGAATAAAAACAAAATGTTTGATAAATATAGTATGTAAAGGATAGAAATATGTTAAAAATATTTGAGTATGGAAGCTTATTGATTATTCAACGGACAAAAATTAATTTGTTTCTGTATAATTCAAGCCTGCATATATTTATTCCCATTTGAAAACTTTTAAGATCATCGAATTTATTATACGTCTTTCACCTCTATTTTGGCTCATATGGCATGTAATTTTCATAGCGTTAATATTTATATTAACATCCACATTAGCAATTTAGCAATAAAGACATTTTTCAAAAATTCATATGTTGAAGAAAATTAAGGTAGGCCATTATAAATCATTATAACTACATATTTTCGCTATACTCTCCGGTATATAAAGAGGATAATATTTATCTATTTAACTCTTCATTTAGGTGTAGTATGTCTACTGACGTTAAATCTAAAAACGGCTAATTTATAATGAATTATATTTAATCGTTTCGGATATTGTATATCCCATTATTTAAGCTCCACAAGGGGAAAAAAGTGAGTTTGAAAACATCTGCTACTGTAAGTCAATATTTTCTATCTCTTTTGAGAGAGGCTTTTATGATCCCATGGTGGTCTCCATCAAAAGGAAGAATGGAGTGTTTGTTATAAGTTGCCTTGGGATAGCTTTGAAGAATTATTGATTGAAAATCCCTCTCTCTCTCGCCCCTACCATTGATCGATTCTTCTGTTAATACCTGCGAAAACCGGACGTTAGAATCACGGAATGTTCACGTGACTAAAGCGGGATAGACTTCTAGAGATGACTCAATTTTAATTTCCCTTCCACGCAGAAAGATTAAGATTTTAGCTTTCTTGAAAAGGCCTTTTTTGTATTTATTTCTAATTCTTCTTCATTCTCATGCCAAGGAAAGGTCACTGTTAGATTTTGAGTCGCACGATTACCATGTTTACTTAAGGAGTACGGGATTAATAATACATTAAGATTCATGCCATCTAATGAAAGCAATTTTACAATCAGTTAGGATAAAATTGGTATAGAATCGCCATAAAAAGTGCTATGTAGTGCGAGTTTTTATCAATGTAAAACAAGGAGACTATATTATATATTTTTGTATATTCAGCCGTATTTAGAATTATCTAATGTTAAAGAAATATCTACTTGTAGAAAATACTTTTGGCTATAAATTAGACTCTTAATACCTTTTACAATAGAATTCTATATTAATATTATATTTTACCCTATTTTGTGTCTGTTTTCCGTATTTATGCAGGATTAAAATTTGGGTACGAATACTCAGGGAATTACTTTAAGCATGAGTGTAATTTATGTTTAAAATCTAATGAGAATTCAATGGTAATACCTCCATTCTTTATTTTCTTATCTATTCAAGTAATATGAATACAAGTTTAAATGCTACTTTTTATTTTCATACAGAAGGAGTCGACCCTTTATATGTTTTTTGATTTGTCTTCAACTGAGTAAAGTATATTATTTTATTTTTTTACGTACAGTCCTGGCCAAAATTAACGCAGCACCAGCCGTAAGGATCGCTAGGGAGGTGCTGCGTTAATTTTGACCAGGAGTGTACATGAACAGGTTGATCTGTACTTTTTGGCAGCCAGTATGTAACCGCAGTTTTCTGTTAAGAAATCTAGAGAAGGAAAAAAGATCCAATGTAAAGTCTTATGGCAAGTTAGGAAATTATCACCAAACTATGTTTTTATCTGTGGTTTTTCATTTGCAGCAGTATGTCTATCCCAGTCTTAATTAATGCGTTTGTTCTTGACTTAAATTGTTTTCATTAATTTATCGTAATGATTATACTGATGATTTTTTCTCGATTTTGCATTTATTGAAAAAATTAATAATTATGCCGCTGTAATCAGTATCGTATTTCAGCTTCAGTCATTTTTTTGCCTTTAATATTAGATATTTAAACAGGCAATTACCAAGTATGGCAATGATCATGAAGAAGTAGCATCCACACGAAAGCCAACATCTTAAATTCAGCTTTAATAAAACTGGACTGAAAATCTCTACTATTATTTGGAAATATACAATGTCTTCATTGTGGGAAAAGAAAGTTCGGTACAAAAGAAAAAAAAACCTTTTGTCTCCTAAAAGTATTCGAGTAGTCGAGGATAATCTATCTCTGGAGCGGAAATTCCTTCATGTAAGACGGAGGACTAGGAAAATCTTTCCCTCGCCGAGATGAGCGAATATTAGTAATATGGGACAGGTCTCGGGAAAAAATCCTCCGTCCCGAGTAATATTCGAAGTAATGGATGGAGAAAGTATCGCTTTCCCACCACACGACCCAGGAATATCCGTTTTCCGCGCTCCCAAGTTTCCGATAGCGCCAAGGGCCCCGCCCTCCGCCGTCATATTTCATCGCATCGAACATTAGTTAAACCTCCCGGATAAAATGCGAAATAGGACTTGAGGATGTAGAAAAAAGCGGCCGCGGAACGAAAACATACATAATCGAGTCCGGTAGGTTTGATCCACCTCGATATTTACGGCCGGGGAAGGTCACATGACGACAAAAGACGGTCGTCTCTCTCTTTCGCTAGCGACCTTCGACTTTTATCAGAAGCCATGAGCCGCGCCCCTTTTTTCTTTCCTGAAGGAGATACCGGGGACCGGGCCATCAACTCCGGCAAAGACCCTATCTATCAACGACCTCACTTTCTCACCAACCAGCGTCAACCGTTCCCCGATATATCCTGCTGGCTGCCCGTCAATAATGACGGGGTCATTTCCTGTGCTGAAACGTGTTTGGTTCGCATTATGGAAATCCGCAGGAAAGCTAATTGTCATATTCAAGAAGACGGGGTTTGAACCCCGCCGTCAATGATTAGTTCCCGTGTGATTACACACGATTTATCAGTTTCAAAAATTGTACGGATTCATTCTCTCCAACGTATAGAAATTTATAAATGGACCTAATTTCATCGTACTTTATTTATTTCAGAATTAAGTTATTATTAATGCATGAGTCATCACACAAATAATTGAATGCAGCGAATACTTGCTTTGATAAAGCAGTACAAATCTAGATCATAATTACAAAAAATAAATAAATGATAAATTTAACTCCTTTGTTTTTTTAACATTTATAATATCACTAAAGAGAAAAAATTTACATTCGAGTCTCGCTGAGCCCAATCTGATTCATCAAAGGGTTCTATATTTGAAAATATAATGTTCACTATTTAATTGAACAATTTATTCAATATTTATTTCACTCTTAGACAAGTAATTGAGGCCATACATATTTTCTGGCAGATTTCAACATTCTAGGAACATTTAATCTGTGAATAACATATTTGTTGAAGAAGCTAAGTACATCATGCTTACATTTATTCTTGTTTCCATGTATTTTTAACCTTCACTAACTTACGTATGTTTTTTTCATGATTCTCTACAACTAGGATATAAAACTAAAAATCATCTTATGAGAGTAACTCAAGCAATTTCCTCATACGTTTCACATAAACACCATTATCCCTTTGCGATTAACGCTCTCATATATTAGTCTAATAATTCTATTCCGTTGTAAATGAAGTCTACAGCTTATTTGTCAGCTGAAAGTATAGTATATCCAATTAGTGTAATATATTTTAATTTTCTAATCAGTTATTAGTTTGTCATATACTTAAAAATGTATCGTATGTTTTTTATTCAACGTGTTAATTATAGCTGCGAGGGTGATTTTTGCCAAAGAGTCAGTCACCGATTAATAAAAAAATTGAATGCTCAAAGCGTGTTAGCAAATTTTCTATTTGCCTAATATTTATTGATTCGCTTGCTATCCAGTCAGGAATGACTGAACTTAATTTTCATTAATTATGATTCCTTTGAGGATTACATTCAGCACTCATTGGCGCTGCAAAACTTTATTAATATCGATCATGTCACAATTGAAAGCCATAAATAAATAAAAAGCCGCAAACCAAATAACTTAAACATGGCTCAGTCAAATCTAATAGAACCTTATGGAACACATGAGACACAAAGTAAATGCAATTTTTTCAGCTAAGTTTTTCTTAAATCTGTTCGTCACCATAATTTTGTCTCTTACTTCTCCCTGGACTTCTAGGAAGGTAAGCATATGCTAAACAAATTTCTAACACATTTGGAAAAATCATTTTATTTTATAGAAGCCTTCTTGATTTCGAATCATTATCAATATACAAAGGTAAACTGAAACCGCCTTTTTTTATGTTTTTTCATCCTGTTTTTCATCGACCATATTACATTAAAATATAAGTAAAAAGGGTCTGAAGCGATACCGAAAATGGGATCCTACCAATTTATAATACTTGTGTACTTAAGTAAGGCTATTATATATATATAATGATTGGTTCTGTTCTACCCTTGGTGATGATAGCTTCTCTATTGAAATGATCATTGGTTTCTAAAAAAGTTGGTTATGCAGTCCTTTCTGTTGTTTCTGAGAACCGATGGCAACAAATTGTGAAGCGTCGACGAAGGCGGTTAGTGAAGATTCTTATCCTCTAATAACGTTATTCAAAGATAGAATAATAATAAATCTTCCTTATTCAAACGAGCCTGATTGTGAGCCGTAAAGTCTGTCCATCCATCTAACCCATCGTCATAGACTACACAAAAGTTAAATTAAAGAGATAATGTGAGGAAAAAATTAAAAGGATTGTAGATGGGAAAGAAACCTAAGAGATTCTTAGGAAATAATATCAATAATTTAATTGATAATTAATGTATTAATTATAATTAATTATAATTATGTTATTTATTATAAATTAATATGTTTTAATACAAAAAAATTCAAACCTACCAAGAGTTATAACTTAAAGATGAGAAAAAACTGGACAAAATACACTATCAATTAGTACATGCATGCGATACATTAATAAGTAAAAATAATTATTGGTACATCGGATATGGAAAGAGGTATAAATTACGAAACTAATAGTTAACTTTACCTTTTTTATGGAAATTAGTGACACTAGATGAATATAAATAAACATGACTGTGTATATTTTTATAGATGAACCACCCCTTCGCCCCTTTTATGATTTATTTTCTTTTTCCGTGATCTTTATCATCACCTCGATCTAATCCCTTCGTCTACTTCACTTCTCCTAGTCTCGCTTTCTTCAAAATGAGATGACCTCCTCCAGAGTGAACAATGGATGTCTTTGGCTCTCCCTTACATGCCACCTATTGGCAGATATTTTCCCATGCAGGTTTCGATATTTTTCACTCTTCTTTATTTTTTTCCGATACCTTCTCGTTGTCTGAGATTCTCTTTGCCCGGGTTGGACTGAGATTTATTCGCGGCCATCGATACTGCTTATTTGCGTTCGATCTCTATGGGGATCGATTTCCCTCGGAATGTTTATCAGCTGTTTCTTTGAAGGCGAGTATTCAAAGAGAAGATGGAATGCCTATCACCGATATAGTTGCCACCTTAGCGTAATACTTTTTGCGGCAAGCTTCTTCCTTGCGTGGAATAATTTTCCGTACATAGGTACCCACCTTGCATATCTTAGGATATCAATCAACTCCTGGTATGTGGCAGGGTATATGTATACCGTGCTTCGGAATCACTTCTTTGTTTGAGCTTGTACTATTGCAGCTGATGATAATCCATACCTCAAAACCATGTTAATTTTTTCTTCGTATTGAATATGGTTTAATAATTTGATCTATTGCTACATTTGCTTTTGGAATACCAACACGTTACGGCGTTTGCTATTTACGTTATTTTGAGAACTGGTACAGCTTAAAGGGCCAAACTTTATGGAAACATTCTTTGAAGTTCTGTATTATTTCCTTGAACATATATTTCAGCAGCAAATACTAGACACTACTCTTGATACTATTTTTTACCATTCCGTATCGCTCGAGAAAAGAGTGAATTCATAAAAGAAATTGTCTCAACATTCATTTCTCTTATGTATCACCCATTTTCGGAGCTACAGAAGTAGAAGGAGATGGTTGAATAATTCCCGTTATTTTTTTGTAAACGTTTTTTCAAATCTATCTGTTATTCGCAGCGCCTATATTAATATAATTATATTACTTAATAATGAATTAATTTCCCTGAATTTAATTAAATTCAACCAACATATAAGAGTGTTTTGTAACGCCTGCTTTTTGTTTCTGTCATTTGTAAAAAAAACGTATTGCCTTGCGCTGCACTTTAGAGAGATCGCGAGTAGACAAGGAAATTGTGGCGTTTATGTGCTCTATGATATTAGTTGTTGATATTAAACTCACCTGGAAATGCAGTGCTCATTTTTTTCATGTAGTATGAAAGATACGAAATATCGACGTATTATTGAGATTCCTACTAGAAAAGAAAAAATTGAATTATCATAAATCTACAAAAATTATTTTAAAAACCTCTGCGTTAAACACCTCTATGGCTATGATAAATTCAAATCACTCCTGCTTTTTTTAATTGTAGAAAAGGAACCAGTCGGTTCATTTATCCTGTACGGAAAGCGATTACCGTACGCGTGTGTGTCGGTTTCAACCTCATCATCCGAACAATCGTTTGATTTCCCGAAAATATTAGCCCGCTCAGGAATGAAGCGTTATTCCTTCGTATCCCTAATGACCATACTATTACGGCGCATAGACGCGGCTAATCAAGCAAGGCGGCTCAAACATTTCTCTTCTAACTTCCCTCAGCCAATCTCCGGAGAGTCAATTATGGAGTCACCTCATTTCAAGCGTGGAAACCAAATACACCGTCCACCGCGCGCGGTCCTTGTTTGTCCTAGGGTCCCATTGCCAAGCAACGGGGAATCGAATGCGAGACCTCTATTGCAAGGAAACTCACTCTCCCCTTCTATACGAGCCCCGAAATCCCAGATGTGGCGTTTCCAATGGTTGGCAGGGCCTTCTCCTGCTCTGTTTCGGATGCACTATACGTGTGATCGGATGCTCTCTGAAAAGCAAAATTCCGTTGGATCACAGGGAGGAAGGTTCTGTTGTTTTCATATTTTCAGCAGTTATTTTTAATGAAAAAGGTTAATGGAAATGCATTGTAGCGTTGTGTTTATTGTGATGTTTTTCGTGTTAATAATGCAGTGCAGATCAAATATGAAGAGGGTAATAGCTATCTTGTTTGAACGTAAATAATTGCGGGTAATGTTGCTGATAAGCGTTTACAGACTGGTTGCAATTAGCTGCTTAATGCGATTACTAAATTTTATCTTAATAAAGATATAGCTTTAATTCGTTGGACGAGAATTGAAGGTAATTTAAATTGTGTTGTATAAATTTAGTAATGTTAGGAAACAATTTATTGTAACAAAACACTTGTAAAATCAGAAAATTCTAAAGTCAGAAACTTGTACTATTTCACAACAGTTAAACAGCACAGAACGGGTTTCGGCATATTACGTCATCGCCAAGAGTTCTGCATCCGTAGCTCAAAGACTCTTGGTGGAGTTTTCCAGGTTCACTCCATGTCAATTTTATTGATACTTCGGTCTTCTATGCGGTCATCATCCATGATATTCTTTCATCCCGTTTTCCTTTCACTTGTTTTTAAAAAAATTGTCGTCAAAAAATATATCTTTCAATTATCTGACAGATTCAATTGTAAAGTAAATATATAATATTTATCAAATAAAATCCTGCATGTAGGGAAATTATATTGCAAGGAAAAAGAGTAATTATTATTATTATTATTGGGGTCTTTATTAGGCGAGATTGAGACTAAAATCTGTTCCTATGAAATAATTTCCAGCTATCGTAAAAGTTCTATGAATTGAATAAATAAGATATTAGAGGTCTTTTGTTATGAAAAGGGAATACTAACTGTGTTTATGCTACAAACAATAAAATTTAGCTGTTAATATTGAAATTTTCTCTTCCCAAGATCTTTGCCTGAGGACAATTATTTCCAAAAATCTTATTTAAGATGTAAAATTGACGGTTCGATTCAATTCTTTTATCAGTGCTCCTATAAGAGTTTCTGTCTACGATATAATTAAAAACATATACTTTTCTACTCTTATAATTGAAGGTCACACAACGGTAGGAAAAAACTAGTTCGTTGGATGCTTAAATCCTCACATTGATATTTCAAGTGCTTAGGACAATTAACATATATTTACAAATTGAAGGGCAAACAGTAGCTCTTGTTTCCCATTGTTGTTAACTTCACCCCTAAAATAGTGTAAATAAGGCGATGCATAATATAAAGAAGATGGAACACGTACCAACAGTTCTTTCTTCGGTCAACCATGACATTGCTGTGTATACTCGAAAATGAAGATTTGTTAGTTATCTAGTGCTATAAAAGGAGATTAAGACTAGGTATCTGTAGCCATCGATGATTTTCACAGCATATTATAGGAGAGTTTTGGGAACAAGGTAGAAAGCGGTGATGTGCATAGATTACTGCACCCGTAGCTTCGGTAGGTTTTCCAGGGATTTGCGTCAATCGATTTGCGGATTATCATTGAATGTGCATGCGGCATGAGGGGCTGAACGCTGGAGATAAAAGCCGGGCCGTAAGAATTTGAGCACTTTATATTAAGCACGGAGATAAGAGCAATCAGGATGTCAAAACATTATCCATTTAGAAAACCTAAAATTAATTCCTACTATCACATAATATTCTTTATTTCCATAAAAATTCTCATGTATAAAGTGAGTTATTGATTTCTGCTTGTTTACCCTGAACAAACCGGTTTATTGACGAAGAATGAATTTGATATTTTAAATCTTAACATATTATGATTTCATTCCTCTGTCCCTTTTAGCATATTTGAATTTTGTTCAAAACATTAGGAAGGAATTCTATTGGTAACAGTCACGCCATTTAATGAAAAGTTGTCAGCTTGAAATCGATAGTAATCAAATACAATTCTACATTATAGAAATTCCTTAAATTATTCTATAAATAATACACTCATATTTTTAGTAAGGGCTAGTTCTAGCAGTAAGTGTTTAGTTATTTATTATTATCAGTAACTACTAAGTCATATGAGGAAAATATTTCTGTATCATTTAGTTAATAGAAGTATTTCTCTTAGAAAAATAGCAGAAGAACAATTGTGCGTGTTTAAGAATCCACTCCATATTTTATTTTATAATTTAAAATTTGATATATGTCTCAAGAAGCCAAAATCTAGATATAACCTGAACACATTGGGAATGAAATAGCACAGGTTCTATAATATAAATTCATCCACGAAATCTTTCAAGTGCGTATTTTCGTACAATTGAGGACATTTAAATATTTTCCTCGTTAACAAGATCATAAAATTAACATAGAATCGTGCATGTACAAGATAAATACTTAAGTATTACTGACATTTCAGTCTGTTTTGGAACTGACTTTACGATAACATATAAATCCTCTTTCAAAAGAAAGAACAAATTGTATATTTCGTTTCCCAAACACGTTCATTTACATGATACCATAGCCTTCTCTGATGTTAGCTTGGAGAAGTTCAAATCAGAGTAGAAATGTTTTTAATAATTTACATTGCGAAAATAAAAAATGTTTATTTAAGAATTTCATTACACTCAATGCTGAGCACTAAGCACCGAGCACGGAGAGATTTTTCAATTTTTACCCATTGCAATGTATTTCCCGTGTTTCTAATTAAATGCGCATCTCGATTCGGGAGAGCCATCCCTTGTTCCCTGCAGTTCGCAATCCCCTCCGACGCTTTCGCGGGCAGCATTTTGTTAAATAGCGACTCTAATGTCCAACTGATGTTCTGGATCACATAACCGTGACTCCGCACACGCACACAAGCACGCGAATGTCCCTGTAAACGTGCCGCCAGGATATTGAAAGGACCGGGAGTGGCACGGGCAGGGCGCTGAAAAGTGGACCCGGACACGAAGCCGACGTCACCGTTTATGGGATCGCGGTAGAGGGGAAAGCGAAAACATTTCGGTGCTGGGACATCGCATGTGACGTCATAACTTTGGTGCTTCAGCGGAGTGATGTCCGACCAGCTCTCGAGTCCGGTTTGGTTAAATCCAAAGAGACAGAGTTCTGGTGAAGTGGAGGGGGCCTAGGAGCGAACCTTGTGGCACCTCGGTCCTAAGCGATTAGCCGGGGAGGAAGAGTGCGATGGAGAGAGAGTAAAATGGAGGGAATTCGAGTCGGATGGGATATAGGGAAAGACGATTGCCGACGTGGCTGGGAACGACCGTCGGGATGACATCGAGGACAAGGGTGGACAATTCGCGAGAAATTTGGTGGAGCGGATCGCCCGCCTAATTCGCATCAAAATCGTGTCGAGGCAACTGGATGTGTCTGCTCAATGAAACGGTCCCAGAGACTTGATTTATGTCGCGGGTTTGGGTCTTAAATGTAGCTTGGGTGTTTTCGTCACGCGTGCAAGGTGCATGTCGTGATCCGTATCCCGAGACTATGAAAAAAAACGCATTTCTGTTTCTAATATTTTTTGTAGACAATAATAAATATCTATAAATTACGGCGAGGTTAGGCATAGAGAGGAATTTGTGTGAATCAACCTTTGATAATGATAACAATAATAATAATAATAATAATAATAATAATAATTTATTTCGACACAAAACATCCAAATACATTGAGAAAATTCTGCCCTGAATTGGTTTCGTGTAAGTTGATACAAGAAATCTAATATATAATGTAAAAATGTACATTACACAAAGCAGTATTTACATACAGCCATTTTTACATTAATATCTTCTATTTACTAAAGTTTACATAAGGAATATGAGAATTATTTTAGCGATTGGAACTAAATTGTTAGAACAAATGCAATTATATATAAATACATTATTTCAAACCAATAACAGCCTAAATTGTTATTACATCCAACATGATAAGTCAATGCCCAGATGGTATTCATCAACTGAGTAATGGTATTTCATTGTCAGTATTTTTTTGAGGCTGTCCAGAAATCTTTGCTCATTTTTGCCTTATTTTGTAAAGAAATATCTGGAAATTTGTTTTAGATTTTTATACCCAGGTAGTATGGGTTGTTTCGAAAAAGCTGAGATGATGTATTGGGTATAATAATTATTGTTACGATACGATTACGATATACTATTACGATTGATTTAGCGTTACCGAAACATTTATTAGCAAGAATATGAGAAAATTTAATTTTTTAACCCTAATATTTCTGTGTTTCACATTATATATGAAAAGGGAGGAGGTGTGTTTTGTTATTTTATGCGAGGGGAATTGTAAATGATCTGATCGGATTGGAAAATGACAGTATTTTTCCAAAATATTACCTGAATATCTTAGAATCACAGCTTAATATAATGATGGATAGTTAGAGAAAAACCTTGGCTCATAAGACGCATTTACTGATAGTGTGCTTCTATTTATTTGTCTTACGGTGCGTGTATTCATTCAGCTTTAAGTGCCATCCTGGTACGAAAGTGTTTATTATTCCATTGGAGTTAATGTAAGGAACCCTACAAATTACCTATAATTTTCTTCCTACTAATCGTCATGCTCTCTTGGACAATCTGCTCTCGACATATCGTCAAATACTTCAGAACTAGGAATAATTTATTTTTCTGAATTAGATGAGTCATATATAGCTTTTATGAGATTATTTAGATGAGTCAAATTAGCCTATAGATGAGTCCGCATAGCTTCTGGAGGAAATGAGAAAGTTATATTTTGATTCGCGGGAGATCCATCGTAGTAGATAGATTTATCTCACTTGTATTAAAAATAATATGACTATTGGTATCACAGTTAGATTAAAATTAAACAAATTTATCATAATCGGTTATGATGGTAGCCTTACGTGTTTTTTAGTTGAACTGTAATTGTATTTATATATTTTTTCTCATTAGAAATATATCAACTCGTTATTTATTTTTCTGATTCCGAGATTATTATATCATATTGAACTGTATCTTCAGTACAAGATTAAAAGTAACATAATATATTTAAGATACCCCTCTACTAACCGAAGTCATTTGCCTAAGTAAAAAAGTAATTAAAGACATTTTATATTTTTACTTTCTCCCTATACGTAGTATAGAGAAAGTGTTGTATTCGCAAAAAAATTCGATATCCAGATTTCGACGGAAATAGATGTTTTGGGGCCCATTGAGCTCGTTTTCGCTATTTTCCCGAACATATCTGTCTGTGTGTCTGTCTGTGGTAAAAAAGTTTGTGGCGCTCTATCTTAAAAAGCAATTATTCGATTACTTTCAAAATTCATATTTAGTATTTTCCTAACAATGCCAATAGTTGATTAGTTTTTGGTGGATATCGCTTAACCGGAAGTTGCGGTTTATCCGGAACAAATTTTAGTTTCTTAAATATCTCTGTAAGAACACAATGTAGGTATATACAATTATTAACAAAATTTGTAGATAATGTAAATTATTACAACTTTTGTATGAAATATTTTTTCGTAACACTGATTGGTTAGGAATTTTTCTTCAATAATGGTTAAACCGGAAGTTTTTGTTTATCCAGAAATGGAAGTTTTTCACACATATCTCTGTCAGAATGCAATGTAGGTATATACAGTTGTGTACCAAAGTTATAGATAATTTATTTTACTACAAATGTTGTATGAAACATTTTCCTGTAACACTCATTGTTTTGGAGTTATTTATATATTACTGGCATAGGCTTCTGTTTTCAATAAATACGGAGAAAGTCATGTGTTGGCCACATCAGATTTTTATTTTATCCTATGGCTTCACATATCTTATTATTTTCATTTTTTAGTGTTAAATACCCCAGAGTTACCTCTCAATATACAAACACGACCTCAATAGCGTTCTACACGTATCTCAAATATAATTTCTCTTATTACCCTTCTTAGTGGAGTAAGCCAGATGTGCTTGTAAATTTTTCAACTCGTTTGCTGAGATTCTGTAATACTCGCCTTTTAGAGCAATAGTTTTCTTAGATTTACTGAAATTATACGCCCTGTCATTGTATGAATTCAGTCACAGAAAATAGCCCGTTTGTTAGATATACCACGGAGAAAAATTCCCTTGGAACGTTTTCTTTTCAATTTTCTTTCCGTGTATGGAAATAGCTGCCTTGGAAATCAACATTCAGATATTCATTTTAGAAGGTGATATAAATTCTATAGACACAAGCTGTAATTTTTTATGGAAATAGGACATTTTTAGCGCCAAATTATCAGATTTTCGGATTTTATATCCTTCTCTTATTTACGTCATTGATAGCAGAAAATGACTATTCTTAGCCACCGTGATTTAATCCTTCGTAAAAGTTTTGTCCCGTCCTTGGAAAACGGTCTGCCGCTGTAATTCGTGTAGATTGATTGGAGATAGCAGCACCTGAAGTTTGAGAGAGAGGTTTTTCATTTTTTTACATATTTTATTAAGTTTGAGAAGATCAATATATGTGAAAGTATTTTTTCTCTCGCTTTCGGAGAATATAAGAATACAATTTCTTCGCTTGGAGAAGAAAGGTTTGGCAGAAAATAATGTTTTCTTTTGGAGGTCCGACATGTTTTCATTTTTACCTTCTTGATAATACTCATGAGTAGCTTGCTATGAATAAATAATTAAGTAGGTTGGGATAAATGTATTTTCCAGTATTTAAGTTTAATTTTTGACCAAAAATAAATGTATAATTGATGTCTAATACATAGTTCACCATTCTACCATGTATTGCATTTTTTTATTTTGACAGATCTCATACATATTTATGTATGAGAGTTCTAATGATATATGATGAGTTATTAATGATATATGATAATTTTTTTTGTACTTGTAATGTATGAATTTATTATAGTTTAATTGTACAGCCTACGGGAGGATTTTGGAGGGGTTTCCCTCCCGTCTTTGGGCGAATGCCAGGCTTAAAATCATTTTTATGTTCCCTTCTAACGTTGCCACCTGGCCTGAAGGCCAACTTGCAACGTGAACTTAAATAAATAAGCTCCGAATCAAAACTACGGTATTGTCTATTGTCTTTGGGTTAAATTCACCATGGCATCACTTTGGCTGTTTATTTAAGATTCTAACACTAATTTCAAAAATTCATTTACGTTTGTATGCTATTTTTTTAATTATTAATCCTTTGGATTTTTCTTGACTCTTAGAGTATGTAAATTTAGTGATGCAATATTTCCCTTCATTAAACTAACCGCTATCATCAAACCAGTCGATATACAAATGAAATATCCTAAATACGCTTGCTTTGAAAAATATGTTTATTTCAGAATCGGGGTAATCCTGTAGGAATTTGGTTAGGGTAGGAACAGGCTGTCGGGAGAGTCGTGTCGAATTTAAGGATGGGTAGAATCTGTGAAAGGAAAGATATACCTAATAAAGTCCAATACAGTACATGGCAGGAAAAATGACCGAAGGCACGATATTGAAAAATTGAAAGGTAGGTAATGATTCCTTTAGGGCATTGACGATATGTGAGCTTCAGTTGTGGAAAACTAAGAGAAATATTGTGTAGAAGCAAGGAATGGAATCATTTCAAAGAAATGAAGGTATTAACTGGCTTATGGTCATTAGGACGTTGCCAAAAAATCACTTTGTTATTGCAAACGCAAAAATATGATCACATCTACCGGAGAATTTGCTCCAATTTTTTGCATACTCTTTTTGTTCCAAATAGAATCCACGCACAGAAACTGCCTCTGGATTAAACGGAGGAGTATTCAATCAAGATCGAGTGAAGAAATATTAATTTCAGTGAACAGGATAAACTTATGATCTCAATCATGTTAGGTTTTGAATTTTATTCAAATAATAAATATGTGTCAGGAGGTAGGTCCATTTGAACGTATTAAGTGAGAATCTATTTAATGCTATAAGCAAGGTAACGAGGTCGACTAAAGTTTGAAATTAAATGACAAATTTACAGATTTTGCAGGGCAAATGTTATAATATCTATAATATAACTTAATTATGACCTAAATTGACGTTTGGTATAGCATTTATTGCTGTCACATTTCATCTTTCAAAATTATATTTTCGCACCAAAACCTCAGCAACATTTTGGTCTCAAAATAATTCCTTGGAGGACACCCGGCTCGTTTTACTTTTGAAGCATAGAGTTTTACATATTATTTTTTGTACTGATGTACGCCGTAAGGTAACTCTAGAACCATAACTTACAATTAGTTTTTATTTTCATAATTTAATTGGTGACTATATCCGAATTCTTTTTACGATCGATAAGTTGACCTAGAAATGTACAACCAATAATCCAATAACCAAGTTGTGATTCATTAAGACAAAGAAATGTGTTTTGTACATTTTATTTGGATATCTGCTTCAGCATGTTAATTATTTCAACAACGATTTTTTTCCCGCTCGCTAACGGGCGGTAATTTCGAGTAAAATTTCCTTTATAAGAAATAGGAACTGCATACGATCTCTTCCAATGTTTTTAGAACAGGTGTGCGTAATATGAGAGCATAATCATTAACTTGATCCGCGCATACATATTTTTTTACGGCTGTTCAGGAAATCACGCTTTGCGAAGAATTGAAACAAGCCCGCACTGTCCTACTCCCCCTTCATGTTCCCGCAGTTATATGAAGTCAGCGAAAGGGAGTGACTGAGCAGCGGGAAAAAGGAAACAAGTGAAAAAAATCCCGCGGAGTGGGACTCGGACACAAAAAGCACGTCGGGCTTGACAAAATGAAAATGGGATGTTGAAGAAAAAATATTCATTTTTGCCGGGACGTTAAGATAAATTTGTCCGGCTGTACAGAGGAAACCGGATAGCGCGAAATGTGGCTTTTCCATACAAAAATTCCGTGTTATCAGAATTTACTTTCAAAAAAAGTCCTCCACCGGCTGCGTGTTCCTTTTTTTCACCGGCGAAGTAGCGGGAACATGTGCTAGCAAGTGTATGATGTCTCTAATAGGCGGGGAATGATATTTTAACGTTGTATCGCCGGGATGAAGTCATTATCGTGTCGCGTTTGAAGACTTGAATTTTTTCTCCCATTATGGGATTAGTTTTCTTCGCTAATAACACTAGTTTTTGGGTGGGAATTCATATTTGCGCCTTCGATGCTAGAAATTATCATTTAGTAACAGGCAAAACAGCATTTTCTGGATGACAGAGGAATTCTATTCCTAATATTTGATTTATTTGAAATATAAACCCCCTTTAAATAAACAGCTATCAGGCCTAATGTCTTACTAACATATTCATCGTTTACATAAATTTGTAGATAATTTATTTTCTTATTTTTTTATACCTAATGACTACAAATATGTATCAGGCCAGGTCGTAGTCATTCCTGTGGGGGTAGAGAAAAATAAAATGCCATGCCTGGTATTCACCCTCGTCGGGAGGAAAACCCTCCTAAACATCGCCTTACTATTCATAGCATCCATATTATCGATGAATATTTTCGCTGAATTTGAGGAAACCAGTAAACTTTGTAAAAAAATAATAAAACCCTGATGAGAAAAGTGAATTTAATTTCTCTTTAATAAAAAATACTTTGACTATTTAATCATGGCACGTCCCAATTGACGTCATGAACAATTAAATTGACCATAAAAAAGTTTTTCATCTCCATTAAGGCAATTCGGAAAAAACATTCGTTTGGAGCTTTGAATTTTATTGTATCCAGCATAAATGAGTTTGCATTATCTAAAATAATTACGATAATTTTTATTAAGGTGATAATGGAAGGATCGAAGCATTAAAGCTTATTCGTTTATTGCTCCTTTCAAGTTCCATATATTTCATATGCTCGCATCTATTACTTCATTGAAATATTGCTTAATCTGTGGGTTTTAGCCAACGAGGGTCAAGGACTTCCCAATGCAAAATTGATGTTAGGAACTGAAAGTGAACTCAGCTGATCAAAAACCGTCTGTGGATGTCCTTGAGGGACGAGCTAGCATAAAAACGCATAGATAAAAACTTAGAGTAAGCAAAAAAAAGCATTACACAAGATTCAGGATAGATTGAGTCTTCATAAACTACTCACAGGGGAACATTACGCCTTGTGAGAAAGGGTTTTTCATAAAACATAGGGATAAACGTTTTACACGGGTAAGTGATTTTGAGCGGGAACGTCATTCGGTAAATAATTCCTTCAGTTAAGTAGATGAGCTTCATTCGACGATTATGTCAGGTAGCGAAAATAAGAAAAAAAAAGTCGTTCTTGAATGTGGCATGAAAATTAATAAATTACAAACGAAAGAGAAAGACTTTTACGAGCAAAATAGAGAATTGAAAATAATTGACTACCAACGGTATCGAATCTGTGAACGTCGACTCAGCTGCCGGCCGCATTGCCTCTACACAACGACTACCTTATACCAATGCATCGTTTGCATAGGTACTTCACGGCCAACGGTGAACGATAACATCCGACGCTGATTTTTAAACGCTTATTTCTTAAAAATTAGTTAAAGTTAGTCGCTGCGGTTTCACAATTGTTATTATTATTTACACGAGAGCCTTCCTTAAAAGTATTATGAAGAACCCTTTCACATAAGGAGTAATGTTCCCTTGTCAGTGTTCCCCTGTGAGTATCAAAGCTCTCACGTTTCGACATTACTTCGCAATTCACCCATTAAAGACGTTTTTATGTATGTAGGCATGTTTCCGATTTTCTCTCGATATGAAAATCACAAATATAAATACAGAAAATATTCCTTGGGGAATATAATGTCCGCTGTTACAGATAAAAATTCCAGATGCACCTCAGCCATAACCCGATGTATCGGCATATTTAAGAGATAGGCTCAATAAATTCCGCCCGACCAAAATAGCAATATTTAAGTTCCGGGAATTTGTTGTGCCTTCCAGATATCGAAGTGGTTCAAGAAGGCATTAAGTTGCCCGCATTCAAGCCCCAAGTCACGTGACCAATGAAAAAGTCCTTTCCGGCCGCCCATGACCCCCTCTTATCGAAGGCATCATATCTCACGGCCCTTGCGGGAGGGAATGGTCCGTAAGAGAATAGCTTAAGAGCCGAAAGTTTACGTAGGAACGGCATGGAATGACTAAGAAGAGAAAGATCAATATTGGCGACTCATGTGCAAAAAAGGAAATTTTTTTTTCTTTTCCGCGAAAATGCCGCTATTTTCCGTGCTCCGTACGTCTGTTTTACGCATATTAATCAAATGCGCGATTCGAAGAACTTTCGAAGCCTTGTCGTTCCGATGTCTTGGTCGAGATATACCCTCGATACCAGTTCATAAAGCAGATTTTGGCATTAAAACATTTCTAGTGCTTGGAGCAAAATACTGGAATGCATATACCCATTCTAAATCAGCGCAATCACCTTTCCCCACTTTCAAGCGTGATATCACTGATAGACTAATCAATTCTGAGCATCAACTATCCTTTAAGCACTTGCCATCATTCCAACACCTACCGGTAAACTTCTTATACTAGAGTCCATGAAAACATCTATTGACAAATGCCTCCAGCTGAAGAAATTTTTTGAAATTTTTATTATAATATATTGTAGCTTTTAGAGCATTAGATAATTTAGTGTATTATAGCTTTTAACTTTTATTATAACTAAATCAATTAAGTTTTCTGTACCTTTTGTTAAATTTACTTTGTAAAATAATTGTTCATATATAATCTTTGTCACTTTTCATATATCTATGTTGGTAGATTATTGTATTTATTTTTATTACTGTGTTTTCGCGGTTTTTTTTTCATCCCCCTTCTTTGTGGGTGTTTTCCCGCAACGTGGGTTTTTTCTTTGTCAACCTTTAGTTGTAAAGATTTTTTCCCACATCTTACTCTTTATTTTTGTATTTTTTAATAAGTTACCTATAAATGTGATCGACACACGAGGTTAGGTGGAAGACAGGCCCTCCTGGGCCTAACCTCGCCAGTAAAGGGTCCAACTAACTAACTCTAAACTCTCAGCTCTTTTCTCTCTTTGAGTGAAAATAACGGATATGCGAGGAAAAAGCGGCGATTGAAAGGGAAAACGGGGCGAAGAAGAGGGGTATTCGAATTATGAGTTACCATTGGTGGAAAAGGCTCAAAGCACGTACGGATGAATGGAGCTCTAAAAATATATGGATTAATTGATTTTAAGTTACATTAAATCGACCAAAATTTCTCTCGTTTCGTTATATGGAGATACTTGATATAAGTGAGAAAGCGAATGTTGTATTTTCCGCAAAACATTCAGTACCGACCGGTTTTGGGCTTGCACCATCTGACTGGTGATGGCTGCAAGGTCGAAATCGATCGACATTAACATATCTCGAGAGAAATACGAAGTTCACTTTCTCATTTATTAAACTGGGTTCCATCAAGTGCGGTCAAATCACATCGATATTGAGATATTTTGCTATTCAAATCATGAATGATTTATCTACTCCTCCACTGGTGTTTGATTTATTGTTAGCAGGCGGTGGCGTCATATTTACCTACGATCTATTTCAATACACAGTTACTGTTTGTCTGCACAGTTTTTAGATCGGAGAAAGATTTAAACAACAAACCGTCCATTATTGGGTAACAGAAGGCCTCGATAAGAAATAATATTTATTTGAATATTATTTGACCATTTAATTGGCAAGGTTATGCCTATGTCACTGTTTTGCTTAAACGTGTACTCCATTTATACATAATAATTCATAATATTAAACGTGTAAAAATATCAAAAGTGAGAAAAATAAAAGAATAGGAAGAACGTGTTTTATTGGGAAAATCTTTAACTTAAGTTTGATGGAATGGAAACACATGTTGAGAGAAGACAACTACACAGGAAAGGATGAAAAAACGAGAAAAGAGTGAAAATAAATAATAATAGTTACAGGAATGAAAGGAAATCAGCATTAATTTGGAAGGTTAGGGATGCATAATGTGACACATGAAATAATTGGGTTCCTTGTAACTATTGGTTACTTCCTGATAGTTCATAGAATTCTGCATTTACTCATTATTCTATTTTTTCTACATTTTTTGTATTATGAACCATAATTTCATACGTTTTTACCAATCGCTTCCGAAATAACTGTTGTCACTTATCTTACATAAGTCAAAGTACAATGAAAGGTGTTGGCTAGGTTCAAAGAACTCATTATTACGACTCCCAGCATATTGCTTTTCGATTCTGGAGTATGAACCTAATTATTAATTCTGTTTCCGATACACTTGGGTACTATTCCGCCATCTTACACATAGTAAACCCACCTTCTCATAGAACTTAAACTCTTTTATTAGTGTGTCCGCTATAGGGCGAAACATATTCAACTACTTCTATTGCATCTCCGAAGCAAAGAATCTTGGGACAGGGATACCCGCAAACACTATTAGTTTTTACGTAGAAGCATTTTTTTGATCAGTCCATTCACGTACCAAGCAGTCTTTCCCCTTCTTCCTCAAGCCCACCCTATCTCCTCATCTAAACCTCTCAATTCAGTGTCCTTCTTCCTCTCCTGTCCTTTCGTTAGCAACCCTTTCTTTCTCCCCCTTTTTTCCTGAGAATTTTCTCCTGTGCTTTCTTCCCCCACTCTTTCGTCAAGAAATTTCCTTCGCATCGATTGATTTTCCTTCCGGAGTTATTTCCACCTTTCTCTATTCATAAATATTCTTTCACGCCCAACCCAGTATTCCTACAGTATGTTTTTACTAGAAAATGGTCTTTGTTTTCCTGTTTTCTCCTTCTTTTTCCTTTCATTATTTCCCTATTGAGGTTGGATCCCTTGCATTAAGGTCACACCAAAAGAGTTCGTTATTATTAGGTTTTTCCAAGTACGATTTTTCGTGGAATTCCGCACACCATTTTAACAACGGCGTGTAATCAAGCTGTTTCTAACATAGGGACACTTTTATGGTTGCTTTTATGCCTTTATTTGCAATTATAGGCATTTTGACAATGTGTAGCAATGAAAACTATTGGTAATAAAATTAAGCTGCCCACACATGTATCTATATCCAAAGTATACCTGTTACGTATAGGATGTTGGACGGGTTGCAACAGAACAACTCGTATAACACATTTTCGAATTGTTATCGACTTTTTTATTTTGGTATTATTCGTCATTTTCGATAATATTTTTTATTATAAATAATTTTCATAATTAGTATGTTCATACGTAATAATTATCTATTTTGAGATACCTTTGGAGAATAAATATACGTCATCTCATAATTAACGTTGCCAAATGTACACTCCTGGCCAAAATTAACGCAGCACCTCCCTAGCGATCCTTACGGCCGATGCTGCATTAATTTTGGCCAGGACTGTACTATAGTTCTTTACAAGATGCCATAAAAGTTAATATCGATATTTACATGTTGATTTAATATGGTTAGAGTGCAACAGAAGAGCTAAAGCTTTTATTTGCTAATATCAGAGCTAGAAAAAGTCATGAAAATACTACCATAACCTATTGGATCCAAATTGAAATATTTAGTAAATAGTCCTTCCATTTCTCTGGTTGTTTTTTCTCCCCCTCATGACTCTTGCTTTCTTCTTGCATTACTGGATTTGCTTGAGAAATGGTAAGAATTGGCTTCGAAACAAAATATCATAATAAAAAGTATTTTGGCTCGTTGGACAGGCAAAAAATGTTGCTAATGGCAAATTTTACGGTTTAATTTATTGCGCGAATCTAAAATTTTGTAAAATTCTGAAATTATGATTTGGTAAGCTTTTATGCGTCTTGGGTTTCCAAAGAGTAGCGCACGAGAAAGTTTTACCGCATTAAGGAAGTAATAAACCCTTAGTTTTGCTAAAATCAACTAAATGGTTTTCCTAATGTTGGTTTCCAAATTATCTTACTAAATCATTTTTATTTACCTACTACTGTGACGATAACGTTTGGGTGTAATTATAATTCTATACATTCTGAAGTCGTTAACACGAATCTCTAAGTATTCCTTTAAGAGTTATAGGTCAATTAATGCTGAGAACTGTAATTGAAACATTTCTTTGAAAGCAATGTTTATGTGAATCGCTACTTTTATGACATTACATAGAAACGAACTGGAGTGAAGATATTCTTACAGTACAAATAAAATTAAAAGGATTTAATTTCCATTCAATATATCATTGCTTTCTAAATAAACTGGAACGAACTATATAGACCGTACTAAAATGCCGAACGACCTCTTCCGGCATATGCAAAAATGTAAAATCCCACGCACGTGTGACCACGTGACGTGTGAATCGAGTGACCATCCCCGCCATATGCGTAAAAACTTAGGACCTTCCTGAGTCCAAAATTAAATTCAAGACCATTCCGGAGAGTAACGCCTAAAAAAAGAGGGACCCTAGGATTAAGTTAATCCGGTATGAACCATGCGACGGGTCCAATTCAGAAGCCATCAAATTGCACCTTCAGGAGTGGAAACGACCTATCGAAACGGCGGGGGCAGGTGCTGGAGACGGCGAATTATTCAAGGCGTTTCGTTGCTCCCGAGTCATTGTGACCTTAGGAAGCAAGAGCAGGTCTATGGGAAGCAACGCTCTTTCGCAGCGTGCGAGGGATTGGATCTGGAAGGGGAATATACAGGGAAGAATGCTCACGGCATAGTAATGAAGGGGATACAAGAAGGTGTTGAAAGTTAGAGGGAAAGGTATTCGGAGAGAAGTAAGGATTAGCATATGAGATGTGGAGGAAGTGGAGATGAAAGAGTAAACGATTGGGGTGGAGGCGTTACAGTCGGAGGTAAATCTAGTATAAATTTGATCTTTGTCGAGAGTATTCCAAGGATTGGTATTGGGGTAGGAGTTCGCCGCGTTCGTATTCGTTGCGGTATGTACGAATCTGTCGGTCGAAGTTGGTGGTTGCGAAAATTGGTTTGGATTGCTGGTAATATCAGGTCTTATAATATCAATCGATTTCTAAGGGATCGTTATTAGTCTAATATGAATCGTTAACGTAAACGTAGCTTCTCGTATTTTTTTAGGAATTTCGGGTCTACTAGATGTGATTCCCAAATAGTTATTAATATTTATCATTAGATCAAACTCGCAGTTTCAGTTCATATATACTTGATTGTTGGTTTATCTGATAAAGAGAGAAAATATAAGCAATCATTCGTTCACATTTCGTATGAGTATTTCTTCCGCATTTGTGAAGTGAAATTTGAACTAAACTGGTACTTGGTGAAATTGGTACTTAATCAATCATTGCTGACCGTACATCGTGGAAAGATATAGTGAAGTGAAGAAACACTAAGTAATTTCCACAGAATATTATTTTGACTGCCAGTTTTAGCGCTAAGCTATCTTCAGGCCACATGTCCAATGGGAAGAATATGGAAGCTCTTGAAATGTCTACTTAAAATTTGACAAATGAAATAACTTACGTGTCTCCTTCTTTGTTCCTCATCCTTTTTCCAAAATTTTCTAAGAGTATGTAAGTGCTGCACTTTCTGTATTTGTGACCTGAAGATGACTTTACCCTGAAACCGGTAGTCAAGATAATATTGTGCTGAAATTATCAAGGTTTTTCTTTATTTCATGAAATTGGTACGCCATGGCAAGGAGTTTGGGCTAACGTTAAAGTGCCCTTGGAGTACAGACGTTCAGAATCCCTGGTGAAATTGTATACCTGGAGATATGTAGCATCTAAATCTATAACTTAGCCATCCCTCTCGAAACTAAATATATTTCCATTCTTTTAGAATTTATAACTGGATAAAAGTCGTACATTTTTTGTTAACTCTATTCGTAATTATAGAAAAATTAAATCTTTCATACTTCAAAAAGAGTTAGTAATCATGTCGCTTAATTTCTTCGATATGGATACATTCTCCTATTTCTGAAACTATATTTGAAGTAAAAATCCTGCTTAAGTTTGACTATTACACTTTTGTATAAAAATAAATCCGTATCTCTTTTATCTATTCAACTTATTTATTTGTTTAATGTTATGTTTATGTTTATTAAGTTTGTATAATATTGTTCATTGTTTAACAATTTCCATTTTTTATTACTTGCTTAAGTGATCATTGTGTAATTTGTTTAACTGACTGAGATCTAGATTGCAATTTTTTCATTTAAAGTATTTGTTTGATATTTCCCCCTGAAATAGAATGACTGCGTTTCATACAACCGTGAGGTAAATCAAATCGTAAAATTGGTAAGGGATAGTCATATAAAAGTTTTAGTTAGTTTTTAGAAATCAAGCATTTTCATCTATAAGAACCATATTCTAATAAAGCCCGATATAACTCTCAGATGGATCTATAAATTTTCTATTTTATTATAACAATTAATATACTAACCTAACGTGATACCCTCTGCGTTTAGCAGTCTACTGATAAATCATTTTTTCTACAAGACGCGCAAAAAGTCTCTAATATACTTCTCGGATGGATCAGAAACTTTTTTCTTTCATTCGAACAATTAATATTCTACCCCTTCACGATTTTAAAGTTTAGCAATCTGACTACGGATCCCACTTTCAGTTTCACTCCTGGAATCGCTCCGGGAGCACCTCTCTATTGACTATCTCCGACAAACACGGGGGGAAGGAGAGGAAAAAAGGGAAGGTTTTCTCGGGAGGGAGAATTGATGAGAAGGGAAATTGCGCAGAAACTGTGAGATAGGGAAGATTGGTAAAGAAGGCGCGTGAGGGAAGGCATGGAAATGCTAATAAGGTTCGAGGAATGGAAGAGGAAATTGAAGGAAATGCTAGTAGTCGGGATTTCTAAATTGCGCCGCCGACGGCATGGGTAAGATCCGAGGGCATGGGCAAGGAAGGAGGGGCTTTCCGAGTTTTTGGGTCAGGTAAGAAATTGGGGGAGACTTAAGGGGAAGGTTTAATGTCGAGAAAGGTGGCAAGGTCCAGAAAGTCGGTCCCGAGGATGAGTCAAGAATCTTAAGTAGAAATATGAAGATCTACTTGTCCCGAATTTTATCCTCCGTCTGCATCTCGCGTAATGCGCGCGAGTTGAAAAGCTGTGATATGCTTTCATGGAGGGATTTTATTAAGCCGGGAAGTGTTACTGTGAGCCTTCCGGATTACTCAGCGTACGTCTCTGAAAGATAATTACATAAGGTAGTAAAAGCATCAATGATATTTTGGGAACAGTAAGAAATGTAAGGACCTACTTAGCTATTCCAGTCGTTGAAATTTAATTGGTACTGAGATCTCTATTACTATTTCGCCCAGCTTGGAATCAACCAATGTTAACTACAGAACCACAGCGATCGTGTGTATCTTAATAGTTAGAGAATATTTAATGAGTGTAAAAATAGTTTATTCGTTTAATGGATTACTTTTGTATTCCTCGCTAATTTCAGGCATCAAATTGATTGTATCTTGCTATTTTAACGTTACAGATGAAAAAGTTGAAAAGTTAAATAGAAGAATTTGCCTTTGACTGTAAAGAGAAAGGATTTTTTCAGTGTAAGAGTTTCAGAGACTTTATAGCTTTGAAAGATGAAAGTTAGAGATAAAAATATTGATGAATGATATAATTTAGTAAATATGGTGTAATGAGTATTGTTTAAAATTACTGCTTATATAGAAATATTAGGAAAAACGTCTAAAATAAGTCCTTTGATACAACTATAACTTTCCCAATTGTAGCGTAAATAAACTAGATTGTGTTTCATAATTTCGTAAATTCTGTCATTGACTTTATATAGTGTAAGTCCATATTATATAACTCGTTGTTATTAGCTTTTTTCTATGTTTATATTTATCTGAAATTATTTATTTCAGTTTCATTAAATTGTATGGACATTCCACCTGATTTTATGATTCTTTGATCTTCCTTGCAACCTGGTAACTAAAAAAGAGTTACTAAATTTGGAATTGTTTCATTATCAATTTGATTCTTGGTGAATAATTTAATTTTTCTTGATTTTTCGGAATTATGATACGCAGCATTTTTTAATTCTTTAATTGTAGGTTTTAATAATTCCGTAATTGTAATTAATGATTTATTATTTTGAAACTTCTCACGCTTTTAGACTGTTTGGTAATATTACGCTTGTGGTAAAACTCAAATAATGGGTTTAATCTCGTACCTATTACATATCTTATTATTGAATTTTAATCATTTTCTGTATGAAATACATTCATTGTTATTACACAAGTTAATTAGTTTTAGAAAAAATCGAACATAGGTGTGATAATGAAGAAGAATTTGAATATAAGGAGTTCAATTATGTTTTACAGTTTAAATGTGTCTATATATCGTATGATAAAAATTATACAGTTTTTATAGTATTTATGTATCAAAAATATTGTTCTGCATTCGTGGTACATGGATGTAAATATCTTCCAGACGATATTTTCGTAGCGATTCTTTAAAACAATGCTCAAAGTTGCTCTGTAAACTCTTCGCTGACAGCACTAACTTTTATCAGTTTCAAATTACCGCCAAATGATTTAGTGATGCGTTTTTCAATCGTGTCATCCTCTTAATTTTATATTACTTATAAGAACAGACTATCGTCAAAATATTTTTTTCTTATTCAAAAGTTGCCGGAAACTTCTACATCACCATAATTTCACGTTATTTTGAACAGAGAGATCAATTCTTCTCTGGTTCCCAGCCGGGTTAAATTGGTGTATTCCACCGACGTTTCGGCCACAGACTCAGCAGCCATCTTCGGGTTGAACTACCCTGAAGATGGCTGCTGAGTCTGTGGCCGAAACGTCGGTGGAATACACCAACTAAACCCGGCTGGGAACCCGAGAAGAATTTATTCATCATATTCGCCGGGAAAGAACCAAGTCTTTCTAGAGAGATAGATCCTATTTGAGCAAGTTTTATTGCTAGAAGCAGACGAGCATAATTTTCGAATGAGATATTGAATATTACTAAGCATTTATCATGGAAACTCTTATATACCTTATGTGGACAGTTAAAAATTACCAAATTTATTCATATCTAAACTGATTTATTCAACATCTTTGTCATGTAAAAATTCCTCAACGCGACGGCCTCCTCTATTAACTTTATCTTAGAGTAGATTTATATATTTCAGATAAATTTTTGCTTTCACAGAACAAGCTAATGAGATTATCTGAGAAAAGAATAATATTTCATCCTGTCGGAAGACAACGCGAATTCGACGAATTTTTAAACGAAGCCCCATAAATCCGTACACCCGCATCTAAAGCGTGGGGAGGTAGATCCTCCATTATTAAACCACTCATTTGGCAGAAATATAAACTCCGTTTCAACACTTCGGCAAGTCTAATACGAGAAATACGGCGCGGTGGAAGACGCAGGACTTAAATCACCGTCTTACATACGCCCACCCACTTTCACCTGCAGTATCGCAGCCGATATTTTTTACTCCCGACACTCGAATTAAGAGCTTCCCACCGTTCTCGAATCCGCCCAGAAGAACATGATTATTTGGCGCTAACGAGTTTAGGATGAATTCATTCATAAATCAAGAGAGAAGAAGAAAATGAGACGGGGCCCCTTTAAATTTCCGGGTCTCAAATCACTGCCGTTTTGCGGAGTGGGTGGGCCCTGGTCATTATAAGCGCCGGTGTGCGTCCCGCGGGTGGGTAAATTTTCGTCTGGGAAAGGTTGCGGGAGGAGAGTTTTTGGCGAGGAGAGAAAAGGGACTCTAAGCCGCACTTATCGGGGGATTAATTCCGGTGATTATCCTCGAGTTTTCGCGTGATCGGAACGTGAGTTCGCTCAAATAGAGCCGGAGTGGGTCTCTGCGAGATTAGGAGATGTGGATGCGGTTAAAGTCTACGTACGCCCGGTTGGGAGGACCTTATAGGTGTATTAATTCGTCCCGGATTTCTTTGGAGATGGGCCCCCTGCGGGGAAGACGGGCTCCTGAGCGGGAATATAGGTGCCCTGGGAAAGTCGGGGCCCCTTGGGGAAGGAACTGGGTCTCCCGTGGGAGGCGGCATGCGAAGCGAGAATTTTGAAGTGGCCAGGGATTAAATCGGCTCCGGGGATTTCGCTAGTGGAAGGAAATTAGGACCGTTACGAGATGGATTGTGACCATGCCGCGTTGGTGGGGGGCTATCCTATTGTATCCCGGCTGTGGGGGGGGCGCGGATGGAATAGTTTTTTTCGTCAAACGTTTTCGGACTGCTGTAAAATATCGAGGAGATTATTTTCCCTTGTCCGGGATAACTGGCTGTGAATCTAACGCGCTCAGCGCAGGAGATTTACCTCAGGGTCATTAAACGGTCCCAGATAGGCCGCTGAAGATGTATAAAAAAGGTCCGACCCGCCGTTGAAAAAAGCGTAAAAACACCGTCCCCCGTCTCTTGTCTTTACGTTCCTTTTTTAATTCCTCCTCCTCGAGTTCCTTATAAAAAAGGGCGGGATTTGTTAATGGCCAGACCCTTGCAAGGATACGTCCCAGCGTCTTATTCGCATGCACCGTTTATTTCCCCTCCTCTATTTTTCTTGTCGGCTGAGAAAGGGTGAGGGAGGTGCCGCGCTCTGCACCCCTTCCTCCCCGCTCCTTTTCCCGCCCCTTTATCCCTCCCACTCCCCCGGTTATCCTCTATTTTTTCCAGGGGTCTAGGTCGTTAGCAAGACCGGGCGTGTTATTTACCGCCTGAATAGCGAGCTGACCGTCGGGGTGGAATATTCACCCATCCACTTAAATCTCTCCCGAACCACTCCATCCATTGCGTTTTCAACCCTTCCTGGGGACACCCAGAAAACCACCCCCCGTGAATCTTTCGATAATCAACTCGCAAAAAGGAGCGGAAAGAATTGGAGGGGTGGAGAAGTTTTGGGGAATGAAGCGAAGGATGATAAACAGGTTCTTTTCCCCCCTTCCTTTGTTGTTCCAGGGCTCGATGTTGTTCGGGCAACTTATGGAATAAGTTCTTCTATATTCTGAAGAGGGGTCACCTCATTTGCGATGATAAATAGAAGGGAATGATAAACTATACAAAATCTCTTTTATAATTCATTCCTTTGTAATTAGAGTATGGGGTGCTAGGTTTAGAAATAGCAGCCGGAATCATTTCCGCTACTTTAACTCAAATTTAATCATAAATAGTATGCCATTCTGTAACAAATAACGTACATATGTATTACGTATAATTCCACGTTTAGATTTTTTTTTTCAATTCGAAAGAGAATCAATTAGATTGCTAAATCGGCATTTTAATTTCTTCGACAATTCCTCTACTTCACACCGAATTTAAATAAATCCCTGAAAAATCCTAAGTAATTTTTCTATAAGGAGAGAGGAGGAGCTCAGTTCGACTTCCTGCATTTCATTTTCGTTCAAGTACACCAAAATATGACGCACATACTATAAAAACTAATATTTTGTGAATAGCTCTGCGAAGATTTTACCGCATTCAAACAATCATTTCAGTTCTTTAGGCCAGTTTTTTTTTGTATTCTAAGAAGTCCTACTGTATCAGGGTTCTTGTTGTGTGTTATCCTTTATGGAACAGAGCAGAATGGGCAGCACAGTAATCAAAAGTGACCTTATGGCCTCGTGTGCATTCTAAAAAACGAAAGAGGTTTTCAAAATTTGTGATAATCGTTCAGAGATCACATATCATAAAATACAGTTAATTTTTGCCGCAGTTTTTCAGTAACCGTTACTACTTTTTGAATGATTTAAATCTTTTGTGACTGTTATTATGTTTGTTCTTTAAGATGTGAGGTATTCTCGTTCTTACATGAGATTGTATTCATTAACTTGTGCATCGTAATCCTTAACTGATTCACGTGTATAGAATTAGCATTACTTTTTCTGTAAAACAATATTTGGCATAAGAGATGCCAGTGATATAAAGATATCAGTATTTTTTATAAACTAGAATATTAGAATACATTACAAAATTTAAAAAAATGCTCACTTTAAATGAGTTTTACAGGCGTAACAGCAGAATATTATTAGTAGAATACTCGCCAAAAACAAATTGTATCAGCTAATTTTTTGCAGTACTAATAATTCATAAAATGCAACACTTTAGATTGTGTTCCATATAAACCAAATCAGAAATATCTCCAAGTTATTGTTTTAGTCATTTTTAGCTCAGATGCAGTTATAATTTACTCATAATCACCGTAGACCTCAGGGTGCTTGCTTTAGTTCACTAATCCATACTCAGACATGGAAAAATTCCACTTCCCATCCTTCTGTCGCAAGCCAGGGAAATAACGTTTTTATTCTGAGACTCGCGATGCAAATCTTTCCCTCTCTTTACAACGCTCACTAGAGTTCAGGGAACCGGAAGCTTTCCCTTCACCCGTTTTTGTTTTTGTATCCACCCTCCTTTTTCGCTAACGAATCTCTTTATATTTTTCCGGAATCTTATTACATCCCCCATGTTCACCAGCGTCTCATCCCCCTCATTTTTTGCCGCTTTCTTAATCGCCGGAACGCCTTCCGCTCCTCCTCTTTTTTAATAAGGGAATTGTCTACGTGGCGAAATATTCTTATAATTATTCGTTCCCTTATAATATTTTCCACCCGGAGGGTATGCGATAAGGAAGTGAGGACAAGGCGGCGTTCGTTATCTCCGAAAGGACGTGTTCTGTTGTCGCAAATGCGGCTAATTCCGTCGTAAATAATCGGCGTGATGCTCGAGGAAATCCGCAATAAAAAATGGGTCCCATTAAGTATCGCCCGATTGTATCTCGGGATTTTTTTTATTTATGCCTTTTCCGCGAGAAGCTCCGCAGATCGTCTCGGAGTAAAGTCGCTATTATTAATATGGATGTTTCTGCTAAAAGTATCTCTGTAAAGATTCGGAACCAGTTCAGAATATCCTCTTCGTGTTTTTTAAATATATAAGTTTTTCAACAGGGTTGCCACATTCACCCTACATACTAGTATCCTAATGCTTAGACAGTCGCGCATAACTCGATGGATTTTTTTTTTCAACTGACGATACCTTTACTCAACTTGTTCGATTTCAGTTTTTCGATCGGTAAGACAAATATACAAGAAGCAAGCACTGCAAAGGCTGCTATAGGTCCTGGAAGAAGGGATGAAGGAATACGGGATGAAGATAAACATAGGAAAGACAAAGGTGATGATAGTAAACTGTGAAGATCGTACAAATGTGAGAATAAATGAAGGCATAATAGAAAAAGTTAAAAGCTATAGGTACCTAGGAACTATAATAACAGAAGATTGGAGAAGTGCTGCAGAAATAAAAGCAAGATTAGCATTGGCAAAAGAGGCCTTCAGCCAAAAGAGAAACTTGCTATGCTGTAAGAAGTTTGATCTGGAGCTGAGAAAAAGTTTAGCAAAGTGTTATGTATGGAGCATAGCAATGTATGGATGTGAGGCATGGACGTTAAGGAAGTGGGAAAGGAAGAGAATTGAGTCGTTTGAAATGTGGGTGTGGAGAAGGATGGAGTAGGTGAGATGGGTGGATATGGTGAGGAACGAGGAGATCCTGGATAAAGTGAAGGAAGAAAGAAGGATGATAAAGGAAATAAGGAAGAGGAAAGCTAACTGGTTAGGCCACAACATTAGAGGGAAAAGCGTACTGCAAGTGGTATTTGAAGGCTCAGTGGAAGGAAAGAATAAGAGAGGAAGAAGAAGAATAAAGATGGTGGATGAGGTGAAAATAAAGAATTATAGAGAGACTAAGGAGAAGGCTATGGACAGAGGGTATTGGAGACAGCAGTGGCGTGCGGGACCTGCTTCCAGGCAGAATACCATATGATAAAGATGAAGAGCAATGCTCTTAATCATTTTAGCTCTAACTCTAAATTCTTGACTCACTTAACTGTAAATTTTACAAACAGACCGAATTGAAATGAAGCATTGAAATGAAGCAAGATATCTTAAGAGTAAAATTTCAATATAATTTCAAACAAATTCTTTAAAAGTAACATCAAGGATAAAAAGTGAAACATGTAACGTAAAATTAGCATCCTTGCAGTACTATCGGACATCTACAGGATCCCTATTGCTTTTAGGCTACACAACCAAATGCTACGTGCCATCGGCTGCAAAACAACGAATAAGGGTGCTTTGCTCAAATGTAAATGCAGGAATAATATTTGTTCACAACGAGTTTATTAATCCAGAGTCTCTTCCTATCAAATATAAGCAACTCATTGATATGGATATACATGTTATAGTACCAGAACTTGCCGTATTCGAAACCACAATGAGAAGAAGATACGAGATATATACTTTCAGAGCAGTGCTTTGATGAGCAAGCTTTCCTCTGGAAATATCTGTTGCTTAGGAAGCGGATGCAGTAAATTGCGATTTTACTCTTCACTTACAAGATATTGTGCTTGTAACTAAGAGGAAACTTGTTACAATGTGAGAATTTCCAATAGTTTTTCTTTGTCTCAAAAGTAATGCTGGAGTCACCGTTCATGCAACTTTCATTTTCTTAATAGAAGTAAAATTGCACCTTAAACATTTTCTTAATTTTGTGCGACTAAATTGAACTATTTTTTAAAGAAGCTGTTATGAGTATAATGGCAATTTCAAATCACTTACCGTTTTTCTTTATTTTTAAAATTCACCCATCGTTTTTAGGACTCCCTGCATGTCATGTAAACATGTACCGCAGCTACCGATCTTAAGATTATGATAGTATTTTCTTCCAGAGCCACGAGGTGTGGCCACCCCCGATACGGGTGGGAAACTCATAACAGTGGACAAATTTTATTACTTTCTGGACGAGGCGACTGATTCCCCCTGACGGGAAATCAAACCTGCTATCAGCACACATTGCGGCGGTATTTGCGAGATTGATTTATATCCGGCACACAAACTAAAATGACGGCTTTATCGACCTCGCGCACCGAAGGCGACTTGAACAAGAAATAATAAACACAATCGATGAATCAACCGTGAGGTAGATAAGTAATAAAATCAACAGCACTACGCCTATCGTAAAAGATAGGAAGTCTGGTAATTTTTTATTAAGATCGTCCTTTTTTGGGATCATGGCGTCATGCTGCGGGGCCGTATCAACTTTTATTTTCATGTCGTAGTGTTGTAAGACCGCGATAAAGTTGAAATACGAGTCGCCATCTTTATTGCCATCGAAAATTCGAGATGGGAGCAGATTTTGATATGTGTCGTTTACGTCCACCAGGAAATGGAAGTTTTATCGCGTCGTTGCGCGCATTTTATAGAAATTTAAAATGTTTGAGTGGCGTGAGAGAGAAAGGAGGGAGGGAAAATAGATTGGTGCAAGTATGCATGAGAGAATTCTCATAAGTTTCAGTCCAGCCACTCATTAGGAAACCACGATGTTTGAGTCGCGTAAACACCATGTTTCTTTACAATCTCTTACCTCTACATACATGTGAAAATATATTTCTAATATAACTTATATTATGTATAAATTTTATTAGATAGAATAAGGTAATATTGCTTATAGTACACTCCTGGCCAAAATTAACGCAGCACCTCCCTAGCGATCCTTACGGCCGGTGCTGCGTTAATTTTGGCCAGGACTGTATATGCCTACGTGATTGTTCTACCTCTCGGTAGCTGCATCAAAATTATAATTAAGATATCCCTGTAAAGAAATAAATATTGTTACACTGCTGTTAATGAATTAGAGGTTTAAAATCTCCAAAAGCCGTCTTTGTTGGCGTTCCTCCTCTTACTTCCCAGTAGTCGTATAAAGCAAGAAAGGGATGCCACACTATAATTGTACCCTAAGCACTTTCCAATAGCAATGCTACCGTCCTCAGGGTTCATAATATACTTTTTTATATATATTATGACCCCTGAGGACGGTAGCATTGCTATTAAAAGAAATATTTTAGATAAGCATCGCTTACATCTATACACGGTAGTACTGTTTCGTGCGTCAATTCTTCCGTCTCCATCACAATCGTTAAGGCTTTGAGAATCTTCTTTCATCGCAGTCTGTCATTCGCCAATTTCTTAATCTCGAATCCCTTACATTTAAATCGTTCGTAGCTATATCCCTAACTTATACTTGGTTGACCTCAGCCACATTCCCTCTCCGGTTTCGTTTACTACACCTAACTAGGAATATATTTCGATTCATTTCATTGATATTCCCATACCGTCTAAGCTTAATCCATTTAATATAAATAAAGGCTAGCGCTAGAAATTTTTTGCCGCATTTTCAGCGTTTTTTCCTCCGTTGTGAGACACAACTGCTACCGAAGTCTTATTTCCTGTTCTGGTTTTGATAGGTCCACTCTCAGAGCCATAGATTAGAAACATGTGCATAATCATAAGATCTTGTTTCGTATAATTCAGTAATACCCCCGGGAATATATTTGGGCGGACACATTGCGATGGTAATCTTATTGTGATTCGATGAGATTGTAAAGGTTTTTAAGATCTTGTAAGCAAGAACATACACGAAACTCTACAGACATCGTTACCAGAAAGTCGAAAGAGAGCTCCCGCCTATAACACGCCTAATAACGATAAATTACCGTTAGAGTATGCTCAAGGAGAGTGTCCTTTCATAGCTGATACTCTGCGCTCCAACTTTCGCTTTCTCTTTTTTAATTCTTTTCTTCTTCGACAACGTGGAACCTAACAAGTAAGAAATTATTCGTTTACTCACAATGGTATTCCGTTAATCACTTCTCTCTACATCTGTGTGAGCATGTCCTGTGAAATTGTAAATGCATATCTATTAATTTATTTTTTATTTTCCACTGTTAGAATATCATCGGGGGGTAGGCTCAACCATTGCCTAGAACACAATCCAAGCATGCACAAAAACGCAGCAAGCCTTAAATCGAAAAAACCTACAAAAATACACCTCAGATATCCCATAAATACAGTAACTGAATATTTTTAATCCTACCTTGCTTACGTATATATAATGTTGTCAAATATTTGATAATTTGACTTACAATTTACAAATTAATACGAAAGATTCCCATTCGTTCCAGTATTTCACAATAAACTACTAACATCTCGTTTTTTTTTAATGGGTTTAGAATTTACTTCGCAGCAATATCTTCCATCCTTAACCCCCCCCCCCCCCCCCAGCAGCTACCAATGTATTTTAAATCTTACTTTTCCCAACGGAAAGTGATATTTACTCTTGAGTAATGCCTTTATTGGCAAATATAATTAAAAAAACAATGACACTTCAAAATTGTTCACCACAAAATCTTATTAAAAAACAATGTTTTTTAAAGTCTTATACTAAACGGTTTTGTCAACATTCAGGTTTTGATTATCTCATACACTCCACAAATATCCAGTTTCTAGGGTTTTACAGTGATAGTTTCGAGAGCAACAATCACAGAAGTCCATTGCCTAATCGGAATCTAGCCAGGATTCGAACCCGGAACCGTGAGGTTGGAGCAATACCGTATGAGCACACTAACCACTCGGCCACCACGGCCACTTGGTAGCACTTTTAGGAGCACGTTTAGGAGCACTTAGAGAATGAATGTTCTTGCTTAAGAACATATTTCTAGTATTTCTAGTAGTAGTAGTATTGTTAAAAGTGCTTCGACAGCTTAGGTCATTTCGCACATTGGCTCCCACCGGGAATCGAACCCGGGACCGCTTTCACCAAATGCAAACGCGCTGTCCACATGACTATCCGGGAGCTCTTCTAGTATTTCTATCTTAACCTTTTTAACAGAATGAATATCGTTTCCCATCAAGGATTTTTATAAAAATGAAGCCAAAAATGTGTGATTGATGAAGAAATAGGGAAAGAATAATATCATTAGATATTGAAGAGCAAACACATAGACGCATTAAACTATTTTTAAGCTTTTAACCTAAATAACACTGAAGAACTAACACTGGTGTAACTGAGTTAACCCACTTGGTAGCCGAAGAGTTAAAACCGAAGAGTTATATTTTCGCGTATCGCTTTCTCTTTTTTAATCCCAGCCTTCATCGAAGCCGTAGAACGTAACGAGTAAGAAAGTAAGCAATTTATACAAGGAGTGTAAACGTAAGATGAAAGCCATCTTCAGAGCAGCGATGAAACACTCTAAAATGCCAGACTAGCAGGAAATGGAGAATGAGATTTGAGATCGAAAGGGGCTTCGGTAGAATAAAAGGCGGTGGATAAGAGCAGGGTGATGAGGATGGGGTAAATGACACACGAGGTGGCGAGAGCCGTTTTTAGTAGATAAGGATACTACCCGATTTCTCCATTGTGAGGCATATTCCAACCCAACCTCATAACCTTAACCCTCTTCCTCTCCGTTGGGCCAACCCTCTTTCAAATCCCCTGCTCTCGAGATTATGCCGGAGAAGATCGGCGAATGCCGGAGGTTTTATTACGGAAGCTGGCGGAGTTAGGACTTGCGAAGGATGCGAGAGAAGATGAGGAGATGATGATGAGGAGGGAATAGATTTTGTTAGGATCGACTGCTGATGTCGTATCCTGAATGTAAGTGTGAGTATTAAAATGGAAGGGGGAGGGGAATTAATTCCTTTACGTACTTTAATGTAGATCAAGTGTTCTCTGTCATCTTTGAATACCTATTTACTACTATCATATTTTGGCCATCAGGTGCGTAAACGTACTAGAGTCTGTTAATAACGCAATCATAATGGCTTTAGTTTAGAATTAATGCTTTTAATTTTTTAACCACTCCTTCCTTTTAAGAATCATATGGTGAAGCATAAGGTAGACTTTTAAGACCTCTGTCGATTATAATATTGTGCTCCTAGCTGGATGAACTTACTAGAATCCGTAGAGAACGTAACCATAATAGCTTCAGATTAGGAGCGATGCTTTTAAGAATATATATGCTATTTCTTTCTTTTAACAAAACATATCACCTGTGAAGCATCAGGTAGCATTTCAAAACTTCGATCAATAAGAATTTTGTGTTCCTAGTTGTACGAAATGAATTTACGACAACCCGTTAAGAGCGTAATCATAATTACTTCAGATTACAATTAATTATTTATTATTCTTTATTCTACTTCTTTCTTTTAACGGAGTATATGTAGTTTGAAGCATTCGTTAGCCTTATAAGATTTATATCAATTTTTAATTTGTGTTCCTAATCGTATGAACTTACTTTAGTCCGTAAATGTTGCAATCATAATGATTTAAGAACAGAATTAATGTTTGTTTACAATCATGATGTATTGAGGTGTTACTGGGTGGAACTCCTTCAGAATCATAGAAAAAGTATTCCATGTATTGAAGATGTTACGCTCTAACGAAACCTAAGTTGTTCTTATTATAACGTATTTATGTGGACTCTACTGAGTGAGTTTAACTTTTTTAATATTATTTTTATAATGTGTATACTATTTCTTTCTGTATTTTAACGGAATTTATGAACTCTGAAGATTTAGGTATCCTCTAGAGTTGGTTGCATATTCTAATTATCACCGTTTTTCTCTTAGACGTATGCAATCCTGGACCCCAATCCAGTGGTAGCATAAATTGCCCTTTAAGGGTTGGTGGTTGAGAGAATCAGGCCGTGAAATTAATTTCAAAACCAAATTCATTAACTCCATCTCCAGGATCAAAAAGTCATTAGTCAAATATGTTACAGATGGGAAGAGAACTGTTAACCTTGTTTTATATCTCACCCTAAACTTGGCAACTTCTGCGAATGGTTGCATTTTCGAGATTTCGCAAGAACACCTTCGGATTCTTTGATAAATTCTGAGGGATTAAAATTGGAAGAAACCTACTATTATCACCATTGGTTATTCTAGCCGCTAATTTATCCTATCATTTTACAAGTTAATTCTAATTCTGTGGTTTGTTATTACTTTGTGGTATTTTAGAAGCTTCGGTTAGTTCGATCCTAATGGAGTTGGCCACCATAAAAACAATAGCTCTAAATAATGGGTTCTCAGTAAAACTTGTGGAACAAATTCTTGTGAAAAAATCTTCCAAAATAGCAGCTGTATCAATTTTCCCATCCTTAGTTACGTTAGAGTCTCCTAAGATAAGATGGGTTAATCTCCCATTTTTAGGAAATATTTCTTACCGTTTGCAAAATCTTTTGCCACCAAACCTCAAAGCAGGATTTTATACCCCGAGGAATCTTTTGCGGGAAATTTCCCGAGTTAAAGATAAAAGAGATATTAGTGACCTTTCCAGGGTCTATGAGTGATGTGAGGATTGCTTTGCCTTATACCTGGGTCAGACGGAACGTTCGCATAAGGTGAGGGCACAAGAACACCAAAGGAGTTACCGGCTAGGGAATTCCTTGTCCACCTTCTCGAACCTCCTCCTGGAGAGCGACTCTTTTGTGCCGAGGCTCCTCCATAGACAGTCGAAGGGGAAGAATTTGGATTGTCTTGAGATCCTGGAAATAGTGTGGGCATCCGCGACCCTAACCAATGATATTACATTCACCAACCCCTCTCCCCTTATCAGTCTACCTTCAAGACTAGGTGTTATGTTATAAATTCTGTCTGTTTTCTGTTGTATGTACACTCCTGGCCAAAATTAAAGCAGCACCTCCCTAGCGATCCTTACGGCCGGTGCTGCGTTAATATTGGCCAGGACTGCACCAGAGGATGGCTGTAAGGCCGAAACTGGTCGTGAAATAAAATATTTCTTGTGGAAAATAAAAAATCTGCTGTTCATTTTCATAAATGGCGTTCTACTAAGTAAAGTCAGTTCATATCGATTTTATCTATTGCAGTAATTTTTTTAAATAGAATTTAACGTTATCTTAAAGCTATCTGTGACATTAAGAAGAAAAGTGTAAGAAATGTACTAGAACTATCCAGTGTTGAAGTATTTAGATACATTTAGGATACTTTGCTTTTCCTTTCCTTTGCTAGGAAGATTTTTGCTTCAGATGAACATTCGTGCAGTTAATATACTGTAATATAGTTCGTGCTATAATATTTTAACATCATTATATCATGGGGTGAATATATTTAAAGCCCAAGCTAGCTTTAATTTTGAATGGTTAAGTATACTGATGGTGAAACTTGCTATCGTAGATCCATACGATAAGATATTTAAAAAATAATTATAGTCCATGCAAAAAATAATAAACAACTATTAAATCATGATGTAAACCGCATCAGATTTAATTTTTTGAATTTTTAAATACACTACATTTGCCTGAACTTATGCATTCTGCCCGAGAAATTCTGCTGTCCAATATCCGATATGTTTTTATTTAGAACGCCAAGTACATTAAAAAATAAAATTATCTCGCTCTTAATGAGTGTGAGATGTACCAGGAGAGCCGGGAAATTGAGCTGCATATTTTGGCAGTGTACCCCAAATTTTCCGCCTTTTTTGCTCTGCTTTATATTTTATTATTACCGTTAAATTTAAATTTTTACTTATTTGTATCTAACTTAATTTTTTACTTAGATTTAACATTATTACTGAGATGAAACCCCGGCAAAAAAACGCATCTTAAACAATTTATATATATTTATAAATTTTAAATTGCCAAATTTTATTCGCATTGGCGTTAAGTGGAAATGTAAACATGCACGATTTCTTATCGGGACAAAGTGATCCAAATTTTAGGAAAAGGCTGGTATCTTTCTAGTGCAGGCGAATAAATTACGCATCTGGTAATGATAAAAACTGTGTCGTATTCTCTCTATTTGAGTCAGCTTGATCAATCTCAGGATTTTACGTCATCTTTGAGGATACACAAATAGATAAACTATCTTGTGGATATAAGAGATATTATTATTACTAAGGGACTTTATTTGGTATTTATATGGTGGTATTTATAGATGTGTCGTCGCTTAGGAAATATTGCAACATTGCCAGAAAATATCCAACGAAAAAAGGGTGGAAAAAATCTTCAGTTACTAAACCAACTAATTGATAAACTAAAATTAAGAAATAAATGCCCAAATTATTTCAGATAAGCAAAAAAAATGTCATGCGTATTTCATCCACTACTAATTAATCCATTAAATATCAAAATAATAGTCATAAAACAATTCTAAATAGAAGTAAAGTTAATAATTAAAGAATTAATTGTATCCGTATGATTTTAATAAGATTTTATCACACGAAAGTTATAATTAAATAATAGAAAAATCAATGATTTTGTTGCAAAATTGTGTTCAAACGTTATTATCAAGGCTATAAAATTATATTTTTAGAGTGAAGTTAGTATGATACACATTTATAATAAGAGAAAAGATTGCTCATAACTTTTGTTAGAAGTTTACAAAATCTAGTTTCTCTTGTTATTGCGAGTTCTCGTCAATCAGTACAATAAAATTACTCCAAGTTGATATTAGATAGCAGGCATGAGAGAGAAGGGAGAGGTTAGAAAGTCTTTGTTACACCCGAAATTTGCTGAGAGGAAGATGAATGTTGAGACTATAAATACACATCCGAGGAGATAATAAAGGCAAGAGAATAAGATACAGAGAGCGGTGATGGGGAGTTGTAGAGACGTTCTCCGAGTGACGAACGAAGTGAGAGTGTTCGAGGCGATAAATAGGGAGATGAGGTGAATAGAGGTAGCGTTAAGTTCTAAATGGGATATGTAAGTGGAGGAATGGTGTTCCACTGAGGGAAGGGGAAGGACTTTACTGCTGTTTTGTAACCTTATGGGAAAATCTGCCGGAGCCTATTCTCGCTAAATATTATTATTTCCCCCTTAACGGCCAGGAAGAAGCTATACCTACCTAGTGGCAACCACTAGACATACAATACCCTTGGCGTAATATCTTGAATCCATTTGATAACTTCCACATTGGTATCTACTACATAATCTTATTTATTATTAACTACATACCAAACTACCGAAAGAAATCAAACAAAAGTCTTTGTTTGTACTGCCTACAATGGTTTTCTATTTTTATTTTTGAGATAGAGATTTTTTATGTTTGATTGTATATATAATCTTGAAAGTATACTGTTGCTATCTGAACAGGGAGCATAATTGTAAAGCCTTGTTTGTGATAATAACAGATGTAAATTATATCTACATATCAAAAACATATGTCCAACTATTAGTAACATCCAATTAATGATGTGATTTAACTAAATTTGGTATTCATGCTAGAATGGTGGTATATTAGGAAAGTTTGCCTGATTTTATTTGTGGGTAATGAAAAATTGAATTAAACCCTACCAGAATCAATAATACAGAAATAATCCATTGTGTTATGAATTACAAACATAAATTTAACTGCATAAACTATGCGTTATCTGACACGAAGAAAAATAATATTATTGGTTCAACTGAAACTTTGCTGTCTTATTAGCTTGTTGACTTGGATGACCAAGAGTTAATTAAAATAATTCGTAGATCTTGACACCTCACTAATTATATACTTATATCTATTATATATAGATGCTTCTCCGGATTCATTCATCTATTATATATAGATGCTTCTCCGGATTCATTCATATATATACCTATATAGATAGATAGGATACAAATTCACAGCCTAAACTACAAGCGTCATTGATCTGAAATTTTTATGACATATTGGCCATAACGTGAAACCCCCAGGAAAAAAGAGACTTTGATCCTCAGTGTCATAGGTTCGATTCCAGAGGGCCCCAAAGTCCCGATTTTTCCCGTTTGAATGCATTGCCGTGATTTTCGGGAATTAAAAAAAAATACTTTCCGGATAGGTAGAGAAGTAAAACTCAAGGTGCCTATATTTATGGTCTTGGACTTTCGAAAACATCAATGACTTTTACAAAAGTTATCCTGGGTTCGATGCTAGGACGATGCAAAGATCTGCCATTTAAAATACATGGGAGCCGTTTTTCATTATTTTTTTAGATGCACTTATCGAAATGATAGGATGTTCGTGCTTGGCTGGAAGATGTATGGTACGAATAAATTTTAGAAAAAAATTTTCATAAGACCGTACTGTTCCTGGGTTCGAAGCCAGAGCACAATAACGTTTCTCTCATAAGGAATATAAAGGAAAAGTAGGACGTCATTTGAGGCAGTTGTAACCAATATTTCTGCTTGAATTTGCATACGCGGTTAGAGATGGTGTTTTTCTTTTGTGCTGCATAGAAAGTATTGCCTGAAAGACCCGGGTTCGATGCCGGGCGGTAAAAATATCACCCATATATAATACTATGGGGTATCTTTTCATAATTTTTTTATGCATTTATCGATATGTAAGGGAGCTCTTGCTTAGATGGAAGATGTATATTAACACTTTGTTTAAGAAAAAAAATAGATAAGACCATGCTGTTCCTGGGTTCGATGCCAGAGCACATTATAATTTCTCAAATAAGGAGTGTATGTGAATAGTAGGACGTCGTTTGAGGTAGTTGCACCTAATAGTTTTGCTTGAATTTTCACACATAGTTTGATATGGTAATTTTCTATTTTGCTGCATAGTAAGTACACCAGGAAGACCGGGGTTCGCTGCCAGGTGATTAAATTGCAGCGAATTCTACGAATATTTTGAATTTTTTTTTTTTCTTTTGATGTCCGTCCCGATATGATGCCGATATGAAATTAGTGTTGTCGATCTGCTTGCAGTATGCAAGCTACATTTTACTCGTATATATATATAGATAGATAGGTATATAGATAGGATACAAAGTCACAGGCTAAACCACTAGCGTCAATGGCTTGAAATTTTTACGACATATTGGCCATAACATATAACCTCCAGAAGAATTGCAATTTTGAACCTCGATGTAATGGGTTCGATTCCAGAGGGCCTCAAAGTCCCGATTTTTCCCGTTTAAATGCATTGCTTTGATTTTCGGGAATTAAAAAAAAATACTTTCCGGATAGGTAGCGAATCAAAACTCAAGGAGCCTATATATATGTTCATGATCTATCGAAATCATAAATGAGTTTTACGGAAAATATCCTGGGTTCGATGCTAGGTCGGGGCAAAAATCGGCCGTTTAAATTGCATTGTGGAGATTTTTAAGATTTTTTTTGGACCCTTTCCCGATGGCATGGAAACTTGAAATTCGGCATGGAGTTGGAGATCAATAATAAATTTCAGGATCCAATTTTATATATTCGCTGATTGTCCTTGGTTCGATCCCAGAGGGCCATTTAAATTCCTCAATGCATTTCTTACGGAGATAACGGAAACAAATTATAGGTACTTCCCGGCACGATAAAGACTTCAAACTTTGCACTAAGAAAGATTAAGTGTATAAAAATCAAACTGTGCATTCCCAGCTGTCAATGTGTCCTGGGTTTGACACCAGGCGTCTCTAAAATCAGTAACTGATCCGATATTCAATAATTATTTTGAACCCTTTCCCAACAATATAGAAACTTGAAATTCGGCATGTAGATAGAGATCATAAATAACTTTCAGAAACATTTTTTAGATTTCCAAGATCGTCCTTGGTTCGAATCCAGAGAGCCATATAAATTCGTGAAAATGAGAACGTCTTTTGAGGCAGTTGTAGCCCATATTTCAGCTTGAATTTTCACACATAGTTAGAGATGGCGATGTTCTATTGTGCTGCATAGTAACTTCAACAGTAAAGACCCGGGTTCGATGCCAGACGATGGAATTTCAGTGAATTTTAAGAAAAATTTCAATCCTTTTTTTCTTTTGATGGCCGTCCCGATATGATGCCGACATGAAAATAGTGTTGTCGATCTGCTTGCAGTATGCAAGCAACATTTTACTCGTATCATATATATATATATAGAGAGGATACAAAGTCACAGGCTAAACCACTTGCGTCAATGGCTTGAAATTTTTACGACATATTGGCCATAACGTATAACCTCAAGAAAAATTGCGATTTTGAACCTCAGTGTCATGGGTTCGATTCCAGAGGGCCTCAAAGTCCCGATTTTTCCCGTTTAAATGCATTGCTTTGATTTTCGGGAATTAAATAAAAGTACTTTCCGGATAGGTAGAGAATTAAAACTCAAGGAGCCTATATATATGAGCATGATCTATCGAAAACATAAATGAGTTTTACGGAAAATATCCTGGGTTCGATGCTAGGTCGGGGCAAAAATCGGCCGTTTAAAACGCATTGTGGCGATTTTTAAGATTTTTTTTGGACCCCTTTCCGAATGCATGGAAACTTGAAATTTGGCATGGGGTTAGAAATCATAAATATATATCATAATCAAATTTTTTTTATTCGCTTATGGTCCTTGATTCGATCCCAGAGGGCCATTTGCACTCCACAATGCATTTCTTATGGGGATAACGGAAACAAATTTTAGGTACTTCTCGGCATGATATTGACTTCAAACTTTGCATAAAATAAGATCAAGTTCATAAAAATCTAACTGTGCTTTCACAGCTACCAGTGTGTCCTGGGTTCGACACTAGGCGTCTCTACAATCAGTAATTGATCCGATATTCAATAATTATTTTGAACACTTTCCCAACAATATAGAAACTTGAAATTCGGCATGTAGATAGAAATTATAGATACATTTAAAATCATGTTTGAGATTTCCAAGATCGTCCTTGGTTCGAATCCAGAGAGGCATTTACAATCGTGAAAATTAGAACGTCTTTTGAGGCAGTTGTATCCAATATTTCTGCTTGAATTTTCACACATAGTTAGAGATGTTGATCTTCTATTGTGCTGCATAAAAAGTTCACAGTAAAGACCCGGGTTCGATGCCAAACGATTAAATTTCAGCCAATTTTAAGAATATTTTCAATCATTTTTTTTTTCTTTTGAGGACCGTCCCGATTTAATGCCGATATGAAATTAGTGTTGCCGATCTGCTTGCAGTATGCAAGCAACATTTTACTCGTATATTACTATATACTTCTTTTCATATATTTTTAATTGACAAATGTTAAATTAACTGCTTTTCCCCTATTTCACCATTAAAAGACCTATATATATCGTATATGTAATTTGGTTAGATGTGGAAATGTTTTTGAAAAAGATAAAATTGAGTTTCTTCAAAAATATAAAATATAATTAATTTTTATACATATTTTTAAAATTCCACCCCTTTTTTGTATAAAATTTTCTTCTCAGAAAGAAAATATGTCGTACTCCTCTAGGCATAAAAAAATGTCTTAAATAGACTATTTCATGTAGTATGCTACAAGGTCATAAGACTTGCTCTGTACGTATTTTCATTCTTTGCGTTTATTTATCGCGCGAATTAAAGCTAATAACGCTTCCCACTAATGACTCGTTTGATGAGAGATGCTTTCTACTAATTGGCGAACAACCAAAAGTGAGAATAACTTTGAAAAATTTTCCGGGATTCTGACGAAAGGCTTTCCAGGATCAAAAGAAAAAAGCCTGCAGAAAAATGAGGGTAGGAGATCAATGGATGTGAAGATGTCATCCTCTGAAGGACGCCTTAAAAAGGCTAAGAAAAGTTATCGGGACCTAAAAGGGCCCCCTAAAGGTAGAAGTTCTCTCTCTCCGTGTCTTCTATATTTGATGGAACTCGCCATGTAAAGTTGCTGTTAGATTTAACAAGGAACGAAGAAATTCTGCCGCATAAACTATTAAAGAGGAGGTTATGTTTTGCATGGTCAAAGAAACTCCGACGCTGGCGTGTAGTATGATAGATACATAGATATTTATTTTGAGGTTTTCTGATAATTACCTTACAAGAAATTTTCTTAAAACTCTAAAGTTACAATTTGTGGGCAGAAAATAAAAACAAAAATATCACAGTAAAACAATGAGACATAGTGCATAAAGAAGGAAGTAAATAATGAATAAACATAAGCTACAACTTACACACATACAATATATTCACATCTCGATGGAGATATTGATCCAATTACATATTTTTAGTGTCTACACATACCCTTTTTGGTTGTTTTTCCATTTCCGAATTCTCGAATCAATTCAGGAAGATTGTTAAATAGTTAAATCCATCAGTCATTATTAATTTTCTAGAGAAAGTCGTTTTGAACCTATGTATTCTTAAATTTTAATTTATTTCAGTTACATATATGTGATAGTCACTATCACACATTATCTCTTTACATATGTAGTCCGGTATTATTTATATTATACATTTTATGCACCAATTGTATTACATGTAAAGAAATTTTTAATTCCAATTTCGTCCACTAAAGGACATCTTAAAATGACTCTCATTGCTCTATTTTGTTGCTTTTTAAATTTTTTAGTATCATTATTTAACAGAATCGCGATAATCAAAGAGTGGGGAAATGATTGCTTTATAAATGAGAATCTTTGTCCACTGGTTTTTTTATTTGTTTATTCTTTATAACTACACAATTTGTTGCCTTTTTTACTATAGAGTCTATATAACTCTTAAAAGTCAAATGGGAATCAGTAATTATTCCCAAATATTTATTTAAAATGAATGTATCAATTGTGTAATGAATTGATTAATGTAAAATTACTTGGGATGGAAGAAGTACAAGAGATATAAAATTCAGAATTAACCAAGCAAAACTAGTATTCAAGAAAAGAAAACTCTAATAACATCAAAAAGCATTAGTTTGGAGACAAGGAAAAACTTTATGAAGACCTACGTTTGGAGAGCTGCGCTAGTGAACTGTGGACTAAAGGGGAGAGTGAAATGAAAAAAACTGCTATCCTTTGAAGCATGGTGTTACAGATGAATGCTGAAAGTAAGCTGGATGGAAAGAAAAACAAATAAAGAAATCTTTGAAAATGCTCAAGAAGAAGTATAATAAGAATCATTAAAGAAAGGAGAGCTAAACTTATTGGAAATTTACTACGACACTATAGTCAAGTTAAAAGAATAATGGAAGGAAAATTTGATGGTACAAATTGTGGAGGAAGACTCCGACTAGCCTATTTGAGCCAAATCATGAAAGATTTGCAATTCCTAACATATTATGAACTGAAACGGAAAGCTGAGAAAAGAGATGGAGGTCTGCTACCAACCAACTTATAGGTTGAAACAGAAGAAGAGAATGTTATTTCATTTACAATGTATATAGCGACGCTATAAATGTGGATGAAAGGTTTGTTTTATTCATCTTTAACAGTAAAACGTTTATATTTCTTGATAAAATAAGAAAAGACTCGTATAGAAAAAATTTGAGCGGAATATAAATAATTCAATCAAGATTAAACGGCTAAAGAGAGGAGATGATGATAAAAGGAAGCAAAAAGCGTTGGATAAGGAGAATCAAAAAGCCGGAAGGGAGAAATAAATGAAGAATGCGATGAAATGAAACACTTGAAGTGGAAGAAGGCCTTGCTAAAGCGTTGCAAAGATGAAAAATAGGAAGGAGGGCTATTGGAAATAAACGAAACGAGATCAGAGAACGTACGGGCCATGGAGAGGAAAAATTGAGGAGACAGGTACAAAGGTAGGCTCTCTGAGAAGGTTCTTTGGGATAACAATATGCCGTTAGGATAAAATGATTGCTGTTGAAAGGAAGGAGAAAAATTGAGCTGAAAATGAAGTGGAAATAAACAGGGTGTATTGGAAGGCCCCGCCGGTGGAAGATGAGCTGTCTCGAGGAAAATGTGGACGCTAATGAAGAGATAGCGTCCTCTTTTTGTGTTAGGATCGTTCTCCTATGAAAATGAATGTTTTCCTTATCTAGAATATATCTTCTCTTGACCTAATGATGGTGTTTGAAAAAGGGAAGTATTACCTGTCGTTTTTATTGAAATTCTTAGCTTTAGAAATTGAAATGAACCCAATTTCAAATAGTTATTCGTACCTCTAAGCAAGAGATATCCGCGTTTCATATAAGAGTCTAATATGTTAAACTTTATCTTGATGTAACTAATAGTTTGACTAGAGTGGTAGTTTTAGATTATCTTCTTATTCCAGCAAACACTTGAGCAGGAGTTTTTTTATACTTATATACACTGACACTATACGGCGCAACAACCATATAAATGAAATAGTTTTAAGTATAATCTTCCTCATTAAAGGCATAAATGCCATTCATGATCTGGTGGTTGATGGAAAGCAATATTTTCAGTATACCTCTTGTAATCTTCATCATCATCATCTTCATCATAGTTCAGAATTCATTTCAAGAGTGTTTTGCTATTCGGTATCCTCATGCGAGTTAAGAAGAATCACTAAAGTGAAGTAATTTATTTAGATATTATATATATAATTATTACATATTATTTTAATATATTTATTTCACATCTATACGCGATATTTATTTCGACGCGAGTAATCACTTAAGTAGCAGTAATAATAGTGTACTTCATATATTTAGACCATGTTTCAGACAAATTGCATCTCTAAAGAAGCAAAAATAATAAAGAATATATTTTAGTACCTAAAGGGATATTTACATCGAAGATTATACCGACACGATACAAACAATCTTCTCTATACATGACATCTACGTGTGAGTGATCTCTATACGAGTGAGGTATAATTTTTAATGCTCCTGGCCGTGTAAAGTGTCTTGTAATTCAAATGTAAATGAACTTGCTTTCTCTTTACATGCATTACCCATCCCAATCATAAAATTACACGATCCGACGAGTATCTTACGGGCTCACCTGTGACGGCGGAGAGATCTCCGTGTGCAGAAATCGCGAATAAATATCTTCTGAGCCCACGCGATAGAGCGGAATGAACAGCGCGGAAGTTCCTCGGGCCCGCGATACAGAATTAGAACGTTGTTTCAAGGAACGGACTGTTTAAGAGTGGACCTCACGATGGTTATTTCGCCGGTGAAAGGCAGCCTTCCGAGGTATCTAATATTGCTGAGTGGCGCAGATGGAATGAATGTTTTGCAGTTGCTAAGAGTGGGATGTGTTTGTTTTTAGAAGGCATTCCGGATTCGGTTGGTGTAAATCATGGCCAAAGGAGTATCACTCCAGTCATCACCCGGTCCTAGCCCATGGTTTAATTCGTCTTAATAGAAGGATCCCGCATCTCGGTTTCTTCGGTGTTTATTTAAGGGGGAAACTAGATTTAGACTTCCACCTTTCGTCTACGTGGAGAAACATTCCGTTTTCGGAGGATAATTGGATGAGAACATTTGACATTCTGGTAACAGCTCATGCACTCCAAAGGGACTTGCTGTTTCAGTCTGGTTTCGCGTAAATGGAAGGATTTTGGAGTGAACTTAAGTAATCAACTTGCATATCAGTTAATAAATGCGAAATTGAAGCCGAAGTGTTTTGATTAAACTTTTCAGTTCTGTTAGATACGCCATTTCTTCACGGTAGTTACTCAACGCATCATTAAGATGTATTTTATCTGCTGAAAACATTTCTTGTTAATACACGTAGCAAATGTGATAGTCGAAGAAAAATACTTGGAAATTACTCCTCTTATCCAATAAAAATATCGGGAAGTGAGCGAAAACCTCATCTGAAGACTATTTCAGCATTCCTTACTTATGTAACATTACGAAACTCATAAGCAATTAGCCAAATTTAATCACTTGGTTCTCAGTTATTACTTATTGGTCGAAACGACAAAATATTTAATTTCAAAATTCATTAGTTCTAACGGATGGAGATGATATTGGAATTATGTGTAAACATTTTAGAATACGTTATAATAAATTGCACTCAATTTTATAATGAATTTATTTGGAAATACTATTTCCTAATACTATATTTGCACTATGCATACTTGGCTGAGACACTAATTCATGCTTTGCTGCAGTAAGGCTTGCTTACAAGGTTGGCGATTACTCCTTTCTACTCCTCAGGCCCATTTCTTATTGAAACGAAATATTTCGCATTTGTTCTATTTAGAGTAATAACGCTAACAGTCGCATTTATGCGGTTGTTACACAAGTTTAATTTCTTCATTTTCTTGTATATAATTCTTGTTATAGGCTTTCGACCTGAAGAAGACTACTGGAATGCGGTCAAAACGTCGTCCAACCAAGATAATAAAGGTGGAAGAGAACCCAAAACCATGAATAATATAGTCGCATTTATGTTAAAAAATACAAGAATTGCAAACAAGTGTTAATACTATACATGCTAACAGAACAACAATCTATTTAAAAATATCGTCAAAGGAAGAATGATTTGATACGGACTGAATTTGATCTCAATTTTAGAAGGCAGCCAAATAGTTAGGTACGCAAATTATATAATAATAACAGTAATAATATAGTTATTTCACTTTCCTATATATTACATTCTTAAATATATTTAGCAAAACTATAAAGTCAAATCCAGGCATACCAGAAGATAATTATTTTATAGGGATTTCCATAACTTTATACATATAAACAAAATATATTTTTTATGTAAAACGCTTTGAGGTTATAATATTAACAAAGTGTAGTGAGATATAAATAACAAAATGAAGAAAGCAATAGAGAAAATCAGAAAAGAACAATACACATTAACAATTATATATGAATTACTTTATACCTATATAATTCAATATCCTTTTGCAAAAAGAACTAATTCCTTAATTTAGCAAGGAAAATTCTTTCATTGGGTGGGGTGGATACATTTTTTTGGAATTTTATCAGCTAATAATGTTTTTCGTAAGAGGAATTATTTAACAGATTGGTTAAAATCGTTTTATAGCTCAGTACGTTCTAAATTATGGCTTATTAGACATTCCTTGTATGCATCGTCATGTTATCTCTTCAAGAATAAATACTAAAACTTTCATTGAGCTTATCAAGGCAGTACTCACATCAACTCTTTCGATACCTTCATTTAAGTGTAAAGAAATGTGTTTACGAAATGTTCAAATGAAAGAGCTTCTTTATGCATTCAATACTTACGAAATATTGAATACATCTTCAGAATCCGCTTCCGCCGATTTTCTGGGCCCTTCAACCCTCATCGCCCGGTACTTCCACCCGTCTCCACCGCCATTCACCCGCTCCCCGCGACGAGCTTTTCAAGACGTCCGCAGTCCTAAAACTTGCATCCGGAGCGGCGATGGCGCATTCAAAGGGGCGGTGCAGCGGGCGATGTATAAAACGGGCGTCAAATGGGGCATTAGGAGCGGGATGTATGCGGGGAGGCGGGGCCGTAACTCTTGAGGGAGGACGAGCGTTTAATGGGCATCAGAGCAGTCGGCGAAGGGGCATTCAAATTTGGTGAGTGCTCTCTCTCTCTGCGGCTGGGTGAAAGTGTGGTGCGGGGAGAAGAGAGTGGTAAATGGGCGCACGGTCGAGGTGCTCGAAGGCGGGAAATTTTCCGCATGAGGCGAACGGCGGAGTGTAACCGCTCGCGGAGACGGCGGTGGAATATTCGGCTGGTGATGAGTTACGGAAGGAGCGAGTGCGGGAAGTGGCGGCGAAGTGGGGGAATTTCTTAGTCTTCCGGGGGAATCGTTTAGGGATCCGGAGAGACGCAATAAGAGGGCGAAGTAAAAGGTGGTGGAGGTTGTTTGCGCAAAATGGATAAGCTGTTCTGTCGTGATACTCTGCAAATCTTGCGTGTTGGTCTATATGGATGTTTTCTTGCTGATAACATATTTTATCTGCGTTCAAAAATGTTTTGTTGTCACCAAAATAAAAGCATTGTTTCCGTAAAAATTTCCTTCATATCATAACCAAGGTAGTTCAAGCAACAAAATATTTTAACTTAATACCATACTCATTAATACATTATTAATATTTAATACAGAGCACAGAATAATAGTATTTCCTCTAATACTCTATTACCTCACATATATTCTGCGGTCTGTATGAATTGCAATATATTCTTCTTTGAATTTCCCTTGTTTTAGTGACGGAATACCGCCAAGTTAAGGCTGAGAGGATTTCGTTTATTCCTTCATATTGCCAATGTGCTCATCACAAATATTTTAGAACATAGTGTAATTTTTAAATATGAAACAATTTACTGTATTTGCTTTTATGAAGTTTTATTTAAGTTCCGTGGAAGATACGGCTTTCAGGTCTCGATGGTCGACATTTATAAGTCGGATTCGTATGTTTAAAGAAACTAGTATTTAAAATTTACATTTTTCATTGTATTTCATTTTTATTTCATTATTTTAAGTATTAGTCAGTAATGACAATTTTCAACTCAGTCATAAAGTATGTTTTTTTTTAATTGGTATACTCAGATGGATTTAAAGTTTTACATTTTTTCATTGGAGTAGTGAATCTGTAACTATATTAGGTTTTGTTTTTTATAATTATAAGTAAGTCATTCAACAAGTAAAGAAGTATTATTCATTTATGTTGTTACAAATTACATCAAATTAGCAACAGATACAGGGAGTAGATTTTGCAATGTCAAGCAAATTAAGGATTTTTTAATTCCTACTTTTAGGCGGCTTTCTGACCTGAGTTTTTCGCTTACAGTCTCCAAATGTGATCAGTTTCCACTAAAAATCTACTGTCTTAGCCTTTGTTATATAACTTACTGTGCATGTTCATATCAAATAAAAAATTTTACAAAATTGGCTGATTATGAAATGAAACCACTTTAGCCTTAATTCTCTTAGTGAAGGATTCAATAACGGTAAATATTATCAGATCTTTATTTCCTTATTTGATTCATTTTGTTGCATCCGTTGTCAAAAAGGCCAGCCGTTGAAACCATTGGGTCACTTCAAAGGTTCCATGGTTTTCAATTTTGAGGCAACTTGAGGGCAATTTCATTAAAGCAAATGAACCCTGGTTCTCACTGAGGGTTTACTTTGAGCTAATATGGCTGAAGGATAAACCGAGTTCTCCCAGACTTGTCCCCTAAGGCATTTTATATGCAGGTACATGTAAATAAAGAAGTGGATCAGAAACCGAGCAATTAATTTGAAATAGAAGTTCCAATTTTGTCAAGGAAATTATTCAACAGTATTCTTGAATGAATAATGTTTATTTATAAGTTATTTTTTTACAGAAATGTTTCATCGAAATCAATGGATTTTACTTTAATTTAACTTTTCTGTACACACGACAAATTGTATTTGCCGTTCGCTCTGGTCACCTTTATCGTTTGATTTGGAAAATAACGCAATGCTTTGTAAATTTCGAGCCCTGGAAATTTAACTTCATCCTTTCGTCCCCGAGTTTAAAACGCAGGGTTTTCGCATTAGGAATCACAAAAGCTTTCTGCTTCGAATAACTAATTTCTTTTCATCAATTTACTCACAAAGAAAAAACAAATGGTGAAATAAAATGCCATAAAGAGTTAAGTGAGTCTATTCGGCTTTAACTGAAAGCTGGATGTACTGAATGGAAGACTGAATGAATTTCACATTTGTGAGATTAACGAATACCTTTATGCAATATTCATTGCTTTAGAAATTTTTGGTAGATAAAATTTGTAAAGGTAGAGAGAATCAAAAATTAATCATTCATTTATTTGTTTCGGGTACTCATTGGCCAGCTAAGTAACTTTGTTTGTCCTCTCAAATTGATCTTTCTGCAGCAATTACGGCTTTGGTGAGTACATACATTATTTCCTAATTCTTACATTAAATTAAGCAATTTCTGTCATTTGGCTACTTATACAATGTACACTCCTGGCCAAAATTAACGCAGCACCTCCCTAGCGATCCTTACGGCTGGTGCTGCGTTAATTTTGGCCAGGACTGTACTTTGCATACTGGATTACTGCTTTACTTATTCTGCCAGCAATCATTGACTCACTTCAGTTGTTAAAATATTCAAAGGGGATTTAAGATATCCATAAATAATAACATAGTCAATTAGACACAAAATGATCAATTATTAGGAATAACATGAATAATAAGTAACGAGAAATATATTAAGATCTCAGGGCGAGCCTTGGTTTATTTAGTAAAACCTTTAAATGTTAGATTTTTTCTAAGGTTAGAATAATATTGTAGTTCGTGATATTCTACATGATTACAACATTAATTCTAAAAATTCTTTAATTAATTCCAAAAGCAAAATTTGAATGCCTTCTGTAGCAAAAATATTCCAAGACGATTGAATGTACCCAAAAATACTGAAATAATCAATTAGACGGAAAATAATTATTGATTTATAATGAAACAAAATGGCAAATAATGCTGAAAGCTGCGGTGTCCTTTCTTGTGTTCTCGGAATACCGGGGAATGAGAAGAGAAACGCCGACATAGACGGCTTTTTGAGATTTTAAACCTCTAATTCCTTAACAGCCGTGTACCAACTTTCCTTTCTTTACATTAATACTCAATGTTACCAATTTTTTTAACCTCGATGTGCTTCGTTATTCGTTCATTTTTTACTGAGTTAACACAATATTATCGTACGTTAGGATATTTTAATCATAATTAAGATGAGTTAACTTACTCGAATGCGGTCGTATTTTTCAATATATTTTGTGGACGTCAAATTTTATTTTCCATAAACTGATAAGGATATCTTACTTAATTCCATCGTCTAATTCTCTCTTTTCCCTCGAGGTGATCATTAACTCTTAATTACGATCGTTAGCTGAAACTGAAGTGTACAAAGATTATAAGCCGTATTATTACCCGTCTCTTTATTAATTAATATCCACCGATCATTTCACTAAGTACAAAATGACATGGAAAAATGGTATAAAGGCAAATCGTCGCTCGCAGAGCCTTTATTTCCTCTGTGCTTATCTAACACATGTTGTCTTTGAATGGGAATAATCAAGGGACGCAAAAGGCGCCATGTAATCATAACTCGATTTCACTCTTCCGCGTGTGAGACGGGTGCTATGATACTCAGAGGGGATGTTAAGGGCCAATTTGGATACACGAATGCTTAGACGGGACGTGTGGTTGGGACCATTAGGGAATGACAATACGCATTAAGCCATATGGGATTGACCGCAGGTCATGGACATTAGGAGGCCAATTCTACTTCAACTGGCAGCGCCCCGGTTGTTTATTTAATAAAAGCGCGAAAACCTTTGTCGGCGAGCGAGCAAATTGCCCTAACTCCTAGAGCATTTATTGTACCACTCCGAAATATCGGATCTCGTTTCATCTCTCGATGGGGCAAATGCGCTTTAGATGTTTTCGGGGTTACGGAAAGATATTTCAGGGGGTGCTAAACGAAATGTGTGACTGGAGTGATTTAAAATAAGTGGGTTTCAACTCAGAGACGTTTTAATGAAAGTATGTTCTTAAGAGTGAGATAATTGAACTCCACAGCATCCTAGCCAAAATGGTACTCATAAGATTGACGCACTGATGAGTGAAAATACATGTAAAACTTAAAAATTATCTTCAACTTCATTTGGGCACTAACTGAAAAATTATACAAAATAATCCTTAGGTGTAATTAATTTACAATATATCTTATCACTAAATTCAACAGTAGCAGTTTTGAGAATACTTTTACTTCAATGATAATTTTAGCAACATTTTGTGATAATTCCTCTGATACGAATTTCCGCGATTATTTTCATGGTGTTATTTTAATTGCTATAATTTGGTTTTGGAATCCAAAGTATAGTGTGGATATTTTGAAGATTATTGCGAAATAATTATTTTTATGCTCATCTTTGATTGCTGTAACTATCTTAAATATTTTTAGTTTATTTATTTATTTTACGTAATATCCTAGCAATAAATACAATTCGATAGTATGTATAAAATGCATAAAATCAAAATAGATAAAATTCTCGTGATCCCTCGTAAACAGGAGATATTATATGAGCTAAAGAAAAATTTGGCAAGCTTTGTACTCTGTTTGCGTAAGATTTAAAAATAATCAAAGTAATAAAATTCTTTTCGTAGATTCTTTCATTAGCATTCCAAAGAATTATTAATTATGCCCTTTTGTTCAATTTGTATATTTATATCAATACGATTTGTGCTATTAATACTTATATTATTGCAAATTCTGAGTAAAATGGACATTATCATAATTTTATATCGTAACTAGTATATCATTATCGTTTAAAGCATGATGATATTTTTTGCTATTTCGTTTTCCAAAAATTGTAATAAGTGAAACATTTCTCGCAAAGAATTCAATCGAACTAAAAATTAATAATTAAATTTTCTAATTAAAAAATTAGAGCCCTAAGCAAGATTTACAAAAATGGTATGGAGGTGGAGACTTTAATATTGACTAAGACTTTTTCATTTTGCGTATTATGATCACATTCTATGGCATTGTTCTCCTACTAAATAGGAAATAGCTTTCTCCTTGAGTTAATGAAACTGACGTTTCTTCTCGGAATATGTTCATCTAAATTCAGACTAAAACTTCATTAAAATTCATGAATCATGGAAATCATATTTTTAGTCCCGTCACTCAAGTCGGGCACGTAATGGAATTCAGTCTGTGACATCTCAGGACCTTTCTTCTCCAAGATTTTTTTCATCTTTCGACTTCTCCATGAAAACAGAATATCCCTTCGCATTTCATTTTCAGTCAATTATTCATGCAGAGGATTTATTAAAACACTATTAGATCTTACCATCACATCAGCGTAGGAAATTTTTTTTTCACTAGCTTTTAGATTTTAGTTGAGGAAAAAACTAGCTGGTGATTCTAAATGTAATTAAAATTCCATGCTAAAGCTGTAAAAACAGAATATGTTATAATTGAATAAACTTTTATGTGACAAAAAATTAAATGGATATAATAAAGGATTAAATTAAGTGTTCCTCAATGTTAAAACTGGTATATGGGATATTCCAACTTATTTGTTAGAAAGATAATCGGTTTCGAATGGAATGCTTCGGGTTTCAATAATTTTTACTGTGAAAATGTTGAGTTACGTGGTAAAACGAAAATATGAAAGATACTTACACTCTCTAGATTTTTTAAAGATTAATTTTAATTTCATTAATGTTAGATATCTTTGAAGTATTATATTTCGACTGTATTTTCATCCTAGAGGATTATTCATTAGAGTATTAGATGGATGATTTCTTATTTTATTCAAAATAAGGGAAAATTGGGAGTTTAATGTATTGACATTTTTGGATGTTTTTCGAATCAGATTGGTAGTCATCACGGCTAGACATGATTGAAGTATTTTTCAACTTTTATTCATGGCAAAATTACATTTATTATCAATTTAAAAATGATTGGAAATAATAAGAAAGAATTTTTAAATTTCCACGACTCATTATTTATTTAGAATACGGCCGAATGATTTACCCTCTTTCTTGATGGTTGGCACGTATCCTTTATTGTTATATCGCAAAATCACTGTATCTACGTCATACATATAAACTAGTGTACTCTAGATAGAGAACAAGTTATTCTCCCAAGCACCCTATTCATTGGGAGGGAGAATAAATAAGTAATTCCAAATAACGCCTGCGTGGGTTCCTCTTGGAAAACCATTCTCCCCTATCCAGCAACATCACTTTCTATCTTTTCCTCGCATTCCCGCCTCCCATACAATCCCAAACGACTTCGCGATAGTCGCATTTGATCGAATCCCCGAAGCCATTCTCTCTCGGCCGGAGACTTGGAGATATTCACGACACGAGATCCGCGAAATGTATCTCGATAACATTTCGGAGGGATAGAGAGGCCTTCACTAGACAACATCCCGCTGCAATGGACCAAACCTATCGAGATATTACAATGCCATCTACAACAATGAGCCGTACAGGGCGTGTTTTTCCGGAGGGGACGCCATATCGGGGAGGCTTCCTCAGAATGAGGCGTAACATCTCCACTGACACAAAAGGGAATCCTCGGAGAAGAAAGGAATGAGAGAGGATAAGTGAAAGAAAGGATGGGAAGGAGTCGGACACCTAGAATGAAAAAGAAGACGATCCCGTATTCTTCGCGTTGAATGGGGAGCAATCAGGTCTATGGCGAAAGGGAGCGAGGCGTAAAACCCTTGTGAAGAGAAGGTCGTGAGGGGGACACGCCTTTAAAACTTTATGGGAAGGGCAGCCTAAAAAGGCCGCGGGGCGAATGTAATTGGCTGTTGCAGATGGCACTCTTGTCGATTGCCGGCGATACGTTGACGGATCGAAGTGTGCCCTAATCCCGCGGGTTCTTTGTCCGCGGCGTTGTAATCGCGTGCGGTCTGCCGGATGTTTACGCGGGCTTGGTTTTTTGTTTTGAATGGGGCCTTTGATTCTCTCGATGTTGAGTTGAGGCAGGAACAGGCTTTTCGATAATAAGGGAAAGGCTGTTTTTATTATAAAACTCCTATCGATAAATGTAGTTGGGTTCAACGCCTGTCTTTTAAAACATTTGTTTATACTAAATATACTTTGATTCTCTCGTCGTCGAGTCAGGGTCGATTGCAGGCTTTTCTATATTCTATACAAACTGTATTAACTAGATAAAGAGATGTAGAGTTCAACGCCTGTTGGTGGTCTTTTATACCCAGAAAACATTTATGCATACAAAATTCATTTTGATCCTTTCATTAGCGAGTCAAGGCCGGAAGCTGGCTTTCAAAAGATAAGGGTATGGTTCTAATGTAGTGAAAATTAATAGATATACATTGTAGATTGTTTCGTCGTCTGTATGAAGTTTATATTCCTAAAAAATTCATACATTTTGATTTTATGGCAGTTGAGTGAGGGCCAGTAGTAGGCTATTCACGAATGACGGAAGGTTCTATTTTTCTTACTATCGATAAACGTATTTGGGTTCAACGCCTGTTGGCAGTCTTTTTTAACACCCATAAAACATTTTTTGTACAAAATACACTTTGATTTTCCGTGCACTGATTCAGGTCCTGCAGCTGGGTTTCAAAATATAGGGGTATGGTTCTATTGTTATAAAATTTATTAAAGATTAACTTTTGTAGCTTGCAGTAACTGATGAGTCTTTTAAGAACGTAAAACATTTTTAAATTTAAAATAAATGTTGATTTTCTCACCGTCGAGTCAGAACCGGTTGCTGGCTTTTCAATAACAAGAGAAAGGTTATTTGCTATAACAATTATTAATGATTAACTGTAGTAGATTTCACGCCTGTTGATGATCTTTTTCATCCAAAAAACTTTGATATGTACTAAATATACTTTTATCCTCTCAGCGCCGAGTCAGGGCCGGCTGCAGGGTCTCAAAGCATAAAAGTGTTGTTCTATTGTTGTAGAAATAATTGTAAATAAAATTCAGTATGTTTAAACGACTGTTGGCAGTCTTTTACATCCTGAAAACAATTATGCATACAAAATAATTTTCACTGTCTTCTTTCGATTTTCTCAGCGACTAGTAGGGTCAACTGGAGGCTTTTCAATAGTAGTGGAAATGTTCTATTGATGGGATATTACTATAGGTTGTTCGCTGTAACGAATGAAAATTCTATCCATAAGATTTTAAGATTTAAAATTAAATGTATTAAGCAAAGGATATTTGTGAAAACAAAGCTACCTGCATATACCTAATATTTATATGTATTTCATTGTATTTGCTTGCCGTTTCAGAATGAGATACATATTTTACTTGGAGTACAAGTTTGAAAAAATTAACTGCCATTGCAATTCAAATATAATTAACTCGTCTGCACGACAAATGATCATTTATTTCCTTGCTTTCCCAAAATTGAATTAATATTACACTTTTCTCGTAAAATCTCAACCTCCCTGGAGTGGGTTTTCCTACCCTTTACATGTTTGTGCACATCTGGTGAAGAACCACTGATTTAGATCTCTGGTTTGGTTTTTGGTTTTCATAAATTTCCCCTTTTATATTGTCGGTGTTCTTCTTATGAACGATTTGGAATTAATTTCCTGAAGACCCTCCAAAAAAATATGATATTCAAATTACTGGAAAGGGAGACAAAAATTAAAATATGGTTAAGCAATACCATTAAACTTAATTTCTCTTAAAATTATAAATTTTCATAATGACGATCCAGAGCGGTCTAGTTAGTCAGAAATTATTCGAGCTTATCGAAATCCATCTTCCGCTTCACCGTTATTACAAAACAATTAACGGCATAAATCCTTCTTAACCAAAAACATTTACCAGGAGAATTTTCATATTTTTTGTTTTGTTTTTATTTTTTGGAGTTTTTTTCATATTTATGCCTCAGAAACTCGGATTTAAATAGGGTTTCAAAGCACCGATCGATTAAATAAATATCACTACGAAACTTTAATTGCCCGATTTTAAGTAAGATGAAGGTAAGAAAATGCTTCAATCTGAATCAATGTCTGTAAATTCTTGTTGAAGGACTGAAAGGCAAGAGGCTTATTACCCTTCACCATTTAGATTTAAAGGTTTGGAAAGAAATTGAGGAGGCTGGACAATGTATTTAAGTGTGAAGTTTAGGCAAGGTAGTTTACAAGGTAGTAGCCCTTAATTTTATCTCTCAACCACAATGCCATTTGTAAAAAATACCTCAACTTGAGCGTAACGCAAGTGATTTTGCATTGCATTCAACAAGGAAATAAATTCAACTACGCATGATTACGCAAGCCTCGATAGCTTTTTTTCATCACAGTGATTAAAAAACCTGAGAAAATGTTTGATAGAAGATTTATGTTCCTATATAGTACTGAAGCAAAATTATGCTAAATATAAGATTATTGAATTCATATTATTATTAAATTAATACCCTGCAGCCCTGTCTTGGCGCTAAAAGGATACAAATATATTTTGTATATATTAAAGTTTTATGGATACAAAAGATCATCAGCAGGCGTTGAACTCTACTACAGTTTATCAATAATAATTCTTGTAGCAAACTGTGTGATAACAGAATCTCATTCACGATAAATATGCAGGTTAATAAAATGAAGATTAGTTAGAAACACACTTGTAAATTTAAAGTATAAATGAATTAAAGTGAAAAATAATTCGCCAAATACCTCTCCACGAGGCGGTAAAGGGATGCTAAGAGTTTTATGTTTCAGGAAACGACGAAATTCCACGCATGAGCGTCGTCGTAGGACGTCCAGATATTCAAGTCTGGGATTCCTGTAATTTGATCCTGAGCCTTATGAATTCTTGGCAGCTTGATCTAACGGATGTCCCCCCGGGAAATACTTACGTCCGAAGTTGCTGATTGGCCGAGAGCGTGACTGTTGTTTATATTAGCTCGTTGCCGCTGCCGGAATTGGCTTCGCCGTGTATGGCGCGTGCCCCATTGTTAATTAGTTCCTCAATTTCCCATTGGCGCTGTGTACGTTTGGAGCTAATCAACCTAAATGGAGAGGTTAGAATTAATTCCTACCAACGGCGGGGCTTGGTTTCTGTGGTCGAGAAACTATTACCTATGCGTGGAAATGCTTCCCTCTTTCAAGCTACACCGCAATGGGATGCTGGAAAAAAACGGTACGCCTTCGAAGGGCTAGATGGAGATATGCATTGTCTTGCTTTGTGAACAGGAAGGCTTCTTTCCTAGTTATCGTTTCTAAATATCGTTCCCTGTCTATTTTCGTGTGAGCTCATATATGTGGGTATGGTATCATGAGTGCCATCTCCAACTATTAGCAAAGATTGAGTATCATGGGCGTTTAATATTGGCTGAGAGCTCTAGGCGATCATATTTTAATATGTTTTTTCTAAATATCGTTTCATACTTATTTAGGTGAGGGCTCATATGTTGATATAGTATTATGATAGCCATCTGCAACGATTTGCTCATCAACCAAAATCATTGTCGTTTAGGAATGAATCTCAGCAACAGATATTCATTTTCCACTGTACTATAAGATTGGATATCATGCGCATTTAATCTGGATTTAGAGTTCTAGGCAATTACAGTCGAATTTTTGCGTCGATGCATTTTATTTTTTAATGATGCAAATGGGTTTATCATTAAAGTACCCGTCACTTCAATAAAACAGCTGTAAAAAGCTAGATTTCGTGCTTTTAATCTCTGTAACTGATAGAACGAGCATGACATGTTATACTTGAGAAATATAGTGCTTTCTATATTGCGTTTCAGCTTTTCTAATCATTGATTGCTGAAAACTGTTGTAAAATTCTTCTGGTGTCGGCAATAAATCGTCATTTATGTTGTTAGATCAATGAACACCTTATAAAAACAACCCGAGGGCCATTTTTGTAATTCAGAAATATATTGGATATCATTCCCAGATAACCCATCATTGCTAGATAAAAGTTATCACGCAGTGTAATAGTTATGATTGAATTTAAATTATTCGTTACACTCTTAGGTTTTGAAATTTTAATGTTTGAACAATTTTGAAACTAGAATATTAACATAATTTGAATTACGTTAAAAATTTCATAAATGAAACTAATCCTATTTATTTTATATTTATATTTAAAATGTTTATATAATTATTCAGATAACTGGGTAGTAAGGCAAACACTACTCAAATCCGAACACCCAAAAATCAAGTACCATTCATGCCCTCATATTTCGAGTATTCTTCCCTATCTTGCTCTATAATCCCATCTCTGCGATGAACTCTTTTATATCCTTGTTAACAATGCCTAATAAAGACGGGATACGCTTAACACGGGAATGAGGAAGTAAGGATGTATATTAGGGTTGCCAAGACAACCGAAGCCCCCTAAGCTGCCGTTGATGAAACTGCTCTGAACTTAGCTAAAGTAAGGCTGATATTGCTTCCTGAATTCTTCCATTTCTGGGTGGCGTAAAAGCTTGTCGTTTCTCCTAATGTTAACAGACCTTTCTTACAATCCTGGGGCATTCCCTATCTTCTGCCTACTACTCTCTATCAGCTTGATTTGAATCACACGCATGCTCCAGGTGTGGTTTAATCAAGGCTAAGTGGAATCAGACAATTCGTTTCTATCCCATTCTATAAAAGCTTGTACGAGAAATCGTAACAACCTAGGCACTAACCCTCAAATGGGTCATGTTTGTCTTTAGAAGTTAACAGCCATGTAATGTAAAGAAAAGTATTGATTGTAACATTGTCGACATCTTTTTTATTGAACGCTCTCATAAGCAGCTTGGTGTGCTGTGTAATGATAGTGCTGCATAATATCAATGCCGATTATACCTGAAATGTCACTTTTGTATCTGATATTCAAGCTTGAATTTGTGATTCTTGCCATAATTAAGGAATAAAACACATTTTTAAGGTCTTTTGCATAAACTGTGATGTATCCTATTTAGTTTGTATGTTATTTTTCGTAATGTTCTGAGGATTGTTGGAATTGTGAAACGCCTTATGGGGCACTCACGATTAGTTATTCGTAAATTATTATATGAAAAATATATATTTGTATAATAAAATTGTATTTTTCGATTATATGGAATTAATTTCATCTCTGATTATTTTTTTCTGGGAATCATTTCTATTATTCGTCGTGGTGCTATCGCCTACTATTCATCTTTTTTGTCAATATTACTCGTAATAGTGAGTTCAGCTAGTAACCACTACCATTTTTCCTTGTATTTTCCCAGTAAAATGTAAGCATATTTAGAGCTTGCTCTTAAATGTATTGATAATGTTAAAAATAGATTTCGTCGGAGTATTCACTGCATGCACGTGGCATGTAAGTTATTTTTTGTCGTTTCTGGAAAAGAAATTCCATGATATTCTGATTGATTGCGAAAATTATGGACATACTATCCGACTATTCATATTTCCTGGTAATTACCTAATCCTCCGCTCAAACCCTCAGTAGATTAGGATCCCACCAGCCTAAGGTAAGATAAATTAACTGGCCGTACGATTTATAAAACCTAAATAAATAATTTTATGTAAGTTTTATGTGAATTCCAAAATTTCTCCGTGTAATGTTTCTCTTGCAAATTTCTTTTTACAAGTCTCTTTTACAAATGAGAAAAATTTAATAGGAAAATAAAAAAATCGATTTATTTCGTATAAAAATCGATATTTCGTTTTAAAGACGTTGAAAGTCAAGCATATTAATCGGATGTTACCCCTAATATGAAAATAAGGTTAACAATGTAGTTCAAATTTCATCCAATACAGGTTTATATGATAGAATCGTTTAAAAATATTTTGACATGATATAAGGAATCAGAAGTATTTCTGCTTATCCAATCTCCGATGTTCTATTATAATATTTTTTCTCATATTTTCCAAACCTCTCTTGCTAACGTACAACGTACGTAATTCACCTCCATTGAATTGTCGTTTGAGATTTGAGAAAAAGATAAAATTTTAGCAGAGCTACTAACGAGGAAATATTATTTTCGCAGCGGCATGTGCACAAATAACTCGACCTCATTATTTCGAAATTTTAAAGTATTTTTTTCCGCGTTAAAGTTGTGTTTCGTCGTAAAATACTTCTACCATTAAGCTGTGAGTAAACCGGTCGAAGCACAAGATAAGCCCCGGAATTTATTATCTCTAAATAAATTAATTTTATCGCAAGTTTATTTTCGTGGAATAGAGCGGCCGGTGCATATGTTAAGTGCAATTGTGCTGGACGCCGCGACGTAGTACACTATTAAAATTAATAAATTCGGAGCTTCGGCTGATTTTTCCCTATAAATTATCACACGCCTAAATTATCGTTCCGGGAGGATAAATCCGCATGAGGGAAATCTCTAATCTGGGCCGGCTCTCGTTTTGAAAACTGCCTACCGTGAAAAATAGTATCTTTACCCTTATTATGCATTCAGTAGGTAATTAGGTCACCAAATCCAACTGCAATCAAGGGGAGCCTAGGTGAGTGGGGAGGAGGAAAAAAACAGAGAGGGATACATTCCCCCGCCATCGAAACGAAATAAGTCCAGAGAAAAATAATGCTAATTTTCTCGTCAAAATATTAATTGCCAGATTTTTCTCTCGCAAAAAATCTTTGGGAAGGAGGATTTCGCGCCTTTTTTAGTAGTGGCGGGAAAATAACGCGGGAATAAAAACGCGGGAAAAAACCGCGGGAAAACTCCGTCCACCTTTTTTTCCGAATAAATCATAATTTCCTTTCACGGCTAAAATCCCCCACCAATCCAAGCTCGCGTACAAACCCTCATTCTTTTCGATTCACCGGGAATCCTCACCGAGAATCACCTCCCTCCCACCCCCGATTCCGTAAATGACCTTGACTAACCCTAAAACGAGGCGGCTTTTACATCCCCTCCCCAGGCAACTCGCACCAGATGCGTTGTGTTTTATGAGAAAATGGCCCAAATGTTATAAGGGTGTGATACAGAAGTGAGCGTGTGCGGAATGGGGAGGGAAAGAGGGGGCGCATATATAAATATATATGTATTCATTCCGCATTTGGCCTGTTCGTTCGCGATCTCATTACTCACGTCCGAGGCCCAAGCCAGATGTCACTGGCTCCCCCGTACCATTATCTCCTGCCCATCCCCTCTTCTCCCTAGCCACTCAAATCTTTTCCCTTTTCACACTTTTGGATATTCCTCCGTTACACGCATTTACCCCGCTTTCCTGCCTCTTTCCTGTTTTCGCATTCTACATCCGTGCCATCTCCTTCTTCCCGGATCTATGGGGCATGGGTTCTTCTAAGGGACGAAAGATTAACGCACCTAATAACCACCCCTTCCTAAATGGATACGGTCCTAATTTGATGGGGATATAGTTCTATTAATGACCATGTTGCACGCTATTTTAGCATCTTCTCATGACGGGTGGAAGTGGAAGATTGTCATTGAATTCCGTGACTCGCAGTATTATTACAGTTACAGGAAGTTTCCATTGTGTGTTTTGTAACGAATGTAACTCTTACCAGAATAACAGTCGTTTTTTAACCTTTGCAAGCTTTCCGGTGCTATCCAAATCATGAAATGCCATAATAATTTACTTAACTGCTTAATCTCTCCATCTGTAAACAAGAGGGGGCTAAAGCCATATCGGTAAAATAATTTATGTATTTTCGTACTTACTCGTTCTGAAAATTTTCCTAAGCGTTTGTGACTAAATTTTCATTTATTAGCTGACTCGTGTGGACGACAAACACAAGAAGTCAATGTGCACAGTAACTCTATTAACAAAGAATGGCTGTATATTTTCGCCACTGTGATTTGGCTTCCCGCAAAGAAGTTGGTAAACGAAAACGTTTGGTCTGTAAGAAGTTATTTTTATTTTTATCAGTTGTTTAATTGTGCAATGTTTCGTAAAGACTGTTGCTCCTTGTAATTTCTGTTTTCCAAAAAACAGCTTTCAGTAAAAATGTATTCCCTTATCTAAGTCCCTTTCCATATGTCATTTAAGGGATGTGCTCCTTAGACTTGATTTGTGAACTCAAAGGGAACTATATCTGTGGTGGGTTCCGCTAACTCGGGGCTAATACTGAGCTGTCGAGGTTCTATTCACTTACTATTCTATAGATACGTATTATTTAGGCATCTGGCTATCGTAGTTGACAGAATGTTCCTCCAATGGGGAAATGGTCGAGTTCGACAGCCGGTATATCCCCCATTACTAGCACCCGGTGTTGGTGGGTGAGTGAGAGAATCATCCAGGCTTAGAGATAAATCACAAAAGAAAGCGCACAAATATAACGTAAGCATTAGGAAAAAGAACCTAGGATAAAATGCTGTAGAATCAATATAAACCATTGGTCTTTGAGTTACTTGCTCACAATATCGACTTTTAGGTCTCTGTTTTAAGACACTACCTCAAAAGCCATGGTTCAATTGCTTAGTATCTCTATAGACAGTGAAATATCATGCAGTAACTCTCAATAATAACTTAACATGGAATACCCACGTTCATAATATTTTTTGGATGAGTAGTTAAGAAACTCATCTCTGTCAATAGAATAGTCAGTAGCAATGAAGAAAAAGTCCGCGAGCGATGTTACATTGCGTTATTTAATTGTATGACAACTGATAGTGAACCAAATCCAATGCACTAACCTTTTATCATTTAGCAGTACTTATTCTTACTATGCGCTTATTTTTAAATTCATCTTTCCATCAGTTTTGAATCATCATTTCCGTTTTTTAGAATGCCATGCATTCCATTAGAAATTACACGCTTAATAAACCCTGTTGATATTTTCCCTAAAATAGTTTGCGTTGGACTAATTATAATTAGTCCAACGCAAACTATTTTAGGTCATCAGTGGGTTCGAAGTTATCTTCGCAAAGAATTCTTCCTACAGTCAGAACTATTTCTTTCCACTCTATTTTTAGATTTCTTTTAACTCTTATCCTATATCTGCTGTCCTTTTATTGCCCCTGTAACTTTCTAACAACCTACTTTCACCATGCACCTTTCCTGCCAACGCCATAATTCCTTTTATATACTATTTCTGTCACTATCTTTCTTCATACCATTTCCTGAATACCTCAAAACTGTCTTCTACACCTTAAGGTTCATTTTTAACTTTATGTCTCACTTTTTCGTTCAACTTCGTTCACCATCTGCGTACTCACATTACTACTTTTCATTTTCTGGATTTCTTTTACTGACTATTTTTGTCACTACTTTTCTCCGTACTATTTTCTGATTACTTTAGACCCTTCCTCTACATCTACTGTCCTTTTCTTATATTTCTATTATTTTTCACCCATCTATTGCTCTCTACTTATCTCTTTTCGCTATTTTCTATTTCCTTGATTATTATATTGCCTTTTTTGTCAACATATTTCTCTACTCTTCCTAGAAAACCCCTCATCTCTATCTGATACCTATTTCGTGACATTTTTTCTTTACATAAACTTCTTTCCACTCTACCCATCCTTCGTTTCACTAATTTCTCTTTCATTGCTTACTTTTATCACCGATTTTTACCAGCATTTTTTCGTATACTCTTCCCTTTATACCTTTGACCCCTCATCTCAATCTGATACCCATTTCGTTACATTGTTCCTTTCTGAAAACCACTTTTCACTACTTTCTATTACCTTGATTCTTTTTATTGCCTATATTTGCCAGCATATCCATACAATGCTCGAAATACCCTTGACCCTTCATCTGTATCTAATACCCATTTCGCAACATTGTTCTTTTCTACAAGCCTACTTTCACTTTACCTTTCCCTCCTTTCACTATTTCCATCTTTGCAATTCCTTTTATTGCCCTCGTCCCGTAACTACACCTTTACGGAAACTGCCCTTTCCTTTCTTTCATCCCTCCGCATTTATACAGCTCAGAATGGGATGAGAGAAAAAACTTAGGCGGGCTAAGTGTATAAAAATCGATTCATCTGTTACCCGATTCCATTCCGAGGGGATGTGATCACGTGAGCTTTTTTATCCCTCCATCGGAATTCGGAGGGAATATCTCGGTTATTTTCTATTTCTTCGCGAGATATTCTTCGATTTTCATTGTTATATGGGCCCCTTTATGGAGGGAAAGGATGAAATAGGTAAAGTGCTATTGGTTTTATTCTCAAATCAGCCCCGGTATCGAAGGATTTTTTGTTCCGGGCCGCGACCTATATATATCTCTCCTTCCTCAATGGACTCGGTGGCTCGAACCGAGTTAGCGAGTAATAATTTCGAATTCGATATCTATGTAGAGAAGAATGTATGTATGTCCCTTATTATTCAGGCGGAACTTGATTGGATTTAATGAAGTATTTGATGAAAATTTAATTCTTGGAAGCTGCTCCTGTTTCGATGAGTTCTACTTTTTTGATGGAAAAATTAGGAATTAAAACTGTTTTTTTTTCTATTTTTTTATAAAATTGCGATGGTGTTCTAAACTGAAACTCACTTCCTAAAACAAGGTAAAGAGAGGGGAGATGAATAATTTTAATTAAATAATATTACTAATAATGATGTCTTTGTTGAAACCCAGAGGAAGATAGATGAAATAAATAATTAAAATCATATTATATTAGCAATGATTTTTTATGTAATATATTTTATACGCAACGATGAACATTTTTCACTTATGTATATTTTCCAATAATAATGAAAAACTCTTCAACAATCGCATGCATTGTTTGTCCTTTTCAATTACTGCCAATAATAATTAATCATAAAGTAAATGTTCTAATGGGACTTTGTGACTATAAAAAAATTAAAGTACATAAATAATTGCAAGTTATATCATAGTTGGGAGAAAATAGAGCTCTAGAGTCCATGTATCTAACTGAACATTAGATATGATACATAATTGAACTATAATAAGTTTATGTACTGAAATAGTATTTCTTTCGTCATAGATTTACGCCTAATAGCAATGAATTGGATGTAGAAAATCCTTTCCAAAGAATAAACAAAGGATTCAGAATGAATGAAACTTATATTGATTGAGATTCATGCCAATAATGATTATTATTAAAGATTTGTCCAATACTTAAAGGAAATCATGAAATACTGAAGCCTCAAAATCCCAATTACGAACTTGTTTATTACCAATTGTTCCAAAGTCTTGTCAGATCTTTCATCGAAATGTTTTATGTTTGTTTTGGAAATTCTCATTTTTTTGTTCTTGTTAGGTAATTTCTGCGTTAATAAGTAAGCCATATTCATATGTGGTTTCCGCTCAGTTTTTGAAGGCTGACTAAAAAAAAGACTTGATACGGAATTTATCCTTCACGACTTTTGCTAACGAAGTATAGGAATGTGTGGGTATTTTGCTGACTGCCTTCTTATTTGTTTTTGTAACTAAACTACATGCACCTATTGTGAATAAATTTTAGCTAATACGCGCCTCTATCTGTTACTCTGTTTTAGTAATTTTTTGAGATAATTATTTTTTTATATTTTTTTTACTACAGTTCCATTTATGTTTTTACCCAGATATATAAGTTTTATAAATGCTCTTATAATATTGATGAATGATGAAAAAATCGCGGCTAGCTCTAACAATACGAATCTCTGATGTTTTCCATAGTATGAATTAAAATTGAAGCCCTATGCCGGTGTTTATACGTTTGTTTTGTGATGTGGAAAGACAGGAATTCTTGCTTTGGCCTAGTATGATCTCGGCTAACAATGATTTTAGAAAGAGCAATCTCTGTATCCATGGAGTTGCAATTACGTAAAAATGTATTTATATATTAATCATACTTATATTTTACGTATTATATTTTATAAGTTTCATTAATTTATATTCAACTCCAACACATTTAATTAATATATATTCATACTCTAGCAAGGTTAAAAGTGGCTGATCAGCACTTGAATCCGAGATCGTATCCTACAATTAGTATTAGTATCCCATGTTATCATTTCACTAACCAGCTGCTTAAAATATTATTGTAATAACAGATAGAGAAGGATAAGAACAAAACATTATACAGATATATTATTTTAGTTATAATGTTAAGCTGATGTGCTTGGATACCATAATCACACTATCTTAATCCAATTCATTTCTTCCCCTAACTTTCTTGCCTTGTAACCTGCTCCGTCTGATGTTCCCAAAATGTTCTTCTAAACACCATTTACGATACCATCTCGATATCGAAGAAACGGGAAGGAATAACAGGCATGAGTCACGTGGCCCGTGTTCAGCCAATCAAAGTCATCGGAAAAGTAACCCGCACCCTTCAAGCCCATTCTCGCGGAAATGAAAGTGAGTCTACCATCTGAGTTTATCTCCGTGATACACGCAGCATCTGAGCGTTACTCCATTGATACCGGCGCTTTCCATCTTTCCCGCATTTATCAAACCCTTATTCGGTAGGACAAGTGCGAGGGGCTGTCCCTCCAGAGAGAGGGGTCGACGCGCGCCGGCAGTTTTTATGCCTTCCAATAAAAGACCGATACGACGTCGGCTGCCAATGAGTATGAAACCATAGTGCGATTCCCTTTGTGTGTGGGGAGAAAGCGAGGGCTTCGCACCCCTCTTTGTCGGGGTGATCGTTGACCTTCTGGACACCCTGCCCGGCGATAAGGAATCACGCCGAAAGTGCTGCCGCCCGAGTGGCGCTACGTTCGGTGCATTCGATTTGAGGGCGAAATGAATCGGGACAATATAGATTTATGGGCGCTTTTGTTCGAATCAGAGGTCCGACTTTATTGCGATCGCAGTAATATTCTGGGCTGCTTTTTTGGGTGCAGTGTTGCGGAGTAGGATCGGAATTGAATACTGCTTTCGTGTTTCCAGCTTATGGGTATCAACAGGGCTCGGTGCTGGGTGCTCGGGTCATCGTCCACTGTTTTTTATGCACTGCCCGAAATGTTAGGAGTGCTCGCTAAGTTTTGTGATGACGATGATAATTTGATCTTTCCCCTCAAAGAGGGTATATATGATACGCGTCTATTGGAATGAGGATTATAAAGGATTACAATTATATTGAAATAGTAATGATGTGCGAGTCAAAATAGTTCAACCATGGAAATATTCCGTTGATTATTCTTTATGGATAAAGCGTATTATCATATTTATTTTCTCCAGCATATATAAATTAAAATATGTATATATTAATGTATAATGTGATTATTATTCATGTTTTAATTTTTTTCCACAAAATATTTTATATCAAATGATTTCTACTCTATTTGTGATGGGTAAATATCCAAGATTTTTGTGCCGGAAAAGCTTCAAAGCTCCTACGTTTCATTTGTATCCCGTGTAAAAAGTATGTTAATAGAGAATAAGTGCTCAGTTGTATTTCGGAAGGATATTTCTTGCAGAATGAATACCCTTCTTACTTTTCCACAGAAAAATTTCTGTGGAAAAGTACGAAGTGTTTTCATTCTGCAAATGGCTTTCCACGAAGTCACGCCTTCTCATATCGATTATATTATGATATTTCTTGGGTCAATTAATCTATTTTCACCATGATTCAGGTGCGTTTGAAAATATTCCGTATAATTTCATTCAGGAAAGATTTAGGGCGAAGAAGTTGGTGGCATATCCTGGAAAAAAGTTGTTGCTTCACGTTTTATGTAATGAGCTGAAATAAAAACTTTGATATGCAAGAATAATATTTTAGATTGAAACTTATTTCCAGAATTCATATGTAATGATATAAATAGCGGTGGAATGAAAATTTCAGTTGGTATATAGATTCGGAGAAAAATCTTATATAATCTTCAATACATATTAGAGAATGTGTGACAAATTGGGGATTGCTTGGTAGGGTGATGTACGGTGGGGACTTCGTGGGCCTCGTGATTTCTATGGTTGCCATGTAGGCCTATCATCAACCCTGAAAGATCTTGCTTAATAAAATTAGCGTATATGCTAATTCAGGTTATTTAAAATTCAATTTAACTTAGCTAGTTCAGCGGTGTTTTTTTATTTATATTTATTTTTTAAGTATTTATTTATACAATAAGAACATATTCGTTCCATCAAGTAAAAGCCTGTCAATGGAACAAGGATAAAAGTTAAAACTTAAACAAGGTTAAATAGTTTCATTGGTACACTCCTGGCCAAAATTAACGCACCACCGGTCGTAAGGATCGCTAGGGAGGTGCTGCGTTAATTTTGGCCAGGACTGTACAATACAGTTCAGTCTTGGCAATAAGAACGGATTTATACAACTCATATGGGTAATTTATAATTATACTTTTATAATTATTATTATTATTTATTTTTTATTACTTTTTACTTATACATACTTATTTTGTATTTAGTTGGGTTTATTGTGCGTATGCATATTTATATTTTTTATTTTTTTATTACTTGCTATATAAGTTGACGTGGCCACCTGTCTTTCCGACTAACTACGACGGTTTGGCACAATAAATAAATAAACAGATATAAATATTCCTATTATTTACAAGAGCCGCGTACTTCAAAAAGTTTATTAATATACAAATTAAACAATAACTAAAATTATTCCTCTGCACGAAAAATTTTCCTCTTCAGAATAGTGAGGATCTGTATTATTCAGTGCGGTTGTGTAAATAGAAACGCATGAGAGATCTCGTTTTCCCACACAAATAACCAAAGCGGCGCGTGATCGTCAACTTTGTCGAGGGAATCTTGATCCCAAGTTTCCCATTTAAAATGCGCAACTTGATGCTCCAGTTTTGCCTCAAGTTAGTGAAAATGCACTCGATTTTAGTTCGCAAAGGTTCATCTCATGCATAATATTAGCGTTAGTGCGAGTTACGCCGCGCTGCATATGATCCGGAGTTAATTTACATCGCGTATGCACAATATAATGCTAATTGAGGCGTTGCTTTTTGTTACCACATGCTGAATACATAATTCAGATCTCTTAATATTCGCGATTGTTGTTTGCACCAAAGAAACTCGACGCAATAATTCTCGTCAAAATGGCGTACGGGTCACTATGATTTAGCCTTGGGAGAGTTGGTCCGTTAGTGCAGCGGTATTACGTACCACAGTTTATGCTTACTTCCACTACCAGTTGACTGATTTTTGTTTTACCTAGAGGCATGGTAACGGTTCAAGGGAAAACTTGGCATGCATACGTACTGTTTAATAATGGAAAATTCCTATGTGGCTTGATTTTAGTATATTTTGTTACAGCAATAAATATTTCTTGACTTGAATCTACTCTGGTTGGACTTCACGGTACTCTCTTTTTAAATAAGTTCATCTAGTTGAGTGATGTTGCTCTTTTGAAAACTTTGATACCTGGAGTCAACGGTTTTGGAAAAGATTTTCCATCATCAGTTGAGAGAAATTTTCATTTTTTATTTGGTTACTTTTACAAGTGAAATTAATATTTTATTTTCATACCAACATTTTATTTTCATACAAAACAGTTATTTTTCAATGTAGGAAACCGTATATTGTCGTAAAATGTATTTATCAATACCTTAAAAATTTATCATCCGGTCGTCACCCGGTCCAGCGTTATTCCTCGACATAATAATTGATCTCGGGTTTCTTACATTTTTTCTTTATCCTCCTCTGTTAATCTCATTTATCAACTTCGAGTATTCTATGCCTTGTATTTCTTCCTCCTCATATTCGTACAATACCGTAGAAAGGGGTGACTTCGGCCACGCGTGCACTGCTCCACAAATCGTAAACTTGCAGCACAGTATCTAAAATTTCACAAGGTGGCTATTTTTACGCCCTTGAGAACACTGTCTGGACATATCGCAAGCAAATCCGCCTTGTTTCTTGCAATATTTACAGTATAATTGACTTGTGTTACACCTTATTCGTATCTCTAACTCAACAGTCCATATCTGACACTCGAAATAATTATCCAAATCCAATTGCACGGGTCTTTTATCTTTTTCCATATACGTAGTATAGAGAAAGTATTGTTTTCAAGAAAAAAATCTACTTCAAGATTTCAACGGAAATACACGGCTTCAAGATTTCAACGGAAATACATGTTTTGGGGTCCCTAGAACACGTTTTGACCATTTTCGGAATGATGTCTCTGTGTGTGTGTGTGTTTGTGGGAGCTCTAACGTGAAAACTATTAGTTGTATCAATACCAAACTTCATATATAGCACTGTGGTGGGTGCTGTCAAAGTTGATTATTTTTTAGAGTAAATCGGTAAACCATCAGTCGAGATTTATACTTCGAAGCAAATTTCCGTTTTTGCAAACTATCTCCATAAATATGATATTTAGGTATATATTATTCTTTATAAAAGTTTTAAAAATTATAATTTACTATATTTTTGCATTTAACATATTTTTATGTCACTGATTCTGAAGGAGTTATTCGTGAAATACTGTTAAACCGGAAGTAGCTAATTATGTACTTTGTGGGCGCTCTAACATGAAAATTATTTATTTTATCAACACCAAATCTCATATATAGTATTTTGGTTGGTGTTCTTAGAGTTGATTAGTTTTTGAAGTAAATCAATTACCCGGAAGTAGAGCTTTACATTTCGAAGCTCGTTTCCGTTTTTGCAAATTATTTCCATTAATCTGGTATTTAGGTATATACTATTTTTTACAAAAGTTTTAGAAAATATATTTTACTATAACTTTTGAATGAAACATATTTTTGTATAACTGATTGTTTAGGAGTTATTCATGAAATACTGACAAACCGGAAGTTGCTGATTATGTACTTTGTGGGCGCTCTGGGCTCTATGGGCGAAAGGCCAATTTCATCGTTTCTCATCGAACATATCCCGAAAAACTGTATTTATAATGTTCGTGACGTAAAAGACAATACGATATAAATTAATCACTTATCTTCCAAGTTTAGATTGAATATAGAGTTCGAAAATACTGCCGTAGATAAATATTTAAATCTTATATATGGAACAAGTCATGTTCTGGCCGCATCAGATTTTTTGTTTGTAATTGTATTCACAATTGGATGAAATTTTGTTTTTGTTGGTGGCTTTATTTGTCTTAGCTGATTGGTAACAAATAACAAATATTCTCCTCCATTTCTTCTGATGATCAATTACCTTGATTCCTGAATATCTCTGCTTATTCTTATTAATAACTTATTCCCTCTTTTATTTCCTCTTCCTCGGTATCTTTTCGTTCGTTCCGATTGCTTTCGTATAGCCATATTTTATCTTAGTCTGAGTTTTTTTTATTTTCCTAGCTTGTAATATATTATTGTGAGCGACACGAACGGATTATTCCTGAATCTCATCTTTGAAGAACTCTGGTAGATTGTGATCAAACTTATTCGCATAATTTCATTGCTCAGTATATTAATTCTCTTTCGATAAACTGCTGCGTAAATAATGGCATTATGTCTAAGTAAAAATCGATAGATGCAATCTAAAACCTAATTGTTCTTTCCTAGATTTTCTGACGTCTCAATACAAGAATAATTTCAAATCTGAATTTATGGCCAGGATATTTAATCTAATCTGCCCATTTGATTTGCGTTTTCTCTTTCGAAACATTAATTTACCTCGGAAATCATTCCCAGTAAATTGATAAACTGGACGTTATTCGGCTAAAACATCGCCTCACCACCGATTTAGGATTATGAAATTGGTTTGGGTCAATTGATTCAGGCATCTTTAATTCATCCAGCTTACGCTTTCTGCTGTACGAGTCGGAATAATTCCTAATCACGAAACGGGGTGCCGTAACGTTCGCTCGTTTTGGAAATAGCGTTCCGATTTACGGATAATTAATCTATTTATGGCCTTCCTCACATATGGGTTTTAGCAAGTCATCATCATCCCTTCCCGAATGCACTTGCCAATTTCCTCATCTATCCAGTTTGTTGTGTTATTTCATTATCGATGCCATTTGCATTATCCAATGCCCGAAAAGTTGAGACAAGATTTGAAAACGACAGAACGATTGCGATGGAATAACGAGGTGTGAATTTAGATTTATAAATAAAGCTTGTTAGATATATTCATCCATATCTTCCCAGTCTAAAAGGTATTAGATTTGATGACGTACATAAAAAATGTTGAGGATGGATATTAGTTCGTAGAAATGGTCATATCCTCGCTTGATCTCTCTATCGTTTGCACTATATGAAGGGAATGTTTATAATATGAATAATTAACAAGAATAACTACAGTAATCATCGTTAGTATGATCATAGATTTCAATGTGAGTGAACTCCCTTTCTTCGTCAGGCATTTTATCATTAAGAAAAGAGAACCCTTGGGAATATATCTTAGCCTACCTTGCGGCTATACAATCAGACCCTCTCGTTGAATACGATCACTTGGGATTGATATAAAATGAACTCATCATCAATTAGCTCTTATTGTTAGAGCTGTAACAATTATGAATAATACAGATTTTTTAACTGCAAATACTGCATATTATGGGTAGTGAGGAAAACATGTTTTATGATTTTGGACCTTATCACGTTTAAAGACGTATCTAATTTGGAGAATGTAATTAAAATTCAGAAACTTATTGTGTAGAAAAATTCTCAAATAATAATTATAGGCGTAATTTAATATCAAACTGAAGGTAATCCATTGTAGAATCTATGAATACTTGGTCATTACAAAAATCTCTCGAAGAATGAAGCCTTTGTAAAACATTTCAGAGATTAACTGTGGTTTTATTTCCATGATTCAGGGCAATAAAAAAACTTGGTAGACATATTAGTACGTTCCCTTTTTATAGCTCAAGCAGAATTATTTACCGAGAAAGATCATCATGGTATTTCAGCCCCTGAGGTGTAAAAGAGCGCTTTGCAGGGACCATCTCTCTCAATCCCGAGAGAAATATCTCCCTAAAGACCCCTTCGTTCGCGAACCAGGGAGAGAAAGTCTACAGGATAGTTCACAGGGAGCATTGGATTAGGCCGCCAACGCTCTTATCTCGCAAACATTTCGTCACCAAACCCTCTTATCTCGGAAAGGGACGCCTCTCATCACCCTGCTTCCACCCCCTCCTCCCAGATGGAGTTGGGGTCGCGGAGCGCGGGAAAACTCCTGCGCGCGCTTTGGCTGGCCCCCCAAAAGGTTTAACGGCCTCCCCACCGATTTTTTCTTCCCCCAATCTTCCTCCCGAAAGGGTTGGATCGTACCGGAGGTAGTGGAGGACCTCCTTGGCATTTGTATAATTCTCTCGAGTCGTTTTGTTCCTTATTCCTCTTCCGGAATGAAGTCCCCTCGCTCTTCAGCAAGTCCTACCGCTCCCTCCGCCATTAAATCCCGCCTTTTTTTTACGACTTCCTCGCTCCTTCCTTTCGTCGGATTCCTAAGCGGTTAATTGATAACGTGGAGTCTTCTTTTGTCACTTCTTAGTTTGTGGGGCTCGGATGGTTAATCTTTCCGTTCTTTATTCGTCAGGAATAGGATTAGCGCAGGTTTTTATTTGCGGAGTTCCGAAGTGTCGCTTTATCGTGGAGATTCGCGGGTGTCCTAGATTGGATTTCATCGCTCGACAGTGCAGGCCATTTCCGTCATTTGTAGACATTTCGATGAGATAACACCCAGAAAGGAATTGGCACTACATAGGGGATATCGGCTCAAGCTTCTATATATTTTTTCATGTTCTCTCTTCTCATCTTTTAGTTATTCCCATCGGTTGGATTGCGTATGTTTTTCACACACCCCCTTCTTCGTGGGTGGTACCTGCAGTGGAAATTTTTTCCGTAAGAATATTATTGATTTCTTACATCCGCATTTCTTCTTATTTTTTACGTACTATTCTCTTTGATTTAATTAGTTTATAATTAATGACGATGGATAAGATCCCATCTTGCTCTACACCTAAGACGATGGATAAGAAGTATAAGAGACTTTTATTCTCAATCCAGTCTTTATTTTTTAGTCTTAATAAATACGATCATTATTATTATTATCATTATGAATGTCATACATTTCATTTCTCTTTCATCATCGAGACCTGAGAGATTCAGCTACTTGCATCCTCTTTACATCGAATATAAAAAGTAATTTTGTATTCCTCTTGCGTCCTTGAAGTCTTAAGGATTTCCTTGAGGATATGTGTGCTTCGTTGAATGTAGGCATCACCTACGAAGATTTGTATTTCTTATTTATTCTTCGAATTCAATTCAGTAAGCAGAAACTTCATGTTGCCCATACTCCAAGGGCTAATATTTTATCAATTGTTTTGCTCTAAAATATGGCAACCTCAGGTACACGTGAACGTGTACAGTTTTGAATTCGAAATGTATTCTTATAATTTATTCTATTTTTTTACTTGTCACGGATGTGCTAATTAGCTCTTCCAACAAAACATTTCACTCGTCAGATACACCAGATTTCTCTAAATTTGGAAAAAGGGATGCAATTTGCATCTTTCAAGGTAATAAGTACCTGACTAAAAGTGCTAAAAGTCTGAAGTGCAATTATTTATGAAGTTTCATTGTTATTTTTGTTTATACATTACTTCAGTCACTTCTCATCGCCTTAGCTTTTGATCAGTTTCCTTTTTGTAAATTCTATCGGAGTATTGAGAACACCACAGGTGCTCTCCACAAGTTTATGCACCTCAATTGAAAAACTTCCACGCTTCCAATTATTTTTCTCTCTCGTTTCCTTGATTAATAGCCTTAGTTACTCCCTTCATCTAAGAAGCAGAGTCTGCAAAAGTTCGTTGTTATGAACACCAAACACTTATTAATACCCGAGGTTCTTAACCTGTTAAAAGGTCAGTATCCTTTTCAGCACTCTAAATCAGTTATTTCCCCTCCGCAGAATGGTTTCCCGTACTTAATCGTAGAGAAGTAAACAGACTCTCTCTATTTAAAAATCGTTATTTAAAGTCGGTTTTTCATCTAAATATATCTTGGTTTCAGGGTTTCTTGGTTATTATAAGATATATTATATCTAAGATAGCTGTCTGATATATCAAGTACGAAAGTTAATTTTTTTGATTATGTAATAAAGAATGTTAGATATAATCTTCCCCTCTTTACTGCAATTAATATTATCATTGAATGCTGTATTTTATGTATTTTATGTCGTCCTTAACCGAACTTGAGACATTTCATATAGAGAAATAGGGAAGTCTAGCGTGGAAAGTTCGGTTGTTATACATCATAAATCAGGCTAATCTTAATGGAAATGAATTAAATTTTCCATTTCGGAACAACACTTTTCATGTAAAAATGACATCGTATTTAATGTAATTTGTAAGGCTGATTTTCACGGTAGGCTATCGGATACTTAGTGGGAATGACTATTTATTTCGACCTATAGGTAGCATTCTACAAATACAGTTACATATGAAACTTCAATTTGTAGCGAAATGGTGGATTTCTTATTTCTTTGATTTGGAAAATAAAATATTATTTTGAGCGAATCAAAGAATTTGTGGGCGCTATAATGATGAATTTCGTATTAAATGCATTTATGAGGGCTCCGAGATAGCCAAGTGGGCGCACTCACCTTTGGTGGTCTCTGGCTAGTTTCGTGGAGGGCGCGTCATAAATTACCTGTGCAGTCAAAGGATAAAAAAAAATAATTAACGAAAATCTATCTTGTAGTCATATTGAATATAATATGTCTAAAGATTAAATGGCTCTGTGTAATCATCGTTTGTCGAAGGAAGTATGTTTGAGTAAATATTTAACACTGATTCGCTATGAATATTTAACTAATCAATTTTGTCACAGATAAAATTGTATTGAAATTCCAAAATATTAATATAAAATAATGAGAAATAGGATAGTAAAGAGAGGAATGTTTTCTTCAATCATTAAATATAAGTTGTATTACGTGGTTCCAAACACTTTTGATCACGTTAATACGCAACTCTAGAAATATAATCCTATTTTTCAATCAATATAAAATAACGATTTCTTTGAAGGAAAGAATCTACGAAATTAACACAAATTTATTTTAACAAAATACAATCAAACGACCGGTTTCGACGATTAATCGTCACAACACCTTGCCTGATTCAGTGAAGATTTCTTTGAAGTTGAAGCAGTATTTTCACCATGTTGCAGCAAATATCATCTTAAATTATTTTCTATAAGATTTCAACTGTCTATCGGATTGCTATATGAGACAATTCAAAATTCGGGAATTCCCTGAAATAGTTATAAAACCACGAAACCTACGCTGAAGAATTATGTATGATCTTCAGTCTACGTCACTCCTAAATATATTTCCACGTTGTCCATGAATCAGAATTATATTTGTTGCTTGATTTCAGTTACACACCCCTCTATTTCAAACCCTCAGCACTACCTTCAAATGTCGCGTCCGGCGTATCCGACGTCGTCGGCCATCCCCGCTGCACCCTCGGACAATGAGGGGTGAATTGCGAGTTCACGGCCTAATAGTCAGCCCGTGTGTCCTCCTTGCCCATTGTCTATCAAGAAGAGAAAGGGAGACCTACAGGGGAAAGTAGGGAAGAGCCCTGGAATTCCAGAACAACTCGATTGGAACACATTCATTTCGAAAAGGGCTCTACATTCGCTCCACGGAGTGAAAAAAACACCCAAAGTCCATTTTTTATTTTTAATCTGCACCCTTGCAGTCGCGAGGCGATTGTCATTTATTCGGTGAAAAAAGTACTCGTGCTGCCCTCTTTCGCCGCTCGTCTTTTTTTCGGGTGTTCTCTCCGCCATTTTTCCGCCCCTTTCTGTGAACCCGTTCCCTTCCCGAACGTGAGCCCATGTGGAAAGATAGCATTGACTCGAAAAGTTCAAAAGCGAGGGCGCCTAATTTGTTGCTTTTGACGGCTCTTTGTTTGCTGGGATCGTGTTAAAGCGAGCTTAAATACAGTTTATGAATTTAACGACGCTTTAGGCGTGCGCTGTAACTTTTGTTCAACGCGGTCGGGAGACAGTTACTGTTTCCTCTCTCTCTTCGTGGTGATCCATCCCGGTCCTGGAATTTCATTGGATGGGCGATTCGATATCATTGCATGAAATGATGTGTGGAAGTTATCTAGTTATCTTAGTTATACTATAAAAATTAATTGAGTTTAAGTGATAATCATTACCAATATAAGACTACGCGCATAATATTGTAGTAGTACATTTCATCTGTATATCTCGAACGTTATTTTCACTATACCGATATATATCACACGATGTATAGATCGATATATCGAGTATTGTTTGTTATAGTTATTATACTACAACGTTCAATAGTTCCCGAGCTTATTTTTCTCGCGAAAACGCCGAGCAGGAGGAATGTAAAATTGTGGTGGTAGATAGAGTCACTTATTGTGGGCACAGCTACTTACAGCCTTTCTATCTACCTATATACCGCCAGAATTTTACATTCTCCTGCTCTGCGTTTTCGCGGGAGAAAATAAGTTCGTAAACTTTTTGAACGTAGTAGTACATTGTATATTATGTAGGGTAAACATTGGTAATTTCATGATGAATTTTCAAAAATTAGTTTCGTAATTTACAGTGAAATAAAATTAATGGCGTTGATTGTTTATAGAAGTGAATGCAATTATCTTTCTTTTTGTCAAATTTTGCCAAATTTAACCTGTTGGAATGGTGCAATGGATGTTTGAAAATTTATCAGGAATTCACCATTGTTTACTCTATGTAATATAATGTATACTAAATCAATATTTATCGAAACTCCCATCGTGGAGTTATGGAGTATTTTATTATTAATATTTTACGCTAATTCCACTGGCTACTTCATATTTTAAATAGTTATTAGTATTTCTATCGAAAATTGGCATCATTACTTACTTATAAAATTCTGTGAATCTTTAACTTCGAGGTACTGTTCAAAACAACTACAATGACTTGCTCCATATATATAAAATAATATTTGAAATATCTACATCCACTAAATACCTTGCAATGATTTCTAAGATAACATATGAAATCATTACTTTCTTAAATATTATGTTACTTACCTTAAAGTCTTTTAAAATGTTCGAGGTACATCCAAAATATTCCGCAGCATTTTTACATCAATAATTACTTTTTGATTTATTATTTCTTTAAATGTCAAGTAAACGAAGCACTTTAATTTATCACTGGTAATGAAATTGCTTACAATTAGTGGTAATCACTTTCGTTTAAAAATGTCTATCTGAATCCCGGAGTTTTCTGAATCGAAATGTTTTGGAAAGAGATTTTTAGGTGAAAACCCTTCCTCTTCTGATTGCTGATTCTAAATGATGATATGCCTACTTGTGATGAATCAATACGATTTTATTCATAATCTGGGATCACATCAAAATATAAATGCTTTATAATTTTTGTTCTCAAGCCATCATTTTACGGAATGTAAATATTTTCGCACAAAGTCAAGAGGAAGTTTGCGAGCATCAAAATTTTATCTTGAATGTTTAAACAGGTATTTAATGATGAAATATGTCTTCAACTCTTGAGTGGTTACAAACGTTAGAGTGTTAAATATTGACGTTGAGAATATTTATTTTTTTTCGGCGGTCAATTTGTAAATAGGCTTCTAATTTAAAAGGAATAGCTGCAAAAATTGCCGTTTTACTGCGTCGAGCTTTAAAATGACGCAACGCATTCCCAAAGCACTGAAACGGGAAATAGTTAGTCGTGAATAATAAATATTGATGCAGTACACCGTCCCAATTGCAGCTTTTCATTATCCTGAATTCACCTTAGGACTCAGGTGACCTCTTGCATTAATTACTTGCAGTCCTCCCAAAAGACCAGAATTAGCACATGTTGTCAGTAGGGCTCAGATTTGTACATACGACATTTTAAAATTAATGTCCGCTTGTAGAAACAGTGACGTTTTCGTCAACCACGGAAATTGATGCAGTATTCACAATTTGAGTGAAACATATTTCAGATGTCGACAGAACATTTATGTAGAATAGATGAGTGGAATATGGATCTTTTCAGTTGATGAATATCATAAGCGGATTTTTGTCTTATTTTCTACAGCTGTGATATATCCTTAAATGAACCAGTACACTGAAGTAGCTCATGTACTACATGTATGAGGAGTGGGAGAACGAGGTTGAGCTTTAGGATTGAAGATTTGATATTGATTAAGAATGGATCCCACCATTTGGCACTCGTTAGTTATGGAATTATATGAAAAAATCAAAGGTTATATATTGCTGATGATAATGATAACTCTTAAATAAATGTCAACCTTACTAATTGATGCTTCACTTACGTGTACTTATTGATAGTTTATTTATGTATTCTCTCATGTTTCTTCTCTTGTTTTAGTTATCACTATCGGTAGGTTTGCGCAGGTTTTTCAAATCCCCGTCCGCGTGACTCTTCCAGGAGTGGACAAATTTTTCTTAAATCTTTTACATAAACAATTCTTCTCTTTTTTCTTCTACTTTCTCATTAATTTAATCATTGTGTAATCAATGTGGATGGAAGAGAAGACTTTTAGTCTCAACCGTGCTCGAATAAAGATGTATCATTATTATAATTTGCGGTACATTCCAACAAATGCAGCGCTTTTAGAATTGGTTTAATATTACACCTGTGAAGGACAAAAAATTGTGTACAATATCATAGTTTCTGCTCGCATTTTTAAAATAATTAAATATAAAATTGGAAGAAAAAATAAATTATCGGGATACAATCTTTTAAATAAAACTCATCCCTTGGCTGACACGTTAGTATTATCTCAATGTATGAAACTTTATCTAAATGATTTAGATTTTTTTAGAACTCTCAAAAATATTTCATACTTAACAAACTTATTAATTTATACATCAACATGTACGTTAATACCCAGATCTCTGATAACAAATTAGAAACTTTTCCTCCACATAAAATTAAAAGTCGAGATTCCTGTGACAAATTAATTTTACAACATTGCAGTTTCTACAAAATTAGGAGATGTTAGGAAATGAGGTATTTATAAGAATTACATATGTTTACGAAATAAACATTTTAATGAATGAAATAAATTTATGGTGTAAAGTTTTAATAAATATTACGAAACTTTTCTGTTATGTAGAAATTGCACACATTTTTGAGGATTTGTCTTCACAAAGGTTTCTTGTATGCAAGATATTTTACCAAATCACTAACATACGATACTTAAATTTATTTCCAAAGCAATAATTTTTGTCTTTGAAATGAAGCATCAATTTTGTAAATATAAATGAATTTTGTTGAAATTGATATACTGTTTCAAATAAAACGAGGTCATGAACTCTGGTAAGAAAAGCAATACTCCATTAAGACCTATTACGTTACTTTCCCTGACACTAGTCAGCGTCAAAGAAAATAATGTAAGGCTAATGGTTAGAAGAGAAAAAGATTGGCCTATCTCAGTATTACTCAAAGCGCTCCTTTAGGGAATAATAAAGAGAATGTCTATTAGTGAGACAATTTTCATAGTAATGAAAGAGTACCACTTGTGTGCCTAATTTAAAGGAAAGCTATATACTCCTTTTGAGTATTTGATAAACAAAGGATGTATGAGAAAGATCCCCATCCTCAGAAGTCTGCTTGAAAATAAAAATTTCGTTTACTTTGTCTTTGCAAGATTCCTCCAACTCATTAGTGAGCTTCATTAGTTTTCACTATTTATACCTTTAAGAATTTTAATTTCAAAGACAGATGAAAATTTAAAATCAAATACAGCCGTTTCGGCATACGTGACTTGTTAGGTGTTAGTTCTAAAGTGATATAAATAATCTGTAAAAGAGCAGTAACTTTGATGTACCATTTTACTATGTCTTAAAGAAGCTCAATTTTGAGAATTTAAATGAAAGGTTCCTTATTGATCACAATCATAGTTAAAATTGCTTTGACTAAATGACAATAATGACTGCGCTTTTCAGAAATTTGGTTGGCTTTGGCAATGCTTGGCTTTTGCTCAAAGCCCACCGCTACTTTCTAAATGAGATGCTATTTTATGGAAGAACCACACAGATTTCAAATCGATCAAAATTAAAAGAAAATGACCAAACAGGCTCTGGGTTTACAGTTATTCACTCTCTAGAGAAGAGTATTCGGGTTATTTTATTTATGTCTCTCTCCCACCGCAGTAAAAAAAAAATTCCGGTGGCACCGTTTTACAATTAATATTTAAAATGTAAGAGCAACAATTTTTTTCAATGTAAAGTTAAAATAATTGCTAAACAGAATATTTATAATATAAAATGCAGAAAATTAATAAATATAATAATTAATGTTAATTAAAAAGAATATTCCTCCGTAATATAATGATAAATTATGTAAAATTATTCAGGTACCTTCTTGGTTACAGTTATCCTTGTTTCCTACAATTGAACAATTCCGTAGAAAATATGTAAATCTAACAATGTAAATCTAATTACAATATTTAGATACATCAAGGTCCTTAACTAAGGTTTCAAATTATTTCTACTTAAAAATGTAATTTCAATATACAAGAATATCCATTATATAATCCTAGGAATTATCTAATCCTTATGGGGGTTCTTAATATAATTTGTAAGTACATCTAGTACTACAAATAAGTAACTACAGTCACTAAAGTAACTACTTCAAGATCCTTTGCTCACGGTGCAGATAATTTATCGAATCTCCTTAACAGTTAAAACAATTTGAAATTGCTTGCCAACCTTACGGTCATCTTCTATTGGTACTCATTCAAAAACAAGGTGAAAGGATACCACGGTTTGGGAGCCTTAGCAAATCGGTATAACTCAGTACGCTTACAGCACCTCACGTCACGGAGCGTTATCCATTCCTGTCTTAAGCGAGGAATATTAATTCCCCGCGAATGATAATCACTCCCTGGGACGCGCGAATTTTTCCCCACCGCCGGAGAAAGAGCAGCCGTCACAATCAGAGTGCCTCCCAGGCATTAAAATTCCCACAGCATCCTGCCCATCCAGACTCGTTAGGGATGTAATTGGCGCCTCACACCGAGAGCAAGAGTCGAAACACAGAAGGCGCATTAATTTACGATTCTTCCGAAGTCCCCGTATTTCATTTTCGCTCCCCGGCATTCACTTTCGCGTGTTTTTGTTTCGGGCGCCGCGTTCCATTTTTCCCGAGAAAGTCTCGCATTCGTTTCCATGAGGAATCAAATCGAACGGAAGTGCTACGGGAATGGGTTCTGAAATGTTTGCCCTCCCACTCGGCGAATATTTGTTTCGGTCGTCGGGCATTCCGCCCGTATTACGCCGTCGAAATAATTACATGCGGACGCCGGGATAGCATTTAAATCCCGTTAATGAATTCAGATGAGGTATTTTACATGTGAAATAGTAATGCCCAGGGATACATATTCATCGATTTGGACGCGGGGAAGTAGCCAGGCGTTTAATTTGTCTTATCGAAATATATTTGTGATGAGGATGAAATGCTGCAGAAGGAAATTGTTGCCAGGTAATTGTTTTGTTTTCGTGGCCGAGTTTTGGGAGGGAAAATATAGAGCATTGTAGTATTAATTTTGAAATTTATTAGGACCAGAGCGCTCATTAACATTGAATTTTCCCTTAGTTTGTTTTCTCGAAGACTGCTGTGTACTTAATTGTATTGATAGTTTTCCGATGAAGTATATTTTACGCCGTTTGCCATTTTAATAATATTAAATACTTTTATTGATTTGTTATGCTCTTGTATGGACTGAGTGTAAATTATATTCTTGCTGTAAGTTTTTCTCAGTGACCAGAATTAGTTTTAATTTTCTTGCCTATAATACTTTAAGCTGTATTCCATAGTTTAAGTTACAACGATATTTTATTACCACTATATCCATTCAACAATTTTAAAAATATCAACCCCTTAATAAATATGTAATGAAGAATATTTTTAAATAATTGGATAATCGAAATCGAGGAAAGTGATTGATAATAGCAAAATTGATCAAATTCGTTATTTTTATTTATTTTTGAATCATATAATATTTATATATTTTGAATTTTGTAGTTACTTTAAAGAGTTATTGCAGCCAATGCTAATATTTTGCCGAATAACAGAATTAGTTGATAAAAGTATTTTCGTCATATTATACTATTGATACAAGGAAAAATTTGATATCATACATTCTGCCAATCGCTTTTTTCTTCCGAATAGCAAATTTTTGAATAGAATTTTGAAATCGATACGTTATATTCCTAATTTCAGTTTGTTTTCGGCCATTTTCCGAAATGATTTCATTTCATGAGACTTTACGAAAGACGGTAAAGAAAGAAATATTGAAACACGGCTGTTAATGAATTAGAGGTTTAAAATCTCTAATCTAATATGAAAGACACAACGCTTCTTTTAGCTAAACATTAGACAACCGTTTCATCAAATTAATACATTTTGTGAATTGTATAATGCTTTCCAACACATGGTTCTAACTACTTATAAGTATATATAAAGAAATGGAATGCTAATCGATAGATAAAATGCTCCATTCCGCTTATGGAAATCGCACATAAATAATGTTCCGATCTGAGCGAGTCAATGATTCTAGGATTTTATATAGAAAAGGCTTTTGGCGGGATATGGGTCGATTTTTTAGGCATCCAACCCCTGTTGCTCTCTAACCCAATGGGACCCTCATTCCGTCGACGTTCTGCGCAGACAGGTGCCATAAGCTTTCAATTTTACTATACGCTTTCATATAACAGGAATCGTTTTATTTAACCTTCCCACGCAGACCTTGGTGAGCTATTTTTGGGAACGTAAATTGCATTGTTCTCGCTTGAATTCTTCCTGGCCGATCATTTCAAGGAGAACTCTGCTAACTTCGTTCAACAATCTGCCGCCTTAAAAGCATTTGGGGCTACCTGTTATTGTATTTAATAAAATTTTAGAACTTCATATTCTCCTCAACAAGGCGAGCATAGCATAGAGTTGGAACCATGCGTTCCTGTTACGAAATCTATCTCCATTTTCAGATGATAATTCGCGAACGTAATGAATGGATGATATTGAAATTTCATGAATTCGAGCCTCGCGGATTATGGTAATATTTCGGCTACTAGTTGAGAGGAATTGGGAGCGTTTTGTTTTCTAGGGCCATATATTTGATGGTTTTGTTTCCCTCCGAAGCACTGGTCCGAAATAAATTAAACGTTTGCTTTCCTAAATGTACACACCTCATTTTTCGCATCACCGAGTCCTTCCCAACAACTCGTTTTTAATCCAACAAAATAGAGCGTTCTATTAAATAAAATGGAGATTAAACGGCACTTAAATTATGATTTGGTTGGAGGTCATAAAATGAAGGTACGTGTTAAATGCAGTTTAAACTGACGTCATAAAAATATTTCATTTGGTTATTTTTATTCATTCATTAAAACTAACCAAAGTTTTTCTTCTCTCAAAAAGGATTGTTATAATAACCTATTTAAGTTCGAGATAATGTATGGAACAAAACTAACCCAATTCTGATTAATTTATTTTGGTTAATATTGGTGCTCAGTAGTGATGAGTATTTAGGTTACAGTAGCTTCAATTTTTTCTTATTTATCATATAATTGTCAAATTTTTGGAACATACTCACACATCGCATGATTGAGATGAATTTGTAATATTCTTTTATCTTTAAAAATAGAAATTGATGATAGAAAATGCAGTTTATCTGTATGCATTAGAGGTAAATTTTACAAAATCAGGAAATAGTTTAGAGAAAGGGACAAGTTATATTTTTCAATGGTTGTATTCAATTATAAAATCAATCTTAAAATGTTTAGGTACGTAATACATTTTTGAAATATATCTGTAAACAACTTTTAACTGCATGTAGATGACAGAAGAAGCTATATTCTTTATTTTTCAACTAAGACTAGTTTATTGCACACTGCAAAATTTCACGTAAGAATGGCAGCAGAGTTGTGCACGAAAACATAGATATCAGGTGTTTGTAACAGTAAGATGAGAAAGGGAAAATGGATGGGGAGAATATTAACGCTCAAACACTATTGTATTATCTTTGGTCAAAGTTTGGAATTATTGAGGAGAGAAAGCTATCGGAAAAAAATAGAAAATTTACCAAAATAAGTGAAGAAATACTTTTAAATTTCCGCAAACATATTTTTCAATTGCGGTGACATATTTGTGGAAAATAATATTTTTTACTTGTTCCGATATGTCGTTTGACGAAGGCTGATCATGACGGTTTATGTACAAAAGTTCCGCAAGAAGATTGCGTTGAATAACACATGTCATTGGAAATAGAGCACTATTGCGATGTTAAATTTGAAGTTTAATTATATATATAATGTGTAATTATTATACTTGGTTATTCTAATTATACAATTATAATGTATTATTACAGTTATTACACCTCGATAAATGGTGTTAAGTGTGTTAAGTTATCTAAAATTCGATGCATTATGTAATTTATTTATTAAAATATATCACTAAACAGCAAGTGGCTTATATTTTGAAGAACAGTACAAATTTTAGCTAAAATAGTATGTAAATGAAAATTATAAAATAATTATAAAATAGAAAAATATTATGAGGAACTCATAACATATAAATAGAGCTGTATTATTAACTATCATTACACTTCTGCATATAATGTGATGCAAAGAGATCTCACCACCGGCGCATCCAAACCTTGTTCACGGTACATAGTTCTACTTCCGCTCAACTGTGGGGAAGCTCTGATTTATAGAGATTACGCTGCCGGACTTGATGAATCTTAAAGAAACTTTTCGGTTAATCCATCCCCCGTTTTGTAAACGGGCAAGGTCGAGCGATGTTTCTTCATTTATGACTTAGCTCAAGGACAGAGCAAACCTTGACATTTCTCTCCACTCTGGAGCTTTTCTCGAGTCAAGAGAAAAGCGTGAAACCATGGAAACGTCATAAATAGGAGATATGCGCCCCCGGACTCGCCTCCCACGTCTAGACTCGTGAGAAATTTATAACCAGTAATCCTTAGAGGCGGACGCGTTGTTGGACAATCGAAAAGAAGCCAACAGAATAGAGGCCGTTGAAATGTGATTCCGGAAAGGTATAATTGGGGTTACCAAGAGAGATGGAGAAAAAATAGACTTATAAAATATGAAATGGCAGTGCTGAGTATGAGAAGGACTGTAGAATAAACGGACATATGTGGCCTCTTAAATAAGCGTGGACTAGGGCAGCCCATCCGTCCTTTTTGTATTGAGGAGGGTTAATTGAAAAAGGAGATACAATTTTCACGTACAGGTATTAGTATATTAATCTATTGTATTGCATTTTAGTATTGAAATGTGATATAGAGTGTGTTAAGACTCGGAGATTATTGGTTTAATAGTTGAATTGTATTATCATAAATACGAGATACAAAGAACCCCTATATTTTTGCAGTTAACTTCATAAACATTGTTTTCAGTTACTCTGGTGTCTTAAATTTTAAAAATATTTCTGAATACTTTGAAATTACTGATTTCTGTTTTATGTGGAAAGATGTCTAAACCACAGACTTTTAGTATTCATAATTGGAGAAATATAACGTTTTTATATTTTCGCTAGTAAATCAAGATTGAGTGAGATACTAAATAAAACACACATATTCTTATACAATATAACATTATAAAATTTACATACATACCAGTTATAACTGAAAGGAAATACTTAGATGTACTCAAAAATAAATATTTTACGAATTAATATAGCGCAATTTCCACGAAGTATGAGTATTCTTCTACAATATTGAAAAGCTAAATATGAAAAGATGTAACGGGGGAGGCTTACAAGATAGGATGACGGATGAAGTAGTATTCTTTAGGATTACCGAATCGGAATGATTTTGAAAGGAAACGTGAAAAATAGTCCAATGAGCAAAAATGTATTCAGTACAAGGTAATGTGAGTGATTAAAAAATTCATATCTTCGTAGCTCTCTTATTACTAAACAAATATTTTATGTTGAGTCCCAGGGAAAAACGGACTTGAAAAAAATTTTCGTCCAAGATTTTCTTGGGATTTTTCCTTGATGCACGCCCTTATGTGCAAAGTATATGACAATTGTTGAATAGTTGATGTCAAAAGACAAGGGAGCATAGCTCAAAAACGGGGTTTTCCTATGTTCATCACAACCTACTTTATAAATCGGTATGTGTAACATTTATAAAGCGTTTATATATGTAAAGTCATATCTGAAAGTATTTTGCAATTTTCTCAAACATATATTTTCCGAGTTTCGATGAATGACATAATCATCAGGTGAATGGGATAGTTATCAGGAGGATCATCAGTCACTTTTTTGTCAGGCATAGAAACCTGGGTTGTAAGGGTGTACATATCGTCATATTGCATCAATTTCGTTGTTTGTTCTGCGTAAGTTTGTGGAACTAATTTGTTAATTTATGCAACAAATATGAAAATCGAATGATTGTCAACCACCTGATGATGCATCGAAACCGAATTGTTTGTTTGCATATACAATGGCGTTGTAACAATTAATGTATTAGTTCTACTCATTTTTATTGAAATTCAAATCTCTTTGCTAGTAACCCTCACACTCTCTTCAGAGCTTTCGGTAATTGCAAAGGGTTTAAGGCCCAAACTGAGATGAATACACAGTCAAACCGGTACTCAACTGTAGTTGAAGAAATGAAAGAAGGCTCGCATGGACCCCCAAAACGCGCCCAGGAATAGGGCAGCATTCACGCTGTATCGCTCGATCTCTCGCCCTTTTTCCATTCGTAGTTTGCTCCACGATCGGGGAATGCGTAGGGACGTGGGAAGGGAAAAACGTCTGCGGGATCGTAGAGGGAGAGAAAACTCGGGCATCATTTATGAGCGGCCGTCATGGAGACCTATTCTGCCTCAGCGTGCACCGATTTACGATCTATTCACCACGTCCGAGTGAATCACTGGCAGTGCGATTTGGGACCCAAATCGTGGAGAAATGCGCCGGGGTGTGGATGGACGCGCGTGTGTGCGGAGTGCTGGAAGGGGAGCGGGTGTGGAGAGGCCGTGCTCCGGCGTGTGGGGAATTCGCGGACGGATGAGGCTTCCAATTCTCTTCTAATTCAACAAGGCGCAAGGAAATAACGTTGTGCTGGTTTCATGCACCTTATAGTGCCAGGTTTCGCTCCTGATCCCTCTGAATGGTGCCCATAGCTTACGTGCATACGTATAACTCAATTAGAAGCTTGGTAAGAAATAATTATACGAGAAGTAGCTGTAGTGGAAGTAGAACAGTCAGTAAGGTATGCAAAGGACAATGCTATGGTTGGTTACATAGTTTACAAAATTTAGTATATGAACTTAACTTTCAATCGTGCGAGTTTGGGAGGAAAACATACGAATGAATGAATGAAATGAAACTAAAGTAAGAGCTCTTTTAATTCTAAAGTAATGAGGTTTACGAAATAATATGAGCTAACCCACTGAGAGAGGAGGATGGGAGATGAAAAACAAATAAATGGACGAATTTCCTTACTTAGGAACCCACGAGTACCTTTCCTGGGAAAAATGATGCAGAGATTGGGTTCATAAAAGATTAGATTGACTGAGGAAGCCTTCATGAAGCGAAAGGTATTGATGACAAGAATTCTCGATAAATGAATGAGAATAAGGTGGATGAGAATAAGAATAAGCCTATAAGTGTAGTGTTTTACTATTTCGGTGAGAAACGTGGACCTTGAGCAAAGAGGAAGTAATATATTAGGAGTCATTCGAGAGGTAGAAAGAGAAAAGTAAGTTTTGTTGATCGGAAAACAAACACAGAGGTGCCGGAGATAGTTGTTAGATGACAAAAAACTAAGGTAAGCTTCTAATAAAGGGTAATGATGTCGTTGAATAGGGAATATTGAGGCATTGGAAATTACTGGAAGGTTTAACGCTCATATATGTGGTGAATTATTAAGAAAATGGCAAAATTGCGGCTATTATTATGATGAAAAATTTGTATGAGGAAGTTGGAAGGAAAGAGACAGGTTGAGTTTGCCCGCAAAGGCATGCAACCAGAAAAATTCTCGGGGAGGAACGGAAATGAAAAACTCACTTTGTCCATGTCCAAACAGTCTTTTTTCATGTCCATTCTCATCAAAAAGTATGAGGAAGTTCAGGCAACCATTTTATGCGATACAGTACTTAGTCTTCCTGCTTCTAGTACGCTTTAGTAACACTTTATTCCATCAAAGTTTGGGTATGTTACCAAGATACAGGAATAATGGCGTTGAATAGGGAACATAGAGGCTCATGAACCTACCGAAAGGTAGAACACACCTCGTGTGCGTACCTTTAAGGCAATTTAGAAGAATATTTGAGAAAATAAGGTGTGAGTGATTTGTTAAAGTTATCATAAGTTAGTGGACACATGCAGGAATGAACATTTATTTTTATGGACAAGTGTTGCTTAGAGGGTGATAATTATCATATGTGTATAAGCTATATCGGTTGAATGATTTTATAAGGTATATATTTTATTTTCTTGAAAGTTTTATGACTACTATCTAAGGGGGGTTTTCCGAGGGGTTCCTTCTAGGGGGTGGTGGAACCTATGGCACGTGTGCCCAAAGTGGCACGCGAGAGAATTTTTTCGGCATGCAACACTTCTACAAAACTATCTTTTTTGTATCATTCACTTAAGGAATTAAGCTCCTCAGTTAATAAATGTGGATTCTGTTTATTAGTAGTGACAACTAATGAACATTGTCATGATCCATTAAAAAATGAATAGTATCACCATCTCACTGTATGGTTCGGCATCACATTGCCACGCAAGCCCTTTATATTCATCAAATATGGCACTCTTGCCGCTAAAGATTCGCCAACCCTGTTTTAGGGCAAGTGTCAGGCAGATGAGTGTTCTCACTACAACTTTACTGTCCTCTTTAAAAGTATATGTAATTTTTACTTTTTGTATAACGTAAATATTTTCTAAATTGTAACCACTTCCACCAAGTCCTGCACCTACTTGCAGTCCTATCTACATGTATGATATTAATAATAATGTATGTACGTAGCGTGTGTGGCTTTCTCACCAAGGGGAGAGAGTCCACCCAAGGAAGGAGTCATTATTGATTGACCACCGTACGTCGCTGCGTGCGTGTGTGACGCTTTGTTGGAGTGCGTGTGTGCGCATCAGAGTGTCCAGCGGAAGCGATGGCTCTCCGCTGTAGCCGCTGACGAATGGTGGCGTTGGCCACTGGGGGGATACGTCTTTTTTCCTCGGCGGCATCGAAGGTTAACCGAGGTCTGGATTTCCTTTGGTATTGTCGACGGCGGGCGATCGAGCTTCCGCGGAAAGGGGAGTCGATTCGCCGGGTGTTTCATTCGGGAGCGGACGTGTGCGAGCAAGGAATTTTTTCGAGAGGAATCCGATAAATTCATTTTCCGGTTGATTCTCCGAGTGCCGTATCGGAAACGGGAACAGAAATGGGTGCGGAATTTGTCAGCCCTGAGGAACGTATCGCGTTTTATGAGTTCCACGCTACGAAGTAACCGATTTTTTTTGTTTTTGGGTGATTGTTCGTGACGGAATGTGGTAATAAAAATTAGGGAGGGATCTGGTATTGGTGGAAATGAATTAGCACGTGAGATGATGTTTGTATATATTGGTTTATTTGTTTTTATTGGCTCACCATAATTTTCCCATGAACGAGAACGATTTTACCTTGCATCAGAACAAATCTGAAGTATGCCACCAGTGATTACAGCATCTTTAGTTACATTCCTAAATTAAAGTAGGTCCATCAAAAATGCAATAGATTGATGGCGAATTTCAAGATGCAAATACATTTAGGACGGACATCGGTAGTGAAAATTACATAAATTCGAAGTAAAATTAATGAGGATAATCCTACCTTGGTGGAATTTAGACAAGTAGATGGAAGCATAAAATAACTCCTTAAGTATTTGAACATCAAATCTATGATGATGATGGCCAACCTGTGCTGAAAGTGTTTTGCATAAGGATTTACTTTATTGTGGAAATTATTTCTTTCTATAACATACAATTAATAGAAAATTTTCTAATATTTGTGTGTATGCTTTATAATCAGGAATCGTGTAACTTTATCGTATGATTTTATTTTAAGGCTCCGACGCCTCAGTTCAAGTTCTATTTGTAATTTATGCTGCCCTAACCTTCCAGTTTTTAAAGGTGCTGCTTCTTTTCCAACAGTTAATAAGACTTGCATGAAAATTTTATGCGTGATATTTTCGAACGGATCGAGTAAATAGTTTTGGAATATGTAAAGTAGTAAGCTTGACATTTATATGTAGGTACTAATGATTTGTTGATATATTTATGCTATATCCTTGATATCTCTGTAACTCTATGATTAGTTAATTTATTTATCTAAGTTAAATTTTATTGCAAGTTGGCCTTCTGGCCAGGTGGCGATGATTAACGAGAACATAAAAATGTATTTTAGCCTGGTATTTGCCAAAGGACGGGAGGGAAACATCTCCAAAAACCTACCGTAGGCTGTAAAATTAAATTGCTCTTCTCTACACAAGATATAAAATCCATCATACATAAAATATATATATATTATATGCCATTTAACTAAAATAATACAGTACATGATAAAGTATCCACATATTCACAAGTATCCACATAGTCACAGTACCCTCATAGTCACATAGGTTTGATTATAGTTGCCCAACAGCGTAATTTGTTACACAGAATAATGCGTCACAACTCAAATTATCAAACTTTTATAGAAATTGCTGTGAAACTTTACTGCTCACAAAGTATTATGAGGAAACATAAAAGAGAAATTGAATTGATACCACTTTGAAGCCCCATTATGGGCGTTAGGCCCATCTCAAATCAAAAGCTGACCCCGGATTCCTAAGTATGCAAACGCACTTACATATATGGGAAAAATGATAACCTACCTTTTAAGTCTTCAGAGTCGACTTCGTATTCTTTTAAGAAATTTGGCAATCATGTGAGAACATTTTAACCCAACAGGCCTTGGATATCGGCGACAACGTAATCAACGAGGCATTTCATCAAATCAACAGCGTAGATGGGATTCCTATACACTCCCTAATGGCTCTCCCCCGACGAATTTCTTGCCACTCCCCACGTCTCCACCCGTCCTTTTGCAGGTGATAGCAGCTTCCTCAAAGATTGAAGCGAGCTTCTCACTCCGGCCGCACATGGCGCCGTCGGCGCTTAAGTCAAAATGCCGCCTCCTCCTCCTCCTACACCTCTCTCTCTCCATAACCCTCCCCCAAGAAGCAAAGGGCCGCAGTGCTCTTGACAGGCAATTTTCCCTGGTTCCCCCTCCTCTTCTTCCCACTTCTGTCTCTTCCCCCAGAAGACCCCCTCTCGGAGAGAAAGTCGCATCGCGTGGAGACGCTGGCGTTTCCCTTTGTCATTCCGAAGATTTTGGGAAAGAATGGGCCCCTCTTCCTCGGATTCACCGGAAGTAGACCGGAACGAGGATCCCCCCAATTTGGGAATTTTTGCGGCGTCCTCGAAGGTAATGCGATTTAATGATGAGGAATTACGTTTGGAGGCCTTCTTTGAAATCGAGAGCGGTGCGGGAGGGAGTTAAATAACCGTCGCTTCCTGTGGTAGTTCAAAGTAAGATGTTGGAAGGAGTCTAAATTTTCTGTCGATTTTATTAAGCAGATAATAATAGAGGAGAATCAATGCTTAATTAAGTCTATCAAAGATATATTTCTATTATTGAAGAGGGATTCATGTCTGAATACATGTCCTGTATGTCGTTGACGCTTGACAAGTAGAATTATAAGAGTGACCGACTTTCAGTTGAGCAAGATGCCTCTTCTTACATAAAACGATTAGGCATTTAAAATCTAAAGGAATCAAATCGCTGGAACAAAAGTACACATAAGAAAACTACTTTGCGGATTTTAACTTAGGAGCAAATAATAATTTTTATTCCTATTTCCATTTTAACTTAAGTTTTATCCTTGAACAAATTGTACTGCATCAACAAAGCACCCAAAAGAATAGGGTAAACTTGTAATACGTACGGATAATTAAATAAATTTTTAAGGAATAAGCAGGTTAAGACAGGTCTAAAAGGCAACAATATACAGTTGAGATACATGATTGCACATAGTAATAAATATAAATACGTTTTTGTGCATACAAATGGTAGACAATGAGTATAATAAAACAAAAATAATTAGGTTAAAAGATAGCTCAAAATAAAAATAGCAGTAAAAATACAGACGTATGCGGCCTTCTTCGTAATCATGAAAATTCCTTAAATTAGTCTCTCTTTTAGAAGAAAGTAAACAATTGATGTTAGAAAGAACCTTAAATTTTCTGTCAATATAACTAAACATTATACAACTTATCGCCATGGAGTTGATAAAAAATGTGTATACTTGTAAACACAACTCTTTCTAAGCGACAGAGGAAATGAACGTGTCAAATGTTGAGAGGGGTGGGGTTTCTGAGGAAAGTAGATTACGTGAGGGTAAGAGGGAAAATATACTTGGAGAATACGAAAGAAAAAGATGCTGAATCATTTATATGGCTGAGTTAAGTGTGATAAATTAAAGGGCAAGGAGTCGAGTTGGGAAATTTTGGTCTCGGGAACGGAGAGGTAGACATATAATTGTAATTACTAGATGTAAGTATTCATTTCACGATCCTGATTATATATACTTGAAAGCAATACTATTGCTCATAAATGTTTCGTAAAATAAACAGGATAGACTCAGGTTTCACTTCGTGGTAGTCACTAACAATAAACAGATTCATGACAAAACGTTACGACTCAACAAGAAATGGTTGTGTAGTATATTTACGTTTCATTATGTTTCTGTTTATTTCGTAAAATATTTGTAGAAACTTGTATTTTTTAATTATAATAACATTTTTTCTCCAGCGATCTTTCAGCACCGATGGACAGATCCATATGATGCTTAATCCAAATAAACCTTGATATTATAATATAGGTAATAGTTAACTATTTTTAACATGATAAAATAGAAGAAAATTGTTTGAACTAGTGATCGCCCTGTGGTCGAAATTCGACCGTCTTTCATTAAATGTTTAAGTTTGAATGTTATTGAGGTTCTTTTGTCAAAGAGTATACCTCTATAATCATTAGTTATAATTGTTTTCAAATTTTTGCTATTACGTCAGCTACGAGCGTGTACAAATGCGTTATTAGGGTGTGTTGTTCGCCAAATTCCCTTCGATACCTACCAAATATAAAGTTTAACGTTAGTAACAAATTAAAGAAACGCAATGCTAACTTGTAGTTTCATATATTTTTTAAACCGTTCATAGCCAATTTTAATTTTCCCGTGGTATTATTGAATCAAATGAACAATAATGTAAATGAGACTTGATTTTAATAGAGATTTAAGATATATTGCATTTCGATTGCATTTTATTTTTGTTAAGGTATGTACTTTTTGGAAGAACTGTAAAATGGCCGTAATCTTGTCCCTGCTACTTATGTATCGTTGTTAGCATATACTGACATCTAAGTAAATTGCCTCCTCTTCATAAACTCCGACATTAGTTCCTACCGTTAATTCGGTATGGACTTGAAATCCCCGTGTATTCTTGTGGGAAAATGAATGTATCTGATTCAACAATCACCTTGGTCGTCAGGGGGACTGGTTGTTTACTACGGCGAAATTTCACAAATTATTTGTTCCTTTTCCCATAGATCTCGTAATTTATGCTCGAACACGATATTATACGACCAAAATAAGAATCTTTCTTCAATTTCCTTTCTTTTGATATCCATCTCGATTTCGTACGACCATTATTTCTTCTTTAATTCTGCAAAAGAAAAAACGTCTGCAATTGATGAAAACCAACTTTACATGCATTTCTTATGAAACAAGATTCGAACCGTCCAGAGTCGAACCAAGGATACTCTGGAAAAAGATTTTAGCTTTCTACACTCCTTCTCCATGTAAACTTTAACTATGCCAAATCTCAAGCTCCTCCGTTCGCGCAATATCCTTAAAAAGGGATCCAAAGTTTTCTCTTCACGTATTAATATATAGATCACTGAATCGTCCATCGCTAATTATGAGTGCAGTCTATTCTTAATACAAGCAATCACTGGATGTATATCTGGTATGTAAGTAAAGGGCTTGCTCATCTCATAGCCACAGGAGTTCTGGAAAAAGGTAATCCTTCAGCTCGCGAAACAGTGGGAAAGTTGTGATCATGCCTCTGGTGTTTAATTTGGATAATGACTTCAATTATTCCCACAGTGTCATTCATTTGAACTCCTTAATATGATCAGGTGACAGAGGCTGTATTACACTGTACATATTCATTCGATATTAGGTACCAAATTTTGAGTGAAACTAAAGAAATATCGTTCAATGTTATCTTTCTTTATTGTATGATATGAGAAGAATTATTATACTTGCTTGACTATATCACTGCTGTTAAAAATCGAACTTATTGAAGAAATTGACTGAAAGCTATTATGCTGGACCACATTTTGCCTATTCGCCTTATTCTCTCATCAAAGCTTTTGATAGCTAGTTATTATGGGACTTAAAGCCAAAAAGCCTTCACGCTGATGACTGTTCCAAATAACTACGCAGAGTCTGTTTTTAGAGGCATTAGAAAGAGATCTGCTATATTTTCCACAATTACTCTTCAGAAATTGCTCATTTTGAATGGTATAATTGGATGGCATACCTCATATTGCCATTTACCTAATTATGGACATAAATTTGCTGGCTCTTTCTTTCTTTGGCAAGCGTGGCGATGCTCCATTACCTAAGCGCCCATACTAATTTTCTTTCCGTCCAAAGAAGAAAAAATCAGGAGCGAACTTTAAATATGATTCATTTGTGCAGTTTTATCTCCATCTTGACGTCGAAGGTAATGTTCCTTTACTACCCTTGGCAACGTTCTGAAATTGACTCTAACACTCTCACTAACTTAATTTTAGGATGGATGTAGTATCTTATACGCCCATACAAACTTAAGAGCTCATTTTATCATTTTTGCTTGATATCCAGTGATTTACCTGAAGCATTCAAATGTAGCTTAATAATTAATTTAAATATATTATAGATTTAAAAGCGATATTAAACTGATGCTAGGCAAATTAGAAGGCACCCCTGAAGCAACACTCTAAAAATAATGTTTTATTGATTTCAGTGATTTTGTTCCACCACCTAAAATTAAACATAATAACCACACCACCAGTAAATTAGTAATTTAAAAAATAGTCAATTCGAGGTGTTGTTTTGCATCATCAAGCATTCTTTAAAAAACTAAATTGAAAAACCGGCCTACGATAAATTAACAGTGGAAAATTTACGGTTCACCGTCTAATTACGATTTTAGATAATTAGAGGATCTCGTTTAATAAATTAATATAAAATTTTCTTAGTATCGAATCGACGAAAAGCAAATAACTGAAAAAAAATATGTTGAGTCGACGGCTTTGAATTTTTTTGCAAACATTGGACCATAAAAAAATCGGTCGGCAGGCCCTGACATAAAGATAATTCCATGTTGGTAGTAGAGCCCCTTGTGTGGTAGTGTTGTGGCAGCCTGTCGTCCAGCTTAGCAAGAGCTTTGGTGCATGGTAATTGTTTGTCAAGTATTCAGCCCGTAGGTGGGTGGGAACCTCAACCCTTCTACCATTAGCCAGCAATAGCGTGTCTTACTAGACAAGATTAGGAATGAAGTATTGCCCCCTTGCTTTCCCTGTCAAAAAAAGCTATAAGCGGATCTTAGCGATGCAAAAGAAGTAGAATGGCTCTACGAGTATCACTTACATTGGCATTCCGTACAGAGAGCCCAAAATCGATGCCATTACCTAGCATCAATCACATTTCAGTAGTTTTCATCACAGCCTTGAACAAGATTGTGACTAAAGTAAAAGAAAGACAAACAATTTTGTGATAGTCTCTTTTTCAGCGATCTGCATCGCACACAAAGTCGTGATTACTGACCTCAAAAGGGTATGTCTGTTGTTTCCGAAAACTGGTGGTGGTGGCAACGAGGTGCGGATCACTGAAAAAGAAGGCTGTTGGAGATTGCTAAACCCGGTGATTCATTAACAGCCGTGTTTCAATTTTCTTACATTTCATTGCCGCTAAAGAAAATAAAAATAAAAATAATCTCAAAATGAACATTTTTTGAGAAACTCAGAAGTAGAATGCCAAGATATATCAACTGTCAAAACTTTAAGAATGGTTAAAATTCTGTTTATAATGACAAAGACACCGTAACGAATTAACTAAAACATACAATTCCAGGGTGCACGCCTTTATGTGCAAAGTCACCTCAACCCTTTCCATACAGTTAAATCTGCTTATTTGAATGAATTGCATCAGGTAAATAAATATACTTTGCTCTATTTTTACAGAAAATATTTTTATGTAGAAAAAATTTGTGATTGTTAAAATGATTATTTTTAGTTGAACATGAACAAAGTATTTCTATTTGATTTCTATATCTGCCTAATTCGAATGGAGTTTCATACTGTTACGGTTCATTTCACCAATACTTATATGACTAAGTTACGTGGTTAAAAACAAAATAATCAGGAATCGGAAAATGTCTTATTTATCAATATTTTTAAATCTAACGCTGCGAGTACCAGTTGGGTAGTTGGCAACCCAACAAAAATTTTCAGAATGAAAGAATCATACGTTATAAGTACCACGCATTCAACCATCTTAAGTACAATACGAGTAAAACCAATATAATAAATCCAATAAAATCATTGTTAAAAGTATGATACAGAATCCATTAACGTATATCACTCGCAAAATATTATAATAATAACCTAAAAATAATAACCTAAAAATAATAACCTAAAAATAATTAATTTACATTTGCAACTTTTAAAATTACTTAGGACTAAATGTGGTGGAAAAACACGCTGACTGTTTAAGAAGAAAAAAGGGAGAAACGATCACGTAAATTTAAGAAAGAAGGAGCGCCGTTATGCGAATCGGAACAATGAAGAGAATACGAAAAAGACTGAGGGAGAGAAAACGAGATCGGCGTCGGAAGGAAAAAACGAAACACAAGAAAAAGAGAGCGTGGAAAAAAGGGAGAGAAGAGGCAAGAATAAAGGCATGAAATAAAGGTATCTTTGGCCAAAAATTGGTCTGGGGAGAAAAATCAAAAGGGGGGCTCTTTTTCCGCCGGAGAATTCGCATTTTTATGTGAGGCGCGTGGGAACGGGAGGCAGAGGAAGAGCGATACTGGGGAAGACGCCGCTCTCTGCGGGGGTCCCAAATCCGAAGAAGGAGCTCACAAACGGAAAGCGGGATTGAAGTCAGGATATGAGGAGATGACAGGGAAGCGGGGAGAAGTCGGAGGAATCTTGATATGTAATTGCCTGTGGCACTTGAGAGTCATCCGCCGAAGGTTTCCATCGACGTAAAAAAGATGTCAAGAGGATACGGACGCGTAAGGGAAAGAACCCTAGGGTTTTTTTGTGTTCCGTCGGGTTTTCCCCTTTATCTCGGCGTAATTTCTGGCTCTCTTTTAATTTGGTCTCGGGCCGGGTACGTGTCCTTGCGGGACGAAGGTCGTCCGTTCGTTTAAGCAAGATGGAGTTGAGGAATGAGATTATATGGGTGAGGATGGAAGGTAGAAAGTGGTTGATGGATGTATTATATGGATTTAATGACTCTTATTTCTGCCTTAAGTGATACATTTACCGCAGTGTTTGGTAGAAAGATTATATGCACCGAAAGATCGTTTACTCTGGGATACTCTTTACAATGAAACAATCTTTTGGAGGGTTGGAGTACGTTGCAATACGTAAGGTATTTTAGGAGGATAGCAAGATATGATATGGACAGCTCATTTTTTTAATATGTAGGGAATTTTCTGGCCCTTTTTTCAAGAATACGTTAACACTTAACCAAGACGCGAAAAGTGAACCATTGTTAAGTGTTAAGTTGTTAATTGGAAAATCAGTTAAACAAGTTTTTGTTTATCCGTCGTTGAAATCTATAACGATAAGATTCTGTTATAGTAAAGCAATCCATCAATAGTTGTTACCAACGAGTCTGAAACACAACTAGGGTAATTCATTCATTTAGCGAAGTTAATAAAGCAAATGATGTTAATATTTTATTTCTTGTTTCAAATTCTGCTACAACGCAATGAAATCAAATCTGTTAATTTATCATTAAGAAGTAATCCATCAATTGCAAGTAAAATGGTGAATTTGAAGGTGACATTCTTTCCAAATTAACGGATTATTCAATTCACAAATATTAAATCTTGTTGCATTGAATAGAAAAATTATGGGAATTCTTATGAGTTTGGATTGAAACTACATGCCTAACGATAATGCTAAAGTACATAATCTTCTACTTTCTTTACCGTCTTCAGATGGGTAAATACTGCATATTTTGTTTACTTCTGATTGAATTCTATTTTTTTGTAATCCGACATCATTAAATTCTTAATTTATACAATCTGGCATTGAAAATTGAACGATCGCTGTGATGTATTAACTATCGAGAGACATGTCCCTGTGAAAATTCTTTCTTAATGAATTGCTTATGGAATATTATGATTGGGTGGTGAAATATTATCTGCTTTCGTCTTCTAAGTAAATATTTCGAATGATATTAAAGAGCGTGGCTCCTTTTTTCGCGTATCGGAAATCACTCAATCATCAGTCGCAGCAGCCTTTCACAAATAAACATTTTTTCTCGAGACGGAATATGAGTTTCCCTCTTGAAATTCTCCACGCTCCATTTCCGCCGATTCGGAGCTTATACATCACCTGTTCTCGTCTCCATACAGCTCCCCAGGAGTAGCAGAAATTAAAACGTCGAGAATTAATAAGATTTTAATAATATGGCGAAATGAATGGGAGAAAATATGCCTTTGTGAAGGCCGACTGGGAGTTCCGAAATGATAAAATTCTTTGGAAATGAGGATGCTCAGGTGAAACGAAAACTGCTTCAAAAGCGAGAGCGATGCCTCTTGTGGACTACAAAGCGTCGGCGACAAAGGGGTGAATGAAATCATGCGACCGGTCATGGGGACTCCGTGATGTGAAGGTCTCTCAAGGAACTTCAAGGTATTGAATGCCGTTGAGAGGAACAGGGGCAGGCTTAAGGCGGTTGGAAAACCGCCCCTGGGCGCTACAATAGAGGGAACCGCGGTGAAATTTTTCCGCGTAACCTAAATCCAGAGAAAGGCTGCGCTATATTGCAAAATCGCTGAAAATTGTGGAGGGAACAGTCTAAAATTATTTTGTTCGGAATTCCTGTTTCCAACCTTTTTCGATTTCTTTCGTAATGTGCCATGTGTGTCTTAGCAAAGAAACGACGATAATTGGTTACGTGAAAGTTACTCTATTTGTTAGATATCCGGGATTTATGTGTGTTAGAGTGATGCCATGGGGATGCTGCATAACTCAAGGCTTGCTGTCGTAGTTAAGTGTGTTCTAATACTGTTTGATAATATAGTTATGTGAATACGAATAAAACAGTAAAACAGTAAAAGGTTTAATAGTGTAAGGTTATTTTGTTGTAATTGTTGGTAGTAAATATGCGTAGTTGTAGCTGCCCGGTAAAAAAAGTTTAAGTGCTATTTATATAATCTCCATCTACATCTACATTAATACCCTACAAGCCTCCTTTCGGCGTGTGGCAGGGGGTGTAAACACCAGTTGAATCTAAACTACTTCCTAATTCGGTTATTGTCACGTATCGTTCGCGGAAAGAATAAATTTTTAAAACGATGCGTCCTAGCATCTATTTCTCTTAACTTATGGTCATTATCGGATCGACCGAGGAAGCAGGGGGGTTGCATGATACCGATTGTATCTTCCAAAAATGTAGCATCCCTGAATTTATTAAGCAATCGCAGCCTAGCTTCCAAATCTCCTTTCTTTCAAGGATTCCCAACTTACACCTGAGAGCATTTTTGTAACGCATGCTTTTTTATCGTAGCATTTCTTTACAAAACGAATCAATTTACGCTGCACTTTCTCGAGTTCGCGAGTACACGTTTCATTCGCCGGATCCCATATGCTTGCCGCATATTCCAGAAGGGATCCGACCCAGCTAAAATAACATCACTCTCTCACCTTTTCATCGCATTTACCGACAATACGCTTTACAAAGCCAAGTTTTTTACTTGCTCTGCCGCAGATTTTTCGAATATATACGTGCTCCAATTTAAGTTATTAGTAATGTTGTTCCCGAGATATTCAACTGAATCTACTACTTTTTTAAAAATTCCATTAATTTTGTACGGGTGATCTGGACTCAATTTTTTCTTTTCGAAGAAACTAACTACGGAGCATTTACCTACGTTAATATCTAATTCCCATTTTTTGCACCACCTTTGGATGAGGACCTTATCGTTTGAGAGAGATGTTCGGTCTTCCTCGTTCGTTATTTCCCTATATATAACCGAGTCATCTGCAAATATCCACACATTGCTAACTATATCGTCACTAAAGTCATTGATATAAATCAGGAAAAGAATAGGTCCAATTACACTGCCTTGAGGTACGCCAGAGGTAACTTTGACTCTATTTGAGCTAACGCCATCCAGTACAACTTGTTGTTCCCTCTCGTAGAGAAAATCCTCAGCCTAGTCGTATACTTCCTTGTTAATGCCCGCTAGTTTTAGTTTGTAAATTAGTTTTTAGTGAATTAGTGGGGGACTCTATCGAATGCTTTTTTTAAATCGAGGAAAATACCGTCCACTCTCTTTTTACTCTCGGTAGACTTTAAGATATAGCGTAAAAATAGAGCAAGTTGGGTTTCACATGATCGGGACTTTCGAAAACCCTTCTGGTTCGTGTCGAGGAATTGATTTCTATCTAAAAGTCCCATGAATGAGCTTACGACGATATGTTCCATTACCTTTCCGGACAGCGAAGTTGACAATAAATAAATAGTGATAGTAATACCATAGAGTAACTATACTAGAGGGCTAACCTTATGGGACTAAATGATATGAGTTTTTTCATTCTTTTCCTCCTCGATAGATGCCCTCAGCGTAGTTCTTCTTCGCCCGGCCGCCAAGCCGGAGCTTATCTCTCGCAGCTGTGATTAGATTAAAACGATAAGAACACTGCCCAAAGCGCAAGAACGGCTCCTGCTCAAGTTAGCCGTTCTCCGATTCATTCGCTTCGTTGCTTCCGCGGATCCCCTATACAAGTGGACCACGAACCACGGCTCGCGAACCTCATGCGGCTCTTAAGCCCCATGAGTGTGGCTTTTCGTGATTACAGGTTTTCATATTTATATTTTAATAATATACTTAACTACATAGTTTAAGTTAAAAACAACTGGCTTTCAAAATAAATTATAACCGTTTTATTGTTGATATTTGGCTCTATTGATTAATAAGTTTGCCGACCACTGCCCTATAATCTTGCAACTGCTTGCTACTAACATTTCTTTAATTGACTTTTAATAACTGTTCACCGATTTATCATGGATGGTTGAAAAATCTTCTTTAATTATTTACGATGATAATGATGAATATTCATTTTATTTCGAATACAGAGTAGATGTTCTGGAAGATCGATAATGAATCAAAAAAACTGAATAACAGGGTAGTACAGTAGAACCCCGTTTTTACGAACCTGAATTTTAGGAAATGACACAGTTTTACGAACCATTCCTCCGGTCCCCATCTTTGTGCTTGTAAAAAGACCTCAGTTTTACGTTAAACCTCGATTTCATGTTTTACGAAGTGAGAAGCCGGTCCCTAAGAGTGAATGAACCCCGGTTTTACGAAGTATTTGAAATGGTTTTGTCGCACTGAGCTCAATACAACGGGATGATGATCGCCGTAAACAGGAGCAGCTGAACCCAGATCGTCTATGTTGGGAGGATCCTCAGTACATGTATTTTAGTGGGAAAATGTGGAAAAATCGAATATAAGTGTGGTGTTTTTTGACGTGCTTACACTGTGGTAAAATTCCTGTGGATGATCATCCATGCATTCTTACGGATCGCAATGCTATCGCTGGTATCGTCATTCTATATATATTTACTTCCGTGTTTTGTCGTCGATGCCTAATTCGATGTGTAAACATTTGGCATTATGCAAATGTAAGAGCGAGTATTTAAAAGTCAATAAATTTCGTAAAAGGTACCAAAACACCTTAACAACATTTTAAAATTTAATGCACGCCACCTCTGCGCATATTTGCGCCACCTCCAATGATGCTTTTCACCTAGCGAGCGTGGACACGCTGAAAAATATTGGTCTCCAAGCGAGGGAAAATTGCGCGTATTCAGTCAGAATCACTCTCTGACACACTGGCCTGTCTTATGATATTCCGTGTGCCTTCCAGTGAAATAATGGATAAAACATCGCTGACCAAGAAAAAGAGGAAGTCCCTGAGTTTGGTCACCAAAAGGTCAATTATCAAGGAAGTACGTGATCGCGGGTAGACAAAAACAGAAATTTCTCGGAAGTATGGCATTTCTTTATCTATATTAGCAACAATCGTCAATTCTAGTGAAAAACGTTTGAGCCACGAAAAGGCATCAAAACAAGTACGTCTCATCGCACAGTGGGCTGGAATCGAAAAAAGCTGGCCAAAAATAAGAAAGTGGTTTTTTTGAATGCGGACTTTGAAACCTCGCATAGTCATGCTTGAATAAATTCTGCATATAGCTGCGAAAATTATTGGTGGTTCCCACGCATTACAATTCTACAGGGGGTCAAAGTTGACCAAATTTCACGAAAAATGCCGATCTTCGATTTTTCTCAAAATTCCTCAACTTCAAGCCAATCCTAAACCAAAATGAACAAACTCATCGGGTATATGGGTATCATCAAATATGGGCCAGAGTGAGTTTTCAAAAGACTCTAGTTTTCTTACTTGTGAAGTCTCTCGTACAAACGGCGAAGATTTCGAATGAGAGGGGTTTACCGTCCAGTCTGAAGTTATTGTAGATAAAATTATTTCTTAAGGATTTCACGAGATGCGGTACGTCATATATACAGTAGATTTTACTGCCATTTATTTCAAAGATAGGTTTCTCTATTGAAACTCCCATCTCTTTAATTGTCTTGGAGCAGTTGGAGCTGGCTTGATCAGATACAATACACCAAGGACGTAACCCAATGGAAACTAGCTTTTCAATTAAAAGGAAAAGAATGCTTCGTATTTGCCCGCTGTTGAGACCATGCTCCGAAATATAATAGCCTACTGGCAATATCCAGTTCAGAGGAATGCCTCTTATCATGAACACCAGGTACTAGAAACGACTTTATGTTCTCGCCTTAGAACCAACTTATGTTTTCGTGAACGGCCGAGCGGTCCCTTTTTAGGACCACTGATTTTGAGAGACACTTTGTTTCAAATCAGCATATTATCACTTTCTTCGCTAAGAATGGGAAGATATTTTTCTCAGGCTCTTAGGATGACCCTCTAACCAAGGTAAAAGCTATGAATCACACTTGACATGTGGTATACATTCATTACCACTTTCGAAATGAGGCCCATCTCATCATGAATCTCTCTCCTGTGCATCTGAAATGTAAACAGTCCCAATGCTCTCTTATGCCTCACCCTACTCGTTTATGCTGGACGTGAACACTCTTGAGTTTCCCTAGCATCTTTGGTCTAAACAAGTGGTCAGCTCTTTTCCTCAGAAAAAAACAAAGATAACGATTAAAATCCTCTCAAATTCATCCTCTGGCTCTTCGTTGCTCAATTCAGATGAGTGTCTCCTCGGTTCGAAGTTCCGCCAGTAAATAGATCAAGGGCTATACTAAACAAACAAATACCTTTGTAAATGTATTAAAATTATTTGATAAAATTATAATATAAAGTAAAATTTCCGATACATCGTAAAACATATTCCCTGGGTAAATAAACATATAATTCTTCATTTGTGGGTCAGTTCCTGTAAAGTTAAAATATAATATAGACAATAAAAGAGAAGTACATATTGACATTGTGATGTTGTCTTGAATATACATGTACTTTAATTAGACCATCATTAATAGCTTTCGAGTTATTTAAGAAACTGGAGAGCTAAATAATTTTCTTACTCTCAGCATTTTAATGCTCGGCCACTCATTGTCAGAGATACATTTGGGATTTAAGGTCTTGAAAAGACCTCGATTACATGGTGTGTGCGAAGAATGCCAAGGCATCTTTGATGAAACTTTATATAATAATAGTATATATATATATAATAGCTAATTCTTATACCATGATGCCGATATTTTTACTTATTCTTACTAAACTCATAAATTCGAAATAAAATGTAACTTTTCTAATGATACAAAATTATAGTTCAGGAATATATATTTAAATTAAAATAAGTATATTTAAAAAATAAACTTTTACATTTCGATTACGAAAATTTTATTAAATCATTTTTAGCCTTCGATATTTTTCCAATTTTAGTTATTGCAATTATTGGTTAACCTAAACACAAAGTTTCATACTTCTGGCGTTTTTCTTTCAAAAGCTACGTTTAATTTGTTAAAAATTATGCATACACTATAAAGGGCCTTCTCGCACTTGGTACATATTGTGCGGCTCCTTTTACGCTTCCCTTTCCCTGTTTTACTTCTTTTGCTGCGCACACAACAACCCTTCTTTACCTCTGGTGATATCTCTAGTGGCTGACCGTTAAACTGACAGGCGTACCTGACAGTTAAACAATGATTTTTTTATGGAAAATTATCAACTTAAAAGCGCATTTAGGTAAATACGCCATACACGTGCTTACATCACAGATCACGAGAGTTACAGATGACTTATATTTTTTAAATAAAATTTCATCTTCTTACTTTCCAAGCATTCTTTACATTTTTAAGTGGCATTTATTGAAATATGTATACATAACGTCGAGATTCTAGCATCTATTACATTTTAAGGTTTGCAGCTGCATATCGGCTGCAAATTCTTAATCAAATCCGCAAGTATCATTTAGTTAACCTTTGCTGTCTGGGCTCCAACTACCAAATCCTAATTACCGCTACTTCTATTCTATAAGGCGTCAAACTAACGATTTTTTCATAATAAGTTATTGCGCGGATTTCTGGAAATTTACCTGACGTACTTTTCGAGATTTTGGATATCGAGAATCGGGATATTTTGGCATATGTTTACCTGTAAGTGGAATGTAAAGTTTCCGGGGATAAATGTATTGATGGATTAACATATTTTCCCTTCCCCAGAGCATTCAGAAGTAACCCCAGATTAAAGACTGCGGAGAAAAACCCCGATGTTCTTTGGGTGTGTTTTGTAATGTAATTTGTGATTTTCGTGAACGGAGATGAGCAGGCATCAGAGATACTGTAGCCTATGTTCAGTTTCGCCAGCGGACGAAAACATTACACCAGGACTGCGATTGATCAAGGAAGTCCCAGCAATGTCATCGTTGAAGTTTTTCCCACAATAACATTTTCGTCAATATTTTCTTCGTCAGTTCTTTCTTTTTCCAGGTGATAGTGAAGGAGTCGTACTCCAGTATGTATCTGTTAATTATTTTATTATCAAACCAGTTTTTGTGACTATTGCTTTTGCCTTGTTTTCATTTGTCTTCAGCCATGGTTGATCCATAGGTCAAACGTGCAGCATTTGTTATTTCTCCTCTTATCCCTGATCTATCTAAGGCACTTACTCTCAGGTCTTATTCTCAATAATCTAATCTTGAATGAAACTGATCCTATTGGAACCAAACCAGATGAGACATTTTGTCTCAGAGACTTTTGAGCGTGAAATGTTGACGAGAGTGGATGCTGAGCGGTTGAGTCGCCATTGTAAAGCAAATGTTATCTTCTAGATAACAAAACGATGTACATAATTTTGTCGTACGATTGACCACGGCTCACCAACGCTAATGCTGGTTGCGACAAGAAAAATGAATAGTGGTAGAATCAAAGAGGGAAGCACTCCGGTCAGAAGAAGTTAGGAGTAGTATTGGTGATACGTAATCAATCGAAAGATCCTAATTCCCAAAAATCCCCTTTATCACATTATCAATGCAGTAAAAACCTTCGTAATTAGAATACAGCCTTATTACAATTCATCACATTGTATAGGGGTCATTTTTATACTGAGCATATAGTTTTCTGAGCTAAGTTACTTTTATGGCATGCGCTCCGAATTCTGCATTTGCGGACCCTGTCCAACCAAAGTTGCGAAAACGTTGATTTCAGCCTTCAAATTAAATGAGAAATACATCTTTTTATTCCAGAATAAAGAATGTAAGACATTTAAAGGATATTATTTTAATTAGAGATATAGATGACAGAAAACAGACATATTTAAATAATTCTTTAGAAAAACAATAATCCTCAGCGATTACTTAATTATTATTTATTTACATATTTAAGACAACAATGTCGCGTTTTCGCAACTTCGGCCAAAAATATGTTAAGATACGTCATCAAAAACACTTTCGAAGATACGACGCCATGACGACACCGTATAATAATAATACGATGAAGTTATAAAGTAAAACACCGTAAACTTCCACACTATAGGATTTTATTTCTGACCGATTTCGGCGAAAAGGCCATCATCAGGTGAAGCCGAAACCAGTCGGAAATAAAATCCTATAGTGTGGAAGTTTACGGTGTTTTACTTTATAACTTCAGAATGTCCTTCCACGAAGTTCGGCCGAATACGATAGAATTTAATAATACGAAGGATTCATTTACTATTTACGTTCTCATAAAGTACGTTTTCAGAAAACGTAGGGGATATAATGAGACTCCCTTGTTATTGTTATTATCTTTACGGCGAGGAAGATCAGGAAATTAGATTCTAGAACGAATCAATTCAAGAATTAATTCCATCCGCAAACGACACGCAAAAGTAACCGATAAGGGAAGGAGATTTCTTGCCACACACCGAAAGGCGGCTTTTAGGGCTCTTATGTAAACATAGACCCTTGAATCCCCATTAAGTTGTCTTAAAAAGCCCGGATTGCAGCGCATTGATCTGATTTAAATGCCCGCGTCGGATGGAAGCAGGAGGAGCTGCGCTAACTGACGGCTGCTTCTGAACTACGTCAAAAAAGCATAACACCTCGATGCATTGACGCGAGCCCTCTAGTATAGTTACTCTATGGTAATACCTATGTTATCGATCTACTTTTTTTGATTTGGTGGACTGCTATGGAGAAAGAAGTAGAAATATTTGTAGTTAGGTAGTTTCCTCTTGAACAAATTTTTCTATTATAAGACGTAACTGCTTTGAAATCCTTGAATAAGTTATTGAAATACGTGGCCATTCGTTGGAACGAAAGTTTCACCTTTGCTTTGCAGTCGATTTATTCAGACATAACATGGAGGATGTTTACTAACGAGTTTTGTGAAGGAAAAAGTTAGCAAAAGGATGAGCAAAACTATGTTCTCCGAACGAATGAACCTGCTACAGATTTTTCTGCAAAGGAAGATTTATTTGCTGATTTTTGAACAATGCTGAACTATTCTTACGAGAAAATTCGCGAGAGAACGCGTGCCCAAAATATTCTGAGATTACCAAAGTTAATGGTTTATGTTGGTGCTTGTTTACGATAAAAGGTTGTTCCCACGTCGTTTTTAATGACATTTTTGAATGATGTTGCTCATAGGATATAGTACTTAAATGTAGGCTAAAGAATATCACTTCACGAACTTCGTCTTCAGATCATTTAGTATTACATATATTTAATTTATTGTAGCGAAAAAAGGGTGGGTTGTGAAGAAAATCTTATTAAGGAGGGAGAGTAGGAGTATGGAGTAGGGAAACGACATTTCCGCATTCCTCTCTCTTCCTTGTTCCCTTTATGTATACACCCTAAAATTTCCCGATGCCTGATAATACTACCGTTTGAGATAAACTATTTACAAAAATGTTTTGTCTGGATTTTTAGTATTACATTGTTTGCACTTTCAGCTGAAACATTTTAGTAAGAATTATCCCCCCAAAATTCTATGGTTTACGCCTACAATTATTATTCTTTCAGAGGATTCCCTATATAGGGAATAGCTTTAACCCTTATACTTAAATCTCGCCTTCTACTTAAAGCTGTCTCCAATTTTACGTTATTATTTCTTATTACTTGATGAATATGTATCATATTTTTATTAGTATGTCGTTATTTTTTTAAATTGAATTGATCTGTGAAATTACTAAGAATGCCTATCTCCTCTTCTATGACGAGAATGTTGGTAGTAAAGAATTTCTTGATATCTTGCGTAGGGATTGCCAATACCTTGATATTAGATATCTTATAGAACTCCAGTTAACAAGTTTTTAAGATGGAGTTCTTGGAAGAATACAGATCTCCGCTTAATATTTCACGTATTAAAATTACTCTTAACCTTCGATTTCAAGACTACTTAGTAACTTGTAGCAATTTGTCGTTGCAATGAGGTTACTCACGCCTGTGATTATCGAATTATTTTTATCATAAATTTATGGAAATTATAAAGTTAACTTTCAGCAATTCGATTTGTCAATGCTAATTGATAACATTTATAATTTTTGTTCTTAATCAATCAAAATTCGTAATCTTTATGAATCTCTGAAGTTTTATTTTAATATTTTTTAAGGTTTATTTTATTAAAAAAATATTATCTTTTAATTTTATGTAATAAAATTCCTAAATTACTAAATATTACGAATTTTTATGTAATTTTACTAATTATGGCCTTTGACGAGGTTACGTCTTACCATATTCAATGCATTTTCGTTCTTGTATATGATATTGGAAGAAATGGGATAGGAAGATTTTAAAAGATGGAAAGGAACACATTGTTTGCTCTCTCGAAATTCCCCCATCACAGCTCCGGAGGGGTCGTGGTGGATAGGAAGGGCAAATATTCCTCCATCGCCTCCTCGATGTATTCTTCGGCTCTCACCTGCTCTCCCCGCTCGAGCACCAATCCGTGTCCTGCCTCCGTCTTTCCATTTTCGGTACCCCTATTCCCATTGGTGGGATACGTGAGGGCTTGTGCTATTGGTCGCAATGTCATAGACGAGGATTCTATGTTTGCGTTATCGGAAATATTTATTGTTCTCTTTTTTATTCGGGCCGCTCCTGGCGGAAATCTTCAAAGGTCTCTTTACTTTGTGATATCGTCGGATGGAGAGATCTCGCTCGCTTACCTCCGGGTGTGGCTGGGAGAAATTGTCTTCTTTCCTTGGTCGATCATATTTTGGGTTAAATGGGTCTCTTGCTGAGGAAGTACTCTGGATATTGTCCTTATTATTTATTGACAAGAGGTAATTATTTTTCGAATGGTAGTATAAGCAAGAGTTCCGAAAAGTATTAAAGTTGAACGTTGGAGACTACGTGGAGAAAGGAAAATATATTTTCAGCGGAAACGGTTGGAGATTTTTTTTAGTATTTCTGCTCAAATTGGCTATTGTACTCCTCGTTCCTTTGAGTTACTCTATTTCCTTCCAGTCGAGCTAGGTAAAGAAGAATGTATGCGAGAAATGCCGCGATAAGAAGTAACTCAAACTCAGGTTGCTCATGATCAGGAATTAAAAACGCTAAATTACTATTTTGGGTCCATTCCGCCTTTATGTAATATTTATTTTAAACTATTTAATGACTTATAATCAGAATAATTTTTGTTGGAAATATTCTAGGATCTCTGTCAAGTTTTAGCTGCCAACTGGGCGTGTATTAAATTTAAAAGTCTATCATACTTGTCATGAATGAAGACTCCTACTTCTATTTTCATATCACACGTAATCGTTTTAAAGACTGCTGCTATTTTTCATATCGCTCTTTTTCGCATGTGGACATTTTATTCCATATCCTCGATCTCTCTTAGTGTTTATGGTGATAGTTTTCTTCAAATGAGAGTATTTTCATTTTTATTTCATTGTGGTTACATCGTAAATCCGATGTACAATAAATAGAGAAGGTAGCTCGCAGAAAGGTTGAGTAAGTAAAAAATACAAAAACTGAACTACTAAAAATGTAGAAGAGCACTCTATTTCAATCTCATAGACGTTGTTTTCAGTTTCCTTATCCGGCACGAAACACTTAAAACTCGCAGATCCCTCCTAGAGAAAGTGACTCTTTCCTTGAGAATCTTTAACCGCAATGAAATTCTTCCCTCAGTACCAAACCCTACTTCCCCTGCCGCACAATTCCTTCGGGAGAGAGACTCGGAGGCAGAGATTCCTCCATTTCCCATCCCCGTCCCCCGTGACTCCGAAATATTTCGCCATCGGAGGCCTCCATATTGGTTCTTGTAAGTCGATCGACAATATGCATTCGGTATTCACGTCACACGTGGCGGAATCGTACGCCCCGTATTGATGGCCCTCGGAGGTGGGAGATATTGGACAAAGGTGGCGCGTTGGAAGGATTCGGTAAAGAGTGCGGGAAGAACGGCACGGGGAAAGAAAGGAGAAAAAGCGAAGGAATATTATACTACACAATTTGATATTCTTCACCATTTACCATTAAACTCATGCTGAAAGTACTATAATTGATATAATGCACTGTGGATAATAATAATATAATGAGAAAAGATAAATTTCGTACTTTATCTACAATTTTTTTATCAAAACAATAAAGATTAACACGACATGTTTCGGCGATTGATCGCCACCCTAAAAAAGATTAGTGGAAACATATATATTACATATATTATGTTGTACGGTTTAGGCTTAGACACTTGAGGATCAATCGCCTAACCAAGTCATGTTACCGTTATTTTTTTAAATAAAAATTTGTAGAAAAAGTACTAACTTTATCTTTTCTCATCTTGATTAATTCCCTCCGAACTTCACCAACGACTGTGAATTTTATTTAATAATAATATATCTTTATTAAGGCAAGATTGACACCAAAAGTTTTTTATCTAACACTAAGATTGTATTTATCATAGACAGGAGAATAAATGTGGATGTAAAAAATATGCTATTTTTCGGAAATAAAATTGTGCATTGCTGAAAAACACCAACGAGAATGGAGGTTGTGAAAAACCTGCGCAAACTTACCGATTACATTTGGTGAGTTTGCGTAGGTTATAATGGCAAATTAATAGAGTAGAAGTGACTAAATATCCAAACCATCAATATTATTGTTAAATTGTTTATAAAAACAAATATTAAGTGTAAATATTAAGCGTAGTTACAAATAATCAAAATATAAAAGTGTAGGCCAAAAGCAAAGTCCAAAAATAAAATTGAAGTAACGGTAGTATGCAGCAGAATAAATAAACCAGAATGCAAAAGCGGTATGGGTTGGAAAAACCCAAGATTTATTAAAGGTATACCGCAGATAGCACAGTATTAGAATAATAGTCTCTAAATACCCAAACCATCAAACATTATTTGATGGTTTGGGTAATTATTATTATTCATTAAGACTATTATTCTCCTATATAGTAAGATGAAACAAAAAAAATAAAAGGAAAAATATATTTACATTCGCAACTATATACTTGAATAGCATACAGATGTGCACATATAATAAAAACATGATCGATACAATGGTTACAGTACACAGTGAAAATTGCACTCACGGAAATTAAGGTACCTCTAAACAGGAAAAAAGTAGCAGATTGGAATGATTCTGCGAAAAGACAGAGAAAGCATCTTACGAGTCGAAAGCAAAAGTAAAAGGTAGAATATGAAACCGGAAGGAGAAAGAGTCATAAAGCACTGCGAGAATAAGAGTTTCTTGCGAGAAAGAATCGGTATGATAAAACATTAAAGGAGGCCCTAAGTGGAGTAACGGCGTCGCGAAGTTTGGGGAACGGCCTTTCTTCCCAAAGACGTTAATACGCGTTGGAAATTATGCCCCGAGATTGCGCGCGCCTTATTTATGTTATCAGCGGTGTTTTTCATCGGATTCGGGGCTCGCATTTGCATGCATTGGTCGATTCCGCTTTCCCACAAATTTGTCACGGACACCGAAAAAATAGAACTTTCTTTCTCGTTATGCTATTGGGAGTCCGTTTTTGTGCCCGGCAGCTCCTGCTGCCTGTACAAAACGCAAGGGATTTCTTTTCCGTCGATAAGCTAAAGGGAAGGTGAGGTGAAATTGATTGAATTACACAGAATTGACTATTCAGAAACATATGAAACGATTCTGGTACGCTATTCTGTTTAGAGTCTGCCTTTAACTATAACCCCTCTTCTTCTACAAACATTTTAAGGTGAGTTTACAAGGTTAGATGTTGAGTGTAATAATTTCCCTTTCCGTACTACAATGTAAAAGGGTACCATTACTCAGGGCAGCACTGTGATCCGACGTATTAACCTTTTTTCATTGTTCAACCCAATAACGAGGAGATTCTGATAAAAATGCCATAATTCAACGCCACCTCTACCCAGTAGTTCTCACTTCATCTCAGACTTGACACTGAGATTAAAATGAATAAATGGTTCAATATCTGTTATCGAAAGCGAAAGTTAAATGAGAATTATTCCAGTCACATCAATGACTATATTGCAAGAATGCACAATAATTCAGCTAAGTTTTTCCTATGGTTAGGGATCGTCCATTAATCACGTGAGGCCCCAAAGGGGGAGGGGGTTAGAAAATATCAAGAAATATCACAAGAGGGAGGGGGGAGGGTGCAGTGAGATATCACGTGCATTTACTTTTTCGTCGAGCGCGCGATTTCTAAACCGAAAAACGGCCGCCCGGCTTTCCATTCGCCAGTAAGTCCATGATTTTGGCGCCGAAAACATGCGTAAATCGTTGCCGTGTATATTTTCCCTTAAAACAATGCAGAAATGTATAAACTAGGAGATCTGTATAAAATCCTATTTGCAGAGTATAAGAAGGGAAAAAAACTTAATGTGGCTCAGAAAGAATTTAATGATCCGCATGCTCACACGACGATCGAGAGAGATTCTCTGCGTGGTGCGTGAAAATGATGATGCCGAGTGGCTTGATAAGACCGTCGTTGATCTTCAAGAAAGGACAGTGCCAACACCTGACTTGTAAGATGCTTATCCACTTGTTAGTGTTGAAGAAAGTCTCACTAATCCGTGGTCCGAGGTCAATTAAATATATTCATATACCAGTAAAATTATATGTTTTTCACATGATTACAGCTTTCATTTATTATTTTATGCCAGTCAGAAACAACCTGCAACCTTAATGTCTGTTTGAACACTTTTATCACGGTGCTTAATTTTCCAGAAATAAATTTTATTATACCTGTATTTAAAGATAATCTTCTGAAAATTTTAAGATACTTTGTACCAAAAAATACCCGTGATATTGGGTGGGGTAGTCTAAAACCTCACCACGTATCACCGTGGGGATTAAAAATTTGTAAAAAAACATCACGTGATTAATGGACGACCCCTTACCAAGACATTTCTTGGCTTACAGATCATTTTCATTCTCCTTTAATAAATCGGTTCTTTTAATTTAAATTCCTTCTCCTCTGTTCTACATGATGTATTAATCTTCACAATTGATTAAATTCATTAAAGTATTCTTGAGACTTAGTCATTCCACTTTTGATGCTCAACTACTGAAGATGCGAACGCTTTAGACGAATCTTCATTTGCCTAACTTTTGGCAGCTCTGTCCTTTCTCTTTATAAGTTTATTTGATAGGCATTTAAATCCTTTGTTTCCAGATATCGGATTCAAATTACAAAGATTGGTTAAGTAACCATTCAAGAACTTAAATAGAAATATTTTTTAATCATCGTAGGTTTTATCTTTTCTTATCAATATAATATTTTTCTTCCATTTTGATTGTCCAAAATTTATTCTGATGAAATCAGAATTCCGCCACTTTTAACGTATTGTTTGCAGAACAATATCCTGAAGTAGACCAATTAATGGGATTTAGTTACGGATTGAAACTTATAAGCAATTCAAAAGGATTAACTGAAGGATATTTTCCGTCTATTCAAGTCCAGTGGTGTAGAAGATAAAATAAAAACTAAATAAATTTAACTCAGTGAGCATTAGATAGAAAATAATGTTCATATCAGGTGCGTTTGAGATTAAATTCCTTCGCACATAATTTCCTTATTTTTCAAAAAAATATGTTATTTGGTTAGCATTTACTTCTCTCAGTGGGTGTTTCCTGTATGCGCGTGTATTTTCTAATTAACTCTGCATCAGCCTACTTTGCTGTTGCAGTAAAAATGTTCTCGTCTTTCTATTTAAATGTCCACACTGATTTCTTGTATGATTTCTTGCGTGGTAATTCATTTTTTTACGGAGCTCATACCCTGAGTGTGTTGTAAGACTAGACTTTAGTGCATGCTTCGCCGTAAATAGAGTTATATTTATGGGTATCCTTCTCTTAAAAGGGCGCTTAGGATATTTTATGAACACATTAGTTACAATTTAATGCCAGGATTGCGATACAAAGGACACATATGTAGTTCTCTTAAAAAACAGGACTTTGCAACGTCCTAGAGTTCAGGATTATTTTGATTGCATGAGTGAATGGTCATGGGAAGGCGCTTCAAACATTTAATGTTTGTCGTTTAAATTCACAATTAAGGCCAGAATTTCGACGATGGAATATTTTCAGGGACGCCAAGAGTAAATATAGTAAAGTTTGTATTAATCCCTAAGAGCTTGGTGTTTTGAATGCGTTGTCTTAATGTATACTCAAAACTTTAAAGTATCGCAGAAACTTTAGTAATGTAGCATACCAATCTTGGTGCAAATGCTAACTTTTGTTTGTCCTTTCGTATGTAATGGTGGAAAATGTATCCTACGTACCTTTTCTCGGATATTTTAAGGCTGTTTTAATGAAAGATCAATTAAGACATGGGTGGTGCTAAAGAACTGCATTCAATTTGGCTTTTCCTCATTTTATAACATGAAAAAATGTCTTCACACCACCAAACATTACAAAATAATAGGATCATCCGCATCACTTTCACTCTTGCACTCTAACTGAATGAGAATATCAATGGAAAACTACCTCACTCCTCATTTTGCATAGTAAGCCTCATTAAATATACGCTGCTTTGGTTATATATTCGTGATGAAATTGAAAAGTAAATGGACTTTCCTGGTGAAAACCTTCACAAATAAAACTGAGGTTTTTACTTTCTCCATATACGTAGTGTAGATAAAGTATTGTTTTCATGAAAAAAATGGACTTCGAGATTTCAACGGAAATACATGTTTTGGGGTTCCTAGAAAACGTTTTGGCCATTTTCATAATGATGTCTGTGTGTATTTGTGTGTGTGTGTGCCTGTATGAGTGTGTGTGCTTGGGTCGCTCTAATGTAAAAACTATTTGCTGTATCAATACCAAACTTCATATATAGAAATGTGGTAGGTGCTGTCAAAGTTGATTAGTTTTTGGAGTAAATCGGTTAACCGGAAGTCGAGCTTTATTCTTCAAAGCAAATTTCCATTTTTGCAAAATATTTCCATAAATATGATATACAGTATTATTTATAAAAGTTCTAGGAAATATATTTTACAATAACTTTTGTGTGAAACATTGTTTTGTATCACTCATTGTTTAGGAGTTATTTGTGAAATACTGATAAACCGGAAGTAGCTGATTATGCACTTTGTGGGCACTATAACATGAAAATTATTTGTTGTATCAACACCAAATTTCATGCATAGTATTTAGGTTGTTGTTGTTAGAGTTGATTTGTTTTTGGAGTAAATCGGTAAAATAGAAGTCGAGTTTTATTATTCGAAGCTCGTTTCCGTTTTTGCAAAATTCCTCCATTAATCTGATGTTTAGGTATATACAGTTATCTACAAAAATTATAAAAAATATATTTGTATGTATCTTCCAAGTTTAGATTGAATCTAAAGTTCGAAAATAATGTCGTAGATAAATATTTACATCTCATGTTTGGAGAAAGTCATGTGCTGGCCACATCAGAGTTTTATTTGATTTTCATAAGACATTCCCCCATACTCCTCCCGATGGTTTCTACCTGCAAACAGTTGACATCAGATGAGTCAACTTTGGAAAATACCCAATGTCAGTAAGAATTTTTAAGGAATTTTGAAGGAGGGAGCCTGTAGGAAAGGTCATAATGTTGATTGCAGAGCTCCTGCAGACAATTCCGTTTATTTACAAAGGTTCCTTTGTTCCATTAGTCTTCAGTGTCCACAATTCATACTACACCTCCGTAATTCTTTTACGGATATGAAAGTGCTTACTGGCCAAACCCAAATCTCCTGATGATGACTGTTTTGCAGTCTGAGGCTTGCTGGAAAAGAATGCTTTGAATGCTTCAGTTTCAATTTTTCTTAGATCTCAATAGCGCTGCAAGAAATATGGTAAATAAGTAGGAGCAGATTTACGCAACCATTGGTTCCTTGGCATAATTCATATCAAGGTTTCCATAAGACCAAGCCATAGCAATTTTAGAAACACATTAAACTGTGTATCGACATCTGTTGTTTATTTAGTATAAATTCATGAAATGCAAAACTAAATTACTACCTTGGGAAGAAATGTTTAATTATTTATATTGATAGAAATTCATAATGGGAATACACGAGAAATAGTATTACAAACGTAAACATGAGCTCAGCAATAATTATACGATCTTCTAACTAGCGATAGACAGCTATTACGTGAACTATCAATAATCGTGCGTTATTTGTTTGATTACGGAGTGCGTTAATGACTGTATGGCTGTCCCATAAGTGGACAGTATACACATTTTGTTATATTTTTAAGTATAACGTTCCACCAGATGTCATAGTACATTATCAAATATTGGTGACAGCAAAATTAAGGCCGAAACTTTGTACCGTGTTTAGTTCTATAAAAAACACGATCCGACCCCGTCAACAGAAAATATATTGAACTTAATGGTAATGAAGATGTAACAACTTCTTACGAACCCGGTCGCACAATAAAATCTGTGGAAATTTACTAAGTAACTTAATTTATTTTAATTAAACTTAATTTTTTTTGTATTTAACTAATCATGGAAAAGTTTCACCAGCTATTACTAGAATTGACGAATTATATTTTCACCGTGTTTTTAATAAATTTTCTTAGGAAAAACTCAATTCTTACTCCGTCCATTGAAAACATATTTTATTAAACCTAATCGAACAGAAATTTAGGAAACTTATTTTAATTTAATCTAAACATTCTTTTTATTGAACTAATCATGAATAAATTCCATCAAGTATCGCCAGAATTTATTAATTATATTTGTGCCATGATTTATAAATTTCCTTAGGGCAGTCACTATTGTTTCCGTTAGGACAGAAACCTCAATCATTGCCTAACGGGTTGCATTGAGAATACGCTCCTATCAGTTAGTTAGTTACAATACAAAGTTACATCGAACTGCATTTCCAATATCCCATTTCGTCTGCGACTCCTTCGGAAGCCAGGAAGGTGTTGATCATCACCCCATCAAAATCCCGCCTCTAACAACTCCTTTTCCCCTTCTGGGTGATAAGAGGAACACCGACCGTTAAATAAGTCCACCCAGTTTATCCCTCTCCACACCTGCATCCTGACGTACAAACACCTGTTTATGTGTCTTTCACCGTCTCCCTAACGGACCTCCGCGATACCCCCTATCCTCTCCGTAGTCCCTCTCTCGTCATCCGGTTAAAGCCACAATAATCTCTGGGGAGACTTGTGTCCCCGCCTACAATAGGTCTGCCTCTGTTTACATCCTACCTTTCCAGCTACACGTGAAAAATACGGCCCGAATTGCGTAATTTCCTCCCAGGACGTTTTTATTCCATTCTTTTTTTCGCCGCTGCAATTCGTTCTGCAAACGGTTCATGTTTCTTTTTTCCCCGCGACCTTTCATCTCTGCCTGTAGTCATTTCCGCGTTCTGCTCCCTCCAATGAGAAAGGAATCCCTCTGTCCGGGGTTTCTATTCATTTCCTCTATCGCATTTGCCTGACTTCTGCACTCCTTTTCTATCCCCTGCCCTCTCTCCGGGAGTCTACGTCCCGCTTCGCAAAAGTTGCGTCCGAATTAAAGGGACGCTCCGAGTTTAAAGATGGGAGTCGCTCATGGAATGCTTTTCTTCATTTGTGCATTAATACCTGCCAGGTTGAACTGGATAATGGAAGAGGATATGGATCGTGAATGATTCCTTGTGAATCACAATTATGCGCATTATGGAATGAATATTGTCAAGCGTTACGTGGTGGAATTTCTGCTTAAAAACCTTTAATGACAAAATCAAAAGATAAAATTTGTACAAATTCTACAAATAGAACCCAATAAGATTTTTGCCGGTTACGGCGACCGAGCACCATCGTCAGAACCTATATACCTCTAGGTAAACCTAATTTTTGGGGTCTATTTTTTCTAAAGTTTTTATACACATTATCGTTCTATATAATTTTACGATATAGGGATGGATTAATTGTTTTATGGAATGTGTATTCTCTTTACCTTTTACAATTTAAGTTTTGATTATTCTCGTAGAAAATACATTTTTTCTCGAATTCGTTAAAAGATTTATATCTTTAATCTCTCAACGCCCTCAGACGTACGTCCGACGTTATTATTCACATATATTATAGATTCTATATTTTCAAAATTTAAAAACATTTTCCCCGAATTTTTCACCTGAGATCATCTTTAAAACTGCTTATGCTCTTAACCAATCAAACATGAAATTATATTTTCCCCTCAGTTAATTATTATGTAATTAACACGAATGCAAACCAAATGCTATTTAGTTTAGAGAAGCTAAAACTCAGCTAAAAATTGTTTTGTGGAGAGTTACCATAGATAATATATAAATTAATAAGTAAAGTCAAATGTATATGTCACCTAAAACTCTTATATTTCTCACCTGGAAAAACTTGTCGAAAGTGAAATTGATTTAATTGTTGAAATTTTTATTTCTATTTGATTTTAGGCTGTTATATTGAATTGAAATTAAATTATTAATTTTTTTACTTCCCAAGGTGGTGAATTCGTGCCGGCGACTTCAACTTAACCTTCTCAGGTATTTAGCGGTTAAGTAAGAAACATTTTGAAATTAAAAACACAGGTGTACTCTTTGTCAAATTTATTATTTTCGTGAAAGCCATAATCTAAGTTTCAAATAATTTCCACCAATATTAAGGTAGTTTTTGTATAGTACAACTAGCTTTTAAATTCCATCCTCATAGAAATCTCCGCCAAAAGTGCTCTTTCACAATTCGATAAAGAACACTTCTTGGGACTTGAGGAAACTCCTTAGGTAGACGTAGAATCGTAAAGTGTGTGTCTTCTCGAACTTTTCCACCAAAAATCAGCGTCAGGTATTCAGTAACAACAAAAGCTTGTTTAGGAGCAAATATTCCATACCACGAAGTCACGGCCCAAACAGTTGATTCAAAGATTGTTCACTTCATTCATCATCATGCACATTTGTGCGGCCATCTTTAAAGGTCCCAATCCATTTTCTTACCATTACTTTGCTCATAATGAATTATCCATACATTTCGCTAATTTCAATTGACTGAGGTATCTTAATACACGCAAAAAGACGTTATCTTCCTAATATTTGTGAAAATTATGGTGTTCAGAGAAGGTAAATTCAGCTTTAGGCGGATAAATTAACTTCTACAGTCTCGTTTTATACGCTCATGCTATGATTACTTGCTTTTAGCAAACATTAACGAATTACCTAAAAGATTTAGAAAATGTTCACACTTTATAGGGTAGATGCCCGTCGTTGTTAATGAAATCCTATTCTCTGATACACTGCATTTTCAGATTTATTTTAAGCGTTTAATAAGATTTGCGTGCCTTACTAGTTAATCGAAAAGGTTTTTAACATAAATGTGTTGTTATGAACTCCATGAGTAGAAGCTTATTCGTAAATATAATGGAAAAGAGGTTTTAAAAGCGAAATATTATTGAAAAATCCTCTGTGACATCCTTTATTCCGTTAAAAGCTTTCAATGAAGGCAAGTGATTGTAATTTAGTTAGCAGAACAGCTTGCATGTGTTAATTTTCCTCTCTCATGCATCGTTGAATTTATTCATCAATTTAGTGTATTTTTTATGAGTGTGATTTTAGAGGTTTTAATTTATGTAATGATATTTCCCTAGCATCTATTGTTACTAAGTTTCGTAAATTCTGATTTTCACAGAAATAATTCCTTCCATCATTCTCCAACAATATTATCAGCCGCTTATTACGACTTTTGGAGATGTTTCCGATCGGAATGAATGGTTAACTACCTTTAGCGTAGTCGTTATCTCGGGGTATGTTGCACTCATTGGTGTAGCGAGTATATATTATGGATCCTATTTTTCATTGCCCTTTACACATTTCTACATTGCGCCTTTCTCTTACGTTCATCATACTTAGTAATCCATGTTCACATCGCATAGTTCATTTGTGCCTATCCTAGTTTTACTATGCCATTTTCACTTATTTTATCCTTCCAGAGCAGTTAGTAATTTACTTACCAGCAGACCACCAAGCAACCTTCCTCACATACTACCAGTTACTCCTTCGCTCTTCCTTTAACGGGATGCATTCAATTAGATTTTTTTCTATCTAAGTCTTCTCAATTTACTTTGTCTATCAATTTTATTCTAAATTTTCTCTCACACGTCATACTCCATAGCATAGTAGTTAGCGTATTACACTTGCAACGCCAACTCGGGATTGATCCTCAATAGAGCATGATTGTTTGTGTACTTGAAATAAGGTTCATTGTAAGATTGGTCTCTCAACTCTAAAATTTGCCTATTAAAGTAGTCATTATTATTATTATACATGTATAAAATGTATCTATTTTCATTAACAATTGATTGGTCAATACCCGAGTATTACATCTATGTATAATATTTTGACTTATGTAACATTTTGATGACTTATTTATCAAGGCTATTTTAACTTTTCCATAATGTTTGTGCTGAAGGTAAATAATCACAAATAGGAACTTTTGAGGCAAATGAATTTTTGATATAATATAGATTTGAAATTTTTTATCCATTAATGTTTTTCTGAGGTTAGAAACCAACGAACAAGCAGTGTACGGCAAAATAGCAATGTAAAGATAATTGTTTTTTCCGTCAAAAATTCATTTGGTGTCAATGCACATTTGTTTTCACAGAAATGGCTCCATATCCACTGATTGGCGTCCGATTTTTTTATCTAGTTTGCTTAAACATGAGTTTTAAAACAAGCTATTGACTCACCCAGGCAAAGTTTGGCGCCGCCTCATAAAAGTACACGAATCAGAAATTTTCTCGGTCCACATATCTCCTAATCCTTGTAGTTGCATCAAAATTCACTTCATCCATAACTTGTGAGACTAATTGAACACAAGGAAGGTATTGATTCAATTGTGAACGAATAAGTTTTTGTCCTATGGATTAATGTGTTTTTGCAAAAATTCCCAATCATAGCTGCAAAAATGGTAGTGCTGAACAGTGGTTCGATTCAAATAATTCCGCCAGTAGTGAGTGATGTATTCATGTTTACTGAATGCCATTAATTAAAAGCATAAATATACGTCGAACTGATTAGCAGATTCTCCCAATAACTCGAAGCTTCCACATTGAACCTCTACCTTTTACTCCTATTTTGCAGCGTGTTCTAGAAATCTTCTTAGAGCGAGAAGCGATTCCCTCTTTAATCCTTACAAATCATTTTCTCTCAGATGCAATGCTCTCTTGGGACTCAAACTGCTGCAGTAACATAATTTGAAATTCCGTCTTCTCCTTTGAATTTCTTGAACATTTACCCTTAAAATTCCTGTATCCAATTTTTTTCCACTCCCCTAATCAGTAATCCATCAAATTTGCTATGTAAGTATCGAATCTAGTTTTATTTATAGCCCAGCTTCATTTAACTAGGATAGCAGGCTAAGAGTGGGTAACCTTTTTCTTTTTGAAGTATGCATTTATCATGTCATTGCCCAACAAACGTCGCTTGTGAAATAATCATGCTTTTTTCTAGTTCCCCGTTGACTAAATCCAAGTAATTCAACATTAAACTTGAATATGAAAAATTAATGCCATTGATGATAGAGCTCAAACGAAAATTTTTTTCGCATCTCTATGTAGATCTAACGGTGGTGTGAACGCTGAAACTGGTAATCCACGAAATTAACTCCCATGGAAATATAGGCTTTTGTTTCCTTTATAACTAAATTAAAACTTCGGCCTAATAATTACAGGGAATATCTTGGAATGTATTGATTGTAATACTATGTGGATTTATACTAATTCTGTATGCAAGTCAATTGTTTATTTTATCGAATAATGTATATTACAATACTGTGTTACTACTCGTATATGGTATTCACCTTCTCTAAGATCTAACCTTTTAATCAAGATTTTTATTCACTGATCCTTTGAGTTTTCCATGAATAAACATTGTGAAATTACACTTTAACTAGCCCAAAAAGTATAAAAAATGAGTGTTAGCAGTTACATGTAACAGTTTAAAGTTGAACTACTTTTCTTGTAGCAATGGAAATGGTTACTTAAGTTGTTTTTGTTGATGAACAAATACGCGAATAATCACCGGTTAAGAAACATACGCCATAATTGCGAAGGACAGAGCACGTCCCGGCCCGCAGCAGGGAATTCGCGCGCATTTGACAAAGCTCCGCTCTGGCATTTTCTTAATTAAGTCTGTTAACATCGAGTCTTGTGTACCTCTTTCGTTGATTTTTCCGTTTTCCGGACGCCGTGTTTCATTTCCCCACCACTTATTCCTCCTCTCACGCATTTCGGTCCATTTTGCCCTATGTTCAAACGTGTCTTTTATTCCATCCACTTCACTCTTCCCACTTGTTCATTTCGCACGGCTTCGGCGCTCCTCTTTGGCCGGCCTTTCGCCCACTCTCTCCCCGGTCTTTCCCATCCCCTATCTCCCCTCTTCTTCCCCAATCCGTCCCGCTCTCCACCGTCTGTCAGACCCAAAAACTTAACCCTCAAAAACCTCTCCGGGAGCAACTCTTCGCTGGTCCTGCCACTTGATGGTAACACGCAACTATTTCATTCCCGCTCCTCCTGTTTGAATTCGGAGGGAAAGAATCGCCGCTCCCTGCTCCTGCGGCTCGCAAGGCTTAACCGCTCAGTCTCGGCGAACTTTTAGAAGAGCCACCGCGCTAATTTGTTTGTTATGCAATTAGGGAGATCATCAACTCCGTGCTCAAGCAGTGCTTTAGTTTTCAAGGCGGTGCGCGCTCGGCTAATTTATTTAAACGGCTCTAAGAATCTCCCGCCGGTGTTTCAATGCGTTCCCTCGTCTGCTTTCAGAGAAAATAACGATCTCGGATGTGTGTACGAGTCCGAATGCGAGGCTCCGTGTTTGAGATGGTGAGGGTTTTCTGGTAACTCCTGACAACACACACATATGCATACAAAGGTCTTTATTATTGGGTGAAATTGAGACTGGACTGAAAAACAAAAAGAACAATTTCAATTATGACAGCAATTAATTGAATGGTACAATTATACATGCATACAATAGTACAATTCATTGAAAATTAAAAGATTAATTGCAATTTAAGAAAGTTTAATCACAGCTTAAAAATGATTAGTCGAAAGTTTAAAAGGAAAGATTAATAAACTCAAAAAATACGTTAATTAAAAATAAAAACAAGTAACTAAAGAGATTGACTACAAGTTTCAAAATAGATTAGTCGTAATATTAACAAATGTATATTTAAATATGAGTACGTAAAGTCGATAAGCCGGTCTAAAGCTGTACCTTTTGGGTCACTCTGTGCATTTTGATTCTTTATTGTTTCTATTTTATGTATGTAACTGTTTGAAGTATCGCCTGAAACTGGTAATCAGGAGATGGGCAGGAAACCCGACTTCAGCAGAAAGGAGCATAAATATGAAATAGAAGGCCCCTCTTTAAAAAGGACTTAGACTGATTAACTCTTGTTTTTCCATAGAAGTATGGATCAATGGAATCCTCTTTTTGTACGTATATTTAAGCCATTTTCTTCCCGAGTGTGTACCTACAAGAAAAGTCTGAATAATTCGTTTCAATTTGGCAAAATACTGATAGGTTTGGGAGTTACAGGTGATGATATTGGGTGACTTCAGCTTGATGGAATGTAGCTGAGTTTTTAGGGTTACCGTGTGTAATCTTTTTCGCTCTAATGTTTCTTGTTTCTACATGTAAATCTTCAAATTTAATTAAAGTTAGTAATCAGTATTGAGATAAGAATCCCGATTTACTGAAGCAGAAAATACCTTCGATTGGAATTAGTTTAAAGATTCTCCTACAGCCATATATATCTGCGTGTATTAACTAAGTGTAAGTTTCCACCGACTATAGAACAATATAGTATGATAATAGTGGAGAATCTCGGACCAATGACCTTCTAAGAAGTAACGTAAATTTCAATAACCACGTTTTCATCTTCAGAAGGGTTTCCAGAATGTGGAATTGAGGGCTGACCAAGACGTCTTAGACAGAGAATTATCAAACATCTTATTCATACAGATCTTATGCTTCAATGTTTTCCTCACATAGATATGTAATTGAGAATACGATACAAATTGAGCTTACCGGGGCCTAATGTAGCTCATATACTCTTCTGATCCATAATATCATAATAGCTTCTTAGGCCACTTTATAATTCATCTAACCTCATCTATGAACTTTATAAAAAATGCTGCACCAGTACTGAAAATGGCCTTTTAGATTTTCCCAATCAACTACTGTAGTTAATCACAAGGAAGGACAGACTTGAAAAAAACTCCAACAGGACCGGGAATCAAACCCAGGTCTCCCAATTGCCGGTCAGATGCTCTGCCCGTTGAGCTATCCCGCCGAAACATTCTCTCAAGCTATTTAGGAGACTATGTGGGCAAAGGACTGTGGGAATAGCTTGAGAGAACGTTCCGGCGGGATAGCTCAACGGACAGAGCACCTGACCGGCAATCGGAAGACCCGGGTTCTATTCCCGGGCCCGTCAGACTTTTTTTTAAGTCTATTCTTCCTTATGATTTATCCTGGTTGCACGCCATTAAATGCAAATAACCTTTTCCCGTACTGTAGTTAACTTAGCTTTTTCACCTTTATTGAATCTCATCACTTAAGGTGGCGTGATCTTTTATGATCTAGGAATATGTTACAGAAATTCGCAGACATACTTTAACATAAGTTTATTCTATGTTCCGTATCGTTGTATGTAGTACATACTTCCTATGATACATCCTGGTGAATCAATACATAATCTTCAATTATGGTATGCCAGCCCCTCTTTCAGTGAAGACATGAAGCGTAAAGGTCGAAATAATATAGCCGTCTTTTTTTGAAAGATGAAAAATATGGTCCTAACTCTCTGCGTTTGATATATGCACACGCTGTCCCTCTGATCGATGATTGGAAGTGAAATTTGATTGGCGGGCTCGAATCGGCGATCACACGCGCCGAAGAACAAGGATATTTTACCAGAAACGCCCTTTCTTCTATCATCCACTACGTATTCCTGCGATTTTAGTGCTCTTCCATGATTTAGAAATATTTCGTGCTGCTGCAGGAAGTTTTTTGTGGAGCCACACGAAATTAAATTGTGAGTGCAAAAATAATACGTCAGTTAAAGATCACATGTAGACAATATCGAGCCATTATATATAAAATTACTATATAGTCTTCTTGTGAACGGCTGCATTTGTGCGCAAAACTGTAACTATCGACCATAGAGCTTATTTCACCAATAAAGCTAATACATAAGTATGACTTAATCGTAAATAATGGAGAGCTTATTGAAAATAATGCTTCCGATAGAGATTTGAAGGTATAAGAGTATAGAAAGTTTATTTCTTAACGTAGATGGTTCATACAAAAAAGAAAACAATATATATGCAAATACGTAATTAGAATTAGACGTACATAAAGTTCGTACTCAAGAAATGTTTAATTAACATACCAACTTTTATATGGGCAAAATTGAGACTTTTTTGCCATAACTCCTCCCCTTCCATACATTTATTTATCAACAAACAGCACGAATCCAATTACAGTGGGCAAAATAACAAAAAAACAAAGAAAAAATCAACAATCAGCGAGAAAAATATAACAACATGTACAATAAATTGAATAAGGAATTAAATTATTAAAAGTTAATATCTTGCAACCGTATTTTGGATGGATTTAAGACGAGAGAAGAAAGAATCGAAATAAGCATTGGAAGAAAGGGAGTTGTAAATTGAAAGAATGCGGGAAAAGAGTGTTTGTTTTACAGCTGGTAGTGAGGAGTGTTCAAAGAGCCTATTTATATAGATATAGTTTATGAAAACCATGCAAGTAAACAAGCATTCCTTCTCAGATCTACAAATTCAACTTGTGTAGACACATGGCCACCAAATATGGGTATTTACAACACTTTAAAAAAAATCGGATATTTTTTCTGAATCTCATGAAAATTTAATAGGTCAAGTTATAAGAATCGCCCTTTAAAATCTTGAAACTGATTATATCGTAGTTTCTGCTATTATCTTTTTTTTCTAAGATATCACCTTAGGTTATTTTTTTACATCCACTCCTATAGTTTTCCTCTTTATTTCTTTTCACCTACACAAAACTTTTATGTATATAATATCATTGACGAAAGGTTAGATGGAAGACGAGACTTTTCAATCTTAATCTCGCCTTAATAAAGACCATATAGAACTTATATATAATTAGTTAACACAACTTCATTTTGTAATATGCATAGTTATAATTGTAATAATAATGCGTTTTTGTAGCGAAGTTAGCGAAATTTTATTGACATAAATTGACATAAATACATTGAAACGTAACAAAAAAATAACAAACAAGTATATTAAATTAAATGGTTATCCTGCCTGAGATCGGCTCACAATTTTTTTTAATAAATAATATAATTGTTGCTTATTGTATTGAAAAGAAAAAAATATAAGCAGAAGAACATTTACAAATAAAACATGTTACAGTTCAAGAAAAAATGCAAAAAGAAAAACAAGAATTACAAAGTAGATAAATTATAATCCAATACCGCAACTGCCGATAAACGGGTTACAAAACCAAATAAAATAAATAAATGTCATTAATTTTCCATTAGTTTCGATTTACTTTCTTACATCTTATTCTGATTCCAGTATATATCTCCCGTGGTAGGTTAGTTAACTGTATATTTTAAAATAAATCACATTTATCCCGTTTCTCCCAGACAATCTTCCAAATCCAATGTTGGCACACCATATTTGATGGATCATGAATCAAATTCGGTGGTATATACTCCATATAATCGTGATAGGATCAGAGACGTAGGCGATGGATTAGCAATTACGCCATCGGATCAAACTCAGCGCAATGATTTCATTATAGCCGTCAGCAAGCATCGCTCCACTGACATTTCAAGGACATCGCCAGATCTTCTTGGCACGGATGCCGAAATCATATAAGGGTCTTCTTCCATCCTTCCAGATTTGTTTAAGAGAACGTAAAGCAAGTGCTGTCGCTACGAAGGAATCGCAAACAGTGATGTGGTGTAACCATTTACATTCCAAGTACGCACTCAACGGATTTGAATAGTAAGCATCGTGAGTTGTAGTACTCCTCTGTGACTGCCACTCTGCCGGGATGAAAAATTTAGGAGAGCGTCGTTTTGTATCAGTTGCATCAACAGACAGGAAAATTTCAAAAGAAACCGATTCAGCTCTTTTCACGAATGGAATAATGTCTTAGGTCGCGAAAAACAAGTACATACAAGCTGTGCTGTTACTGAAAGGGTTTCGGTTGGAGATTCTCTCAGTCCATTACGATTTCTATCTTGACAAATGTTTCATTTATATTTGATTTTATTATTTATAATCTATATTTTATGCTACAACATAGTGAAACTTGTAAGATCCAAGTAACTAAAGGAACCACGTTTCAAAAATTACCTTCATCATAGTGAAACTTGAGTATGAAGAGATAATTTTCTAGTGAAAATAATATTCTTTAATTTCTTTATAAATCGAAATATCAAATCCATTAGTTTTTTCATTCATCATACGTAATTATTAAACTAATTCTTTACTTTTTATGAAATTCCGGTATTTTGTTAAACCGAATATTATAGAAAGACTTTGCAATAGAATAGTATTTTTACCGAATATCTTCAATTAAAAGACTTTTTTAATGCATCTTGCATAGCTATTTAACTTATTCTTTTATTTTTAGAATAATTATGAATTTTTGTCGTTCTCCTATTTTTATTCAAAATTTATTTTATAAGAAAGGAATCAAAGTATTGAAACATACGGAGTATATTGAATTTTGATAGCAATTAGGAAACATAAACTTACGTTCATACTTAATTCTCCAATTTCTTTTTGTATGTTTTCTGGTATTTGGTTGAATAATTTTATTGTAATGCCGCACCCCCGAGGTTAATTGGAGGTTTAAGCGATTACTAGTTTTAGGATTCTTGCCCTTGGTTGTCTGTAGATTTCCGGAAGAAAATACTCTCTTTTAAAATGGACAAATAAATTGTTCTTTATTACCTCTGTTATCCACGGGACTGGGAGTACACTCAGGAAGGGAACGAGCTGCAGGTGGTGTAGATGCCGTGGAGGAGCTGGTCGCGGAAGATTCCGTAAAGATCGGGTGAGAGAGAGAGGTTCGGACCCACGAGTGTTAGATGTTCCAGCGAGAGACGAGAGATTAGCGATGAGACAAGCGCCCCGAGACAAGCGACGAAAGCCAAGCAAGCCTCGATGTCCTCTTTTGAGCATCGTTATAGGAGATTTCGCGTACCATTCCCATAAGGGGAATAGGGGAGATTCTGCAAGCAAGGGAGTCATACGTGGAGTCCAAAAGGGTGACACGTGATGGAAAATTTGGGGATACGTGATGCTAGAACCTTCGATGTCCTCCACAACCAAGGAGGTTGCATCAGCGTGGAAGGTCCTTCTCTACGTAATACTAAGCCAAGTCGAAAACAAAGTCATCGACACGAGTTAATGTATATCATTATCTATCAGACGAGTCGAGACCAGCTTTATAGACTTTGATTTGGGGGACGATCGCGCTCAATAAATTAGGAGGGGCAAAGTCTGTTTCTACGCGGATATTCAGCTAACCATGGATCTTCTCTTAGGCGTAATTCCGAAGGGGCAGGGGGGAATGAGTGCGGGATACAATTGTGCATTATCGCAATGCCCACCTACATAGTGTTTCGGAAAAATCTCGTCTCGTCTCGATCTCGTCTCGATCTCGATCTCGGTTTTCGAGACGAGACCGAGATCGAGGGGGTTTTGGTCGAGGCCGAGATCGAGATCGAGATGACTTTGAACGAGACCGAGATCGAGATCGAGCTGACCTTGAACGAGATCGAGATCGAGATTTTTTGGTGAACAAGTTTCGTGATATCTTAGAAGTGCTACTCGTCAAGTTCTTTGGAAACTATGAAGCGGCAACATTCAGGCAGTGATAAGAGTGCAAAAAGAAGTAAACGCGAAGCAGAAAATCTGTTAATTTCTCATGACACTGATGAGAATTCTCCGGACATGGTGCTTCAGAAAAAAGTTACTTGGCAAACATTTTTCCGATATGAAAGTAAGAACAAGGAGCATTTCGCCACGTGTTTGTTATGTGAGCGAAAAGCCATTTCCCGTATAATCAAAAGGACTGGCGGAAATACCAAGGGCTTGTCAAGTTTTTGTACTGCCACCAATACACAATATAAGAAACCAATTCTCGATGTCAGGACCAGGTGGAATAGTACGCATGACATGTTAGAGGTGGCCCATAAATTGAGAGTACCTTTGGACATGTTATGGATTGCAGATAGGGACTTAATGAAATTCCGCCTGTCAGATAGTGAATGGATTCGAGTAGAGATTATAGTGAATTTTTTGAAAATTTTCAAATACGTTTCAACTACAATTGCAGCTGAAAAATATGTAACTCTGCCAATTGTAGTCCGAGCATTCAATTTACTAATAGACAAACTAGAGGGGTTATGTAGTCAGTTAGATTCAAAACTTGATCGCAGTTCTGAGGACGAAATCCTTATTATTGCCTTGCAAGCGGGGAGAGACAAAATTTTAAAACATTATAAAAAAACAAACTGGATGTATTGCGTTGCCCTTATTCTGGACCCGAGATACAAGATCCAGGGGTTTGAAACGACCGCATGGGGACAAGCATTGAGACTTCAATCCATAGATTTTTTCGAAAATATTTTTAAAAATTCTTACTTTAAAAGCAATGACGTGGATAGAAATGAAACTGAAACTGGTGAATCACTGGAAGACGATTTTGATCTCAATGCTTGTTTTCCCGTTGTTCAAACCGGGAACAAGACACTAGGTTGGCGTGATGAAGTTTCAAAATATTATGAAAGGCAACCAGCAGAGAAACAAATTGATATAGCTGCTTGGTGGAGCGCGAATCAAGAAGCCTTTCCTAATTTGTCAGCAATGGCAAAGGATGTTTTCAGCATACAGGCAACGTCCGTTCCCGTCGAACGTCTTTTCTCGAATGCTTCACTAATTATGACTTCTCATAGATCGCGATTAAAATCTGAATCGTTGAGGGCACTTTTATGTATTAATTCATGGATGAAAAGTAATTTGAAATCAGATATTTGTGATAAGTAAATATTATTTTCTGGCAAATAGGTTAAAAAACTTTTGTAAATACTGACTGTAAAAAATGATGAACATGTTGTAGAATAAACGATGTAAGTCATAACTAAGAAACGATCAACTGTTTTGTTTATTTAATCATAACCCTGCCATCCTCTTCAACTTCACGAAGCTCAAGAATTGTCTTCCTCAAACTTGGCCCAGTTGTCCTGAGTGCCCCAAAAAACCGCATCGAAAACACCCAAAAGTGGCCAAAGAACACACAGGAAATAGGCCACGAGCGCTGAAATTCGCTCAAAGACCTGTTTTCCTGGATGCCCAAAAAAACACTAGAAACACCCAAAAATTACCGAAACGTACACGATTCGGCCGATCCGAGATCGAGATCGAGATGATTCTGATCGAGATCGAGATCGAGATCGAGCAAGGCTTGGCCGAGATCGAGGTCGAGATCGAGATGGGTTCAAACGAGATCGAGACCGAAATCGAGGCAACTAATGACGAATCGAGATCGAGTCGAGATCATTCAAAATTCTCGTCTCGTCTCGGTTTCCGAATCACTACACCTACAGGATTTGGTGGCCATTACAATACTCCCTCCCATGGAAAAAATCAGTTGCCTCGCAGGGCAACTTACTTTTAAAATACAAAATTCTTCCCCAGAAAAATTGAAATGTCATCCACAAGATTAAAAACCATATAAAAAAAACCAACGTTTTATACTGTTCACAATTTAAATTCACTACCCAATAATGATATAAAAAATAGAAATTCATTACCCAAAAAATAAAAAATAATAATCCGCACAATCACTAATTCGGAGACGTAGTTTGGTAAAGGCACTTGGCACTTTATATTTCACACAAAAAAGGTGAAAATCACAATGGTCTCAAACTGTTCGTTTCGTAGCAATGCCAAGTTTTTTCGTCACACATTTTTATAAAACACATTCAAACACTGGCTCGTTGATTTCGAAGTGCAGGTAGGCTTTTTTAAGGTAGTTTTTACAGACAGCAGCTTGAATCGTTAGCCGGATTGTTTATCACCAGATCTCACTATTGGAACACATTCCGCAACAGTTCCGGGAATGAAACACACAGGGGAATACATTTGTAGAAACTGCTTCCGAAGTCGTTTGGTAACAGGTTCAGTGAAATCTGGAGAAAATGAGGTGGCTCTCCATCCATTGTGGTAACCATACTTGTTTTATGCAGCTTCCTGGATAATTTTCGTTTGCCTCCAAGAGATGGATCAACTCCATCTTAATCCAGGTTGTAGTTACCTCGAAACTCAGAAAAAGAAAACAAAATTACTAATTGAAAATTAAAACATACAAAGAGGAAGTGTTAGGGTAATAGGGGGAAAAATAAGGGTAAGTTTTGTGTGGGCGGTGATCACTTCATCTTCATGTATACAGGTACTCTCAAACATCTTCGGGATGAGTATCAGTCTTCCAGCTCCTTAGTCAGGATCTTTGTTGTTCTTCAGATGATATAGGTCCTCTGCTTCTGAGATGATACCGATGAGGGGGTGGTGGTTGAGGAGGGTCAGGGGGAGATATCGTTGAAGGAGGCGATAAGGGAAGTGGGGGGAGTAAATCGGGTTCAAACACAAAAGGGGGAATTGGGCTAATCTTGGAGGGGGTTTGAGGCGGAATCGCGGGCGAGGACAATGTCAAGAATTTTTCTCGATTCGATAGAGGGGAATATATATGAACGTCCGTTCCAAAGTCAGGCTTCAATCTATTCACGTGCACTAACTGACAGTCTTTTGATCTGTACATATGTTGTACACGGAAGTTTGCCGGGCTGGTTTATTCTAATATCCGGTAGGGCCCTTGCCATTGACGACTGAACTTCTTCTTCTTCCCTATTCCTACGTATGGGATATGTAGGAATACTTTATCACCTGGTCGAAGGTTTGTTTCTTTAGCACCTTGGTCATAATTTTTCACCTGTTGTCGATGGGATTTCTGTAATTTCTCTCCTACTTCCTTAAATGCTATATTCAACCGGGCTCGCATTTCTGCGGCGTAATTAGTATCGGTCGAATAATTGATCTCCAACTGCTGCGTGATGTCATCGAAAGGCATTTCGATGTCGCGCCCATGCATTAGGTAATGGGGAGTTTCTCCGGTGGTGGTATGAGGAGTACTGCGGTATGCGGATAAGGCGAAGGGAAGCCAATCGTCCCAATCACGTTCTTTCGTATCGACGAAATGCGATAGGATGTTCATGAAAGTGCGATGACTTCTTTCTTCTAATCCGTTTCCTGCGGGATGATATGCAGTTGTTTTCAGTTTCTTAATTCCCAATTGGCGGCATACTTCCTTCATTAGGTGAGAGGTGAAGTTGGTTCCTCTATCTGTTAGCAATTGGCGCGGTGCTCCGTGACGTAGTGCAATTTGTTGTACGAACGCTCTTGCAACCGTTTCCGTCTTCTGATTCGGTAACGCTATTGCCTCAGGATACTTAGTGAAATCATCCTGGAAGAAGAGGATGTATCGGTTACCTTTGTAGGTAGAAGGCAAAGGACCGACAATATCCATGGAGACGCGTTGAAGGGGTGCTAAAACTTCGGGAAGGGGTTGAAGAGGGGCTTTCTGCGTTCTGTGGGGGTTCTTCTCTTCTTGACAAGAAAGGCATTTCTCATAATAATTTTCGACGTCCTTTCTTATCGTATTCCACCAAAACTTTGAGCGTATGGATGCTAAAGTTCGCTTTACACCCACATGTCCTGCCCAAGGCGCGTCATGAAAAACTCGCAAAATACGACTTCTCATATTAGGCGGCGCTATCAGCTGGTCGTGACTTTGACCTCTTAGTCTGTAGAGGAGTCCATCCTTATCTCTTGTGAACTCTGTTTTCCTTCTTCTTCTTCTTCGAGTTCTTTAAGTATCTTTTGACAGAACTCATCCCTCACTTGCTCTTCGCGGATTAATTCGCGATCCCAGGTGGGTTCATAGGTGGGTTGGATCGCTCCTGCGAAGGATCTGGATAAAGCGTCCGCGTTCTGGTGTGTTTTCCCCGGTCGATGCTGAATCTCGAAATCATATTCACTGAGGAGTAGCGACCAGCGAACGAGTCTCGGAGAGGGGTCCTTCAGAGATGAAAGCCATTTCAGGGGGCGATGATCGGTAACCGCCGTGAATCTTCTTCCGTACAGGTAGGTGCGGAAGTATTTTACGCCCCACACGACTGCTAAACACTCTCTTTCTGTCGTGCTGTAATTCTTTTCCGCAGAATTCAATTTGCGACTTGCATAAGCGATGAAATATTCTCCGCGGGGGTCTTTCTGCAAAAGTTCGGCTCCGATTGCTTCACCTGATGCATCCGTGTGAAGAATAAACGGCTCCTGAAAGTTGGGATATCTCAAAATAGGTTCGCGGCATAAAGCGTTGCGGAGAAATTCAAAGGATGCTGTGGCTTCTGGGGTCCACTCTATTATTAAGTCCTTCTTCGTCATCTCCGTCAGTGGCTTAGCTTTCTTTGCTAAGTCAGGTATCAATCTCCGATAATATCCGACTAATCCCAGGAAACTCCTTACCGTCTTCAAATTATGCGGGCGAGGAAAATTCAGAATTGCAGAAATCTTTTCTGGATCAGGTTTAACTCCGCCAGCAGAGATAACATGTCCCAGATAATCAACTTCTTCTTTGAGACATTTACATTTCGCCAGCTTTAATTTTAATCCGGATTCGCGGAGTTGCTGAAATACCTCTCGTAATCTCATCAGGTGCTCGGGGTTTTAGGGGAATAGGGGGGATTCTACAAGCAAGGGAGTCATACGTGGAGTCCAAAAGGGTGACACGTGATGGAAAATTTGGGGATACGTGATGCTAGAACCATCGATGTCCTCCACAACCAAGGAGGTTGCATCAGCATGGAAGGTCCTTCTCTACGTAATACTAAGACAAGTCGAAAACAAAGTCATCAACAGGCGTTAATGTATATCATTATCTATCGGACGAGTCGAGACCAGTTTTATAGACTTTGATTTGGGGGTCGATCGCGCTCAAGAAATTAGGAGGGGCAAAGTCTGTTTCTACGCAGATATACAGCTAACCATGGATCTTCTCTTAAGCGTAATTCCGAAGGGGTAGGAGGGAATGAGTGCGGGATACAATTGTGCATTATCGCAATGCCCACCTACAGGATTTGGTGGCCATTACATTATTAATTAACTGCCTGTCTCTAAATGAAGTGCGTAAACTATTTTTTTATGATTTTCACCCACCATAAATTAAAATTAGAATAAATAATTAATATTATAATACCTATTTATTATCATGAATTAAACCAATGGAATCTTGGTTTAGCAAATTATAATTAATTATGATAAAATTTGGTCATAAATTTATTCTCATAATTATTATTACTATCAAGGATTTTCTAGTTTTCTGGAATTGGTTTTACATGAATGGTCTATTTTACTCAAATTTCAAAAGTTCTAGAAACGTGGAAATTGGACGTCTGTATTACTTTAATCATTTTTTTTGTGTTCTTACCCTTTCTTTCGTCTTTGTAATCATCCTCCTTAATCTTCACTACTATATTAGTTTTTGGTTCTTGTGATGTATGATATCTATTATACACTTCCTATTATTTGCAAGTTTGATCTCTTTTTAGTTGATTTTGTTTTAGTAAATGATACCTATGGTGAAATAAAATCCGCTTTGCTGTAGGTGCGTCTCATAATTAAATTATGTTATATTAATTGTTAAAATGAGTTAACTATGTATTAAATGAGTGACCGAAATTCTACCCCATTAATTTGCCCCGTCTAATGCGAAAACAAATTTCTAGTACGCATTTTCAATTAAGGTTTCTAGCATTCAAATAATGGGAAAAACTTTGTCAGGATAAATCAATTATAATGTTTTCATTTATATATTGATTCTGAATGTCCTCACCATAGTTATAACTTTTTCATTTTGGGAGGAAAATAAAATGGGAGCTATGGTAAAAAACTAAATTACCACAGTATCATTACACTTTGTTATCTAGTAATCTTACGGTAAGTAGTTAATATCATTATAACAATTAGACTAGTTAGTCTAATTTTAACATTCACGAATTTACTCTTGTAGAGAAGATATAGTTTTGAAAATGATATTGATGAACATCAATTAAAGTATCTACATCTACATCAATAACCTGTGAGCCGCTTTTCGGTGTGTGGCATAAGTTGTAAACACCAGTTGAATCTAAACTACTTCTTTACTCTGTTATAGTTGTGTATCGTTCGCAGAAAGAATGAATTCTTAAAACGACTCTTCCTAGCATCTATTTCTCTTAACTTCCGTTCATGGAAGGTTGCATGATACCGATTGTATCTTCCGCAAATGTGGTTTCCCTGAATTTGTTAAGCAATCGCAGCTTAGCTTCCAATCTCTTGTCTTTCACGGATTCCCAACCAACGTCTGACAATGAGAGCATTTTTTAACGCTTGCTTTTATATGGTAGCATTTCTTAACAGAACTAATCGCCTTACGCTGCACTTTCAAAGTTAAGTATATTAAAAAAAACTAAATATTTTATAAAACTTAAGACTCTAAAGAATTGAGATATAATTAGAATAATCTTAACCGCCACAGATCATTTTGATACTGAAGTTAAAAAGTTTTTCCTGGGTCTTTTTCTATGACGGAGAAACTGTCTGGAACTATTTCTTCAACAGCAGAGTTAAATTTGATAGCCTCAGTTTCGAAGTCTGTGATAAGCAAGTTGTTTGTGCATTTGATAGTGGTTGAGCAACACCAAAGGGCATCGCTGGGTCTCCTGCCATGACGGGCTTCCTACTCTTGCGATCGAGTATTGTAAATCAACAGACTCACATTAGAGCATGAATCAAATTTATGCTTCAAGTAACTTCATCGCTTGTATCAATGTCTTAGCAATATCATATACACACGAATTCGCACTGATTTTTCTCATATGATGAAGTTACTTTTGTCGTGGTTGAACTTTCCCTTTATTCTCAAATCCTCATGGGAATTGTGATATTACCTTTCACATTATACCACAGAAATCCGTCTTATTTTACTTACGATGCAAGATGTAACACACAAATATTTTTTTACTTAACTCCCATCTTTTATCTCTTGTTGCATTATATAACTTTTAGGCCTGTTTGGGCTTGCCATTATTAAAATAGATATACCCTTGGACAAGGACTTGACAAGAATGATATTTGTGATAAAAAAAATTCGGTTGATATATTTAATGCTTTTTTCGATGTATCTCGCATATTTCGCATGTAAGTGTCGCATCATAAGAATTTTTGAATATACCAAATAAGTTCGAATGTTGAGCAGCTAATTATTTGAAACGAGATCTGTAGCTTCAAATGAGAAAAGACCGATATAGTTCTAGCTACTGTACCTTGACACTACTATTGCTAGAATACCTCATTGAATTCATCATCACGGTGAGAAGTAATAAGAGTTATGTATTTTGGGATACAGGGTGGGAAACTAATCAAAGATACCTAGATTTAAACGAATTATTTTTAAACTCGGAGGTACTCATTATCTTCATTGAGTTCCAAGAGTTCCATCTTTATAATCTGTTTTGCCTCTTTTAATATACTCTTTTTCTTACCATATTCTTATCGATACTAAGGGTCTACGTTTCATTGTTAAGAGGTCAATTGGATCTTACAAATCAATTTGAGGATGTTGAATAGTTCTTAGTTTATTAAAACTGTGTTTAAGAAAAAGAGGAAATCAGACTATTATTTTTTGCTGCACTGATTTGAGAGCTGTTTTTTATAATAATAATAATAATATATTATGCTCTAGGTGGATTCCCATAGATCAATACAAAATTTAAAAAATGCTCAGATTACAAAAAATCTCAAAAAAAAACACGACAGAAGTACAAAAATATATGGAAAATCAAAAGAACATAAGAATGTATTGAGATTTACAAAATATGTGGAAATACAAAAGTCCAAATAAAAAAACAGAAATTGGTAAACAGAGAATTTAGAACTTAAAAATATACAACAAGAGAGGGAAAAAATGTGATGCAACTCGTCTAACACAAAATTCTCCTTAAACATCATTAGCTAAGATATAGTTGAATGATTTCAACTTAAAAACTCACACCGAGCTGGAGCATTTTCACTAATTGGAGATAATGAATTTCTTTGAGTTTATGCATTAGTCCATTTACCCTACTACCCTTTGATTGATCTTCCTCCCCATGTCCAAGCAGAATAAATTTTTCTTGTTCCAACTTCTCAGCCAGGATCATAAATGTAATAAGGTATAGTTCTAGCCATTGTTCATTTCGGTGCTGTACAATCCCCACGATTCTCCAATCTTTCAATCAAAGAAAACACTCAAAATCTAATTGTCAAACTGTCCGCCGCTCTGGCAGTTAAACGTCGAGTGCTCAATTTAGAAATTCATTCCAATTAATCTGCGAAGTTGCTGGGCGAGCATTTGTATCCGTCTGAAAACAATCGCTGTTTACGCGTGGCATAAAAAGAGGCGAGATAAACCGAACGACATGACAAATGCACGCATTCTATTCCACTGTTTCTTTAGGCTTTTTAAAAACAGCAATGGTGGAATGGGAATTCGTGCTCTTCCGATTTGATTTCGTTTGGCGGATCGAAAGTGACGCTGATAAGAGCACTTTCACTCCCTTCGACCTTCGCGAACGATTCGCACCCTGACGCCTGTGTTTTTTTGGAGCTCGTCAGCACTTCTGCGAGTGTTTCCTACGGTTATTCAGTATTCTATTTATTATGTACGTTTTTGCCGTTCGTGGAAATATAAACCTAAAATTTTACGTCTGTGAGAAATATGTTTTGAAGGTGAGGGTTGATGGATTTATTTAAGTAGGCATAGCTTTCTAAAAACCCATAGTCAAAACGAAAACTGGACAGAAAGTTGTACCTTTTCCGAAGATTTGAACGATAAATTACGTTTCAATTCACTCACGTTGCTCTTACTCACTTTGTAAAATTAAAGATTGATCATGAAATTTTTATGTCTGCAGATTCTTTCTAAAGATAGGACATCTTTCTTCAATAATGGGTCCCTCTCCAAAAATAGATAAAAAAATCAGCAAATAACAAATAACAACTATATAAGTTTATTTATAGTGGGATCAATAACATATAACGAGTTTATATAAGCCTGTTTGCTATTACCGTTCGGTAAAACACAGAACTGTTTTAGCTTTTTCAATAGCACATGAGGAAACTCATTCATTCCAATTCCATACATTTTTTAGATTTAAACATTTTCAAAACTTCTACCAAACATCCCACAATTTATTTCTTTATATTTTCACGCAATTTAATTTGTGAAATTCATTCCTCGTTACGCCTTTATTCAATCTAATTAATTATATCTATCATTTTTTTCTATAATTTACGTTGGATTTCCATTTCGTATCAAATTCTAACCATACCCTGCGGTCAGACCGATACGTTTTAATTGCGGCACTTCCATATATAGGGTCTAGGCCACTTCGGCGCGCCGAAATGGGCCTGCGCCGAAGTGGTTCGCGCCGAAGTGGCCGCGCCGAAGTGGCCGCGCCGAAGTGGCCGCGCCGAAGTGGCCGCGCCGAAGTGGCCGCGCCGAAGTGGCCGCGCCGAAGTGGCCGCGCCGAAGTGTCCCATTCCCTCATATATATGAGCCCACACAGAGAATCGAACCTAAGACCGCTTTCATCAAACGCGAACATGCTAAAACTCTCTTTACGCCAGCGCCTTCAGTCAGTTTCAAGTCGTACATTTTCATTGATTTTTTTATCTTCTGGAGAGTTACAGTTCACCGTATCGACTAACAACTTGTTCAATTGTTTTCCTCCTTGTCATTCTTTTACCACGGTGTGCGATTCCTGCAAGTTATCATTTTTGTCGACATAAGTAGAATAATGAAACTGCCACCAATTTAAATCGTTGCCCTAATGTAATCAGAGTATTTGATAACGAATATAACAGAATGCAAGGTGGTTATCAGAATTTAAGCTACTCATATTTGGCCGAGATTCGTGGAAATTCATTGCAAATGACTGATGAATAACTTTGCAATTTCCATAGAATATTTTATATGGATGACCGTTTTTTGACTACATCTAGCTAAACTATTAATACGGTGTAATTATACTTCATAATGTATACCTTAATTAAATTACATGACGGTAAAGCAGAAAAACGTTGTTTTAATATAATGTAATACGGAAAAAAGAAAATTATATTTCACTCCTTTACAATTTAAGTATACTACTTCTCTTTCAGAGTACTAGCGTAGCTTACTTATTATTTGCTGAAGGGTAATTATTTATTTATTAGGTGAACGGCTGGAAATGTTACATAATCGTAGCCAATTATAGGATATTGCGGAATAATTTACCCTTCAATATAATTTAGGTTAATTGAGCATTACTAAGCATAGGATGAATTCAAAGGAGAATCCACGGAAGGATGTCGAATCTCATTTTGCTGAGTGCACATAAAACCTGAGATTCCAGTAACAATATATTATGAAGATTTACGTAGGATAATTCGTAAGTCATATTCAGCAAAAATATGAAAACATGTTTTTGATTTTAAATATAATCTTGTTTTCTGTATAACTTTTCTAAAATTCAAATGGTTGTTATGTGATGCGAATATTAGGTTATCTAAAATGTTTACAAAACATATGTATAAACCTACAAGAAACACGATGCATAAATACAATATAATGCGTTTATACAATAAAATATGTTGATGAAATATATTGTAGTCGTTATTTACTTTGAGTAGTAATTTTTTTTAACTATGTTCTTTAAAGCATGACAAGGTGGTCTTGTTTAATAGTAAACCACCATCTTAATTCTGAGCTTAATGCTTGTAGGGAGGGTTTCTCGTATGTAAACGAGAATCTAATCAATATCGCGGGCCATTTGAGGCTACCAAACTATTCAAATGATGCCCCAACTTCCACTTAGCTTAAAGTGGCACCAAACTCCGTGTGACAGAGAAGTTTTCAGCGTTTTCTGAATGCGATAAACCTAATGGCCGAGTTACGAGTACTTAATACGGATTCCACCTAGTGGCTTGTCCTTAATTGCATCCCCGATGCGTTCGTTCCTCGCTATCCTCGAAAGCTACTTGGTACAATACTTAGACTTCGACTTAATTCTCATAATAAGATCAGGCGACGGAATCTTCAATCCAGTAAAGTTTAATGGGACGTACGTTGTCTTAAGATGTACAGTTCCCATCGCGGTGTTATTCAGATACTCTTAACTCGAGATTCTCGGATTGATGAGTCTCGTATGGGTATATATGCCTTGGAATTATTGTACATTAGGAATACTTTGAGAGAGTAGCGATTCTGACTGTGGTTTCAGCAGTTCTTGGTTAATTCTCCTTGGGAGACGAAAAATGCAAGCAGATTCTGGGAAGACTACAAAAAGAGCCATGAAAGAAATTGTTTTCACGAAAACCAAAATAAGTAGCGATATAGTTATTAAGTATAGTTTTGCTGATGGTGTGATTACTATTCCTATATACTATTAAACGAAAATTTTTCTCTTTTTAGAAAAAATCGTTGATTTCAAAAGAGCTGAATCTCAGAAAATTCTGAACGTATCAAGAGAATTTTTCACTCGAATTGTATTCATAATTATATTTTCTTTGAAAAAATCTACGATCAATATTTCCTTGGAATGCATACTTTAGAAGGTATCGAACAAAATCCAAAACCGTAAACAAATTTTAAATATTTTTGAGGCATTTCATAGCCTGCACAATTCTTTCGAAGCTAGGAAATCGGTTTCATACTATTGACATAGGTCCTAACAACCTATAATAAAATACCCCACGCATGACCTTTTGCAAGTTATAGCCCTTTTATATATCTAATTCGACTGGATTATTAGTATCAAATATGTCTTTAGTATTATTTTAATAGTTACGTCGAGTCAGTGTAACCTGAAAAAAAATTGGAAAAAATCATAAAATTCTTTTTATTCTATTCTTCTACTCTATATCTTTAACTCAAACAGGCCCACAAATCCCACAAAGTTGAGTTATAATACATCACACACAACAATAGACGAACACATGACGTTCCCTAACCGGAAAAATCCGGCTAGGCGGGATTTGTACCCGGGGCCTTGGTGGTTGGAGCGTTGCAATGCAAGTATGTGGATTAAAGAAAGAAATATTGGAACACAGCTGTTAATGAATTAGAGGTTAAAAATCTTCAAAAGCCGTCTTTGTCGGCGTTCCTCCTCTTACTTCCCGGTAGTCGGAGAAAGCAATAAATTAGTGCTGCACTATTATTGGGCTCTGAGCGCTTTTCAATAGCAATGCTACTGTCCTCAAGGGTCATAAAATACTGAGGGCGGTAGCATTATTGGCGTTGATGTCATAGGGCTAGCCCTGCAACTCCGAGGTCAGAATTCGAATCGTAGTAGAAATGGTTATTTATTTGCCTTTTAAGGGTTGACTGTAAGATTCGTCTCGTTAGAATTGAGTTCTCCTGATAAGAACTTATGGCAAAAATGATTATATAAATAACTTCTTAGAAAAGGATAACATTTGCATGTTGGAATTTGTGAATAACATGACGTCGATTTACTCAAGGTAACTTGAGAATTAACTTGATTAGGCCAACCTTTCTCCCTGTCTACCCTGCTACATAGAGCACAACTCAATTCCCTTATGAAGCATCCAGCATACATGAAGGTTTTTACTCCACCACGATGATTCAGTAGTTGGACAACCAGCCTGGAGCCTGGAAGACCTAGGTTCGCTCCCGTACTATTTATGATATGCGATACGATATGTAACGATATTTTTCATATCTAATTCCTTGAATTTGATACGAAGGATATGTGCTAATAATTGCATATTATCATTCTTTCTCTTATGATTTCGAATTTATCCCTAGCAGAGTTAGCAGCAAGAACGACTGCTGCTGGAGAACCAATTAATTCACGGATGTACCTCATCGAGAGCCTCATTCCGCAAATATCTAGAAATTCATTTATCGGCGCCATCGCTTTTTACGCTAATCTTTCGCATGAGCGCGCCCCTCCGAATCGAAGCGTTACCGTAAATTCGAATTTGGGCCGCCTTGGCGCTGCGTTCGATTCCCCAAGTTATCGGCCGTAAATTGTATTCATTCCCGACGTTAATAGTACAATTCCCTATTTATTCCGTAATTAATTTATCCCCTTTTGCCTCGCCGTTCATTACGAGTGAACTTAGCTGAAGTGGCGAGCCCACCCTCGCCGTGCGTTCGGGAGGCCGAAACGGATATGCGGAACGCCGGAGATAAATTGGATTTGGGCAAAGGAATTCCGAACGAAATGCCAGAAATTATTCCTGTATGAAGACAAAAGCTGCAGGAACATGCAACTCCATCTGATCCGATCCCGCGCCTTTGTTTTCATGGTTACTTTCGATCCGGGTATGTTGATTGCAGAAAAAGTGGAAATTTGCAAACTGTTTCCAGCGCCTACACCCTCTTCGCTTTGCGCATTGTTTCGCAGATGGCTTGTTGTATCGCAGCTTCTGCCCTTTATTGACTGCTCTGTATCGTTATGGTCGGTTTGTTCAGGTTTCTCAGGCACCCTTTCGTTGTTTGCTTCTGTGTTTTTCCTAATCATGAAAAATCACTCGAGACTTAGCTATTTATGTATCTGATAGTATGGTAAACATAACATAGCAATGATCATTTGTTCAGTATGGACAAAATACATAATTTTTCTTGTACATTGTTTCTTATTATGCTTTCCTCATCTTTTTTATTACGCCATGATTCTTTTTTCACCTCATATCTTCTAAAATTCATATTAACCGTATAATATTCGTCCATTCTTTACCAGGTAGTAGGTAAACACATCGAGATTATTCTACAAGTATTTATATATCTTATTATTATGTTTATATCGTAATTTTTAGCGTCACAAAAACTTTTTTTGTCTATGGCGTCTTTCGGCGTGTGGCAGGGGGTACAAGCACTTTGACTCTATTATACTAATCGATTGCTTTCGCGTATCATTAAAAATTAATTCTCAAATCGATTCATTCTAGCATCTACATCCTGATCCTCCTCCTGATTTTTAACTAGAAATTCGTGTGATCACCATCATAAGTGTTAATACTATCAATTCTTTCAACCTAGTCATTGAAGGCGGTCTCTGATTATGAATACTTTAAATTTCATATCTCAAATTCTTTAATCTAATTTTTCTAGTCTCCTAATATTATAGAATGGATTTTCACCACGCATTTCTAAATGAAATTCTTTCTTGTTAATTCTTTTAATTTTTTCAATAATGAATAATGAATTCTTAAAAACGTTCTTTCATCACAGAAAGCTACTTATTTTGCAAAAGCTGTTGTGGGTATCGTTTCATTTTAATTGTTGATAATTTGAATGTTAATGAAGTTCTTCAAGGCCTCTGCGTTGATAGAATAAAGTTACTGCTTTAAAATCTCTAGCAAGATTTCTAACTCGGATGGAGATAAGCATTTTATATCTATTCCCTATGCATAGCATTTCAGCAAATTCCCAAATTTTGTATTTACTTTGGAGAGGAAAATATGCACATTGAGAGTGGTATTTTAATAAGACGAAATGGACAATGAAAGCAATTAAATAAGCACGCATACTCACTTTATTTGTTCTGTTGGCCATAAATTGTTACAGTGCCTCTAAAATCGGCAATTTTGAGCTCACCTTTATAGTTTTTCTCTGATAATTGAGAATCACTCGCTGGGGTTGAAACGAGTAAGCGGATTTGCAAAATTAAGCGTGCAAACAAATTCTCTTCAACTACTTTGTAGAGCAAAGAGAGAATTTATTTGAATTCCGAATGGGAATACATTCGAGCGGATTTAAATATATATAAAGTTCCAGGTCAGTGTGTATTCTATGCTCGAAAATAGAGGACTACTGCGTTTGTAGAATAATTAAGAGTGTTGCAGATACTTCGCTGAATCTAGGTTTGCGATATCCTTGCTACTTTATCAGCACGCGCGGTAATCACAGACTCTTGAAACAGGATTTGTGTGGTGCAGTTGGGTGCGGCGGATTTCTAGTAATTACTGTATCACAGCTATTTGAAAGGAAAAAAAAGACCATCATTTAAAGTTGTGAATTTTTCAAAACGCTTTGTAATTTTTTTGGGGGGCGTTTCCTAATGAACCCCGCCCTTCTACGATTGGATTAACGAGTTTTACATCTCAACACCATTCATATACATTCATCTACATTAATTACTCTACCAGACGATTTCGGCGTGTGACGGGGGGAGTAAACAACAGTCGTTTGAATAACTTTTTTAATCAATTATCATCGGGTATAGTTCGCGAAAGTAAAGAATTTTTAAAAATGACTCGTCCTTGCATCAACTTCTCTTTGCGCTCATGATCGGAGTGTCTGAATCTACCACGCGGTCGTACACTTATGATATGATGATCTTCCGTAATTGTACTTTTCCTAAATTTATCAAGCAATCGCCTGCTATGTTCTAATCTTCTTTCTTTCAAAGATATACAATCTGCGTCTGAGATAATTTTCTTAACGCTATCTGTTTATTGTATTTTCGTTCAGTCATCGATGAAAACGAACTTTTATCGTAACTCATTTTAATCGAAAGGACTTTTCCGTTCATTTTAACATTAACTGTTCAGGTATTATTTATGTAATCCTGAAGATAAGTTTACTAAATTTAAAAAATCCCTGATTTCCTTTCCTTTTGCATTGAAGTAATCTGGACCAGAATCAGACCAGAATTTCTAAATGTTTACGTATTGAATCAATAACCGAAATTGTATCCCATAAGAATGTTTTCAGTTAATCGGGAAAAGAAGTAAGCAATGCATAGAATGTTGATTGAAAAGATAAATGGTGAGGCCAAAGAAAATAAAGCTTTTTTTAATTAAATTTTGTAGAGTTTTCAAACGAAATGTTCAACTAAGGGGTTTGTACAATTTATACGCTCTAAAATACAATTTCTCTCAACTATATCAGACAAAGTTTAGAGTGTAAGATAAGAATAAAAAATATTGACAATTTTTATCATAAGTTCATACATGAATGTTTTTCTCTCGGTATGTTTGTAGGACTTAATACATTCTACTGAAAGCTGTTTCTTTCGTTTATTGGAAAATTTCCCCATCTTGTACGTCATCTAACATCATTTGCCTTTGACTTCCCCTCAATACTTTTTCCTTGGATTATAACTTTGATATCTTTCTTTAGTAGTCCCTCTCTCAGTATTTGACCCACCAATTTCCTTCACCAACACTTAATTACATCAATTAAAACCCTCTTCCCCAACCATTCAAAATTCCTCGTATTTGCTTTATTTAGAAGTATGTATAAGGCTAATTCCACTACTTTAACTTCGCGTGAAGTCAAAAGCGTGGGTGTGATGTTTTCATCTAAATCTACAAATCGCGTGGGCAGCTTTTCTACGTGTGGTAGTAACTACGTTAGTACGTAAGTACGTTAGTACGTAACTACGTAGTACATAACTACGTATAAACAGATTCATGTAAGTGATATAAGCAATTATAAATGGATACTAATCGATATCAGTTGTCCTCAAATAAGTCTTCAACTTGTTTTTAAAAATTTATATATTTAAATAGGAACTAGCTAGGGTAGTTTATTATAGACAGGCGTATTATTTAATGAGGAAATTCGATACCCATGCTCGGTGAATTGTACTGAAAGGTCTAAAATTTCCTCATGTCCTGCTGTTTGAATACGGGTACAGACTTTAGGCATATGAAAGTTTTACTCCAAATACCTACGAAACTAATTCATCGTGTTTAAGGGAAAGACTGACCTAAATGTCCCCAAGTCCTGACCAGACCTTTTCCATGTGGAAACCGTTTAATTCTCAGCTTCTTTATTTTGTCATGTTTTCCATTTCGATATTTCTGGTTTCTCGACATCCCCTGAGATTCAAATGTGGCCTACTTCATGCATCATGAATAAGGTTCTTGGTAACAATATTGAAGAAGTAGGTCTCACGATTAATCTGTATTTATATCCTGTTCTGATATTATTATAGTAGAGTGAGATGAGTGAATATTCTCTGAGCAAAGTTCCACATGTCATGTAATGACGATCAGATTCGGTATGTGAGTTAATCTTCAGGCATGTAGCTCGAAAACGGTCGCAATTAGGTCATTTACGCAGAATTTTACACAAAAATCATTCTACTGCATTGGATTCCTCAAAGAAATAGCCTCATATATAGAAGCTTATACTTTAGGATGACAAATCCGTTATCTGTAATAGCTAAACACATTGAATAGTTTGCGGTGAATTTAAGAATTTTACTAGGAAGTGTTTGTTAATGAGTATTGAAATAATATTTTTTCCAGCTTTTCCTAAGGTGTAGGCTTGGTGATAGATTTTCTCAAGATTTATTTCGTCCATTGCAGGAATATTTCCAGAATTTTTGAAATAAGTTTTGCAAAAATTTATGCAAAATTTTAGAATATTAATGGAATACGGAGATATGTTTTATAACGATTTTGCAAGTCTTAACTTTAATAGTACCTCCATTCTTTTAGGCGATTCTGTAATGGCATATAATCCCGATATATAAATACTCCACACCAGTCACCTTATCGAGATTTTAAGCACACAATACTCAAATACATGATAAATTTTCTCAGCAGTTTGGCTACCACGAACTCAATACTATATGCAAAATCGCTTCAAATATTTCATGCAATTCACGCCTCCTTATATCTCTATTAAATTCGGTATTATATTGGTGCATTATTTCCTTCCGACTCTGAGGCTAATAAAACATTATTTCTTCGCCCATATCCCCGGCGAACGGAGCGCAAACAGAAATTTCCCGTCATTTTCCCTCCGAATTGATATTCCTGAAGTGGCACGTTCTAATTTTATCACCTCGCGGAAAGGAATACAGGGTTTTAAGCACATTTTAATTCGGGAATCGCGTTAAATTCCCAAATAAGGTTATCCCGCCGTCCCCGAGAAAACTATTAATCGGAAAAAATCGCCTGAATTAAACAGGGCCCCGCCACATCCCGCTAACGCCATTTGGTCAAATTCCATTTCGGGATCCGATGAAATTTTCACCCGGTGCTCTTTGCGCGGGCAATTTCTTCCCCCGTTTGGATACGGGTGGAGGAGAAAATTTTCTTCGCAAACCCAATTTATTCAAACCGTGTGAAATCTCGTTAGAATCGGTCAGATGCATAATCAGATCAATCGGACCGGGGGAGGTCGCGAAACACCCGGCGAATACTCAATGTCCTCATATCCCAGTTTTACGCATTACCGATGGGGATATTTTAGCGACAGGCATTAAGTCCCTTACTTGATAGGTTTAGAAGAATAAATATTTTCGATGATACTGTACGGTTTACCGTAAATATATAGTTATCGGTGTATGATTACGTCCATTCAGGGATGGATGCAGATAGTAAGGTAAAATAGAGGTCAATCTTGGAGCACTTTATGAAAAAAAATAGTTAGTAGCGGGATCAATATTTTTCTAGAGGGTCGGGAATAGAGTTGGTATTAAGTGCCAGGGCCGGCACAAGAGGTTGGGTGATAGGAAGACGCCTCATAGCGATGATGATGAACCTATGGTACATGTACTTGAATTGATTCCTGAGAGATTTTTTTGCACTTGGAACTGTGAGCATTAACTTGCGATTGAAGATACAAAGATAATAATAATAATAAAGGACTTTATTCAGGGCGAGATTGAGACTATCAAGTCTCTTCTTACACCTAACCCTTTGTCATGTTGAAACAGAAAGAAATAGATAGATTGCAAAAGTACAGATAAGAAACTACTATGTTGGTTTAAAAACCTAAGCTAAGAGCATAGGAAATAATTCCACTGCAGGAAAACACCCTCAAAAGAAGGGGGTGTGAAAAACCTGCGAAACCTACATATAAAAAACTAAATGTAAATATGGTAGTAGATAAAAGAGCTATATAAGACAAGAGAAAAGGAAGTCATTGGAATGTACAAAAAAGAGCAAGTTATAACATATTAACATAAAATTATGACACAAAAGTAATAACATAGAGGTAATAATGTATAACTTAATTTAGGATTGAGTTATAGAGTTCAAACTATCTTAAACTTTTGTCAATTACATGTTAAATTATATGAACATAATAGACGCACTGAACAAAAATACATTATACCTGATTTCGCTTGGTAAAAGCTCGTTAAGTATTTAAATTATAAATAAGTAAAAACGGTTCAAAAACACTGATGAGGTTAGTCAAAGAATAGCTTTAGCCAGAGAAGCCTTCATGAAGCGAAAGTAATTGATGTTTAGTGGTGTCGATAGAAGAATCAGGGAAATATTTTTAAAAACCTTGTTGTGGAGTGTTTTGTTTTATGAGTGTGAAAGATGGACCTTCAAAAAAGAGGATGGCAAATGTTTGGAGGTCTTCAAGATGCTAGAATGGTTTATTTCTGTTATTCACATTGTTGTAATTATAAATGATGAGAAAGCTAAGTTGACGAATAAGGCGGATGGGGAATAACTGGAAAAGGCGGATGAATTATTTTACTAGGGTATTACTCTTTGTATTAAGGTATTATTTATTCGTATTAAAAATGCAAAGATGAGTTTCGTAAAAGACTAGCCTCGCCCAAAGAGGTTTTCACGAAGCGAGGGGAATTGGTGAATAGAGGTCTTGATAAATTAATTAGGAAAAGATTGGTAAAATCCCTTGTGTTTTTTGCTATATAAGTGTGAAACGTGGACCTAAAGAAAAAAGAAAATCGTTTGGAAGCATTAGATATGTAACTATGGCGTGGACTGGACAAACTTATCTGGGTTGATATAAAAACGAATACGTGGTAGGGGAGATGGTTTGTGTGGAGGGGGTTTTATTTGAAGTAATTAAGTGTGAGCAGAGAAAGTGGGTGGGATAATTATCGAGAGGAGTCTCTCTGTTAAGCATCAGCCAGGATACCGATTGGTACGCAACACACTCTAAAAATTCTACGTGTAGGTAGTAGAAAGAATATGGCTTACAAGACTGAATGAGGAGTGCGGTAATTTGCTCCTGATTCTGTCACCAAGCCCGAATGCTATGAGCGAAACATATCCACGTTAGTAAAGCGCAATATCTGTAAGAGAAGCACTTTTCTTGGAATTCCATAAGAGACCTTAATTAGTGCCTATATCCGGCGTGATCATACCCCAATAGCTGGCATGTCATTACAGACGTGACAAGACTAAGGTGAATGATGCCCTTTTTTCCTCTACCCTGTACCAAATGACTAATGAAAAATTTTCCGTTTGTTAAAATACGATAGCAAGAACATTGAGAGGGGGGATACTACTATAGAATGAATTGAAGTTCAAATACAAGGGGAAAACAGAGGAGAAGACAAAGGCAGAAGATGTTAGATGACATAAAGGGTGGGGTAAGCTACCAGGAAACTAATGAAATGATGTTGAATGGGGAATTTTAAGGCACAGGAACCCACCGAAAGGTAGGACTCTCACGTATGTTTTTAAGCAGAGGGAGAGAGAGCTGATTCCTTTAAAACTCCCTCCCGCATCGGCTGCAGCGGTCTCCTTTAAAACCCCCGGCTGATTGATTATTTCGACATAATCTCCTATTAGTTTGTCCAAAGTTGATTCGACGATCGGTGATAATTAGGTATGAGGGAAAGTGCATCAAATAGCAAGCGTGCCTCTTGGCACAATTCCAGCACTTGCATTATTCAGAAGCCATTCCATCTCAACGGCCGGCGGAACTTAGTGATTTGCATTTCCAAAAGGGTAATTGGGAGAAGAGTTGTAAAGCCGGAAAGATAAATCTCGCTCGCGATTTTACATGGGGATGAGCATGACGCGGGTCGAAGCGTGTTTTTCTTCGAGTTTCGCAGGATTATCGACTTATATCAGCCGTGCTCTTTCGCCGGGTCATCTATCCGACGGATTTTTTCCCACCCGGATGGGGACTCCGTTTGAAGCTGTATGGAAGGGTTTGGAATTGCGTTTTTTTTAACATTGCGCTTTTATGCTATACAGTGATACCTCGCCCAACGAAGATCCTTTCCGAATTTGAATTCGTTTGGCGTCGTTCTTCTGTTCGAATTTTTCCTATCCTAAATGAATGCATAAACTCCTTCAGGGCTATCTGAATGGAATGACTCGATCGTTGTTTGAATTATTGCAGAATCGCTAAAAGTAGATTAATTTCATTTATTTTAACGTAACGAATTTATGGTATACAGTGATACCTCTGCCAACAAAGATCCATTCAGGACATTCATTCAATCTATTCAAGTGCTTCGACAGCTTAGGTCATTTCGCACATTGGTACCCACCGGGATTCGAACCCGGGACCGCTTTCACCAAAGGCAAACGCGCTGTCCACATGAATATCCGGGAGCCCCAGGCCTAAAATTTATGCGCAAAATTCTCTAGAATTATTTTATCAGAATGGATAAATAACATGGAGGATATAGTTGCTACAGAATCACTACAAATTGATAAATTATCCAGGTGATAATGGATGCACTTAAATGTTGTACATAAATGTATACAGTCGTACATAGTTAAGAAAATTATAAAGAGCTTTGTTTAGATTAGAAATTATAAATTGAGAGGAAATCACTATCAGAGAGGCATTTTCCTGAGGAAAGAACCCGATTGAGAAACCTCCCTCCGACAGAAGTCAAGTCATAATATAACATTTAGACAACTATTATGCCACACCATGAAAAAAAATGAACGCCTATGTTAAAACTTCTCCAAAACTAATAACTACTGATGAAAAAGTATAAAACTATAATGAAATATAACAGCAGTAGAGAGGTGTTATTTTCTAAAATCCATCATAGGATAATTGCGTTTGTGAAAACATTCCGTAGTTGTTCTGGAATATTTATGATGGCAAAATTACTAGACGGAAAAAGAACTAAGTAAAAATGTCATTGATTCCTAAAAAAATAGCTCTTACGAATTTTTGCCTTATGAACATAATGGTTCTGTAATTTTGGTAAAAAATCGGTTAAATGAGATTTTTAGAACCAAAAGTATACTTGTTTGCTAATTATTAATCAATAAGCCAACTCATTCATAAAGATTCATTCCCAAGGTTATTTTCATATCTGGGCAGAACACAAATCCATGGCATAATAAAGTTAGATTCTGGGTCGTCAGCATTGAAAGATTAAAGTGCCAAATCTTAGTGAAACCTTTATATTGGTAGCAATTAAATTGTAAAAATCAGAAAAGGACACTTAAGATTCTGCAAATAGACAAAATGGTGATGCGTGATTTTATCTCTGGCAACTTAAGCGATTTGTTGAGGAGTCAAATTCGACCTGAGTAACCTTCGTTAACTAAAACCCTAAACATCTGTCCCCTATGTATCTTATACTGCAGGAATAAACCTCGAAAGCAATACCCCTTCACGTTGCACGTTGTGGATCCACTATAAAAATCGATGAGAAAAATGCTTCGCAGGAAATTTAATTCGTTGGCGTAGTCTCATTTTCCAGAATAAAGTGTCTTCCTAGTTATATGTTTGTTCTTCAGAAAGCATATCTACTTATCTCGTAGCGTTCCTAATTCGCAGTGATCAGAATTAACTTAATTCTTGCAAGGAAATGTTTCATTTACCACTACTGAGATTTAAATCGATAATTTTGCTTCCAATCATTTGCGCTTGCATTATTACTTTGCAAACCGCAATGAGAGCTTATGACAGAGGGTGTGAAACACTATAATTCCTTAAAAAAACTGTCATATAAGCGCACCTTATTCCATCTGGAAAAAGGGACTTTTCGGCCGTCTGTGCTCTCTCTAATCTCACGAAATCGTTTTACAAAGCCTTTTAATGCAAATCAATGAAATGATATTAATGTAACTGAAATATCTTACACAGTAATGCCACATTCCCAATGCCAAATACATTACTTCTTTGTAACTTCTAACTTCTTCCTTTCATACAATGAAAACCCTATGCTTTCCGTTGCATCCTCTAGATTTTCCCTCACATCACATTTTTATCTTCAATAACTTCTTTTAGTATATTCAATATTAGTTCATTAGAATTAGTTGTGGTTAGTACTAGTTGCAGTTCAACAAAAGTATATTCAATTTTAGTGTATTCAATATCTTCAATATATACTTCTTTTAGCTATTCGCTCCCTATCAATATTCGACTCACTATTTTCTCATATTTCATTTTAAGATACTCAATCAAATCTCTATGTTTAGTCGTTACTTTTATGAATATAAATTGGCATCTTCGAGTACCTCTGAAATGCATCCCAAATTTATATGTTGGTTGTATTCCTACCGGTATGACTGAGGTCAATGATCAAAATAACAAATATCAGATTTCTGTGAAGAATTATTGCCTGAATCGGATGGTCAGAGTAGAGTAGACTCGGCGCGAGGATTTCACTTTCATTCAAAGCAATATTTACTGGAATTTTGGAATGCATTTGTGTGCCCGTGTTCACCGGTTGACCTTGGTAGCTTTATGTTATTGTTTACCAAGTGAAACTGACTTGATTTCTTTCTCTGAAAGAAAACATTGGGTGCGAATTCAATGATAGCAATTACTGGTAGGAGGTTGTAGTAGCAGTAGTAGTAGATTTATTTAGAAATACATTCTAATAAGTACAAATGAGAATTACAAGTAAAAGTACAAGTAAAAAAAGAATATATATACATCAACCTTACAAAGTCTTGCATATAAATTTCATCAACTTAACACTTTGCGTGCACACAATACACATAATTACACATAATTACACATAATTATACACAATTGTACAGATTTTAAAAGATACAAGGAAAACTATACATTTCTTTAAATTACATAAAATTTGAAATTCGACCATTATTCCCTAGTTTCTTTTACAATCCTGATACATTCTCTTCTAAACATTCCTCCATTCTCAATTCTGTGGACCCATTCAGGAAGACTATTGAAGGTTCATTTATTTTAGCTTTAAATTAGCTCGAGAATATGTAAGTTGCAAATATAGGAATATTCTATGATTAGTAGACGTAGTAAGTACATATTTTTTTAAACGCTCGTAACTTCATTTTGCAAATAAGTTATTTCGTTGTAGGCGATTGTTGTTCATGACATGGTTTTCATGGTCCTATTTGTATGGCAATATTATGAAGAATTACACACAAAATTTGATTTAATCTCTTGTGCATTAGGGCTATATATGCCACTTTCCGTAATTCAAAGAGTTTTCAATTGATGTTTAAGATCTAAGGTCGTGTCAATAGTCCGTTTGCTTGGAAGATTTTTGAATGCTAAATTGCAGTCAAACTATGTAATTGTTTGGAAATCATTCTATTCCTTGCATAGCAAGAACATGTACTCAAAATTCCGTTAACATTACTTAAAATTGATTAGATTATTTAAAAATAAATTTAAATGTAGCCTCGTAGAATCAGATTTTTACAAAACGTAACATACAAAGTATTTTTAAAGCAATTATATAAAAAGACATGAACACTCGATTTTTGAGTAACCTTTAATTCTTTAGTTCTTATGAATTTGATACGCATTTAATAATTCTTTCCTTATGACGTTTTAACCATATAATTTGTAATTATATTTGGAAACATTACCATTACTGAAAACGTTAACTGTTGAAATTGCAATCATGTATTACTCAGAAGTAATAATAGCAAGGATGAATGTTTGAGATACTATTTGGCCTTGAATTTAAATTGCATTATAGGTATTTAGCAGTCGAGCAGAATTCACGAATGATATTTTATGCTAAACAAATTCTAATGATTGATCCAGAGTAATTAGAATCGAGAGGCAAGGATGATTCAATGGAATTGATCGTCACAATTTATGTTTACCGTAATATTATTCAATCTACTTTTAATTATTCTTGGATTGTGTTTCTGATCAACTTTTAAGCTGTCCTTCATTTTGATTGTCATTCATTGAATTTAAAGGCTGCACATTTTGATTTACCTTTCAAAAAAGATGCAACCATGCACGACTTTTTGATTAGAAGAACGCTCCAACTAATTTAGACCTGCATTTGAAAATGAAAATGATAAGTGAATATTGGTTTGATTGAAAATTTCCGAATGTTATTAAATCGCGAACAATACGAATAACAGATTTTTGAGAATGAGAGAGCCGCCGCGTCAAATCAGATCATCGATTCATTTCGAAACCTAACAAAATTAACATTCATTTAGTCTGCCAATGCCGCCGACAATGTAGTCAATACGGAAGTTGTCGCAGTTCGCTAATTCAACCAAAAATTGAATCCTATCGAATATTCCCTGTTACCAGTTACTCATTTCGGTCTGCATCCGACTAATATCTGGATAATCTGATTTTTGTGATGCCATTTCTTTTCTTTGAATTGTGAGAATCTAAATAACTGTTCAGTGATTAAGAACATGGCTTCTTCAGATAGCGTTAGTTGTTTTTTATACTGTCTGGTCCATTTTTAATTAAGCAGAATATTGTGATATGGATTGTAATTCTAAACTAGCGCTGGAAAAGATTCAGTTTTTTTTTATTTTTAAGACATATTGAGACGCAATCCAAATCTAACTCAACCGTTCGTGGAATAGAGCTATTTAAATTGTATAATTTAAAAAGGCGTTAAAGGAAGGTTTGGCTTAAGGCATGGTCTCCGTCTTCATAATTTTATTAACAAAATCGTAATGTTATTATTCCATATTTATTTAGAATCCATTTAATATTACCCTTATTATCTGACAGCTAGTTGTATTTAACTTTAACTTTTACGAGTAAATTTGTACCGAAACCATGGTCGCTGTAATATATTTCTCTGGAAAGAAAAGATCTTATTTCTTCTTCGATTTTTTAAATGAAATTCCACTAAATGTCATGTAGTACTTTTCATTTAGTTGTATTTCATTAATACATGTTTCTATCCCTATTTTAAATTACATTTTATCTTAGCTTTTTATTTTCCTTACTTGAGGCTGAAATGATAATTAACTTTGAAAGCTACGAGAAATGTTACATTTATTATTTGTAGTTTCCATTCATGAATTTTAATATGGATATTTATGTAACAAAATTTACATGATAATAATATTAATGTAACGAATATGTTCGGTCTCTAGATTGATTCGGAAGCTAAATATTTTTTTCTTGATCAGAAGGAAAATAAATTAAGGTTTCTGATACTTTATTTGTTTTATTTCACGGTTAACAAGATATCTCAAATATCTTAATACGTATATATAAACAATTAGGCGCACTTATGATTATATTATAAGAATCTCGCGTTTGATTGGCTTATTTCGTTATTAAGTAGACTACTCCGCAGCCGCTAAGGATAAATATTCCGTAACAAATGCGCATAAATTTGACTCGCAGCAGGGAAAAAGAATAAACAAGGCAATTAGTAGGCCAAAATTAACGCCATGCAATAATGAGCCACGTGGCGCATCATATGCTCGTGAGAAAAATGTATCGCGTGGGAATATCCGCCCAATTAAATCGTTCGCTTTTTTGTTTCATCGCTAAGACACTGATTGATTCCCTCTTTACAGGGTCATCCACCATCTCCGGCCCACGTCTCAAGGAATGGTTAATGGATCCACTTGCATCGCCGGACAGAAGGCTTTCCGCCCGCAAAAACCCGCGGAAAAAAACTGAGGCGGCCATTAAAAAAAATCTGGTGCTGGCGTTGCGTGAGGATCTACTAAAAGACGAACTTATGATCGTCTTGACTAGGAAAGCACATCAAGTCTTTGCCCCCGCATTGCCCTGGAATACATTTCTCTTCACCGGAGGCAGGGGCGCCGGTGGTGTGGGGCGGCCCGGGACGTCGTCGGCTGCGGTAGAATGGGTACGGCTCCGCCTGGGAGCGGGAGAAATCTCGAAGCGTCGTTGCCTCTATGCGCCACTACCATCCCGTGGCGCTGCGGTCGCTCGCATCTCCGCGCCCCCTGGTGTTCAGTCGTAAGCAGGCAGCCGGGGCGGGAGGATCGCGCTGCGTTAACCGCCGCTGTTTTTCTCTCCATTGTCGATTCCGGAGGAATTTTTTTTCTCCCCAGTGGTGGGTCTTACTTCGCGGGGAAGAGCGGTCCCGTCGCGGGTCAAGTGGGGGTGTTTTTCCTCCCGCTAACACTGGTGCGCGCCTTCCCGTTCGAAGTTTTCGGTGGTTGGAAAAATGGAGCAATTAAACCGGTTCCGCGATGGTGGAACTTGAGGCCCTTTTAGACCTAAACATCTACCGGTGATCTACTTCGTGTTGTTTCCTCGAAGTGCCCAATTTTTTTGTTTTTGATTTTCCATCTCTTTGGAGGATAGACGCATATTCTCTCTCCGCCGCATTTTTCCGTGTTATTTAAGTGGGTTACTTTTGTGTATTAACGAGTGCTTGCTCTTAAAAGTTCCTCGGGGACTGTTGGTGTTCCGAGCGGAACTTTGAGGCCGTCCCACCGGACCGAACGAACTACCAAGTGTGGAGTGATTCCTGGAGAAAGTGTTGGTTGATACGTACAAGACTCCGGAGTTTTAGTCATTCCTCCCCGTGAGGAGAATAATTTCACTGTGAATTCTCTCACCATTGCGTGTGAATAGCTTCGCGTTAGGAGATATAGTGTCTTACTGTAGTTGAAGGAATATACCATCTTTCGCCACAACTTTACCCATACCCAAAGCTTTTAAACACCCGCTCTCGCTGAGAAGAACGGAAAATTTATTTCACGCATTTAAGCTAAAGCCACCCAAAACTTTCCTTCATTTCCTCACACAACCGAAATCACGGTTGGCTCACCAAGGCACTGCAAATAATGAAGAGCGAAATTCACATTTCTACAATATCGCGAATAAAGTCAACTTTTCTCCGCTGAGTTACGGGGAGATGAGCTGTGGTTAACTTTTGGATACATCTTCGAGGCGAAGTGGTGTTTCTGACGCCTCTATCACGGTGGCAACTAAAGGGTTAGCGAGCCGGGATCCAGCCAAGGAAAGCGGAGTCCCCTCGAAGGTCGCCGCGAATCAAGACAAGCACTCTGCGAAGGAACCGCTGCGGTGGCGGAGTGGATTCGAATTTGCTAGCGGTGCGCTGGCGAATTCCCAGGTTTATTAGGGAAGTCAGCGACCGAGCTGAATTTTACCTGTGGGGAAAGGGAGCCCCTACACGTTGGGTTTATTTCCTTGCGGAATTAAGCGTTGGCTTAATTGCTTGACGCCCGAAGAGGAGTCAAAGTGATCCCCCATTTGACGCCTCTTGAAGCCTTCTGGTCTGACCGCGACCCTTGTGCATTAAACAAACTTCGAGCAGCGGTAATTTTGGAGAACACCCTCTGATCTACGACCCCATTCTGGAAATAGTATTGTGGTGCAAGTTTGGTGCTTAACTCAGTGAAGATCTGTGCTACCACTCTGTCGCAAATCTCATTTCCCAAAGCTGATTTTCCTCGCTCGGAAGTGATTTCCTGGAAGTTCCTACCAGTAGAGAGGATACGTAACCTTCTTCGTTTGATTTATAATAGAAGAGGTTTACACCCGGAATTCGGTGTCCCGCTCATCGAAGCTCTCGGGGGATAGGATTCGTTTATTCCGGAGGAAGCAATTTGGAAGAAGGAGACCTGTCCATTCTGTTTGCCCAAGCCCTCGAACTGTTCCCTTTTTTACCGCCGGCATTTGGATTGTCGAGCACCCTTGCGTTCGCTCGACCCTCTCCGAAGCTCGTCCGTTTGTCCATCCGCGCCTCACCAACGTTTCCCCAACGCACGAGAGAGCCTCTTGAATTTTTTCGGTGCGTTCCCTAGTGTTACCCCACCGCAGAGATCAACACCAGAAGAATTACGCCCCCATTTTCTCCACTCGCGGAATTAAAAAGCGAGGCTTCAAAAGGGAAATGGATTAACTCTGACGGGGAATCCTCCTTCTCTTCCTCCCTGACCCGTAACCTTTGCCGTTCGCGAAACGTAAATTTTTCCCCGATTCTCCATCGATACCCTGTGGTCAGCGGAAATCGATATCCTCTAAAACGGTGGGAATAACTCATCCGGGAATAAGTGGAGGTTCTCCCTTAAAGGATGTAAGCGGGGGAATTGCAAAGCGGAGGTGTTTGAGTCCTTCTGGTGCTTGAGGAAGACAGCTACTGAGGACTGTTTGGTAACTCGTGCGCCTTTTAATGTTTCCGAGAGATGAACAATGGGTGGTTCGAAAAGAGTGAATCGAGTCGTGGCGATGGCTTTGGATTCGGATGCTGGTCGCTGGAGACAGCCGACTTCGACGGGCACACGGAGTGTTAAACGTCCGAGGTGCCACTGGTCTCTGCTGCCTTCGCTTAGGATCTCCGTGGCACTGCTGATCGCCGCCTGCGGATCCCCAGCGCTAGGAAATGCGGACGCATCAGCTATCGGTGAGTGCAGAATTTTCGTACTCCGCTCGAAAAATATCGCACGACGAAGTACCGGTGAACATAATTTAGAGGTAGAGGAACTTATCTATTATCCCCATTAGGTTCTCCATAATTCACCGTACTTGACCGTGTTTAAGGATTATATCTAGGCAGAGGATGTTTCATTTCGTGCTTGGTAGTCCTCGAATTTTATCCGAAAATTTAATAAAAAATAGTAATATACATGAATTTTTTGTATCAGCCGCATAAGGTACCCTTTACTTCACCGTAGTTAACCGTGATTTAGGCAGAGTATATTTAATTTCGTGCGTGATAGTTCTCGAATTTTAACTAAAATCAAAAGAAATTGGTAATATCGCTCGACAAGGTGCAGATGTATTTTTTGTGGTATTAGAGGAACTTGCATTTGTGTTAGCCACATAAGATATGCTAAAGGATTATATTTAAGCAAAATTTTTGGTAGACTTAGAGGAGTTTGTGATAGTTTAATAGGGGTCTCTTTTCTTCTCCGTACTTAACAGTGTTTAATAATTAGTTTTAGGCGGAGGATGTTTATTTCGAGATTAAAAGTTTTATTATTTTATCGGAATATTTTAAAATTAGTAATGTCCTACGATGCCGGTGTATTTTCCGTGGGTTAAGAGAAACTTGCGTGTGTGTTAGCCGCATAAAATACTCGCGGCCGTATTTAAAAACGTTAAAGGATCATTTCTACGCACAAGATGGTTTATTTAGTGTTTTATCGGTCTCGAATTCTATCAAAAAATTTGAAGAACTTGGTGTTAGCAATTATTGCGACGGCGTCAAAAGAACTTGATCGGGTATATTTCAACTTAGTGATTTCAATTTGTGATTCTCGAATACAGCGGAGAAACTTTTTCAAGAGAGATTTAGATTTCTCAGCCAAAAGATTTATATAATTTGAGTGTTTTTAAGAGAAATTTTGGCAAATTTATTCAAAAAAAGGCTTTATTTCAGTTTGTGATATTTTATTTTACTTAGTGATATTTCACTCAATGGTGCAATTAGAATATTTTTAGACAGTGGATGTTTCATTTCGTGATCGAATTTATCCGTACACTGAAGAATTGTTATGCTAATAATTAATGCAATAGCTATTGAAGCGTATCGGCATATTCGAACTTCATGATTTAAATTTGTGGTCCTAGTCTCAGCACTTACTCTCTTCTCTTAAGAAGATATTCCGGCAAAAAAGTATCCTAAAAATATGTTTATGAGAATCGGGTGAGAAAATCAGGTAGCATTGTATCGATTATTTAAGAAATTCAAGTTTGAGTCTTTCAATTATTTCTCTTAAATCTGAATTCCCTTGTACGGAGTTTTTAGCGAAATTTTTCGGAGAATTCAATTTTTATACGCGGAGAATTTAGTTGAACAAATATAAGCTTGATTGGTTTAAGAAGGAATGTTTCTTTTTGAACGCGAAAGTTGAAAAATGCGTCATTCTCGTTCGATTCGAAATTATATCAGAAGCGAATACGGCGTAGAAAAATATAACTCTATTGTTGGATATGCTTGATCTTGCTGATGCGAAAAACGCTTTGTTCTCTTAAAGACTGCTTATATGATTTTCATGCAGCCATTTCATTGGAAATCTATTTTCTCCACTTTCCGATAATCCTTGGTTCAATCCGCTTCAGCGGCTCAGCGCATTCAAAATCCACATCCGCAACTCAAGCTGTATTTATAAATAAAGTATAAAATAAAAGATTTTTTATACAAGCCTTACTTTACAACAGCTTCAGACTTACGTTGAACATTAAATCCCAGTTTTTTCGCGATTCGAGTTTACACTAAAATTTATTCTATGGCAAAATTAAGAAGACGGTAAAATCTGAGTTTTACATGATTTAAAAATAACACTTATTTACACCACGCTAATTCTATTAATGTTAAATGCTTGTATGTAAGGTTTCTCGTAAAGTGCATCAAATCCCTGTGAAGATGAAAACATGCATTGTAAAGGATTATTATTGCGTGGAGTTGAGATTGCTTTACGGATACTCGGCTATCGGAAGGATAAGTTGTCAAGGCGATAATTTTGAAACAGATTTAATTATTTCCACGTATGTATGAACCTGAGTGAGATATTTTTATGACGATTCAGACAGTAAGGGGTACTTTTTACGATTATCAGCAGATCTCTCCTTTGCGGAAGCCGGGGTAGGATTTGCTTTAACACAAAATTATTTTTATAAGAGGCAGTCCTCTTAATTTAGCTACCTATTTACACCCGATCGTATTTAGCGAGGAGGTTAATGATTCTAATCTGAAATAATGTTGAGAACTTAGTGGTTCATTTACTGTGACTGTAGGTTCGGTTATCCGATAACGATTCTCGAGTTCGTAGATTTACCCTATGCCGATGTAATCGGTGGTTTACGGAGTTGTAAATGTTCTGCAGTTAGTCCATTGAGGTCTACGTATTCCTTTTACATCCACTTTTTTCACGATACTTAAAACGATCGAATATATGGCAATTTCGCTGTAATACAAATACCGTGATCACCTAATATGGTACATATTTCCTTAGAAACATCTACGATAATTGTGCACCGCATGGCTTGTTAGAGTTAAAACTTTATTGCGTTCGTGTATCATCTCATATTATATTGGTTTAAGCAACTCACCGGTGATATTTACGTGTTGAGCGATTCTATTGCTACCAACATATCAACTGTCAAATATTTGAATCTGATTTGTAAGAGACTTCGGTTAAATTCTACGAATTTCTCATATCTTAAAGGTTTTAGTATAAAGTTACGGAACATTCTTTGGTTATCGTAGGAGGATTTTGTGGAATGATTTGAGTTCGTGCGAGTTTAATGCGTGAAGAATCAAAATGGCTCTAAATGCTATCATACGGAATATATGTGTTTGGTTACATCAAAGTGTGGATGATGCATCGTGCTATTTTTGAGTGGCATTAGTTTATATTATGATCTCATTCGGTACTTTATTCTGGTGTATTTTCATGGTCCTCGCGCAAAATAAGCATCTGAATGCTATCCAGCTTGATATTTTTGAATTATTTAAAATCAGGAATTATATTCTACGTAATGGTCGCTTAAAGAACACAAAAGGGGACAAAGCAATTTGTTTTTCGAATAAAAATTCCCCACATTTAAAGGATATTTTTATAAACTTTTTTCGCCAAACGAAGTGGCCCTTTGGGGAGCGAATAGTTTCCAGGTCATTTAGAGCAAAAATCAACCGAATACCGACCTCCATTCAAAGACTTTGCGCAACTTTTTCGGTCGGAAGTACACCGTGGCAAAACCCAAAGGGAAATGTACATAATTCCAGGATGGCGTAGAGAAGAGAGAATTTTTTACTTGCCATTAAAATCAACACAGGCCAACGTCCACTACTCGGCACATAAAAACCCCGAACCGGCCCTTTTGCCAGCCCGTGATCGAACTCGCATTAATATGCCCAAAATAAATAAACCGAGCCTAGGATATTCTTACAAAAGCTCTCGCCATCGGGCGGGGATTTTATTTCCGCTTTGACCGCCCGCGATAGCCGCATAATCCCGAGGAAATTAGCGGAACACTTTTCGAAATGGCCGTCATATGTATAAATGTAGCAAATTTTATTTTCAAAGCACATGCGGGGGATTCTGATGAATTTTTTAAGCGTCCTAGGCGAAACAAATGGGTCCGTGGGAGTTAATTCCATTCCGCGGACAGGAAACGTCAATTTGGCAGTCGGCGGAGGCTGGAATTACGGAGCCGTGCGAGAGCGGCGGATGGTGCGGCAGTGCCGACGGCACCCGAGGTCGGTTGCGAAAGAGCGGGGTCCCCGTCCACAGGGCACCGCGCTCTACATGGGCGTAGCTATTCGTTGCCGGATCTGAAATAGGGAACGATTTGTTTTACGAGGTTTTAACGCGTTTACAGCGAAAGCTAGTACTGCGATTGGAGTCCTTTGAAGTCCGGTGACAAAGGTTGAATGCTCTTGCTGCGATGTAGGATCTTTCTCTGGTGTAATCGTTGTTGTTGATTGCTGTGGAACTATATCGTAGTGCTGTCCGATGGCTAGGTTATTGCCTGATTTGAATGTGTTAATTTATATTTATTGTAAACCAATGTATTTCTCAATTACGCTGTGGAGTGCTTTGTACTTTTAGTTTTTGAAATGGTAGTATTTGGATAAAGGGTTTGGTAAACTACTAGGAAGGGAATGATGCAGCTCTTTGAATTGGGATATTTGAATTTTGAAGTACATGAACCTATCGAAAAGTAGAACATACATGTATATATGTTGTTTTTTAGATTCGTAGTGTTTTGGAATGATAGGTCTTCTTACCGAAACCTTTGTTTCAAGTGCAAATCAGGTTTTTAGTGAACAGGGTTTTGTTTGTACCTCTTTCTCCTGTTTTTCTAGATTTCTCTCTTGGTATTTCTCTGAGATTAGATGTTTGTTCTGGCAATATAAATAAATATAATCAATAATAATGCATTTTTAACATGAGAATACACGACTTACGAGATATTCAACTTAAATTAACGTATATTAAAAGTGAAATTTGGGTATCCGAGAAGGAATATTCATCTAGGGATGCCACTACTCAAATAAAACACGTTTTAATGGTGAATTCTAAATAAATACATCTTCTAGTAAGTGATAAATTGTATCTAAGTTACGAAATTGGATGTGGTTCAAAGTATCCGCATTGCTTATTTTGCCTTATTTATCATATTATAAATATATGGATCATTTGAAGTGCGGAAACAAAGGTGGATAAGCTCGCATCGGCTGGCGTATTCAAAGCTGGGCTTAATTCAGCTTACAATTGCATGGGGAACCAATTTGACCCTATTCATCCACATCTTGATGAGTTTAAATATCGTGGAATTTTTGTGCTAGGTTTCCCGTGTAGAAACCAGGTTTACGATTGGATTTGCGAATAATTTCCCGTTCGCTACTCGAAACTTCGCCTTGCGAATTAAGTGCCTTTATTTCCAAATTCAGCCAGTAAGTTGTGTTTTGCTCGAAATCCAGTCGTTTTCGATTCGGCGAAATTCGAATTCCAACTTCGTAAGCGATGAAGTTATGAGGTGACTCGACGTCATGAAAGGTGTATCAGCTTACTTTGTCTTTTGAGCTTTCCCCGTTACTTTTACTTTTTTTCGCTTTATCGTTCAAGCGTAAGAGGCGTTTCAGAGTCATAATTGAGAATGTGTATGCATTGCTGAAGTGAAAGGATGAAATTTTTCCACCGAAAATCAACGTTTTAATCGAGTTTAATTGGATTTTAAAATAAGATACATGAGAGGAAAGTGAGGGAGTACTTAAAATTTAAGTACCTTAATTCTTTCTAAGCCCAAGGGAAATTTATAATGCGACTGGAGGAGCTGTGAGCGTATGACTTTGTGCAAAGGTGAATTTTTTTCATCATTCAAAGGAGTCGAGATACAAATTTATTTTTTTTTAATTAGTAAAATAGCACGCAATTCCGTTCGATAAGATACGTATGTCAATTACGTCGTTGATTCATTTTTATGCGCCGAAGAAATTATTTTATGAATATCACTTGTAGATACTCAACTTATGAATCAAAAAGGGAGGATTTTTTCTGTTTTTTTTTTAATTTTCGAAAATCACCGGTTTCCTCTACCTAAACGCATGGCAAGTGCTCTTTTGCGCGAAGCATTTTAATTTTGCACGAATCCCTTTCCGCATGCGAGAAAAAAATGGGCGACTCCGCGGGTTATTCATCGGTAAAGTATTTCCGCCATTCCCTTTATTCCCGATATAATTTTCAGCGCGGAACGAATTAGTATTTCTCCGTCGCGAGTAACGGAAAATGAGTCGCCATCAAGTACTTCAGAAAAATAAACACGCGATAAAAATCGCACGGCAAAAATTCCGTCCGGTTTTTCAGCAGGTCTTTGCGATCCGCGAGCAAAAAGATCTCGGGTTAATCTTTATTAAGGTTAGTCGAAATCCAATTTACCGGAATGTAGCTGCCGTAATATTCCCCTTTGTCATTTCGTGTTCCGCGGAGATTTATACGTGGCGCGATTGGAAACGTGACGGTCAGTATTTCATATGGGAAGCGATCCAAAAAAGGATTCGAAACGATTTTTTTCGTCGCCGCGGGAATAGAAAATCCCTCGATCCATTCCTGCGATATCACTCCTTTTATTAAAGTATTCAATCGCGGGAAATGGCGCCGCTCGCGGGAACCGGCGGAATTGTTACTCATTAACCGATAAAACGCGGGAAACGTGTCGGCCTATTTTTTTGCGAGGGTTGCGAAATTCAGCTACGTAAATTTCGGGAATGGTTAGAGCCGGGTTTTATGACGAGGAGATTTTTCAATATCGAGAAATTTGCTCCGATTTTGTATTAATGTGTTCGAATGCTAACACCTACATACATATTAAAGTACTGCAAATCGCATTTCGAGTGGCTGGGGGTATGGACTTATCACGATCCATATTTTGACAAATGTGACGACGTATATTTATCTGACGTATGCATTTTTGTATATTATAATGGTGAAATATTGAAAAACTGGTCAATATCTTCATTTTTCCAAGATTAGAGTATTGTTAAATAGTTAAAATAATTCGATAGCCCGAACGTTTGGGGTAGCAGGCGATCCAAAAGAAGCTAAAATCCTGTATTAGCATTCTGACTAATTATTTTTTCTCGATGACAGTTATTTTCCCTCTTTTTGGATTTTTTCGGTGGTTATAATTATCCTAATTTGGTTGTTTGTGAGGTAAATATAAAATTAATATAGATAAAATTACGTAAATAAAATAAAATTTGATTTAGGGGATCGTAATTAGGAAATTTTGTTTCTTTCGTGTTATCTATGAATCAGACAGATATATACTCGTACTCGAATGAAAAACACCGACTCTCTTCTACTATCCAATGTATGTATGTCGAATTCCCATTCCATAAATACATTTTCCTGATCTCTTCAGTGCTATCCATAGGAGAAACAGGAGCAAAACATGGTGACATTTCTCGGAATCATGCCCGGGTCTACCTCTTTTCGGGCAGGTCTTCAAAATACTACCATTAAATGTCAATCAGAATGCCTGTTTGAAAAGTATAATACCAGAGTTCGGGTTCCTGCCATTTAATAATAATTTTTCGCATTTCTCTCTTAAATTAAATTCGTAACGTTTTTAAGTCACGTAGCTTTACGTACAAAAATATTACCTTTCGATGCTCCCTTTTCCAGGATAGTTTATACTGTTTTGTGATAATTTTTGTTAAAACTTGCCTGTATTACAACGTTAGAATTTCAACAAAAATTCAAGCTTTGCAAATTTGAATAAAAAGTATATAAGTATATATATACAAAGTACCGCAATGTATAAGAAAACAAGAAATTTATCACGTGAAGAAGTTTCACCTTATTCGTATCGACCCTCGAAATTGTATTTTCTGATAAAAACCATGCTTCTCTTAATCGTATTACGACCATCGCTGGTGACATTAGCAGGTTTTGCTGGTGGCCATTATGCGTAAGAGAGAGAGAGATCCCCAGTGAGGCTGGGCATAAATTACTCGGAATCAAGGAAACACGGAAAGTGGTCCTCACAAAAGTGTGATTTAAGCCTTGTACGTGACTGTATCCGCCGTTCGATTTTGGACCGTAAATTATAGTTCGAAGTGCAGTTTCTCGGTGTGGGGAGATTGTTTTTTACGCCGTTCGCCCCGAAGCTTGCGCCCGCAAAAAGGCCCTGCCATTCCCGGTTCCGAATTGAGCTCCGCCGGGGCAGTTATTCATATCCAAGTGTCGCGAAAAAGGGAGTTAGGAATCGGGGCACTATTGACAGTTTTTACTTGGCTGCTCTCTCTGTTTTTTGTTCTGCCACCTCTAATCTATATCTAATCCTGTCTATCAAGTTCGGATATGGGTCCATTTATCTGCGAGTGTTATTCAAACGGACGTCTCAGTTGCACGGTTTTTATTTTTGTGCAGGATTAAGGGAATGTTTTTTTTAAATTTAATATCGTTCCAGTCTTGTTGAAAACTGTGATTGTATTAGAGTATTGAGTGCAAATAATGACACTCGTTCTTTTTTATACATATTGATCTATGTGAAAATTTTTATTCATAGGTTTATTATGCTGCGTATGATTGTTTTTTTTTATTGCTGATAGTATTTTGACTAAGAGAGAAAAGTAAGGAACGATGAGATACATTAGGATTGAGGCTCCTACCTACTTTTAAGTTATTTACTCAGGCGATTGAAATAGTTCACAAATTTTGGACTCTAGCTATCGTTTAGTATGGTTGTAAAATATATTCAAATTCAGGCTTGTACTTTCTTTAAACTTGGCTAGTCCTACTATGTTTAAATCGGACTTACGAATGGAATTATTAGCAACACTTCTAACGGAATTCGGTGAAAAAATTTACATCCAAGCTTTTAGGTTACGGTAATGAGAAATAGTATCACTGAATGTGCAACTTACCATCAATTTATCGGGGCCTAACTCGGTAAATTGTATTCTATAATATGTTGTCTTTTGGCGGGGTGTGACAGTCATCCATAGTTAATTGATTTCTTCTCTTCCTCAGATTGTTTTGCTTGCAATTGATAGCACTATCATTGTAGTGATTTCCAAGCCTATATACATCAACGTAGTTAAACGTTCTCTAACTCCATTGCTTGTAAATTCTTTCTTTATCGAAAAATCTAGAATATGTCGCTAGCGGTTCTATTTTGTCTTCTCCGTTTCGTTAAACTTTTAGTCGCTATTTCCTATTTTCTTTCTCTGAAATTTTCATTATTAGAGCCTAGAGGTTTTTCGTGAAAGTTTTGTCGTCCGATTTGTTTGCAAAGGTAATTATTTCCTTACAAATGTCCTATTGTCGATGAAGTAATTCTTATTAGCTCATCGTTAAATCACTTAGATTATGTGGGTTTCATCTATAATACCTCTTAACTCTATATCCTATATAGCCTTTATATATTAAGTTTTTATTTGAAAAAATAGAACGAAATTGATATGCTGAAGCATGACTTCGTGGAATGGAATAGACATTTCAAAAAATGAAAAAACTTGGTATCTTAAGGTATCGAAGTTACTTAATTGATGTTAAATTAATACAATCACCGTCAAATACTTCATCGTTTATTTTGACTACAAAAAGCTATTGAGACATCACAATTAAACGTTAAGGCATTACTTACAATGTTATAATATCACCTTCGTCTTCGATATCGCACCACATCTTCTGCCTACTATTTGAATATGGGCTGAATTTGCTCTTGCTCGTTGGTACAAAAACCGCTAAGAGAGAGCGCTAGTGGCGGCAGATGCTCGTTCAAGTCAGTTACCCAAGGAAGTGCTCACTTATGACGGATTCACAAATTCACTTCTTTTGCCTAGCTCTTTTCTAGTACTAAATGGTTGAACCTTGGCAATTTTTTCCCTATAATTGTTCCTATTAGATTTTAATTCTGTTTTTTCAAATAGAAAACTCCAGTTTTATTTTGTAATTTATGATTTTATAAATCGTGAAAAAAAAACATTTTGATATTTTCATTTGTAATGTATCAGGAAATGCAGATTATGGATTTTACAGCTTGGAATTATTAATTGAATCAAATTTTCGTTAGTTACTATATGCGGTAAACACTTACATTGATTTGTTAGTACTTTTCTCGTAATTGCAACGTGAAGCATTATAAGGTGAAATGTTAAAACAAGTTTTACGTGTAACTTAATCACAGAAAATGTTTATTATTAATTATTACTTGGTTTATGGCCATAATTTCAACTCCTTGGATCATCATCTGTAATATATATTCGTATTATATACATTTTCTGTGTTCAAGGTATAAGTCCAATTTATTTTATTATTCTTCCTGATGGAAACCTACCACAAGGTTGAAGCTAAATTATTAACGTGGATGGTTAAGGCCTTCACTTGTTGAAAGATCGTTGTAAAAATAAAAAGAATAATAGATAGTATTAGTATAGTAGAATATATATGTATAGTAGCATAGTGTTTTGTGGTTTTGTATAAATTTAAAAAATAGATCTATTATTCTTTTAATTTCTTTTGAATTATTAGATTCATTAATTAGAAAGGTTAGCCGCTTGTATAATGTATTATACTCCTAGTATGCAGTGAAAGGTTTCGAGGAGAAAATGGTATTCATGTTGATTTAATTTCATCTCTGTTTTTAGCGAAAGGCTTTACCTTCTTCGCCACTACGTTGTTTTCTTTTGTGACGGGAAGTGCAAGTGATTACAAAGGAGTTGAAGTGGTGTGTGACGAGCCGCTCAAGAAGAGTAAATGATATTTGGAGAGAAGGATAAGTGGATAGTGAATTGTTTGCTCCAAGGCGGTAGATTTCTCAGTCGATGAGAAAGCGGTGTTTTAATAGTGTGTTTCTAGTGTTTACTGATACGAAGTGATTCTCAGAGTGCACGCGGTCGGAAAGTGCGCGTTTCTGTTGTGTTAAGTCGTGATTGAAGAAGGGAGTCTTACGTGATTATTTTTCTCCTAGTGCTGAGGATGTATATCAAGTAGATGAGTAATGAAGGTGCTTCTGGAGTTAACCTTTATTGCTACGATATGAAATGTTTTTCCGTTGAAGGTCTATTGTTAAGCGAATGGAGATATAACAGTGAAGTATAATTTTTCGAATTAGGAGTGGATATTAAAATTCTTTTGTATGGGGGTTACCATAAAAAATTGCGTTTATGATTTAGTTGTAGTAGGGAATTTTTTATGGATATTATTGATGGATTTTATGTAGTCAAGAGTGAGTGTGTAGAAAAGATTTTAATAGTATGGTCTGAGGTAGTTATTCTTAATGCTTTACCATGTCGAAATCACTGTCTGAATTTCTGTATTGCAAATTCAGAGACCAGTCGAATCAAATTTGTAAGGACCGAACTTTGTCATATCCCTTTGAATGCTCCCATGTAAAAATGGACCTTTCTTTGTTTAAAGGCAGACGATCTAACTTATATTTCAGGAAAACGAATATCTGGAAAATTGAAGTTTTCTCATTACTTAGGCCAAAATAAGAGCACGTGCTCCGAAAAAATGTTTTTATATATAATGTGCAGCATAATTTGATAGCGGTAACCATTATTTGGTTTTCGAGATGTAAATTTATTGCCCGCTGAAAGGGGAAACATTTCCATTTAAATATTTTGAATTTAGAATCAACCAACAAACATTTAAAAATTTTAGATTTAAATTAAAAAAATCAAAAGATGTAATATATATTGGTAGGGCATAAAAGGGCAGTATTCAATCTTTCCCAGAATCCTCCATTTCTATTACTCTCCCGCTGGCCTTTCCCACAACTGCAAATCTGGAGAGGCAATCGTCCTTATTGCGGCACCTCCTTTTTAACCGCACCTAACTGCACATGTATGCACTGCTTTTGTCCTCCCTCCGCAGTTAAGTGATACCTCAGAGTGAGACATTTCAGAGTACGACAACTCAGATATTGACAAATAATCGGAGCAGACAACTCAAAAGGTGATAGCTCGTTGCGCGATTTATTTATTATTTAATGTATTATTTGTAACTTATTAATTAGCTTAATCAGTTATCGGCAAAATGGCTACCACACAATTGCTTTATGGTTGAAAATTTGATATCGTTTCAATTTTCATAGCGATCTGTTGTTCACACAGTGAACTGTCGACATGTCAGCAGTCACACGGTGAGTTGTCGGGTCCGATGAGTTGTCGCACTCTGAGTTGTCGCACTCTGAGTTGTCGCACTCTGAGTTGTCGAGTCATTGGAGTTGGAGGGAGAGGGAATGTAGAAGGAGCATCCGCTCCTTCTACATTCCCTCTCCCTCCAACTTGGTGAAGAAGCCCCGATTCGTTCCCATGTCCACAAAAGCATTTTTAATCTCTTTATCATGCATAGCCTCACGTAGGGACAAATCGTTTCCTCAGTGTACTAGTGGTCGACTGCTGAATCTGCCCCCGGGGGCCGGCGATGTCGAGCCTGACCTATACAAGGCTCTGTACCATCCTCTCTCCGGCTAGTGCCTATGCGTAGGGAATATTAATTCGCCGGGTGTTTTAGCGGGATAGTCGGTATGTCGCGGTCTAGCCGTTCATGAAATTATTCAGATAGGGTAAAAATAGACGCGGGAGGCGTCGTAGGATGTTATCCATTGTCGGGACTGAGGTTTGCAGCGATGGTATGCGCTGATTGTTCTAAGACTTGATTATGATTCCTAATAGAGGGGATATGTGCCCGTGTCGTGGATAATTTGCGAGGGATGCGTTAGGATCCATCGTGCATTCTTGGAGTAACTTTCTGCACGTATGGGTGCTGTTTTAGATGTTGCGGTGAGGATTTTGTTAAAAGTGCGTGTTTAAGGATTTTGGACAGCCCTGTTATGCCTTCTTTGTGATACAATTTGCGGAAAAGTTGGAAAGTTAGTTCTTGCTTCTTCTATATTCCTAGTTTAAAACAAAGTCTAATATTGGAATTTAAAAACTAATTTCAAATTTTCTGTCTGTACGCCTTTAGTAAGGAAGGATGTGATGGTACAATTATGCATATTAGATCAGTTTAAATGTAAAATATTCTTATTTATTCATAAATTATTTTGATTTAATATGATTTTGCTCTCCATTCTCCATTGCCTAAATCAGTCATAGAATACTCTCTCAATGGGCTCCCTTTCATCTCATGAATTATTGCAAACCAGCGTAAATTCTGTGATCATGTTGCTGATACAACTATCTCACTAGCACTAGAAATGTAATTACCTTAAGGTTCTGAAGGTAATCAAGTTTATTATGGTTAAAAAGTAGGTGAAAGGATGATTTTTGAGGTCTTCGGTATATTTTCCAGAGTCTTCAGTTCATTGATAATACTGATCGAGTTGCATTGAAAGAGTTGACCATTAGAAAATAATTATATTTTTGTTTGTCTTCTGTTGCATACAAATTAAATGTCTATGTTCCGTACATTCATAAAATACGAAATGCAGCGATTGTGCATTGATGTTAAGTTCTCCAGGTATATTTATTGTTGAGAAGTAACGCTAAAACATAGTTAATTCCGACGTTTTTGCCTGAAAAGAGCGATTACCATCACTTTGATTTCTACTCGTTAATTTCAGTTCATGTTCTGGAATTCATTCAACGTTAGTTTGAGACGATGACAAATATAAATGAAATATTAAAATCTTTCAATGATGCCCCAATGCTTTTCAAGGAATATTCGAGGGAACGCCAATGACGAAAGCTTTGAGTTCCTCTTGATCATCGAAATACATTCATCCATCTTCTGTTCGAGTGGAATTCCATTGCAAATCATTTCTTTCGGTCTTCCTTTAAACCTTAATTCTTTTGACAGTTTTTTGATTGAATAGATATAGGGAAAATTAATTGATATTTTCAAATTCCAGTTCATTATTATTCAATGTCTCTTAGAATCTATCTACTCGTTGAAAGTCGAAAAAAAATTGATTTAGATTAAAAATTTAATTAAAATTTTGATTGAATTATTGATTTTATGGGAAAAATAATTCACTAAAATAAATTTCGGAATTTAATTCGATATTTTCACTAGCACTAATCGATATTTTGGAATTCTCTCCGTTACAATGTAAGTTAATAAAGCCATTATACTATATAATTGAAATGTTGCTTTAATGATTCTTAATCAATTAATTTTCCAAAGTGTGTCTAGAAGTTTGTTTTCATCGGTATATTGGTCCTTTTCTGATAAGAACAAAGTTTAGCTTCATTTATTGGTATTTATTTAAGATATTCAAGTTAAATTGATGAATTCCATGTAATCAGTTTTTAAATTTTTATCCTAAATTAACCGAAATGATTAAACCACTGCACATCAATGCATAGATATATCATTGCAAAAGATAGATTAATCATTTTCTGATAATAGTAAGGATCGGCTTCATTTATATCCACGCTCAATTGAAATCCATCTCAATATTTCTTAATCGCAAAACTAATCATAACAGTAAAACCATTGCAATTCACGAAAAAGTTCTCCTTGATAACGGATATTATGTTCGTTTTCGAAATGTTAGTACTCGGATGAAGGCTGTATGATGAAGAAGGATAAAGATTAGCATCGAAACTATTAATTTCTTCCGATATTTCCATTAAATCCGGAATTCATCATCGAACCGGCTGGAAATGAAGTTCCCCTGCTCCGACGTCATTAATATTTGACGGGAAGGGGTGGAATCATCCCGGAAGCATAATTAATCAAGCGAGGCTCCTCTTGATATTTAATTCACTCCCCGACGTTTCCTGTCGCGGCTTCGGCGCCTCTCAATCGATTCCCGCACCCTTTCGCCGAAACCGCTGCGCATTCGGAATTTTCATCTCGGAAATAAGTAATCTCTTTCGGAAAATTAAGCGCGGGAGCCCGACGTTCAAACAGCCATTCCCCGTCTTTTGTCGCCGTCTGTTACCGCGACCCAGTCTTCCTTCTAACTCGGCTAAGTCCTAATCTCGACGTCAAAGATATGACGCGCCTTCATTAACGTGACGCGCGCCGCTTCCAACGTGTGATTAGCCTCACCGTGGTGCAGTGCCGCGGGGTGTTTGAACTCCGTTCGGATCCTATGTCTAAGCGCGTGTGTAGTAGGCTGAGCTGTAATACTGTCTTGGATGAAAAATAGTCGGAAAAGCTAAAGTATTGAAGTTTAAAGGAAAATACAGTGGTACCTCGAGATACGAGTTTAATTCGTTCCAGAACCGAGCTCGTAAGTCAATCGGCTCGTATCTCAAACGAATTTCTCCCATTTAAAATAACTGAATTCGATTTAATCCGTTCCGGACCTATGAAAAATCCCCAAACCATTGTAAATTATGAATAAAAATATGTTTTTAAATATCAAATAAACATGTATAATTAACAAATACATAACAAAATATGAAATAAAGAAATAAAAGAGTTATTTAGCATAATAGTCTTACTTTGGAGACAGACGAATGCGGCTAACGAAGGTGAACGGCGAGGAGGGGGGAAGGGATGCAGGCACTCTAGACACGTACGTAAACGGCGCTTTTTCAGAACTTAAAACTATTTTCGTAACTTTAAAACTAAAACTACACTTTCCTTATTTCAAATGAAAGAAAAAACTTAAAACAATGCACTTAACTTAAACTAAGCTTAACATTTACGTAACTTTAATTATCACTTGTTTTTGCCTTCTTGGCTGCACTTGGCTTGGAAACACGGCTCGTATCTTGAACGAAATTATGGCCCGAGCTCCGGCTCGTATCTCAAAAAACTCGTATGTTAGGCTGCTCGTATCTCGAGGTACTACCACTGTAGAGCTAAGTTAGCGATCAAGGATGATGTGGAAAAAGAAGCATAAGTGGTTCGGTTCTCGGTTCAAATTGAATAAGATAGATTCGGTTTAGAGGTTTAGAAATCCTCTTTCTGTCATTGATAGCGTTCTGTATCGCGTTGTTATCGATTCAATCAAAGAAACTGCATCGGAAATGTACTGACGTTTCTTTAGCTATCTCATCATCTTCAGTGGTGGAATACATTCACAGAAATTAACGACCGAGGGTTGCAATTAGAATAATGTCATGTTTAGTTCCTAAAATTATCAACTTGTAGATGCCTTAAATTTAAGGAGAATTTTTGTGCATTTTTGGCCGATTTTGATAAGGCTTTATTTGAGTTCGATGACCAACACTAATGAGTATGTTAAGTTTGACTGGAAAGATAAATAAATTATTTTCTTTAGATCTTAAGAAATGATTTTCGATTCCAAATTCGAATTATGTCGATGAAATATATTGTGGAATTCTGCGCTGCAAAATACCCATCGACTCACGCATTTTACTACAAGATCTCATGAGGTAGCTTCCGTACAGTCCTTTACGAAGTTGAAAACGGCAGGGAATATAGATAGAATGAATATAGCTCCTCTATCTATCTATAAGAGTCAATAGCATAGAAAATATTTGTAACAATGAACGGATTCGTGTCCTGTTTTTAAATGCTTAATAAAGATGTTCAAGTGTTTGGTTTTCCATACTGTACAAATTCCGGCTGTACCGCAATTTTGCTGGGGATACATCATGTACGCTACCAATCTCCTAGGCTAGAGAGATTTTAATTTAACATTGTGCTTCAAAAGATACGGATTTGGGTAATAATTTGCTATTCTTTACTTTCCATGAATTCCCTTATTCGCTGTTTATAGTGGAATTAGTAATACTTTTGCACGGAAGATGGCAGGCACCGTTTTATCTAATTTTCTTGATATTTTTGCTTTGTCGTAGATAATAGACTGCAGTACGGAAGCCTACCATACGGATTTATTTTATATCTTTTCGGAAAGGAATTCTACTTTGAAGCTCGCTTCATTGATAATGGAAATCGGTTTTCAGTAAAAATATTAAATCATCATAAATTCCACCGAGATAAAGAGGAATAAAAAATTATAAATAATGTTTTTATTGGCTAAAATTTGAATTCTAAGCATAATTTGCAAGAATTTTAAGTGCGGTGTCATTGATGACTGATCCTTCCAATTGAGATAAATTTTAAGAACTTATTGTTAGTCTACGTATTTCAGAGTAGAAAAGGACCATTTTAGGTTAATTTAAGAAGTAAATTCGGTTTGATAGGGGATGTCATGTGTTGACAATACGAGTGGTTACAGTAAGGTTGTGGGGTAATCTAAAGTTATTATCAATAATATTCTCGTAATAACAGTCCTAGTATTCCACGACCATCATTAGAAGTAGCGAGTAATAGGTTTTTCAAGTTATTTTTGAGTAAATTTCAACGAAAATTATCCTCCGGTGGGGTTTCATCTATTATGATTCCAAACCTTGTGTAACACAATACTCGCCTCATATGTAAACGTGGTGGTATTCATCGCATGGCATTGTTTTAATGTTATTTCATTTCATAGGAAAAAATAAGAATTGGACACTGAATACGAATATAAATGTGAATCGTATTTTTCATTCATCACAAAAATTGAATAAAATGAATTTTCCGCTATTGATTGGGTATCAGTTCTTTATAAAATAACAATGAAGATCTATAAGTAAAATCTATATTGTTCCCACAGCTATAAATTCCAGTTTTTTCGAGCGAACGTTGTTGAAAAAAAATGTAGTTGAAATTTACATTAATATTCAATATAACAAATTTAGTCAAATTAAATACTTCTTGCGTAAATTCAAACTAGTGTAGTTGAAATTTAAATTGATGTAGGATATAACAAATGTAGTTGAATTGAATGCTTCTCACATGAATTTACAGTTTAAGGAATAAAAGACCAACAGATGTATTTATCCGGGGAGAATTTTTATCGCGATTGGGATCCGGCTTCAAATGAGGTCTCAAAGATAAAAACCGCTCGAAAACGGAAATCTGCAGATGTGCCATAAATCTGGCCTCTCGATGTACGAAACCTGCAGCGCAAATCGCGCGAAAAAGTAGCGTCCGATCCGCCATAAAGGAAATCAAATCTGTTTATTTGCGTTGCTTGGAAGCCGCCGAGATTTCTGTTGCATCCGGGCGCTCACATATTTTTGAGAATTTTCCCCGGAACCCTGTCCATTTTTTCCCCCTTTCGAAAGGACCTCTGTTTTTTCTGCCATTCTCCCGATAGGTCATCCTCTCCCGAGCCCCTGGTAATCAAACAGCGCGGCATTTGTTCCAAAATCAACACTTCGCATGTATATAAATCCGGGTTTGTTTTTCCCTATCTTTTCTCGGGACCGTTTCGGCCGGATCCCGCGAGGGAGCGAAGGCGCCACTGTCGGAGGCCGGGAAGGAAATTTTTGCAATCATCGCGATATATCCCTTCCCATCTCAGGGCCTCGTCTCTCTCAGGGCCGACGATATCCTCCGCCATTTCTCGGGCATGTCTTATCCTTCCATTTGGCGCTTATTTTTCGTGTGGGCTGTCGCTCCATCTTGTTTCGAGATGGCATTTTCGTTTACTCTGCTCTCTCCTTGGACTGAAGCGCAAATTGGGTTTCAAACCTGTTCTCTGTTCCCATCCTTGAGATTTCTGATTGTTTTCTGCGTTGAGCTAATTACTGTTTAAATTCATCGATTACACTCTACTTTATATGGCATGATTGTTTTATGTCCAGTCAACTAACTAACTATCCAACCCACTCGTTTATTTCCCTTACCTAGTTGGATATTTATTCATTAAAAAAGCATCTTACTTCAATAGTTTGATGCTAAATAACTCAAAAATAGTAGAGAATCCAACCCACTCGTTCATTTCCCTTACCTAGTTAGATATTTATTCATTAAAGAAGCATCTTACTTCAATAGTTTGATGCTAAATAACTCAAAAATAGTAGAGAAAGTGTATTTTTTAAATCATCAACTTGTTCGAAATTTAAAATAAAAATACTAATCTTTAAGATCCATTTCATGCAAAACCCATATATCTTCGGAGTTGTATGTTTGTCATACAGGTTGTGTTAATAAAAATTGAAGCCAGAAACATTTCTATAATAGTAAAAAAAGAACGTTAGGATAAACCGTTTTAATCTTATAGCGGTAAATTAAACCGTTTTAATCTTATAGCGGTAAATTTCAGATTTTTTGTGAAAAATTCATTGATACTTCATCATCATCATGTGGTGTTCTGCCCGGAAGCAGGTCCCGCACACCACTGCCACCTCGATTCCTTTCTGTTCATAGCCTTCTCCTTAGTATTTTTATAGTTCTTTATTTAACGTCATCCACCATCTTTATTCTTCTTCTTCCTCTCTTACTACTTCCTTCCACTGAGCCTTCTAATGCCACTTGCAGTACTCTATTTCCTCTAATTATGTGGCCCAACCAGTTAGCTTTCCTTTTCTTATTTCGGTCACCATCCTTCACTTTATCCAGGATCTCCTCGTTCCTCACCATATCCTTCTATCTCACCTTCTCCACACCTACATTTCAAACGCCTCAATTCTCTTCCTTTTCCACTTCCTTAGCGTCCATGCCTCACATCCATACGTTGCTATGCTCCATAAATAGCACTTTGCCAACCTTTTTCTCAGCCCCAGATCTAGATTCTTACAGCATAATAAGTTTCTCTTTTGGCTGAAGGCCTCTTTTGCCAGCGCTATTCTTGCTTTTATTTCTACCTTACTTCTCCAATCATCAGTTATTATGATTCCTAAGTACCTGTAGCTTTTTACTTTTCTAATATACCTTCTTTTGTTTTCACATTTGTTACTTATTACTTATTTACTAACTTTTTCTTTACTTATTTACTTATTTTGTAACTTTTTGCGATCGACTGACTTTGTCAATCTCATTTTTACACCAATTGACAACATTTAAGAGGTACCCGTCAAATAAATTCGAATTTAAATTTCTTGCGCGCACCCTAACATTCACAGTAATTGCTTGGAAAGGATGAAGCTAGCTTATCAATGTAATCTTTCAAAAATGAAGCTTGCAGTAAGCTGATAAATCATACCAATGTATTGCTATAAAACATAAGAACCAGTGTTATCAATGCAGATTATTGATCGCCAACATATGAAGCAGAAAGAATATATATATATTAATTATATATTATAATATAATATTGATGCTTTTGATTTATAACATCAACATTTGTTACCAATAAATTCGATATTTTGAGGGCGTGAATTTCTGGATAGATATAATTGAATAGAAACAATTTTGTAATTCGTTGGCCACGTTACTTAGTAATAATTAATTATTTTTTAAATTGATTAATTTTGTCATTTGTTAATTATTGCTGATTATAAAAGTTAGTAATTTGATCTGCTTTAGAAAAAGTATCACTAGCTCACTTTAAATTCCTCAAACTTCTGTGGAAAATTTACAAGAAACAGTTGGAAAATTACTAGAGAAAATTTAAAAGCTTACTAACCAGAATCTTAAGAAACAGATATTTATTCCATTGGGTAAAAATTTCTTCCGCTAATGATCGAGAAATTCTGCGCTATTTATCGGAAAAATACAAATATATCTAAGTATCTAACAATTAAATGCAGTGATAAAGGGAAAGATGAAAATACTTTGATGTTATTCTACCTTTCTTCAATCTAAACAGAAATTTTAGAACTCAGCTTTCTATACACAGAAGAGCACTGATTCTTGCTTAAAACCATTCATAATCCTACCATAAATATTCACTGACGTTTGACCCATTATCATTAAGATTCTCTTCATTAGGTTTTATGCAGAGCAATATTTTGGTCTCTCGTAAATGGGAAGGGTAATTATCTCGATGAAGCGGAAAAATTCTGCCTTGGGTGTGTTGCCAAGCCTAGTGATGCATTCCTTGACCATTAATCTTTTTGGTTTTGTTATATTTTCTTGAACTTTTATTAGACAATGTCGACTGCAAGTTAATTGTGAACTACTTCTAGAATTGAGCTTGTAATCTACGATGTACCATCTTAAAAAAATTGGTTATATTTTGACTTAATGCTTCAATCTATTTCATTCGTAAAGGATACAATAAGTAACTCTTGTTTTGTAATTACTTATTTTCATCTTGGCATTATTCATCTACATCAACATATTTGCTTTGTAAGCAACAATTTGGCAAATACCATGGGAAAATCTTAAGGTTGTGTATATTCAACGTTAGTTCAATAAAAAACTCAATCGGACTTCGTCCACAAAAAATATATTTAACTCTTTTAAACCCGGATTTTTTAATTGAATTAAACATGGAGAAGTTCTACCAATTATCGCCAAAATTGATTTATTATATTTAACAGATATCAATAGTGCTTCTATACATTGACTTGACTTTTGATTTTTGAATGCGATAAATATCTCTGAAAATATAATTGCATATATACTACCCTCCAGGCATACGGATTATGGAAATATTTAAAAGGAACTTCGTATTTTTTAATAGTAATTTTGAACTGCCTCGCATACATTGAGAAGCTTATTTCCTTGCATAGAATGTTAGAAATTATTACTTAGTGAGTTCAGACTATGTTTACATTAATTAATAACCTAAAACAAGCAATTGACTGACACTTCGCTTTGTAACTCCGTTTTTCTCGTAACGAACTCAAATAGCAGACGCGCTCGAAGGCACAAAGAAAATTCTACGCCGATTACTCAATGCAAAGACGTAATGGAATTGCATTGCAATGAATTTATATCTTCTTACGCTAGGATCTTTTCGAGGAATACAAGTGGGAATATTCACAAGACGCTTCTTACTGATAAACTTCGACGTGATTCCATGAAAAATCAGTGCCAGTAATTTCACTATACTAGATTCCTCATCGGCACAATATCCCGCAAGAGCCGTAATGCTTTCCAAGAGCTCCCATATCTAGGAGATTCTCTTTCGCTACTTAAGTAAGAGGATGTTTCGCGTGTTTAGTGTTCGGAAGACGCTTAATTGTTCCCCGGAGACTAATCTGATTAAAAGTAACCGCGAGCACTCATGCTTGCCTTCTTACACCCCGTGCAGACTGAAGATTACCTCCAGGTGGGATGGAGGACGCGGGGATGTGTACACAGAGAGCGTTCCCGTTATTAATTCGGACAAAATCGGCGGCACTACATTAACCGTGAGATTGAAGTTTCGTTCGGGGGTTGAGTGGGAATTGTACAGGCGCAAGTGGCAGTTGAGATTAATTGGGGCATTGTGCGACGGTTTATCTATATTTGAGGGAGTTATAAGGTTTGGAGGTCTCTCTCGAGAGAGGGGGATGTTGCCGAATATGGGAAGAGGTGTGTCTGGGATGGGTGCCCGTCTCCTTATGGGCTCAAGTACGGGAATAGCGTAATGCTCTTTGATGTGATATTGTTGCAAGTGGTTATTGAAGGAGTTATGAAGCAACTGTTCGAGGAAACATCTTTTATATAGAGCCCGGTATTGCGATGTATAGTTAAAATGGAGTTTAAGTGCAATCTTCTCTTTAATATAATGGTTGTTGCAAAGCTCCAACTCACAAACTTGTTTGATTATAACACATTCTATACAGCTAATGGCAGTTACGCTTAACCTTCATGTTAATGGATAGGCTTATTTGCACAGATATTATAATTCCGGTCATCGATGTAGTACTCTCTAATAGCTAAATTGATCTTCGTATTAATTGCCTGTTAAATTCCACTGAAACATTAATTTACAGTTAAACTCCATGCTAATTACACATGTAAATACCAGGTCTTTACGTTGGATAAGCTTAGGATGCTACTTAAAAAGGTCAAGTTCATATTTTGTATCAGTTGATAATAATTTATCATTTATTACTAAATTTATCGGCATATTGCAATCAAATGCTTAGAACTAATAGTTTTATTATCCTAGAAAAATATAGGACAATAATCCTGACTGCAGTTTTTTTTAAATTTACTTCTCCTTCGCCTCGATTGTCAATATTTCTCTCATTTTATTTAGTTTAAATTTATAACTTGAATATTAAGTTTTTGAAAAAAGTGAATAATCATGCATCTTAATTTGCTTGACAAATATTTTATTATCAGTGTACAATATTGCCAATAGATTTAGCAAAAAATGGAATGCAAAATTTTCCATTGAAGTAAAGTCTCGTTTTCTTACCCAAATGAAGATACATGTTAATGTAAATGTCGGGTAATGTACTCGTAAATGGCGCTGTAAAAAACAAGTTTTTTAATATTATTCATTAATTGCCAGATCTAGATTTAACTGACTTAAAATTTACTTGCAATATTCAAAATCTCTTTGTTTCTTTCATATCTTTCTTTGATATCATACCGCACGGTGAAAGGAAGAGGGAGGATTTATGACGTGTGGTTTAATTATATCTAATGATTCAAATGTCTTTTTGTAATACAAATGAATTGAACGAATAAACGCTACTAATTACTGTTTGTAACCTTAAGGATTTCTCTCGCAAAGTATGGGGTCACATCTTCATGATATGGGGCAATGAATTCCCATTGCTGAATCGGGAGCATCTGGTCTTTGAACTTTGGGGAACTCCGTCTGGACAATAAGCCCAAATCCAGGAGCGTCCCGAAATACTCGCACCGTCTGATAACCTCACAATAAGAGAATCGCAGACGCGTATGTTCCTGAAGATAGGCACCACAGTTGGGAATCTCATTGTCGTAGAAAGGGGAGAATTCCGTGCCCTAAAAGCAGTTTGTGTAGGAGCGAGATAGCAAGTTCTAAAGTTTAATTATTGTGGAATCGCACTGTTTCATGCTCTTAAAAAATATCGATCAAACTTTGCGTGATGTATTTTCTTACAATTTCTAATATGCGCCGTTTTTGGACTTGTCCGATATATTTTATAATTGGGTCGATGATGAAATGAAGTGACTTTTGGAGTACGCACAAACACTTTGCGTAGTTAATACTACAATTTTTCATTCTTAGCCACTTATGCTCTATATCGGCGAAGTCCCCATAAGCTCTGATGATCCTATCCTTCACCATAGGCAACAGCAATCACGAACGCACACAACCATTCCCGAAACAGAAAAGTCCAACCAGCCGGGATTCAAACCTGGGACCTTGTAGTTTGAAGTGATAGCGTAGATGGAATGCTATCCACTCCGCCACCAAGGCCAGTTTCACGTAATTAATAACAGAACATACATAATAATATCGATATTAGGCCATGACATTCCATGACAAACCTGTAGAAGTTTGTTCTGCTCGGATAAAATAATTGCCATATTAAATTGGAATTTTTGAAAACCTGATTGTGCTGAATTTTAGATAATGGATATTGAAGCAAAACAGAATTTACTATGTCTAGTCATGTTTTTAATGTATGTATGATCTTTCTTCTTATACAATTAATAAATGTAATTAGATACATAATATTAGATAGTCGGACAAGATATAATTATGTAATAGTTTGGCTATCTCAAGCATTATATATACCTACTTCGATATCTTTATTCTATATATTTTGTGAATGGAATTAAAGTGTATGGCATAATTGAAATAAAGTATTCAAGTATCCAATATATGTATTTTGTTTGTTATCGGGCGAAGTGAATGGATTTTTGAAGTATGCATAATCATTTTACGAAATCAGTATCCTATATAACAGTAATATGCATAAATATATCTATTGTGTTTGCCTTGGCTTGGCCTTTATCCATAAAAATCAAAAATCGAAAAAACTTAAAGTATGGTATTTTATTTATTCTTAAAAACTACAAATAGGCACCAGGTCAAGTGGTGGTCTTATCGTAGGGGGAGGAAATTACACAATCTGCCTGGTATTCACCCTAGTCTGGAGGAAAACCCCCCAAAACCTCCCAAAGGCAGTATGTAATACATATAATTACAAAATTTACGATAATCATACAAGATTTCAAAAATTACCAAAATGTTACAATATTAAAAAAACAACAATGCTACAGCAATATAAAGTAACCCTTTTGATTTTATTCATGAATAAATTCATGTATGGTGGTATTTTATGGTAATAATAGGTGGTAATAATTAATTTACAGTGGTATATTATAAATAATATTATTTTACAATAATATTTTTTATACTTTACCACTTTAATGTATACCGAACCGCACGACCCGCTTTTCGATGCATCGTCAGGTCAGCAATATGCTTAAAGATATCCCTGCTCGGTTAACCTCTCCCGCGGGAGAAATAACTTTCGTTTCCTTTAAATTCCAACCGTCGACCTGTGCTATCAAAGCACCGGAACAATTCACGCGAGAGTAGAAAAACCAGGGTCTTAGTCACCACGAGATGGGGTACACAAGTGGATAACAAGCGAGGGCATTCAAGCCGGGTTCGCAGGAAGGAGCGTGGAACCCCGGTTATCGACATATATAGTGTCGGTGGTTGGGCTCGAATGTAGGCCAGCGAGAAGACCACGTCTTTTATTTAGCTGCGCAGCGAATTTGGTGTATTCGAATACAGAATTCAGAGAGGGTAAAATGAGGCACGTATAGTCTTGCTATTAGAAGCACCGTGCACTCTCCCGTCGACCTTAAAAATGTGAGAGTTTTTGGTGGAAAAATCAATGTGTGACCTGTATTACCAGAGTTGTTTAAAGTTAAATAAAAGGGGTAGAGGAATGGGAAACTTTAAATAGACCTCCCTGTGGATTATTACGGTTGGTATGCGTGGATAATCGATATAAATATTTGCGCTGCAATTAAATGAGGTCCCTGTAAAATTCCGGGAATTTCGACAGTATTCGTTTCGTGAGCAAATATGCAGTTCCACGAAGTGAGTTAATCCAAAACAGATAATGGAATAAATATTGATTATGTAATATCTGAATTCTTGATATCTGAGAATTACGGTTAAAGCGAGTTTAAATATGAAATTTCTATGCAATAAATGAGTGAGAGATCGTTATGCACGCTAATCAATGTGGTGTAAATTGGAGTAAAAATGTCCTCTACTACTTTAAAAGCGTTAAAATTTTCCTTTTATGTAAATTATAACTCTATAGAATTTTTATTTATCTTTTTATCGAATCTCTAAGCGAAGACGTATCCTAAAGACCTTAAGAAGTGGTTAAGACCAAATACTAGAAGGAAATACATGCTTGGTTCCGTTTTGTTTACAGTTTTTCATGATCTTCAATCGCAGTTTATTCTTGACATGTTTACTTCCAAATATTCTGTTTCTTGTAAAACTACCCGCTCCGGCCCTAAATATCTTTTATGTCCAATCCCCCGGACTAATACTTTCTTAAAATCCTTCTCAGTTACTGCATCTAATTTCTGGAACAACCTGCTTGTGCATATTAAATATTCCAATTCTGCACAATCTTTTAATGAAAAATTGTTTTATTATCTTATTGTTACCTCTGTCTATCATAACTCTTTTCTTTCTCCATCAAAAATATAGTTTTCTATCTTTAAGTTTCGCAGGTTTTTCACACTCCCCCTCTTGTGAGTGTTTTCCTGCAGTGGATTTTTTTCCTGAGCCCTTAGCTTAGGTTTTTTAAAATCCACATATTAGTTTTCTTTGTGTACTTTTGCAAACTATCTCTTTCTTTTTGTCTCTCAAATGATGATGAGTTAGGTGTAAGAAGATACTTTTTAGTCTAAATCTCGCCCGAATAAAGGCCATTTATTATTATCATTATTATTATTACCACGGAATGATTCTAAAACCACAATACTGCCTTATTTATTTTTTGTATCATCTTTGTGTGTAGTCTATATTTTGAATTATTACCTTATGTCTATAATTTGAATTATTATCTTATGTGAGCAGATAATATTTGTATTATTTTTTTCTGCTCTTATGGGACTTTTCCAAAGCACAATAAAGTTATTATTATTATTATCCTTACATGCACATGTTTTTAATGCCTTATCTACCGCATGTATAGATAACACTGAACTGTAACTATATAAATATGTTTGCATGATTTCAGTTCCAAAGTTCTATACATCTCTGAGTATTAATTTCGATAATTTAAAATTTAGGCTAATTATTCGAAACAAATCCGCACTATATAAATCAGTACCGATCATAATTTTAGAAGTAGTTTGACCTTTTTTCTGAATCTGAATATTGACTAAATTGCCTGAACTTCATGAGTGTGCTAGTCATTATTAAAGCGTTCGACACACCTCCGTTTCATGATGAGAGATCTTTCTCCATCACTATAATTTGAATTTTTTATAGACAAGTCAGTTTAAAAAGTTTTGATTCTACAAATTAATATACATGAACGTTTTGGCAGGCACAGTGAAACCAAATGAAAACCATAATATATAGTGATGCTAGTCTTTAAAGGGAAAATTTCAATGAGGGCCAAGTTGTCTCTAAGAAATCATTTGCTGTTCTGTAATTATTCGAAACAAAATTGTCATACCGAATTGAATGCTGAAATGTAGTTTTTAGATTTGCCTGTCAAACGTGAAATTTAGTTTAAGAATAACTGTACTAACTAGGGAAGTAGTATGACCACATTTACGTTGATAAATCTTCTCCCTCAAAGATTCTTAAAAACAGGTCTATTTCTTCTTCATTTTTACTTTCTCCATATACGAAGTATAGAGAAAGTATTGTTTTCATGAAAAAATTCGACTTCGAGATTTCAACGGAAATACATGTTTTGGGGTCCCTAGAACACGTTTTGAGTATTTTCGGAATGATGTCTGTGTGTATGTGTGTGTGTGTGTGTGTGTGTGTGTGTGTGTGTGTGTGTGTGTGTATGTGTCTGTATGTGTGTGTGTGTTAGTGGGCGCTCTATCGTAAAAACTATTGGTCGTATTAATACCAAACTTCGCATATAGTACTGTGGTGTGTGCTGTCAGAGTTGATTAGTTTTTGGAGTAAATCGGTTGACCGGAAGTCGAGCTTCATTCATTATAGCTCATTTCCGGTTTTCAAAATATCTCCATAAATATGATATATACGTGCATTGTATTACTTATAAAAGTTTTAGATAATGTAATTTACTATAACTTTTGTATTTAACATATTTTTGTATCACCAGTTGATTAGGAGTTATTCGTGAAATACCGATAAACCGGAAGTAGCCGTTATGTACTTTGTGGGCGCTCTAACTTAAAAACGATGCATTATATCAACACCAAATTTTATTTGTAGTACTTTATTTAGTTTTTTAAGAGTTGATTAGTTTTTGGAGTAAATCGGTTTACCGGAAGTCGAGCTATATTCTTCAAAGCTCATTTCCGGTTTTCAAAATATCTCCATAAATATGATATTAAGGTATATAGTACTATAATAAAAGTTTTAGAAAATAAAATTTACTATAACTTTTGGTTGAAACAAATTTTTGTATCACTGATTGTGTAGGAGTTATTCATGAAATACTGATAAACCGGAAGTTTCTGATTATGTACTTTTTGGGCGCTCTGGGCTCTATGGGCGAAATGCCAATTTCATCGTTTTTCATCGATCATGTCCCGTAAAACATTATTATTCATGTTTTTGGCGTCAAAGATAATAATATATATATATTAATCACTCATATTCCAAGTTTAGATGGAATATAGAGTTCGAAACTACTGCGGTAGATAAATATTTACATCTTATATATATGGAGAAAGTCATGTGCTGGCCACATCAGATTTTTTATATTTTGTATACTTTGTGTTGCTTATAGTTCTAGTAACATTGTAATCCAAAATTTTTTAAGTTATGTTTCTTTAAATGTAATTTATTCCTTGAATTTCTAGATTTTGTCTTTTATGTCCTTAATTTAGCATGCATTTCCACCAAGTATCATTAAAGAATATTCCCCAAGTGTTGCCTTTTCTCGTAGCATTTGTTAATTGCTGCATCTAGGGAATGAATCTGAAATTTTGCAGAGAGAGAAAAGGGCTCAGGAAAAACGACCTCCGGAAATAAATCTGCGCGGGATAAGATCAATCTTTTGTCTTTTTCTTGTTTCTTCCACGAGGATTAGTGATGTAGTTTCTTGTGACACAGAGAGAAATGTTTAAGAGTCTTAATAGAGCTAAGTACCGCTACCCACGTAGTAATCGCACGTATGCCCCTGTCTGCATAATAACGATATATGTGGGAATTTAAGTAAAGACGTAGGTAGCGACGTGCCCGTGTTGCGCGAAACTTGAATAATAGAGTACTCTCTTTAACCTACTATTTTTTACGGCCCCAGACTGCTGTGGTAAGTTCCGGCCATGTCCTCTCTACTGCAGGAATGTAAACTGAAAATTTAAGGTGCTTCCCTCAGCAACCTAAGTACTTCGAGTGTTAGTGACGTAGAAATAAGGACAAATAAATCACGAGTGAGTATGAGGAGAAGTACCGCTTGTAGGCTGTGAAGGCTGGAAATACCGAACGTTCATCTGAATTACCTTGTTTGTAAAAGGTGACAGTGAAGTTAAAAAAAGACTGTCAAGAGGTTGGTGCAGGGTATCGTTCGTACGACTCTGTAAATAAACGTTTTACTGAAAATTGTCTTACATTCCCTATTACGTTTTGGCTTCTTCACAGCTTTCCTCTTGTGTAGGAGTATGTTGGTCATGTCAATCATGCAGTTATGGATTAAAGAGGCATATATTCCATAAATAATGCATGTGTGAATTTTGTTTTCATTACCACAAAAGTTATTAATCAACTAATATATACTTCAAAATTACCGGTAGGATCAATACCAGGAAGCAGGAAGAAGAATGTAAAAAACTTAAAACGAGAAGACAAAGTAAGGCTAAACACCAAAATAAAAAATATTACGATGATTAATAGATCAAATAAACTATTTTCTCTGCTATTATAAGAAGGCAGCTGTTTTGAAAAGAAATGTTGATTTTTATAGCAATTGAATGATGTAATTTATTCGTGTATATACCTAAGTGTGTGTGCGTGTGTGTTTACAGGCAGCTTATGTAGTTGATGAAACACTCAAGGGCTTACAGTATTCATACTTCGTATTATTTAAGCAATTTAAAGAAATTCAAACCGTGTATGAGTATTGAAAATCTCTTTGTTTAATCTACATATATCGACAAGTAACCAGCACTCGCATACATTTCGTAGTCACCTTTCGGCGAGTGGTGTAGATTATAATATATATAATGTATGTATGTATATAATTTCCCATAATTATGGGAAAGCTGCCATTTTTTCCTTTTTAATAGACTCCAGAAGGCGGAACTAGCATATATCCTCAAAAGATGTTCTTGTAATTTATCGTCATCATCGGGGAAGTCAAGGTAGCAAAAGCTTAGTCTAGAGGTTTTGGAATATCCTCACTTTAATTTATTTAATTAACAAAGCCTAATACAGAAGGAGAACAAAATTAAGATGGGAATCATAAAGCCCTGGATTATTAATACTTTGTAGCTAAGAATAGCGGTAATTGCTTCGTCTTCATACTAATTAACAAACGTTAGGACTACGTCGACCCCGATACCACTTCAGGTGACTTTTCGCGGGCTTAGAGAGAGAGGGCGAATTAATAAGAATACAACTCCGTGATCTGACCGCATGCCCCAATTTGCGCCTCCAAAACCATAGCGGAATATCCACATTTTTCTCTTGTTGGTCTCGTGAAAGAAACTGTATCTTCTGCGCACCTCAGCTATCCTTTCATTAATTCTTTGTGACCGCGATATGCAGTTTTTACGCGGGTTTTATCATCCTTTCTGTTTCTGCAAATAGTTACGCAGCCGTAATATATAAGCCAACGTTCCCGTTTCGTGCATACAGTAGTTTTACCAAAGGGATCCGAGGATTAATGGAGCTAAGCCTGACAAATGAATAGGCCTTAGTGTATCTTTCTCCCTTTCCCGCCACGATCCCCTCCCGCCCTTGATTGCAGCGCGGCACTTTATTTTTTTGTCCGAAATGCCTGCGCAATCAGGCTTGTTTCACTAATGGCGGCGTTATCTTGCTCATTTTATTCTTCTCGTTTCGCGTCGCTGCTAGGCTCGGGGCCCGATTGCGCCGCTGCCATTTTGTTTCAAAATCTTTTGTTGCTCGCGTTAAGTTGTTCCCGAACGGTTTTTGCGGTAACCTAGTATTCCCCTCGTTCCTTTTCGGGCCAAGGAAAGGCTCGGAGGAGCCTGGATTACATTTTTCGCTCGGTCGCAAATATTTGTATTCTACTCGACCTATTTTTCGCCGCAGATTGGCTGGATTACGAATATGAGAAATTTTCCGCAGAGAAAAGGCTAGCGCAAGTTCTGGTATTAAATTATGCCATCCGCGGAGACGTGGATTTAAGTCGACTCCTTTGTGGGAAAATTTCTGCGACCCCCTAAGTGTTTACCTTAACAGTAAAGGCTGCTTATAAACGTGTTGTTATATCAAGGATTGTGATAGTGCTGGAGTGAACTCGCGGGTTAAATGTTACGAAAAATGCTCACTTCGCAGTTTTTTCCGGCTTAGGCATAATAAGATTATCTCGCACTCGGGTTAAGCGTTCCAGGATATTAAAAATACCTTATTACTAAATCCGCATTTTCGCTTTGAATATTAATATTTAAAGCATTATATGTTTGATATGACTTAAGGATTTAATTAGTAGAGATTCTGCTATGATGAAATTGCACTATGTTACCATAGAGGTTTTATTGTAACGATAGAAGCAAAATTTTTTCAAATGTGTACATAATTGATAATGTTTTTCATTATATTGAATTCCGGAAACTAAAATACCCTCGAAGGTATCTCTATTAATTGTCACCACTCATCACTCAATTTGATTTTATTATTAAAGATGACTTTATTATAATTAAATTACTCATTCCAGTCTCTGTAAAGAAATGTAACATAATGACTGGGAAAAGAACCTTTACTATATTCCTTTTATGCTACAGATAGCTCCGGGTTTCGATGCATTATGACCATCATCGTTATGAAGTACGAGTAAAATGTAGCTTGCATACTGCAAGCAGATCGACAACACTATTTTCATGTCGGCATCATATCGGGACGGCCATCAAAAGAAAAAAATGGATTGAAATTTTTCTTAAAATTCACTGAAATTCCATCGTCTGGCATCGAACCCGGGTCTTTACTGTGAACTTACTATGCAGCACAATAAAACAACACCAACTCTAACTATGTGTGAAAATTCAAGCAGAAATATGGGCTACAACTGCCTCAAAAGACGTTCTAATTTTCACGAATTTAAATGGCTCTCTGGATTCGAACCAAGGACGATTTTGGAAATCTAAAAAATGTTTCTGAAAGTTATTTATGATCTCTATCTAAATGCCGAATTTGAAGTTTCTATATTATTGGCAAAGGTTTTAAAATACTTCCTAAAATCGGATCAACTTCTGATTGCAGAGACACCTGGTGTCCAACCCAGGACACATTGATAGCTGTGAATGCAATGTTTGATTTTTATTGTCTTGATCTTTCTATATCTAAAGTTTGAAGTCGATATCGTGCCGGGAAGTACCTTAAATTTGTTTCCGTTATCTCCGTAAGAAATGCATGGAGGAATTTATATGTCCCTCTGGGATCGAACCAAGGACCACCAGCGAATATGTAAAATTTGCTTATGATATATTTTTATAGTATCTAATCTCATACCGAATTTCAAGTTTCTATGCCATCGGAAAAGGGTCCAAAAAAAATCTTAAAAATCGCCACAATGCATTTTAAACGGCCGATTTTTGCCCCGACCTAGCATCGAACCAAGGATAATATTCGTGGATGTCTTTATGGTTTCTTTTAGATATGCACGGCATCTAGCGATCCTTTGAATTTAGACTCTCTCCTCTTCCGGGAAGTGCCTCAAAAAAATTTTCGAAAATCCTCACCATGTATCCTTATGGAGAAAATCGGGACTTTGGGGCCTTCTGGAATCGAACCCGTGACACTGAGATTCAAAGTCGGATTTTTTCTGGAGGTTATCCGTCATGGCCATCACGTCGTAAAAATTTCAAGTCGATGGCACTTGTGGAACATGGTAAAACTTTTGATCCCCTATGAATGAGTGTATATATATATAGGTATATCCGGAGAAACGTCTATATATAATAGATGTGCTCGCTAACCCAAGGACAGATTTTAAACAGAAAAAAATGGAGGACTACACTATTTCATTCACAATCTCCTATTTACAAAAATGTGGAATATTGTTATACAGCTATACTTTTCTTGAATGCTTATCGAGTTTCTATCTTTCCCCAACTTAATATATATTCTCAGCTGTATATTTATAAACTTTGATAGCGTAAGCCTTGGATTCACAGTTCTAACAAAACAGATATCTCTAGGAACATTTTGCGGTCTTACGATATAGTCTTTAACGCAGAGTACAACCCGTCACCTGCGTTAAGTCGTAGAATACATTTAAAAAGGACGAGTTCAGTCAATAGTCAATAGAGAAGTCTACTGCCAGAAGAATCTCTGCAACTGTTTCGAATAGAATTCTACATATGCATTATACATCAAATTTAGCAATAAGAACGCAATGAAATTTTCTCATGGACCAGCGTTTCTTCTGCATGCGAAATAATTTTGTTCGCTATTCCTGTCTGTAAACCTTTCGTAACTTGTGGTTTCGATTCGTCGCTAGACAAACCTAACTTCACTCCCTCTAGGGCCATCCGGCTGAGACATGTCTCTCACTTGGGCTTCCCACGTATACCGACGTACCGGTGTTGTACCGACCTTGCCACTGTTCTGTAAGGCAATGTAGATTCCCCACGCGCCGTAGGTAGACCATGACGGTGTCTTGCTATACAACCATGCGACATATTTATCTGGACCCGCTCTGAGAACATCCTGAATGCACAACCTTAGGCCGCAACTGACATACGACGTGTAGTATAAGGGTAAATCGCTGATTAAGTCTTATAGCGTGCATACAACAATGCCAGTATAGAATCTCAACCCTCTTATTTATACAACCATTTTGTTAAGGTCATCTCATAACCACGGCCATTATGGAATTGTTAATTTTAAGTTGTTACTCCCTACTTTTGTGCTTAGGTGTATTTTCGAGTAACTTGCGTATATCTTCTCAAGTGGTGCTCCATTTCCATAAACTCTTTATTAAGTTCGTCTTTCATACACACTGTACACCATTTCTTATCTGATTCATTGTACTATTACTTTTAAAGCTCATTATTCAATTCTATGGTCGATGGCCAGAAAACAGCGGTAAACCATAACAAATAAAGTAAATAAGTAGAAATGAATTTAATTTTTTTATAACACCACAAAGAATTGCTATTCTCTACTTATATCCTGTCTTCTTAAAATTCTGATATCTTTATGATCGTTACTACCACAGAAAACTACTCTAAAGGGAAGAATTAATTCCATCCCTCCAGTTGCTTTGGAGTTTAAGGGGCGAGCACGTAGACCTTCATTTGTTTAATCTCTTGCATCTCCGCTGATACACGATCTTCGTAAGGGTAAACATGTCTCTCACTTGTGACTCGCTTATTAATTTCCGCAGTAAAAAAGGGGTGCTAACAACTTTCCGCGTGACATAGTGCAGGAGTCTTCTCATGTCTCCATCTACGCAATTGCTGACTTTCGGGGCTCTTAGCAAAAAATATTATACTGTTCCTTGAAGTAGGTGACTGGATTTTTGTATAAAAAGATATCTGTGGTAAATATTTTGTTTATTTAAGATTATACTATCAATTGCTTCAGACACGACTTTGTAGTAGGACTCCATAACCTAAAGAAATGAGAAGATCAGAAGTTTACCCTCTTGCATGGTGATTATAATTACTCAAGTGGTACTTGGTAGTACTCAAATCTCATTTCTTCACGTTTCTTTTAGATTATTCACTTTTCAATTAATATGCATCGTACCTTTACGATAACTAATAACAACTGTAAAACTATGGAAGTTCTTTTTCAAAGGTACTCCACTATAAGTAATGGATATATTTACTCTCCTGGTTTAACATTTTGTGTTCATTGTTTTATCCGTAACAAGAGATAGATTACTTCGTTAGTAAAATACTTATTTTGTTACCAGATTGAGAGAATTCTTTCTTTATTTTCTTTTTTTCTTCTTTTTTTAACGTCAATGGCTGATGAATAATATGAAAGTTACTGATGTATGAATGATGCTGAGTAGAGGCATTTATTTTGGCCTTTCATTACTGAATGATTTAAATAGTATTTTTCAACTAAGGTTGACCCTTTTCCTCTCATAATATGGTGAGAGAATTGAAATGAAACTACCTCACTCCTCATCCTTCTTATTAAGCCTAATTCTATCTCGCTCTTACAATATGCCAGAAACTAATCAAAAATAGAATTGACTCTCATTACTTACGCAGCATGATTACATCCCATAACCCTGAATATAACCAACGTAGACCGAACCCATTCAGTATACCGTATGCAAGAACAAATTACATATACCATAATCCTATGCATCATATGATGCGCCAAGCAAATTCTAATCAAGATGTGTTCCAGACGATTAATTGCTGATGTTTTTTACTTCATATTTATGGATTTTTGTTTATATGTTATATGTACGAGGACTCATGTTTTTATATTTAGATTTCTTGATTTTATCTGATTACATTTATTCGATTTATTTGTAATATTTAAGGATTTCTTTATTTGATGATTTATATATTTAATATTTTCATTGATGACAATTGTTCTATTTAATTGCATTGATTTTTTACCTTTTATTCTATCGTTTTTAACACTTTTGATGCTTTGCCTGAATCTTGATTTTGTATTTTTAATTTCTTGTTTTTACTTAATTTAATATGCTTCTTAAATGTACAGATTTTCTTTGTTAAAGGGTTGAATTTCCGTATATAATTGTAAATAAATAGCAGGGGAAAATTTAAAAAGAATTTGCACAAGTTAAATCAGCGATTTGGTATGAAAAAATTGTTACTTGGCAAAGTACAATATTATGACCTACAATTCCTCAACAGTAACCTCATCCTTTGCTTTTGATTTAGTAATGAAATAGTCATTATCTAAATTAATATGCTTAGGGAACAATAGGGAACTTGGGAGTAACAGGAAGTGTGAATTATAATTTACACGAAATAAAATGAAAACGTAGAATACGTTCGAAATAGATATCGAGGATTCTAAATCTTAGTGCGCAGCGAATTGAAATGAATTATGGGTGACAATGTATTCATATGTAATTCATGACAATGTATTCATATTATACACAAGTGCTCAGGCCTTTGTATCAGCTTTGACCTTAATTCAGACTTCAAACGTTGATAAAGTTCGTCGATACTGAGGAAGCCCTTCCTAGTTTATATTCCAAAATACACTTTGCTTTCCTGAATAGTATATTCTACCTAATTACGTATTTCGTCGATCTTCAAGATTCGGAAACAAGAGCTCCCTTTTCCCCCACTTCGAACTAATGAAAGACCAAGTGATAAATATTTCAATTGTTGGCGCTTTACACGGATTGCAGACTCTTTGCGTGAGCATTTTCCGAGGAAAAAGCACGTCGCGTCGACGGCCGCTCGAATCGGACGCGTGACGCGCTAAAGCGCTTTATCTCCGAATAGAACGCGCAGCATTCAAGGTTAACGACGTCGGCCAATTCTCGTCCGTGGATTTATAACGTTTGTCGCTAAATGCCTTTTTTGTGCGGCAATTTCCCGTCGTGACAAATGGAGCCAACGCTCCCATGCATCCCGCTCAAAGCTTTTTATGCCGCTGGAAATATAAGTATGGAATGTAGAATGAGAGGCTCGGAGATTACCCGGGGAGGTAATGTGTTGAAGGATGTTGAAGGTGGTTTTGTTAGTAACTGCGGAGAAATCATTATCTCCTCTTAGGGATTTGTCTCGTGCTGGTTAAGCTCGAGTTTTTCTGTTAGTAAACTACAGAGTGAAACGGAGTAAACTCACTTTTACCCTGGATTTCAGCAATTTTCTGTGCCTCGTTTTATTGCTTGGTTTTATAACTGTCCTGTTATCCTGTACAAAGAAGCTGGATTGCTCTATCTGTGATATATTGCCAACCCAATATTTTCTACTGGATGCAATCTCTACACGCTTTCATGTCATTATGGTAATGCTTAACGCTAAGTGTAATAAAATTAATCACTCATTATTCATTTGTCCTATCCAGCAAAATCTCCTGTTAATATAGAGCTATATGGTCCCCTAAGCTATTAGTTTTATGGTTTGCTATATTTATAACGAGATAATTTAGGCCACATTAGTGACCGCTTTAATATTAATCCTATATTGTTCTCATTTGAAAGCATCCATTTTGAATTAAATACCTAAACTTCCAGCGCTATTACGTCGAGTATTAAAATCTCCGCTTTACACTTCGCGTATTTATATCTCCCGTGCTAAATGCGTAACACATACATGTAAACCACCAGTAAACGAAGATTCAACGGTCAAGAAAAACTTAACATATTATATGATCGCAGTTCCTCTTTTTACTTGTAAGAATTAATTTTATATTGGGTAAAATTTTTCCGATGGTTACTCATTTCTTAGTTACAGGTTTCTTTCAATTTTGTTACCTTTTATGCATTCAAGCTTGTTTTTATATTTGGATTCTACCGTTCCTTAATCTGGGCAGCATGGTAAATCAATTTAAAGCCCTTTTTTGAACACGAATGGAAATTTCCCTCTCTAACGAAGAAAAGGTGAAATTTGAATTTATTTTGTGCTAATTAATTATTATTGATATTTTTATGAACGTGTATTGCTGAAGTTTTCGCTGATTGGCTTAATTCTTACTTTTAACGTTAGATTTTAGCTGTAAACGTAGATAAACACTCTAGCTCTAAGGAGTAAATTTTAATTTTTTACACCTTTATTCGTCTTAGTATTCAAAGTTACATTTTGCTTGGTACCGTAACTTTGAATTACAATCCAGTTCGACGTTACTCTAACGTAGTTCCCATTGTCGGGAAATAACCGAAATAAATTCCTACGCAAGGGTCTACAAATCCATGTCAGACGGGTTCATAATATGGTGCGTAGCAATGATTCAAATCCCATGTTCCAACAGGCAATCACTGGTCAAGGAGTAGCGCACTTTAATTTAGTTGCATGCCAGTGTGTTGCAATATCATTTGATTGATGCGAAATCGTCAATTAACTGCGCACCCATTTGCTCGCTCTATGTAGGACGCGTGTTGCGATTCTCAACCTAATTGAGCTTAGTACTTTGGTCGAGGTATGAATTATTAATGTATCGGATAATGGATACTTTATCCTCATTATCTCCGACGCCTTTGAGTCGTTTATTCTCATCCCGAGTAATTAGTAAGCATTTCATCTTTAGATTTTATAGATCCGTAATCACCTGCGAATGGTACGCAGGTGAGGTAGTTTTCTAGTGCATCTTAATTTATGATCAGGGGATATTTTATCTCTCATTATCGAAGAGTGCTCTTTCAATCTTCAAATTTATGTCGATTAGGTGCTGTCTGTAAGGCAGGCAAAATTTGTTGCTCAGTCTGTTACTTGCGTCGCTCTCGATCTTAGATGATTTATGTTGTACCCAAAAACTCATAATCTCATCCCGAATAGGGGATGATATGAAGAATAACAACCAATTTATCAGCGATTAGAAGTTTTTCATCTAATTTAAAGTAAATATAGCAATTTAAGAGACTTAAATAGACACGATCAAGCATGGATTTGTGGAATTATACCGTGCACATCTGAAGAAAAAAACATTAACTCCCATTACTATATTTTAATGATTGGATTGAATGGTCTTCAGTGCTTTTTGGTAAGATTTTTGATTTATGGGACTCCTTATTTGGAAGATTATTTTAGGTTCTCTTGAGAATGTCTTGATAAAGTTTTCTAGGCTTTAGAGAGTAAGTTATTTTCACCTTTAAACCAGACGGATATTTTTTTTCAACACTTAAGTGTGATATGCGAAGAGAAAATAACAGCATAGGTATATATATCTTACCAAGTAACATCAATAGGTTATTTGCAGACAGGGGTTGTGTAATACGCTAGCGAATTCCACTGTTAGCAAAACATTCTGAACTGTGGTAGAAATGTAACTTTCAAAATAATGTAATTCCCTTCTACTAGCATTAGATTCCGCTCTACCGATCTAGTCCCGATCTTTAAAAAAAGTGTAATTCAGCTCACGGAAAGATCGAAAGACAAGATATCTCGATAATAATAATGGATAAAGAGTAGAATCCATTCACAATTATCAGTTTAAATATATCGGATACACTCTGTATCCTGTAGATAGTAATATGAATTGAAAAGTTGAATAATGAATCTAAACCAAATAAGTCAATTTCGAAATATTGAATATAAAAAGAAAAGGGTTGAGATATTTAGCGCATAAGGGCGTGCACCCAGAAAAAAATCCCGGTTTCGATTCCCGGCCCCGTCAGACTTTTTTCAAGTCCCTTTTTCTTTGTTTTTTTTAATGTTAGTTAATATCTGTATATTCGCCTCAATCTGAATCTTAGGTATGGATCCCTCGTGAAACGGCTTTGAATAGGCGGAAGAAATTGATGTGGCTTGCCATTCCCCAATTTTACATTCAAAAGCGCCTCCGGATTTCAACCAAGGGAGTCGACCCGTATCGCAGGGAATTCCTTTTTTGAGGACGCACCCAAATTTTCTCCTTGCGAAATGAATTTTGGGATAGATCTTTCCTATCCTCCCGGGTATCTCCTGCCTTCAGCCGCCGAATCTCCCTCAGAGGAAAAGAGTCTTCGGCATTCGCATCTGCGGTTACCAGCCTCCGTAGGCCCGAAAAGCAATTTCCATCCCCCGCGAAGTCAAATTTTCTTATGCAAACTGACCTTCCTTTCACGCCCCCGCAGCGAGCAAACTAAAAGCAGGTGGCCCTCCCGGCACGTAAGGGCGGCTAAACGAGATCCGGGCCGTTTGCGATTCGTCGGATTAGGTGATTCGTTCGCGTTTGATGTTCCCCGCGCATCAGATGTAGACGCCGTTGCGTCCCGTTGACATAATAAGGGGATTCCGCACTAAGAAGACTCTCAAAGTCGTGGAAGGAAAGGCGTAAGGGAAAAAAGGAGGCGTTTGACTAAGGGAACTAAATCAGGTCCACAACACGGTATGGGTGGAGTCTCGCTACACATACAAGCCCGGTCTCGCACACGCAGTATGTATTCCGCTTTCCAGCCCGCCCCCGCTGTCTCCTTCGTAAAGCAAATCCACGCTAAAATCCATTCCGAGTCTCATAGCGTACCTCGCCCCGGGCCAACTCTCTCTCTCTCTCTAAACGGGTCTATCCTCGTTTCTAACCCTTTTTGTCCTCCCTCTGTCTTAGTTACTTCTTCAGCCCTTCCGACTTCTCTGTCCTTCTCCTCTACCATGGTTCCGTTGTAGTCAAAGTTCACGGAGAAGCTAAGTGAAAGTGTAAGGGTTGTTTAAGTTGTCCTTTGTTGCAAGTATTTGTTTAAAACTAATGCAAAACGAGTCAATAATATGACAGAGGTGAAAAATATGATGAAAAAACTTATTTACAACCAATATACAAACTAATGTGTACTCGAAGGTTCAGTTGTTTTTTTATTTTTGTTTAATAAGCCATTTACTGGTAGATCCGGTATTTTATTTCTATTTTTTTGTTTTTCTTAAATATTGTGCTTTGTGTCATGTTTTATTTTTAAATTCTTCTAATTATTTTGGAAGCAATAAACAATACTTACTGTTACGTAAGTTTCTTTAAAAGATATCACTGCAAACCAAATACTCATGTCCTTTGAGTTGTGATTGGTTCGTGATTGCTGCCTGCTTTTTCGATGATATTCCGGCTGTGTATATCTTCTCCCATTTTCTCCATCTCCTTTGTTAATTTTTACTTCAAATATATTCCTGCAGACTTGGTTTGATGGTTTCCAAAGTCGTAAAGTAGCTGACGAAACGAGAAAGTATTGTTAGAAAGAGTGAATTCCTTTGTAATGCTTATCCTAAAGGCTGTTGGTAACGAAATGGGTAATATTTTTAGAGCATGAATTTGTTAAGTTTGAATGGAAGTAAGAGTAAGTGAGCAACTTACGGAATCAAAACCTACATTTCACTCATGAGGTGAATTAATAAGAATTCCTATAAAATTGAAAGATTTATTTATAACACCTGTAAAATTTGAACAACTAAATTTTCGTGTCATGGCTGTTTAGTTATTCATAGGTTATTTATAGACTCTGGTAGGAAACAAAAAGTGTTGAGAACCAAATATCTAATCAGTTAAAATCAAACATCTTGATAAGCAATATTCTGTTCCCAACCCTAGCTTCAATTCCATTTAAATTCCAATGTAGGAGGGCTCTGTATCACAAAAACCACACCTAACAGCAGCTAATACAACGCCCAGGTACGATTGAGTGCACGAAAATCAAAGACAAGGAAACTGTTTTGCAGATATTTGCGGTTCTGGGAGCTCGTAATACAGATCAAAGAGGCTTGATATTTCAGAGCGAGAATTCATCACATTCCTACTTGCTCTGTCTCCTATTCTGTTCATGAAAGCGAGGAAGTTAGTGAATGCTCCATCAAAATGCCTTTTTACGGGAGTTTAGACATTATATCAATCGCGACAAAGAAAACTTGAAAGGAGCTCGAAGTCAAATTTGTTCTCTTCGTCTCTGAGGTTCTTAAGTCGGTTAGCGGAAGGGAACTTATTTGCATATGCTGCATGTTTTGGCTTAAACATGATTAAACGTGGGAGAAATAAGAGATAAGATCTGTTTCCAGCCTCCAAGTTAGAATTTGCTGTATTTGGTACGGTTTAATGCTTGCTAGGCGTTTATAAATGAGAAATTAAATTTAAGGTGATTATTTAGTCAATCTGGGAGGATATTAATAACAGAATTTCCGCTTTCTATGTGAAAGCTTCAAAAAGTTAGGAATGAAATTTTAAATTTTGTTCGTCTTACCTTGTCCCTTTGTTAGAAGCTAGATTACTAGAGAAAGATCCCGGGCTCGATTCCCGGCCCCGTCAGACTTTATTTTGAGTCTGTTTTTCCTTTGGAATTACCTTGGTGTACGCCCTTATGTTCAAATATATCCTTACCCTTTTCCTTCAATCCATACAAAAAGCCCATAAGTACCCATTTTACACAATTATGACAGTACAGATGCATGGTTATTGAATCCACCGTGACACCATTTGACAAAAGATGTATTATATGTATATCTATATCTAATAGTTTGATAATCCTAAAATAAGGAGGGCAGAGGATTCTAAGACTTATGATAAAAATAAGTAATAGAAAATATAAACATTAAGATATCTGTCCGGTGAGTTAATTTCCGAAATTTTGGGTAAAATCTTTATTATTCTCATCTACAGTAAGCGTATTTGTTTCATTATTAATGATTATATAGCCCTATATTGCAATTCAATAATAAATTATAAAAAGGTGTAGAGATACTATATAAATACAAAGATTTAATTTAGGATCGATAAATATTCAAAGAGTGACTGCAATTCTATAATAACCCACCTCATTCCTTTTCGTGTTGCCTTAATCCGGAACTGAATATTTCACAGAGTGAAATACACTAGACAGCTTTTTATTAGATGGTATGGCGAATAAGGCAAAATATAAAGAAATTATCGAACTTTATGGTGCCAACAACAACACTTTCAGGGAAAAATCTCGATAGCGAAATTATTATCCCAACAATTCTATAGCTAGGCTTTTACGTAAATAAAGGTATGGCTCAACGTTGTGGGTTATTCAAAATTAAACTTCTGTTCAGCGTCGGGCCCATCCCGCTGAAGTTAAATTAATATTGAAATGAAATTCCTTTCTCTATACGAGTATTCCTTCCTTTGTGTGCTCTTCCCACTTGCGGCCTTTTTTACTCTTTTCCGTGCCCTTTTCACAGCTTTTATCTGCTCATCCTTTTTTACCACGCGAGATGCTTTTATCAGTTTCCAGGAATTTCTTTGTCACAATTTTTCTCCGGATTCTCCCGCCTTTCTCTCTAGGTGTCTTCCAAATCCACTTTGCGCATCTTTTTCCTTTCTCTCCTCTCTTCATGTTTTCGCCTATTTTTTGTTCAAGGCTGACGTTTTTACTCTGTTTTTCATGACGTTCACCGAGGCGTCTTCTTTTTGCTATTTATTCCGCTTTCACTCTCCTCAAAATGTCGTTATTTATGTTTAATATTTTCTCCTGACTCGTGTAAGTTATTTATTTCCTTTCACTCATCGCTGGAATACTTTATTTTATTAGATTTCTGCCTTCGCTTTATCTCTGTTTCGGCCGTTCATTTTCTTTTGGTCCGTTTCTTTTTCTTCATCTCCCACTAGGATTTCCGTCAATCTTAATCGTTTGTTTGCTTACAGCGATTGCTTTTTGAAATTTCCATTTGCCTTGCACTATATAGAGTATTGAGAGGGTTCTCACCTTATACTTCACTCAAATATTATAAAATCATGTTAAGCTTCAATTACTTTTCCATGTTTATCTTGCGTAAAACGTGAAGCGTAATCATTGTTTACACTCATTGGTTTGCTTATTCGTTTACGTAATATTTCAGTAAAAGTATACACTCCAGCCTAAAAATGTACACAACCTTTAGTAAATGCGTACACTTCCAAGATAATTCAATCACCTGATACGGCAGGTTAGTGAATGTATTTAAAAATTTTAGATCGGTTTCTAAGTAATGAACTTGTAAATGTGACGATGATAACTTTGGTTGTTTATCACTTAGTGCGGCAATATTTCGTCCTTGGGGTAGCTAACTCTTATTTGAGTCAAAATAGTTTCTTAATTAGTCGTAAGGAGTCAAACCCCAAAATTATGTGAATTCTTATAACCCTATAACATGGTAAATCAATTTGTGCAATTTATCATATATCACAAATGATCGTTTGTCCAAACAAATATGGCTTATTAAACTTTAAGTATATTTAAGATAATAATTAATTAAAGAAAATGATTAAAGAGGCACCAAAATTTCAGTTTAATGTAATAGAAATGATTTTATTAAAAATTGACGTGGAAGTTTCAAATTATCAGAATATTCAGAAAAAGATTTGTAATTTTGAACCTCAACGGGGGGCGATAATTCAGTTTTGATTTTTTTACTTTTGTTATTTATGTATTATTGTGGCATTACCTTCGTCTTTGGGATATTTGATTATAAATTGCTTGGTGCGGTACGAGGAAGATGTGAATCTTGTGCAGATGTGGAAATAAAGAGTTGAGCGTGCTAATAAATACATTGTAAATATTTGAAATACGTGAATACAAGAAGAGCAGTGTAGTAATAAGGGTAAGGGATTGAAAATTAGTTTTATTCTCTAGTATATGCTTTTGCGAAATCAGAGGTGAAAACTTATACATTTACTAGTAGTAGTAGTAGTAGTAGTAGTATACGTTTCCACCCTCATACTTTTACTGAAATCTTACGTCAAGGTAAATACTACCTAGTCATCATATAGATTTTCTGAGTTCACGCCTTTACTTAAACATAAGCATTATTAATTTTTAAAGTGTTTAATTTTCTTCGCAGGCTTTGGCATAATACAAGTCACCCTCATGTATTATTCATATTTCAAGCCCCTTTCATATTCGTGAATATAGGAGATAATATTTAGACTGCGGTTGTTCAAGTGCTTATCGGTTCCAATTCTGGTTAGTTCAAAACAGTCAAAGTTGTGCGAAGTTTTTTTTTTAATCGCAGTCACGCTAATAAATATTCCTCGGTCAGGGAATGGAATTGTTTTAACCAGAAAAGCAGAAAGGATTGGAAATAATTTATCGCTCTCGGTCGTGAATGTGTGAGAGATAGAAGATTTTCATTAAAAAGATCAATAAATCCCGAATAACGGGTAATCGCAACTAGAGGAACGTCAGTATTTGTGCTGTCCACTTGATTAATGGTAGAGTTACCCTTTATCCTATGATTTCAGAGGCACTGTAAATATCTTCCGTTACTCTTCGCTTCATTGTTAATGCGTCGAGTATTTCCTTTTACCGATGCATATCGTGTACATCTTCTAAATGTTTAGGACTTTCTGAAACTCATTCCTGTGCAAACAATTGTATTAGCGATTATCACTTTGAAGTAAGATTCTAAATTATGATACCCTCGATATTATAAGATGTTGCTCATATTTTTAATGAATAACATTTTCCATGTATTTAAGAGCAAAGAAGTATATTGTATCCGCTCACTGAAATATTTTAAGTGCTGGCTTTTATTTTTTTATAGCGCTAAAGGCTGAGAGTTTCACTTTATATTTACTCATCTAAATTATCGTTAGATTACATTTATTAGATAATTACATTAGATTATTTACCATATTATTATAATTATTATTACCAATACCAAATACATTGATATCTCTTTAGAAGCATTCTGAAATGTAATAATAAAAAATAACAGTTTCTCTGAGAAAAATGTTTTATAGATGCGCCTCGATTCATCACATTTGTATTAACTCCAATTTTGCAATTAAATGATGAAATCTAATAAATATCAAATCAGTAAAAAATAAATATGGAAAATATAACTCTGAAATGTTAAATGAAAATGTCATAGCCGTAGTTTAATTAATACTGGATGAATAATAATTTTTTGGGTTGCATTTACAGTGAGAATTGTAGTTTGAAAGAAAAATTTTGTTTCTGTTCAACTTTCGTGTTTTGTGGGGATGTAATAATTAAAGTTATTATTAAAGAGCCCTAGAATTCACTTCTTTTATAAAGCAGTTCAATGACGAATAAATAGCTTTTAGGCTCTCGAAATCATTTTTATAAGCGTATGTGTACACGTATCTCTGGTTATGATTCCTGTGTTGGTTACCGAAAATAGAATTAAAGGAGGAATTGCCAATTCAACTATTAACGGAGGGGCACTAGTTTGAAAGGATTGCGTTGCTTTGACTATAATAGGCTATTCCAAGGTTCACTACCATGATTATCTAGTTATCGCTTATTCTTCCTTTTCCCGGAGTACCCCCGTTTATCATTCGCCTACCCTCTCCGTTATATTTTCCTTCAAAATTTTCCGTTTCCTCCTTGATAACTCCTCAAACATCTTTCTCTCTATTTCCCCTCTTCTCAAACAGCTCTCTTCCAACCTCCTCAAACATTTATATCTCTCTCCAAACATCTTTCATCCCTCCCTTTCATTAAGCCTTGACCTCCCTTTAAACTCGGATTCCTTTTTTCCTACACCTTCCACTTCTCAGCCATTCTCCTTTGCTCTCTTCTGCGTTACTTCTCTGCCTTTTCCGTGCCTGGATACATAGAGGTTTGTCCTCTGGGTATTCTGCCAGGAGATGTTTCGTACCACGGCTGATTTTCGATAAGAGAGATGTTAATGATGCAAGGAAAGTCTTCTTTAATGTTAATAAGCTTGTTTACGAACAAGAAAGAACATTCATACTCAAAGTGAAATATTTAAAGATTTTTAAAAATTGTGAAATATAAGTTAAGATTAATTTCCCTCTGAGCAGTGGAGACTTAAAGGACTTAAAGTACATAACCATGCAACAAAAGTTAAAAAAGAAAAGCTTAAGTGTGGTAAAATCTCAACCTAAACATAAAATGCGTAAAGTTATACTATAGTTTCTCAACCCGCATGCCGTGGCTTTTAGGCGAGTTAGCCCATACTTCATATATGATATTCTATAATAAGAAATGTTTAAATTTAGCTACAAAACCTGCATGGAATACTATGCTAAATTTTGTTTAAGATTGCCAACTTGGAATTGTTCGGAAATGTTCTTGAAAAAAAACGAATTTAGGTATGCTTTAATAGTGCATTATAATTATTTAACTACTGTTAACCATGGCTAAGCTTTGCGGATCCCCAGGGGGTACGAATGCTCATGATTGTGTACCTCTAATATAGATGCCAGGCGAGATTAATGTGAGAAGCTGAAATTAATGGAATAATATTGGATTGGAGAAAATGTACTATTTATAACAATCACCTTTATAGACTATATAAATAAAATATTTGCGTATAGTATTCATCAGGCGGTGGCGATATGAAAGCAATAAAAGGATATTAGATTTTCATTGAAGTACCGACAAAGTGTAGAATAGCAGTTAATTTTTCCGAGTGTGTACTTCCAAAAATATCTCGGCTTCATTTAAAGCACTTCCCTTTGGAAGAAGCGCTTGTGATAGGTCCGCGGGCAAAATATTTGCGGGCGCATTGTGAAAGAAACGCCAGCGTGACCCGGTTGATGAACCAGCTGTGAATGGATCCCTCGCCGGAGAAACACTTCTGGTTGAAGTCCTTTGAAAGAAACGTCTCCGAACTACTTCCTCCTCGTGTCCCTCATTTATGGCTCCTCCGTCATCCCTCTCCCCGTTCATCACCCTCTCCTTTCAACCCACACTTTTCCCTCGTCGCCTGTGACTTTGACTCGCGCAGGCTTCATTTAAGTGAGGCGAAAGAGGTAGGAGAAGCAATATAAACCTCCTATTCCGTGTACCTTGCTACCGTTGTTATTTTCCGAGCTTTTAGCTCCCGCTCTCGCCCCGTCGAGCGTGTGTGTTCCCTACTCCCCGGTAAATTTCCACGTATTCTAATGCATCCCTTTCCGAACAGACGTGCAACACAAGGCCATAATGCGCTACTTGGAATTTGCATCTCCCGAATTGTAGGCGTAATGTCCAAAGCGGGAGATATCGTCCGTATTGTTGTTGGGTCGCGAAGAAAGAGAGCGTATGTTCCCTGGGAATAATAACATGGGTCGAGTTGTGGATAACAGGTCAAGCTTTGAAAGTGGCTGCGACGGAAGCTGTGAGCATTAAGGAGTACAGCTAGTTTCCTTATCTTGTTAACGTTAGAGTTGCTCAGACCTCGGCCTTGTTTCAGTAGTCTTCTCATCCTTCGGAGTTATGTTTAACTTCTGAAACTCGTAGTTAAAAGGATGTGGGAATGACGTGCAATCTTCACGAAGGATGGAATGTGCACGGAATGGTGGAAAGGGCATTACTGCTTACGCATGGAGTAATTTCATCTGCCTATGTTTTCTCTGAATCTATGTCAATGACTAAAGGGAACTTGTGTCTGAAGTTTAAGTACAATTGTTCATATTCATACGAATGTTCTGACTCAAAAATTCTTCTATTACCAAGAAAAGTCAGTATAAGCATAAAAATCTTCCTAATATTTTGTCTATATATGTATGTATCCTTCTAGCTCTCTCTCTCTTCATGTAGCCCGGAGTTCATCCACCAAGACTCTTTTTCGTAATCGATTACTTTCGCATATTTTACGCTGAAAAAATATTTTTTGTAATGTATTATTCTGCCATCTATTTCCATGATCATCCTCGCAGCATCATGCCTCTATAGAAGGAAAGACGCATATTATCAGCTTTATCCTCCAAGAACCTGCTTTTTCTGAATTTATGAATTTAATTAAGCCATTGTTCAAATAATCTTTATCGTCAATATCATCTGAGAACGTACTTTCTCTGAAATTATGGATTTAATCAAGCATTTGTTTAAATTATCTATCTGCAAAAATTTCCATATTTTGTCCTAAAGCAAAAATTCTAGCTTAACTCTTCAAACTACAGCTAAGTATACGGGGTAAAGAAAGTAAATCTTCCATACGAAAACATAGAGATGAACTGTTTCTGGGTATATATATATATATATATACGAGTGCAATGTAGCTTGCATACTGCAAGCAGATCGGCAATATTATTTTTAATTCGGCATCATATCGGGACGGTCCTCAAAAGAAAAAAAAGGATTGAAAATATTCTTAAAATTCGCTTCAATTTTAGCGTCTGGCATCGAACCCGGGTCTTCCTGGTGAACATAGTAAGCGGCACAATAGAAGATCACTATATCCAACTTCATGTGAAAATTCAAGCAGAAATATTTGCTACAACTGCTTCAAACGACGTTCTACTTTTCACGAATGTAAATGGCTCTCTGGATTCGAACCAAGGATGATCTTTGAAATCTAAAATATGTTTCTGAAAATAATTTACGATCTCTTTCTTTATGCCGAATTTCAAATTTCTATATTATTGGGAAAGGTTTCAAAATAATTCCTAAAAATCGGATCAACTTCTGATTGCAGAGACACCTGGTGTCGAATCCAGGAAATATTGTAAGCTGTGAATGCACAGTTTGATTTGTAAAGACTTGCTCTTCTATCATGCAAAGTTTGAAGTCAATAGCATGCCGGGAAGTACCTAAATTTTGTTTCCGTTATCTCCGTAAGAAATGCATTGAGAAGTGCAAATGGCCCTCTGGGATCGAACCAAGGACCATAAGCTAATATGTAAAATTTGATTATGAAATATATTCATGATATCTATCGGCGTGCTGAGTTTCAAGTATGTATGTTATCGGGAAAGGATACAAAAAAAATCTTCAAAATCGCCGCAATGCATTTTAAACGGCCGATATTTCACCCGGCCTAGCATCGAACCAAGGACAATATTCGAAGATGTCTTTCCGATTTTCGTTGGCTATGCACGGCATCTAGCGGTCCCTCGAGTTTCAACTCTCTGCTTTTCCGGGAAGTGCCTCAAAACAATTTTCGAAAATCCCCGCCATGTATCCTTATGGAGAAAATCGCGACTTTGGGGCCTTCTGGAATCGAACCCATGACACCGAGGTTCAAAGTCGGCTTTTTCCTGGAGGTTACACGTCATGGCCATAACGTCGTAAAAATTTCAAGTCATTGGCACTTCTGGAACATGGTTAGAATTTTGATCCCCTATATATAACTTATGTATATATATATAGGTATATCCGGAGAAACGTCTATATATAATAGATATATATTTCCTTCATTTTAGTCAGTATCAGAAAACGTTTTCCTAAAGACCTTAAGATCTAAAATGTCTTCAACTATGAGTGTGAATTTCAACTGAATCAGTAGATACGTATTTGATGCTTGTAATTTAGTATACACTACCGTACTAATATTCGTTCTGACGATTTAAAAACAAAGATACTGCCTTAACATTATCTAGTTGTTTGATCATTTTTCGAGACCTCGAAATGACTCCATGAAAAAAATCTGTAAAATCAACTTTGAATCGGTGTACGATTAATTCTTCCTTTGAACTTTGTAACTTGCAAGTAGTCGTTAAATTCCTCACTTAAGAGCTGTCGTACATATTTTATATCCCGTTCCACCACTACTTTGACATGGCCCTGCCATTTTCTCCTCCCAAAAAATTCTGATTACGTACGCGGCATTCATAAAGTACACTCTTTGTCGGCTGGAATAAACGGACTGAATTAAATTACCAGCAGTCATTCTTTTCGCTCATTGCCGAACACACGCACAGCGTCGATTTTTTCCCACAAGTTTTTATTTCCTCAGTGCAGAGATCTGCTAGCGTGCCGCCGAATCCATCTTATTCTCCCTCAAAGAGTTTCTTACCTCGAGCGTTAATCATTCCGCCTTTGTTTCATTCTCTACTTTCTCTCTCACCAGATGTCGCTCCAATCCGCAACCTTCACGTATTTTTTTCTCTCGTAGGAGTTTTTCGCATACCCAACCTCATTGAGCATTACTTCAAAATTCGTTGCTCCAACTGATACTTCTGTGGCACACGACTTTGGATGATTTCTGCTTTACGTAAAAACAATATAGCAGTAGAGATTTGAAAAAAATGTTGAAAAATATCCAGTCTGCAATATTAATTAATGGATTTATTTTCAGCGATTACGATTGTTTGATCTAGTTTAAATAAATCATATCATAATAATTTCTCGGCCGTGGTGGCGGAGTGGTTAGCGTGCTGGCGTGTTAGCAACCTCACGGTCCCGGGTTCGAATCCTGGCTAATCAGTTCTTTCCCGTGGTTTGTGTGTTTGTCATTGTTACTGTTTGAAGCCCACCACTGTAATGTTCCAGCAAATGGATGTTTGAGGGGGAATTCGGAAATAAGTAAATAACTATTTTAGTGGCTAAAATTGATAAGATAAAGAGTAATTTCACTTTGAAGATCTTAAGAAAAAACAGTTAGCAAAAAAATATTGTATCGCACTTTGTAAGATCTACTTTCATGATCTTCCTTGCTTTCAAAGGATTAAATTATACTGCCACTTACAGTTGAGATTTTGCAGTCAAAACAAAGAAGTATTACCATTTAAAGCTGCAATCCATTAACAAAAAATATAAGGGAACAAGCAATACAATTACGAATGTTGTATTTCCCTAGTACTGCTTTCAGTTCTATTTTTACGAGGAACTCTCTTCTCTTAAACTGAGATAAATCAAAATATTGGTTGTAGTTGATTATTAAACTTCTATACAGCGGATTCAATAAACATGAATGACCAATTTCGGAAACGTTTTTTTTTGTGTTTTTTCCAAAGGTGTGTGATTGAAGAGAAATCTTACGTGGAACATAAATCTAGGATTCACTAGTGAAGAACCTTATTCGTATTTCGTATTAAACTTCTTTAGGCATTGGAACGTAGAATGTTTTTCCTTTAACGGATACGAGTAGATGCTTCATATAAAGCCAGATTTGATACTAAAAGAGGAAATAGTCACAAAATATAATTTATTCAGTTTTAATAGCAGTAATTGATAATTTGCGGTAGACTAGTTTCCGACGAGGAGCAATGTGATTTGCCAAAATTTAGTAAAAACAATATATTTCAAATATTAGTAGAGGCATAACATGAAAAATAATTTAAAATCGCTAGTACTAACATAAATATTACCCCTATTAAATTATGCTGTATCTCTGGAAAGTAAGATTCGCTTACGAAAATACCAACCTACTAGAAATTAAGAACAATGAAATAATATAAAGATATTAAAAGTCATTCTTATTAGTTTATATATCTCAAATAAATTTTGTACTCTTACTTTTCTAAATTGAATCAAACTAATTCAGTAATTAAACAAAACTGATGATTAACTTTGTGGAATTATTACTGTTACTAATTTTATTATTCGAGGATGAGTATTGAAACTCTGTAGGCCTCAATAAGAAAAATATTTTCTCCATTCATTTATACAAGTAGATGCTTTATGATAAGTGGATTCAGAATCTTATTATCTCTCAAAGAGTTTCTTACCTCAAGCGTTAATCATTCCGCCTTTGTTTCATTCTCTCCTTTCACACCAGATGTCTCTCCAATCCGCCACCTCCGCGCATTCTTTCTCACGCTGCAGTTTTTTTCGCACCCCACCCCCTCTCGTTATTACCTCCCGACCTCCTTTCCCCGTACTTTCCCTTGCGACAGCGTCGACTGGGAGGTAATAGTCCTTCGCCTCGGTGATTAAATAAGTTTAGCTTTAGCCGTGTATGCCTTCGTCGGCTTCAGAGAGTTCCTACCGAGTTTCACTGTAGTGTTTTCCATTGTGGTCATTTGAATACGTGATCGCCTCGAAAGGGAGTTTGGGACGTAGAAAGAAAGATATTTTTTGCTCAAAGGGAGGGAAGTTTTCGAAAGTTCCTCTCGCGAGCTATTAATAGCCTTTTAAGCAAAGTTGGCGGGATTACGCGAAACATTTTTCTAGCCGCATTAAGAACTTCGCTAATTGATGCCGGTCTTTTTGCCGACTTAATAATTCGCTTGCATTGTTTCGCAGAAGGTCTCTTTGTTTCGGGGGCGGGGTTGGGGGTTTAACCCCAAATCGGTTGGGGAGGAGGAATTTCGCGACCTCTGGGACGAAGATTGGATTATTTCGCGTTCGCCTCAAGGGTTACCTCTAAGCTGGCCCCTCTTTACTTTTCCTAGAGTCCCTTTTACGGATTGTCCGCTTGTTCAATGTTTGTTCGTAAATCCGAAAATATTAGCTTTAGTTTTTGTTTGACTCTGTATTATATTGAACAACGTGATGGCTAATGTTCTCCTTTTCCCCGAAAGTAGGGTTATCCGGAATCTGTAATTTTATACTAAATAAGTTATCATAGCATAGACCCCAAAACCACTTAATTTGCGGTGAAATATGAAAAAAAGACAACTATGATTGCTTCAGGAAACAGACTATTAAGTATAAATCCATTTAATATCTTATGGGTGGAAGCCCAAGTGCGAAAGTTGTCAAAACAATTTTAACAATACTGCATAATACAAATGTAAAGTAATTTAAGTAATAAAGGGTTGCTTCTTTCTTATCATTCGAATCTTGCCAAACTGTCCTGATAAAAGAGGTCAAAGGTTAAGTAATTCAAACCATTACATAGATATTTTGAGAATTTTTGCTAAAGTGAAGATACAACCCTTATCTTCAAATAAGCTATTCTTCATTTGAATGGGGAATGGGAAAAAATGCCATTTTCTCATCATGGCATTTTCTATCTCGTCAATAAAGGGTCCATCTATCTATCAACTACATATATACACTGCGAGCCGCATTTCGGACTGTTACCGTGGTTTTTCCTCAACCCAATGTTTTGGATGTCTTTAAAAGGTAGTTAAAATGGCGATTTCAGCCGCTGTGAAAGTTAAATGACTTTAAAACGTGTAAATTATGTACTAGGCACATAAAATGTACATTTAAATCATTTAGAGAAGCTTATCCACCAATGTTAGCTTTTAAACTCTGGAATGAACAGCACAGAAGCACGAGAACAAGTTGGGAACTCCTGTCTTCTTAGTGCACTTACTCTTACTTAAGCCGGAGGAGAACTTTGTCAGCACTAACGTAATCATAGCAGCTAACTCCTTCTAGAGCTGTACTTAGTCCTGTTTACCAACTTGATCTAACTGGGTACCTTTTCTCAGCTTTTTTCTTGGTGATTGTAAGCTGTTTTTCAGGATTGGTAGGAATTGGATTGGGATTATATAAAAATGTAGGAGGTGAAGGAATGGAATACGTAGGCGTCGTTTGTCCTTGAAATTCCATTCATTCAGAATAATCGACTTGGTAGCGGGTTGCCAACTCAAATTCCTCATCATATGTATGTTCACAAAATTAGCAAGAGCTAAGCTACTTGTACTTGGGAAGTGCCTAACTCAGGTCAGAGCTTACTTCAGCAATGGAAGTAAGTTGCAGATAATAAGCTTTTACATGGACAAAGAAACCAGGTCAAGCCCCACGCCTTTAGCAGGGGCCGGCCGCATATTTGTGCAAGCAGAAGGGAGTTTTTCATGGTTTTGAAGAGCATACACCGTTTGGTAAAGGAGCGGAATCCAGTTCAGTGGAGAAAGGGAAAATGCTTCCCCAGGAACAGAAAGAGGGTGTGGCCGAGGCGTAAAAAAGAGTTTTTTTCGTTGCTCGGAGAGATGGATTGGACTCTTTTCTCTGCCTTATCACGTTCTGCCGTGTTTGAAAGGGCTGTGGGTGGGTCGGGCGGAAGATAACTAGGTTTAGAATGCCAGTATCCTCGCGTGTTTTTCTGGAAAGGCCCGTATGTGTAGTGACCAAGAGCTACTGATTTGTTCAGAGCTGTAACGGTTTGGAATACGTGACGGTTCCAAGTGCCTATACTTTATTGATTTCCGTAAGAGTAATCGAATCGATTGTTTTTTTGTGCTTACTTTGATTGATTGATTGTTGATCATATACTCATTGATCGATGAATTTTCAGCGTCATGGCATAAATATTACTCGAAAGTAAATTTAGGCTTCATCTTTTTACTACATAATTTTTTTAATTGAAGTTCATTTTATCCTTATTAACGCTAACGTTTACTGAGCTAATTGCATACAAAATCTTTGCATTTACCACGAGATATCTACCTGGAAATTTGTTAACAGATAACAAATGTGTATTATCCTACATCTACCAAAATCAGAAACAGAAACAGAAACAGAACATCTTTTTCTTTAGGATGGAGACTTTTTGCAATAATTTCGAAAAAGCCTGAGGCATTTGAAATGATGATGTAAAACTACGTGCTGGAAATTACTAATTTCATTGAAAACTAAATCTCTGTCAGGTTTATCCTTGTGACTAGGTCAATTATCATATTTCAATATCAAATTTTCCATAGGTGTTGCAAGGAAAATTTCCTTTGATACTTCTAAGTATTAAAGGGTTTAGAAGTAATACAATAACTAGGTCAGTATATTATTCGGTACATTTTTATACGAGAATCTAAAAATATTTCCACTGTTGAATTCTTGTTTAAATTTAATAGAGTTATCATAAAACAATTCTGACATTTTCACGAAGAAATTTCAAAATATCTATCTTAAAGTCAAATTTTTGCAATATATTTCGCAGGATAAAAAATACAGTTCAACGGAATTAAGATTCGATCGCATTATAATGTCCCTTGAAATGAATATTTACATTAGCGTTACATATTGGAAACATGGTCACTTTGACCGGAGGATATAGGGCACGGGTTGAAAAGCGGGGTATGGGATGCTAATATCCAGCTTCCCGTGGGGAAAAGGCCAGAGACGAAGTATCCTCAAACAAAGGGAAAAATGGGATGTCTCATCTTTGTGGACACAGGGGAAAAGACAGAGGAGTTTGAAGTGTGGGCGGGGACGTATTGGTCGTGACGATGGGACGGAATCCTACAGAAGTTAAGAGGAAGTGTTGGTTAAAATGGCGGATCAAAAGGAGTAGCGGAGGCAAAAAGTGGTGCGGAAGGGTTGAATGGGAAGTGGTTTGGAGTTAAGAGAGAAGTTTCTTAGGACGGAGTGGTTAGGAGTATATGACGATGTAACGAATGCAAAGGGGAACGACGGTTCATTGCCGTACAGTGTGGGTACTTTTCGTAAGGTTCAGAGGCGGAAATATTTCGAAGAAAGGATGTAATTATGTCGTTTGAACAGCTCTGTCGCCCCTGTGGGAGTTACTGCTTGTGTGTTTGATTTACCTTTTTATTAGCTTCTAATGACTGATAAGGATATGTTGCCATAACTGAAGATAATGAAGTAAATTTTCGTTCATTTTAGAGAATTTCCTCTATTAATTAGTTAGAATAAATGATACTGCCCGCAAAGAAAAATCCTTAAATATTGTATGACGAATTTCATTTATGTATTACTTGGAGTGCATAGCTTTGTAAAACTATTGACTTTTGGTATTTGAAGTTAGACATTTTTTCTGTTTTAATCAGGATTTATAGTGAATTTAACGAATGTAATATTTGCAAATGATTTATAAACGATGAGATATCTTCTAACGGTACAGCACGGATCCATAACAATTCGACAATCCATAACTTTAAGATTTTTTCAACCTTTCATCGTCCCTTACTACTTTTCATTATTTATATTAGGGAAAGTAAAAATACAAATGAAATTTTTTGTACTTTGAACACATTTTAATAAATTTAACAATGATTTAAACATATCCCATTGAACAGGTAATCAAACCGCAAGCTGTTAATGAGCTTAACTTAGTCTACAAGATTTGAGATTTTTCAGCTAATGCTATGAAATTTCACTCTCCGGAAATGCGATCCATTTCAACGTATTTTACAAATTAGTATTGTGATAGAAGCTTGATTAACGTAATTTATTCATTTTAATTGATGATTCAATCACAATGAAGCCACTATTTTACACGGAAATTAAATTTAATTTAATTTAAAAGAAATTCAAATCATAAAATATAAAAATACAGTAACTATGCACGAAGGCATGGACAATCCTCTCATTAACAGCAATAAAATCAATGTATAAAAATACTTTTTTAGTAATAAATAATTATCACGATTGTTTATTTGATGGAATTAGATTATTTATTATATGGAAGTGTACTTCGGAGTTTAGCTGTAACCAATAGTTTTTGGAAAGGTTGTTGACTTCTGGCTATGGTTATGTATTCCTTGAGTTTATTGTATATTTGGTGTAAATTTTTACTTTGAATTCTCAAATACAAATGGACATTATATATGCTTACGCGACCTTCGAGAGAAAACAAAAAAGCGATACAGGGAAGTTGTTGCCAGTACAGATAGCTACTTTAGGCCATTTTTCCCGAGAAGTATTAGAGAAGCTAATAGCTCTCCAGATTTTATATGAATTTCGGTGTCTTTCACCCCCTGCCACGCGCCACTGGCGGATTGCAGGGTTTGAATGTAAATGTAAATGTAAATGTAATATGTAAATGACATGAAAAGAGTCCAAGAGAACCAATACTGGATTCCTACATTTCATGACAGTTTCTCCTGGGGAAGTTTCCTATAAGCACAATTATACACGTAAAATCAAAAAAACCTTTACCATTATAAACTGAATGTTGAAATATAAGACATTAGAATCCTGCCAAAGTTGGCTACTTAGGTATGGTATACTATTCTTAGTGGTTTTTTCACTTTTTACGGATAAATAGCTTTTTATCAACTTGCTAGAAAGTAAAATAGCTGTAGCTCACAATTATGGCTTGAAATAAGGTATATCTCCTTTTTTAAGATACCATTGAAGAACGTGAATAGAATTGGTCTATGAAGAGGAGAAGTAATAAAATAAGCAAAATGAGAAGAACTGGAGGATAAGTTCCATGCTGAGAGATAAACGGTGCTGGGATGATTAATAAGGAATAATCTGCATGCGCTGTTATTATTTATTTGATATAAACAACTAAAATCTACTGACTACAAATTAGGTGTCCTATATCTGCATGAATAAACTGCATTGAATAAACATACAGTTTTTACGTTAAAGTAGGATTGGAGAACGTGAGTCGAGTATCATAGGCATATGAATAGAAGAAATGAGAAAATAAGCAAAATGAGTATAAATGGATAAAAGACCCAAGGGGTGAGATAAACGACGCTGGGATGATTAATTAGAAATAAACGAGGGCAGATTCGAAAACAATAGAAAACGAGAGCTATCCGACGGGTGAGGAACAATGGGGAATGAAGCAGGAGAAATCCTCGTGACGGATCGTCCGCGAAAGTGGGAATAAAAGTAATGATATGGACGGCGGAATGCGAGCTCTCCCATTCGGAGAGAAAATAGGGTGAATCGAGAAGAAAAAAGGAAGCGACTGTGAGCGTATTGATTTACGGACAGTGGTTGGTGAGCCTCACTGTACTGCGTTGGGAGAGATAGCGTCGAAGGTGTTTGACCCGCGGCCGTAAAATTACGAAAAAAACATCGGATCCCCGGAATTGAAATCGGCGCACAGGATCGGGAGGTATGAAAAAGTCCAGTTATTGGCGAATTCCACGAATTTTTGCGTCGTCGCTGCAAAAAAGGCGCTAGATTATTCATGCGGAGCTGAGCCAATTATGTAACATCTAGGATTAAATGCCTCGTTAATATCTCGGCGGGAATAAATTATTCATTTCACTTTTAATTTTCGTAATGAAGTCGCGCGTGAATTATTTGGAAAGGGGAGACGGGTCGGAATTGCGCATGTATTATGCATGGGAATACTGCGTTATGTATATTTCACGAAATAAAAAGGAAAATATTTTGTAATTAAGTTATCCACCCCCACTTTCGTTTCCGTGCTCGCTAGTTTCTAACGCTGCGGCAAAAATCGTAGATAATGAACAGATATACTATTCAAGAGTCTGCGATAGATGGCTGGATTTGTGTTGCGAATGGGAAAGTTTTGCATTCATAATTCGATTCCAATCTTGAAAATTCCCCTCGCTAATAATTCATCGGTTATTATACATAATTTAGGGCTTTAATATCTTTTCCCGAGGGAATTCCATCTATGATGCATGCGTTTAATCTCCGAGGAATTTCGCTGCTCATCTTTCAATTTATCATTATTTTTATTTTTCATATTGTTTGGAAAAGTCTGCAGTTGTTCGTGATTAATAATTTATTGAGATACTTTCACTGTTATCAGCAAATGATTATAATTTCGTAATGGTGTCATAAATATGACATAGGTATTCGATGCAATAATATCACCAACAAAACCAGCAATGCGATGATTTAAACAATGAGAATTTGAATTTAATCTCTCATAAATCATTCCACGTAAACAAGTAAAGCGTTCCTATCATGTAGGGCATAACAATTCCTAGTATTATAATATCGTCGGCGTACTAGTTAATTTTTGTATTTCTTATTAGTCTTCGAAACTGATTAATCTTTTATGTGCATATTAAATACTGAAATTCTGGTATTCTTAGGAAATCATCTGGTTTCATTGGATGTATATATCCCAGGTTATAGCTTTCAGCGCTTCATCTCTCTGATTATAATGTTTTATTTTGTAAGAAAAACTATTTATTAATTAAAAAATTGCCCACCCACTCTCTCACATGGAACCAACAGTAAACATACCAACAATATTGAGGTATGAGGTATTACATAAATTAAATGGTCATCCATTTATTATTATTGACTTTAACGACGTAATGACTTATATAACTACGTAATAATGTATATCATGTTTAACTTCTCAAATATTATCAATCAGTATTCAACCTTATATTATCATATATCCATTCATTACAGATAAAAGCAAACAATATATGTTCTATTCATAATAAAATACTGTTCCATTCCTAATAAATAAGTCATTTTCAAATTCCTTATATTTAAATTAATGTATCCAGCTAAGGAAAATGACAGATCTATCTAATATGATTCATCCGCAACAATGTCACACTTTTCACAGTCGATATTTTTTTCTAACATATGAGTACATGATTATAGCATTGTCACCTTAAATGACATCTTAAATAAATACATAAATAATCTTTTTAAGTGAAGGAACAGTTTTACCTAGTTTCGAGATTGCATGTTGAAACTTCATGTTTCACTGGACGAAAAAATCCTTCGCGAATGTGAGCAATGTGATCATTAGTTTAGTGTGTTTGCTCTCCCGGGACCGATGTTATAGCGCCACAACAAATAGAGCGAGAAAAAACTCGGCGAAAGGAGCGACGTTTTTTTCTATTCTAATACTTGGAGAGCGAAAAAAATCCCCTAATTAGTCCACCTTATCTTCGGCAAGCATCTCCGATGTTCCCGCGGCTTAACGACACGGACGTGATCCACGACAGCCTTCCTAATCACAACAGCCTGCAAGATAAATACCGCCGTATCTGTGTGTCGCTCCACATTTTGCCAGCTAGGAAAAATCAAGATCTCGGCTTTGAGTGTTACTTGGAACGGTCTCTCGCCATCCGCACGCTCGGGTTCTTTAATCGCGGTTTGCACTGAGGCTGGCTCCATTCGGCTCTCGGAGAGGTGGCCATAAAGGCAAGTATGCAGCCATGAAGGGAGTTCTGAACGGGACAAGAACCCTGAGTCCAAGAGAGCAGAAGGTAGTAGTGCTTAAAATGCCTTCTGGTACGTTACGTACTGAACTAGCCATCGATCTTCTCATGAGTATTGGAAGTTATTCCGAGTCGAAGGCATCTTCTCCGAGTGCTTATTTTCAAGTTATTTTGGATTCCTTTCACTTTTTATTTTGCTGCTTTTATTGCTTCTGTGGAAGAATGGAAGATGTTATTATAGACGTTTGCTGTGATTGGTATAAGTGGGTGATTTTTCGTCTACTCTCAGAATATCGATAGCTGGCCAAGTTAAGATATAAATGTTCTAATATTGCTACATTTTATTTCGGAAATTCTACGATCCTATCAAAAGATTGTGGACTGTAACCTTTGAGTATTTCATTTCGCATCAAATTTGATGGAATAAATATTTGATGTATAAAAACCTATTAAATATATATATCATGTATGAAACGTTTCCATAGTATACTACTTACCTAGTAGTAAACTATATGTACAGTTATACTTAACAATTTACTTTAATTGAGGCATTTACATTGCATTTCGAGTTATTTTTTAATTTTCCGATTATAATTATAACTTTAGGGATGGATCTTTTCTTTAATGGCTCACCAAAGGAGTAAATCATCGATTCCTTGCCGAAGAATTAAATCATTCATTTCTGTACGCTTTATTTTTCAGTAGAAAGCGTTACTTATACGAATTTTTATGAGAGGAATTTACAAACCCATAGTATTTTTCTATCCGTAACATTTTGCGTCCTATTAGAAAACATTGTTTGACCTAAATACGTATGTACTCTTGATTTGACAATTATTTCATTTTAATTACGATCAGCATTTGTTTTCTCAGAGTACCACTTTAAGGGAAGAGTTGGAGAAATTGGAAATGGTTGGATGTAATTAGGATTTTACGTATTTTAATGTGTACCTATGACATAAAGGGTGGGGTTATTTTACCAAGAAACGAAAGATGGCGTTGAATAGGGAATTTTAATGTACACAAACCCACCGAAAGGTAGAACGCTCGTATACCTATTCTATCTTCTTATTGCAAACTTTTAATTTAACATATGTTTTAGCAATTGTGCTTATCGTTTGACGGAGGAGGTGCTAACTTGGGCTTTACCTCATCTTATCAAGAATTTATTCATGTATTCTTCCACCAAAGAAGCATTATTTGCTATGACGTATGAAATTCATTTCTTTTAGTACAATGATTTTATATTTGCTTAACTTCGAGGCTTTAGATTCTCCCTTGATCATATGTTCCATCTCTTTTCCAACATCAACTCTTTTCTATCTCACAGCTTTTTCGTTCCTATTTCTTCTGCTCTCTCTTTTTCCTTTAAGAGCTCTTTTATTCTCATATTCATATTGCCTGCGTGGGTAGAGTCTGCCCATCTGCATCCAGAATCCGTATTTTCGCAGAACGTAGTCTTTTGCCGTATTCCTAACTTAACTCACTTTAGCGTTCTTATTTTTGCTCTCTGACGTTACATATCCTTTCATTTTCCTCTCCGCCCCTGAAATGACTTCACCTTTTTTGAAAATATGTATTCTTTTAGTGCCGCATTGACTCCATTTTTTTGCCTTCTTAATAAAGAAACGCGAAATATACTTTGTTTATTTATGTAGCTTCACGTCACCTCTGCATCTCTCACGAACTACCACGATAAACTAGTTTTCAAAATAACAATTTATCCACACTGGCGCTTTTTTTTAGAGAAGCTTTCCGAACAAAGCGAGGCAATCAATAAAAGCTTCAGATAAAGGATCTCAACTTGGCAGAGATGCCGTTTTTAGATATTTCGAAAAAATGGGAATATCAAAGGGGAACCGTTGTCGGAAACGAGGTGGAGGGAATCAGGGGATATTAGAGTATAAATCGAGTTTAGGAGAGGCAGTATTTTATACCCGTGGAAATTAAATGTCCAGAGGCTTGCTCATTGCAGTTTTATTGGATCGCTCCAGGGCCGGAGCGATGTTTTTCAGATTAGCTTGAAATCTCTCTCGGCTAATATTCTAATAAAAGGTATCTCGAGGTCGAATTCCATCTCGGAGGTGCTTTATCTCCGCGTTATTACTGTGACAATGGTTATATAATTGTACGGAATGCAGTATTGTCGTGTAATGAATTCCCTGTTACATGTCGAAGGAATATTATTACAATATAATTGCCCATAATAGTAATTGCGGAAATCATTTCGATAATGCTCCCTAATGTTTCCAGAAATGTGGATTATACACGCATTGTCGGCATTAGAGTTTTCGTAGGGTTGGCGCATTTGTCTCGCAACGCTAAAATCCCGGGTTCGAATCCCGGCAAGAGCATGATTGTATTGCGGTCTTTAAGGGTTAATTGTAAGAGTGGTCTTGTAATAGTAAATAATCCTTATTAAATTCGATGCTAATATTATAGTACAGGAAATTGGGATATATATGATTTAATTTTTTCGCAGCCCTGCCTATTACAGTTTTAACATATGCTCTCGAATAGCCAAGTATGTAGTACGTCCGATTTTGGCAGAAGCGGTTCCAGGTTTGATAAACCTTGGACGCCAATATGTGTGTAATTAACTAAGCTGACGATTCTTTAAATATTCCAATACTAACCACCGTGATATTAAATCTACTGTGATATGATTGATGGTGATGGCCTTCATTTAACACTACATTTCTCTCTTCCTATTGAATGCTGTGAAAGTGTTATTCATATGATCTTTGTGCCATCACTTCTGGCTTAGTCTGTGGTAGGTTTGAGGTTCAAATAATACTTTTAGTTAAATTCTGTAAAAGTACTACTTTACATGAGTTCTTATGCCATATTAAATACCAAAATTCAGTACTACTCGAGTCAATATTATATTCGCGCAAGAAAAGAATGATAAAAAACAATGTTTAGAAAGAGAGTTTGATGTTGTATGTATCGAATGTGAGAATTTCATGCAGGATGGTTCGTTATGTTAGACGAAGATTTAAGCTACTTATGATGATTAGTTGCCATTTATTTACTAAATATATCAACCTCCTCCAAGATTCTTTTACAGTATGCACATGGTCTTTTTATTTTGGCAGGAAAAGGCCCCCTTAGTTATTGTAAAAGATAATGAACAACACAGGCATCGCTGACGTTTCCCAAATTTTGAGATTCAAATACCAATTTTTGTCCGGATTAGCTTCGTTACTTCGTATTCCCCTCCTTCCCTTAATTGGTGAGCATACGCGGTAATTCACCAAGTAATTGTCAAGAAAAGTGTCGGCAATATTCGCAACCGATTCGTTCAGTATTTCGACGTTAGTTTATGGGTATGACTTTTTTGCCGTTAGCAAACATTCTGCTCCGCTACGGTTTTTGCGTGGATTGAAATTTACGGTCAAAATCCTAGCGGACGAAAATTAAAAACTCACACGATTAAACATCTGGGAATAGAAGCAGCCACGTTTCACTGGCATGGGTTTCCTTACTTTTTGTCCTTAAAGGCTGAATTTCCCATACTCAGATTTATGCATTTTATCATTTAACTCTGAACAAATAATCCTAACTCTCTCTACCAATATCGTTCTACTATTCAGTAGGCTTATGTTCCCAGTCGAAGTTAATTCTTTCGTTTCTTGGTAACTTAAGTCTTAACCTTTAAGTCATCTAACATATTTACCTTTATTTTCCCCTCAGTCTTTTCCCTTGCGTTCTAACCTCTATTTATTTCTGCAGTAGCACCTCTTATTTAAATATTTTTAAGTTCTATTATTTTCTCCTATTTTTATTCCTTTTAAATTTTAGCCATGATTATCAGTAGGATTCGCAGATTTATCACGCTTCCCTTGCCGTATATTTTTTACTGCAGAATGTTTTACTTTTTTCTTAGTGTTAACAAAAGTTTATTTTATAAATCTACAAAATATTTCTCCATTATTTGGTTTTTGTCCCTTCCTCAAAATCTCCTTCGAGAAATATTTAATATAATTAAGTTCGATTAAAATGAGACTTGTTAGTCACAATCTCGCCTTTCAATAAATCCCTTATTGATATTAATTTTGCTTTTCTTCTCAAGATGTGACCCACCAATGACCTCTGCTGATGACTAATTACTTCAATAAATACAGTTCCTCTTCACCAACCATATCTAGCATCTCCGTATTTTTTCTCCACTCAGCTTTTTCTATTCTACCCACATCTCTCGAAGGTTTCTTTTTCTAAAATCCACTTTTAACACTCATATAGGAAAATACATCATCGAATTGTAAGAATTTTATCAAACTTTCCCCGATTCCTTTATCGTAACTTCTATTCATCAATTCCTTCAATCGTTTAATGAAGGCTTCTTTGGCTTAGTCTATTCTTTTATTACAAACCTCATCTCTGCATCTTCCCCCAAGATGGTCCCCAAGAGTTTCATACCCCTTTTCTTAAGGTCCACGTTTCACACCCATTTAGCAAAAACCCTTAGCGGGCCCTTGATATTTATATTCATTGCCCATTTCCATTATTCTGCTGAGTAACCTTCATTTCCTCTTCTTTACGGCGTTTTATTTTTCTGATATGGCTTTTCCAGGGATAACACCCTCTTCTGAACGAGTATTTATAAATTTTATGGCTGTTTTCGTTCCACCGTTCGTACATTGCCATTCCTTTCTCCTCGAAAGCGCCACCAATACATTCGTAAGATACGAGCCGAGACATTATCCATTCTTTATCGTCACACCCCTTTCTTTCCCATGAATATCCCATCTTTTTACGCACTATATCCCATTCCCATTCGAAGATTTTCCCGTCCAAAACCGTTCGATTCGTCCCCTTATATGTACTTAAAATTGTATTTTATCTTCTATGGTTTATTTTATTTCTTTTCTTTTAATTTTAGACAGTTTTTGATTAATTGTTTATTCAGTTGTATATTTATCAGTCAATTTTTGCCTACTTACATTTAAATTAATAACTTTTGTTCTTTTTTGTTTTGTATGTTATTATTGTAATTTCTTCTTGGATTTTAAAACTCATTTGATCTGGTTTCATCACTAAATTTAGTTTTTTTTAACTGTAGGTTTAGCAGATTCTTCCCACCCTCATTCTAGAGGGATTTTCCTGCAGTGGAAATTTTTCCCTAGCTCTCAGAATGGTATTTTTAAACCACAAAGAAATCCTATTCTGTGTATGCTTTTTTCGATCTCTTTTTTAACATTTAAATGACGAAAGGCGGCATAAACGGAGAGACTTTATGGTGTACTTCTCGCCATAAGTAAAGTCCTTTATTATTAGTATGATTATACGTTTGAGTTTTTGTTACTCGTTCAGTAATGTAGCTCTTCAAATTTAATTCTTTTCAACAAATATTAAACTTTGAATTAAAGTACTACCATATAAAAATAGCATATTTGATTATTATAGGTACTGGTAAAAGTTTGATTTTTTTTCCTCTTTCCCTCAGATAAAGGAATCTTATCACGAAGTAGTGCCTGATGTAATGCTCATAGATAGAGATAAACACTCTAGCAAGTAAGTTTGCCGAGTCATCAAAACTCTCAAATCCTAAATTAAACTATATGAATACGGTAGTAGTTTAATTTTCAAATTTTTAATCTAAATTATTGGTTAATTCGAATTTTAACGTAATTTCCGATGTAATAAATTTGATTCTAAGGAGTTAAAATGACAAAAACTCCGCTAAATCAGTCGCCGCTTTATTGAAAAGCATCCCATTGCTGAATTCATTCATGAGTGTTCTACCTTTCGGTAGGTTCATGTACACTCAAAAATCCCTAATAAGCGCCATCTCCTTCATATCCCTTTAGTTAACACCAACCTATAAGTCATCCAACATCTTCTATCTCTGTCTTCTCCTCTGTCCTTTCCCCTGAATTCTACCCTCAATTACACTCTTCATCAATCCTTCACCATTCAATATTTGACCCTTGACCTCAATATTAAATAATTATTATAATATAGACTATTGAAATCAGCTCATTTTTTGCATTTACTTGACGAAGGGTTAGATGCAAGGAGACTGTTTATAGTCGCAATCTTGACCTAAATAAAGTCCATTATCATTATTAATATTCTATTTCATTACCGCTTTCACCCGCTTTTTCCGCCACTTTCCGCGCTCTACGCTTTCTTTATCTCGCTTTCTCTCCATCCCTCTTCGCTGCCTGTCCCTTATTACTGCAGAATGCCGAAGGCTATCCTCCAACAGTCGCTCCGCGCTCACAATAAAGGAATGATGTTATTTACTGCGCATGCGCGGAGGCTCGAGGTTTCCATAAAAGCAGAAATCGTTACCCAACGCTGGGGAAAAGGGTCGTAAGCAACATTTGGTTAAACAAGCGTCGGCTCGTATGCGACTCATAATTCGTGCCCCACCCTCGCTCTCTCTCTCTGGATGTCGTTACTCTTGTTTTTCTTCATTTCTCTGGTCGCTTACCCTTTGTCAGAAAGAGTTAGCTCGGCCAGGCTTTTTGGCTGTCACGATCCGGCCGAATCGGCTCTCCGAGTCGGGTGGGAGTGAATAGAATATCGTTGGAGTATGAAGGCGTTACCCCGTTGCCTTTTTATTTAGGTTCGGCTTTTGTTTGGCGATAAGGGTTTTATTTAGGAGGTGTGAGATATATTAGTGGCGTCATGAATGCTTAACTTTGGGGACATAAAAGTTTCCCCATGCGATTGTTTTACGAGGAGGTAAAATTTGGCCGCTGGGAGAGTATTACGAGGTGGAAATTTTGATTTATTCTGCGGGTTATTTTAGCCTCTGCCAGAATTTATTTAATGGAATGGAATGCGTGAAAACGGTTATGTTCCGTAAATAATTAAATTCCAATAAGTTTTTAGTTACCATTTGGCAACTTTGTTGCATGTTAAGATATCAGGAAATAAGTTTGGCATAAATCTTTAATCATTTGCTCTCTTTCTACCCGATGAATAGAATTTCATAAATTATTGTCGCGTGGGAATCGTCATGAAAATAAAGAAACGAGTATAATACAACGAATAAAATTGGAGGTGTATTAACAGTTAATCTAATTACTTTGCTATTTTAAGCATATATTTGTCTTCATTCAAACGCAGTAATTTTGTTGGAATTTCAAGTTTGTAAAGACATTTAAATATGTTAAAAACAATTATAGGATCATATACGTAAACAAATCGACTTAAATTGGTTATTTTTTGTTGCTAAGTTAAGGACCCGAATATACCTTATGACTTTTTTCCGTTACTAGAATATACATGCCATCAATAAGATGGACTTGGAGTAAATGTAGGACCATGTGAAACGATAATAAAATGATGAAAATTTCTAAATATTCCAGTAATAAGACTCTTATGTTTAGAATGACTGAAGTTTGCAATATACTTAATTCTCATTATATTGTGCAGGTACTTAGGTAGTTTATCCTAATTGTCCTGGTTGTTTAGCTTTGTTAACATTTATGATAAAATTCGTAGGCTCGAGGTGGAGTGATTTTCTATAGTTTATGATTTATGTGATTAATCAAAAATTTAATTCTTATCCTAGAAAATAATGGCTCTTAAAAATAAAATGTGCAGCTGTCTGAATAAATGGAAACAGGAACACCAAGGGTATCGGTCGTAGCAAATTCACATATTAGCTGAGATTTGGAGCAAAGAATGCGGTAAAAATAAGCATCGTATTCATCATCAGCCCTAATAAACACCCTTCGAATATTCTGCCAAAATCTTCCATTTTCATGCCCATAATAAAGATTTAAGTTAATTCCAAACCAAAAAATGAGAGAGCTAACGTCTCCCCAATTTGCCAGGAACAATTATCGCGATATCCTCGACACATTACCTTTTTGAATCCACATTCAAAGATTACCGAGGAGCGGGATGTTTGTTTTAGCCACCTTCCGCCTAATCCGATATTTCTTTTTGAAAGAGCAAAAATGCCCACTTATCTCGAGATTTATCGCGGACTTAACGCGGCCACGTACACGTATCCCCATTAATCTCACGAGGTATTAAGGCCGCCCCCCACCCTTACAACCCCTCATCTAGACGGATGTCCAGGAGCCCTAATTCCTCCGTTGGCGGTGGGCTTACGCCTCTCCGTATGATACTTCAATTACGTCGCAAAAAATTCCATTTTCCGTTATTCCTAAATGTTTTTTTTTTCCTCCGGAGGAATTCTGTTTGCTCCGTGTACGTGTCACTTCTGTCGGTTCCTACATGACACATTTATCGCCTACTACTGCCTCCTGCCCTACTCTGCCCCCCTTGCCTCGCCATTGCCCCCTCTTTTGCCCCACCTTTTCTACAACTTTGTCATCCCTTTTTCTACATAATTGTCCCCGTTTTTTCTCACCCATGCCCCATCTTTGCCCCACCTTTGCCCATATTTGCCCATCCTTGGACCCCTCAAATTGCCCCAACCCAAGTCCTCCATTTTGCCCTATACTTGCCCCCCGTTTGCCCCCTACCTTCATAGACATTTGCCCCATATTTGCCCTCCCGTTTTGCTCTCCCGTTTCCCCCATCCTTTTCTCTTATTTTGCCCCACACATGCCCTCTATTTTGCCCCACACTTGCCTCACAACTTTCCCCACTTGTACTCTTCGTTTTTCCCTACCTTTTCTACATATTTGCCCCACCTTTGCCCCCCATTTGCCCCACCCTACTCCCCTTTCATCCCATCCTTGCTCCCCGTATTTCTCTACCTTACCCCTTCCTTCTACCCCACCCTTGCCCCCCATTTTGCCCCACCTTGCCCATCTCTCTTGCCCCACCTCGTCTCCCGTTTAGCCCCACGTTGCCCTCCTATTTTCCCCCACCCTTGCGCAGCGATTACGTCCATCTGGAGATGTGCCCCCCTCTTAGAAGTCTACCAGGATTCCCGCATATCCCAGAGTCGCGTGAAATTGGTGCTTGCCGCAAGCGCTGCAGAAGAGGGTTAACACCACACGCCGCTCCCCCCCACTCCTCTCAATTGCTCCGCCGCTTTATTCCCAGACTCCACTATTCCTTTTTCTTCTTTTTGCAGCCGTGTTTGGGTTTTGTGCCTTTCTTTTTTCCACCGGTAGTATTTTCGTCTTATCCTTAAGAGTCCTTTGTGTTTGCCGCGATTCGATTCCGTGATCGATAGGTTTGCTGATGTTCTATTTCTGACTTCCATTCCGGGTGTTTTTGTCATTAAACATCCCTTTTGTTTAACATTCTTTGATATGTATAACACTGATCTGAGTTTTTTTCTGCATCTTACTTGCTCAACGTATCGGGTATATTTCTATGTAGTTGTGAAGAAATAAAATTTGGATTAAAGGCTATTATTGAATTAGAGGTTCAAAATCTCCAAATCTCCAAGCGTCTTTGTCGGCATTCCTCATGTAATTCACCGGTATTCGGATAAAACAAGAAAGGAAATCGCACTTTTTAAGAACTCCCCACCCAACACACTTTTTAGAAACCTCCAAAAACAATGGTGTAGGTGGGTAGTGGAAACGTTAAACCTCTAATAAATATTTCTAAGTGGTAATAGTAGATTTTTACTTTTACATCTGCTAGCCATTATTACGATGACATAGAACCTAGTAGGTATAACAAGCTTAATTACTGAGCCGAGAATGGAATGTTCCGAGGCACATTAGGGATTAATGTATATTTCAGTCATTACTGTAGTTAAAATGATTTAAATACTCATATGCCCCATCTGTATTCATTACGAACATCTTTTATGTGGATAGCATCTCCACAAGAGCTGAATAAGGACAAAGTGTGCCAGTCCCTTATGACAACATAAGTAATACAAAGTTTACATCTACCGTACTTGACGTGGACATCCGATACATATTTTACTAAATTTCTCAGGTTCCTGAAGGTAAATATTTTCTCAATGATGAAAATGAACCTTACGGTACTGTTATTCCGTACTATTCATTCCCGGATTTCACCAAATATTTAGGCTCTAGGGAAAAATATCAATACTTTTATTTCTGCTTATCAAGTTCCAGGTTAACGGTTGTTGAAGTTTGAGAAGAATTAATTCTCTTTTTTATAACACCTGCCTCACAATACTTTTCAAATACAGTAATAGTAGAAATGTGAAAGTGGTAGGTTGAAGGAAATTTCCGCTGTGCTTACGTGTGAGCATATATTCCAGAACGCGCTAGTCTGAGAATACAAGAGAAATCCTAAGGTATAGGGAGATATTCGGGCGCTTTACATTTATGATTCGGATTTGAGGCCACGGCAGCTTTCACTTTTGCTCTCATATCCGAAGTTGTAAAGGAGAGAAGGAAAGTGAATTCCCTTCTTCCGGACTGTATGCATACTTGTGCCTGCTTTTGGCAGAAGTTTGGAATTCTGTAAAGAGGTTTGTGCCTCCTCATCTGCATATTGTAAAGTTTTGGCAATGATCTTGAATATAATATTTTTTATCTCAAGAAACCTATTAAAATTATCTTCTCAGAAAAACCATAATTTTCTGCCTTAAATTTGAATATGTTTTGCTGAATAAATTCAGACTAGGTAATAAATTAGCATTAGTTTTAGAGATGAAGGAACCTCCCATCTGCCAAACCTTCAGAAAGCCATTGACAGTTGCACATATGTTTGAAAACAGTGACAAACATCAAAATGTACGAGAGAGGTTAAGCATTCCGGGTAGCCTTAAGGACATTTAAAAAAATACATAAGCTTGGTAGAGAAAGTAATCAAGTTAATAAGAGAGACCAAACTCATAAACCAAATAACAATAACCAAAATATAACAACCTAACAAGAAGCCCATAGTGCTGTGGCAATTTTCTTAAGCTTTATAAAATTAAATATATCTATTACAATAAATTCTACTTACCTAAGAAATTGTATTTGTGTGTGTGGAGCAAATAACTCTAGCTGTTGACGCACCCTCAAACCATAATACTACTACTACTAGCATTAGGTTTATTATTTAACTCCAATTACGAGGATTAATACCTTGAAAAATACATATATCGTTTTTTTAATAAAATTCGATAATTTGGCCTCGACTTTGTGTTAGTACTCCATAATAAAACTTAAGAGAAAGTAGAAGAACGCTGATACCTTTACCACAGGTATTTTATTATCTCACGACCGCGGTTTTGATCTATAAGATTATCCTTAGGTGAGGATGTATCTTTCACCTGAGAATGATCTTATAGCTCGGAACCATGGTCCCGAGTTAATAAAATTCCCGGGGTAAAGGTATAAGTGCTCTTCTTCTTTTTCTAAAGATTTATTATTCTTTTAAGTTAAGTTTAAGAGAGCTAAATCAAACGGTACCAAAAGCTCACTAATTGTTCACAGGAGTACAGTAGCTGGGGAAAATTTGAATTTTAAAAGTTGTAACGAAATTATAAATTCAATTTGATGTAGCTACATTGAATTTTGTGAGTTATCAATTGCTAAACTAATCCTAGATTTTTCATTATACCTCTTAATAAAGAAATAACTTACTTAACCAGCAACCTAGAACAAATGATGAATCTTGTGTATTTATTAAGATTGAGTTTTGTCTCTATAATTATGACAAAGTAAAGCCAAACTTCCCGTACGCTTACAGTATTATTGTTAGCATGGAAGAATGAAACCAAATTAATTCATCGATTTATATTTACGGAATTTGTCGCAGTGTAGTAAACTCAACCTGTGAAACGGGAACCGAACTTTATTCAAAGAGATCGGTAAACAAAATGGCACCCGAGGGGCCCTCAATTTATCCAGGTACCGTTTTGGCTTCGGACCATAAAATTTTATTCGGAGATAGTCTGGATGCAATTTCATAGAATAGACCGCGCTTCTGAGAAAATATAGACATAGCGACAGAGGGTGCTATAAAAACCATTGTTTTGGTGGGATACGGTCGACCGGTTCCCAAGCAGACCCTTACATTCCACTGTTTGTGCGAAGTTTGAACTAATAAGTTAAGTCTGGGTTATGAGAAAGTTTTCTCTTTGTTTCCATCGATTCCCACCTTCTCTGGGTGTTGCATAATTTTCTCCATGGCTTAAAGGGAAAGCGTTTTGAATATTTCGTTCATATTGAATTCTTTTTGAGGTTTGCCATAATGCATTAAGTCTTCTGCGGCTTATCACAGAATAATAAATAATGTAGATTACAATACAGATGAATTTGGTTGGATTATTCAAGTTCTATTTTCTTTTGCAATATAGAGGTTTTGGTTACGGTTCACCTTCTCGATCCACTCATATATCGATTGATAATTGTAAGCTTACCGCATAGGCTCATAATTTGGACTGCAGATTCAAATGGCTATGTAGTATGCAGTTGATGTGGTCCATCTGCGTTCAAAATTTATTCAGGTTGAGTTTCCGAGTTGTTCATTTAAAACGCAAATCGATAGCAAACACAATCTCCTCTTGCAAATGCCGTCCTTCACGCTCTTGCTAACTTTCTTCGCTCTATTTTGTCATAGTTATCGTATTGCGTAAAGCTTTTTATCTATTTTTGTATGTCACCATTTGCATACAATAGTAACTCATTCTAAAAATATCGTTTTCGCAGTTTGTATGTAAATATGAGTACATGTTTTTCAGATTATAAAAAATCTCTACAATGTTGCTGATAAACTCAAGAAGGCTATTATTAATTAATTCATTAATAACGATATCCTTATTGTTATAACGAGTATTGGAATAATATAACAATAAGGATATCGTTATTAACGAGTATTGGAATAATATTACTACGTACTCGAAATTTACTCGATAATTAACTCACCTTCAATCAAATTTAATCAATAACTACTTAATTACAAAATTTCAATAATTCCAGAAAAAAAATGGAAAAATAAACTGATTGTTTTGTGTAATTGCGCAATTTTCGTTATGAAATAGTTATTTGCTATGAAGTTCCAAGAAGTATCGCTGGGTACTTTTCATTTACTCGTGTTTAATTAATTTTACAATACAGAGGTTCTCAAAAGTTTAATTTATAAAAGCGTGGTCTGCTTTGAGAGGTATTATGTATCAATCGACTGCCTCGATTCGAAGTTATTTTCACAGCTGAACGGAATAACTTCGAGTTGTGCTTCATCATCCTTTTCTGTAGCGGCTTTTCTGTTTCTCCACAATATTATCTTTTCCGTGGCTCATAACCCTCCCCTTTCCTCCCCTGTTCTTATCGTCCCATTTCTTCCACCCCAGTTGGTCACTGCCGCTCTTATCCCTCCTCGCCACCATCCTCTTCGGCATTCCCTCAATCCTCTTCCTCCGCGCCTTCCCTCCTCCGCCAACTCGATTTCCTCCTCGTTTTCCAAGCACTTGCCGCCTGCCTCTCGAAATACACTGGGACCATCAGGCAGTTTGCTATGAGCGTAATTGAGGTCATCGGGTGCAACTTTGAGGTCTGCCCACTAACGGTCTTAACCCTTATTTGCCGCCCCTTACACTCCCAAACTCCCCTCCTCCCATCGCATAAAATCCATGCCGCGTCCGAGGATAAAATGACGCCGTAAACCCGCGGTTTCTCCCCACCCCGAGTTTCCCCCGCCCCGATTTTTTTTCGCGGGAAGATCCTTGGGCCCGCCCCAGTTGGGTTTCCCTCCCCGGAAAGGAGAAGTTTTTTCCAAAGGGGAAAAAATGAAGCGGACACGTGTCACGATCCCACCGCGGGTTGGGGTATAACTGTTAATTCTCGTAGGGCAGTTTATGCTTCCGTATTCATCCTCCGCTTTGGGTAAACACCCCGGTAATTCCAACCTACCTGTGGATATTCGGACAAATATTTGCCCTCATCCAAAACCCTTCCCCACCTCCTCAGCCCCCTCCCTATAAGCGCCTATCGAATTCAGTTTTTTATTCCCCCCCCCCCCCCCCCCGATACCCTTACTAGCGCTTTCTTCAAATAGCTGGGAAATTAATTCAATCCTAGCTTCGTTATTGGAGCTCAAACATTACCCGGGGATGCGTTAGGGCTGTGGATCGGTCCCTCACTGGATTCGGCCGTGGATAAACAAGGGGGTGGTGGTTGAGCGTAACGAATGCTAGTGGGTGTTGTTTGGTCGGGTATACGCCGGGAAATAATTAAGAGGAAGGTAAAGATGGGCCAGCGGTAAACTGATATCCACGCCAAAAATTAGTTTAGTTCGGGAGTATTGATCCCAGTCAAAGACCGAGCAGGAAGTGTAAGATGTTTATGGGATCGAATGTCGTTTAATTGATTGGGTACATATTTGCCCCCTCGGGTGGATTAAACCCGTATGACGTACATTTATATCGCTCCTGTTCATATTTGGTTGGCTATCGTGCTTAATCAGCTGTATCGAGAGTTTGTTCGTCTGCTCTTTCTCCAAGGAATTCTCTGAAAATCAGTTTGATTGAATATATGAGAGTGATTTCTGTAATTACGGAAGTGTTTTAACTAGAGGTTATTACTTTATATTTACCCTAACCTTTTCTAAGTCTTTTCTTACTTCTTGCAGAGGATATTATCTGCCATCGTAACTTAGAGCTGAACATTTTTATCCAATAGATACTATTTAATGGAAAACGTTCGCCTAAATTTTCATTGACATGAAGCCTCCAAATGTGAGCACCCCAAAAAATTGGTGGAACGCATATTATTGAATTAATTAATTTTTAGTTGACTGAAATTTAAACATTTTTAAAACCTTACAATTAATATTTACGTTAATATAACAGAAGTATTTCGCAACGCATAGGAAACAAGTCATCAGAGATTCATTATTTTGCAGTTTCTAGTATTATGTTTTTCTCTGTACGCATGTGTATTCGAAGGAACCAGGAAATTTCTTCTCACGGAATCTTAATAAATGAATATTCGTGTACGTTGTATACCCCTTACCTCTCCCCTCTAGAAATCACAAATAGAGTTATGAAAGAGAAAGTATTTGGGTTGATTTTCATTTAACCATAAAGATAGAATTTAGACCCAACAATGAATCTATTTGTGTATACTATTTGCTTGTGATTATTGTGATTCAGTTTCAACGTTGAAAGAATAAAATATGTACATATTATATTCATAGAGCTATATTTCAGTATCGGTTCCCATTTTTTTATGAACCTTCTACAAAAACATTCATCCTTAGATTTGTCCATATACCTCATACACCATTTGAGAAAGGGCCAGAAATGGAAAATAATTTTTTTGATCCTCAAAAAAGCAATTAAAATTTCACAAACATTCATTAACTCATAGCCTCCTCCCTCCTGCTGTCGAGAATGGCCCGTTTCCTATACTCTCCGAACCAACTACCCCTACCACTTACCTTTTCTCTTGTTTACTGAGTGCTGGGTTAACAAGGCAATTTTGCACTCTTTTCCGGATGAAAATTATCTGTATTTGATACCGTATGAGAATTTTATGTAATTTGAGTAACTGTAACTTATTTTATGAGGTTTAGATGAAGATATGTACTAAGCACACATGCTGAGTAATGGCATAGATAAAAAAACTGAATACAAGTTCATGTAAAATACAGGTTCATTTTCAATAAAATACGAGCCAGCTAAAAGTGCTGAAATCAGATCTTAGAAGGAAAAATCGTGAAGTATTTTATTCATAAAAGCCCAAAACTTCGTAACTGAGCCTCATTGAGTGGGAAAAAAAGGATGAAATACTGAGTAAATGGAAGGATAGACTGATAAAAGGAAGGGAAGTAGAACTATGGACTGAGTTACTGAACAGATTCATAGTTAATGGACACTTCAGTGAGTTTATGGTAGAAAAAAAGGATCTAGGAATGACTTTACTCAGCTCAGAAAGTTGGAAATCTCTCTAAAAAGACAAAGAGGTTTTTGAGGATGAAAAAGGCAAAAATTTCGTTTACCAATGGGATTAAATTTGGCAGAAATGAGAGGAGAGAGAAAAAATTGTCAGGCCAGCTTCAGTTAAAACTGCCAACAAAGAGGTTAGAAGCAGACAATTTTTCATAGAAAAATGAAGGGTTTCAAGGATTTAGGCTAAACTCGAGATAGCGCGTGAAATAGTAGTTGTAGGTTTCGAGCAAAATAAAGTAGAACGAAAAAACTATCCATTCAATTCTAATTCCCTTTAACTTTTTACGAAAAGCAAACTTTATCTCTAGGTGGTGCTAGCTGAATTAAGTAAAAGCTTGGGCGAAGAACAAAATTAAATTCGAATGTATTGGAGGTGAGCTTCCTTATGAGCTCATTGATTCCAAAGGTACCAGTAATGTAATTTCGTCTAATTTCGTGTGATGTGAAGTTAAATGAACTTGATGGAAACATATTGAGACTCTAATTAGAAGTCCCAGGTACTGATGTTATCAAATATATCCCAGAGGTTTCGGAAATAGGAAGAGATAATAAAGGAAGGGAAATAGGAGGAAATGATTCATTCGAATGGAATATTGAATACATGAAACACCTTTGCACTATAGTTGAGGAAAACATTAAGAATACATTTAAAAATATTAATTTTTTGCTTCTTTTAATTAAAGTTAAGATTGCATACCTTATGCTTACTTCAGTACACTATTTCGAACATTTTCCAGTCACAGTATTTGTATATCATTTTAGATAGGAAAGATTTACCGTAGCCAAATCAGTGACTTGGAAACTTAAAATTCCTGAAGGCTTTCTAATCAGTCGCTCATCTCGTCAATTAAAAAAAATGTGCTGCTCTATCAGAAAATTGAATTATCTCTAATGTTTATTATTCGATGATATAAGTTCCATGGAGATTGCTAAAAAATTTAATATAAGAAGAGAGACCTGTTTGGCAATTTTGAGTTATCGTAATTACCGATGGCATTAAGCTCAATTAATAAACTGATACATATCAAATACATCAAATGTTACTTATAACGAAGAAATCTAATGATCAGCCAACGTAGTTAGAATACGCTGATGCATGATTCATGCAAATGGAATGCACATTATTTGTATCACTCATCGAATCATACGAAGTAAACGAGAAAAAATGCATAAGCTTGGATATCGCATACTCTGAACGCAAATGGAGTGAACTTTGGGGAAGAAGTTGAATGTTCTTGCGGTTTTCGCTTTTTGGAAACGGATCATGTCTTGTTTTCTTATTTCGCCGTAACTTAAGCGAGCACCTGTTGTATGCACAAAACTTGATTGGAATCCAGCCATAAGGATTATGGCGTTTTTTATGTCACCCACTGAGAAAAGATTCTGGACTTCACTTCTTCTGGTTTATGGCCTCAGCCACATTGGATTCCATAAATACGCTTGGAAAGATCTCGTATCCGATCTGCTCTGATTGCTGAACTCTGTGTATACGAAACTATCCAATGAATCACTCAATTTTTTTATTGAGAAAACAATATCGGTCCCTATGTTTTTGAATGAGCGTAATTTTTCTAATCATACTGTTTTAATTCTATTATCATTTATGATAATTTAAGAAAACAAGGTGCCACTGTGATTTCGTATTTGTGTAAAAATATTATAATGCATGCAATGGTTTATATATCATATCTATGTGATAAATTTAAAACATAAAATTCACAGGCATTGGCGATATTTTTCAGCTATAGAATTATCTACTCCATATTTGAGAAAAAGAGAAGTTGTACTTTTTCACGGGATCCAAATCCTGTAGAATTTAGGTAATTCAAAACCTTTAGTCTTTTTGTTTCCATCGATAGGTATTTTCGCTTTTATTCTGTGCTCTATTAATCTCTTTAGCAGTCCTTCTCCTTTCAAAATTTGACTCACACATTTTCTCTGCCTACACCGTATTACTTCAATGAAAACCTTCTCCTGCCAATATATCCCCCGTACCTCCTAGTTTATTTTCCTATCACGTTTCACTCCCATGTAGTAAAACACCCCGGACGTTAACGATATTTTCCTGATTTCTTAATTGAGACCTCTAGTTATCATTTCCTTTCTCTTCATGAAGATATCCTCTGACAAGCCTATACTTTTAGGAACCTCATTCGTGCATAAGCAATCTTGCATACAAATTATGGATCGTAATACAAGGAACATCTACGTTAATCTTAAAGACTTCATTAGTAGAATCGATTTCTCTTCCCCTTACTTTCTACTTGGGACATAAAGAGAAACTAGCGAAACTGTCGTAGTTCTGCTACAGCCCATTTATCCGCTCCATTATTCCTTTTGTAGTCTCAGTACTTCCAAACTCCAAGCGCCCACTAAACGGAGTTCCTTTAACTCTCGCCTCCCAATTTTTTTCGCCCAAGCAGCCGAAAAAAGGAGCACAAAAAGGGAATAACATAGCGCCGAAACAAACAAAAAGCCGGGAACTGGAAGCGAATAAATGGGACAGCGAGAAATGGCCCGAGAGAGAAGTTGGGGTCAATTCTAAGACGGAGGACAAAGTAGAGGTATTAAAGGAGCAGGTTAAGGATTTGTGCCCAAGCAAGGATTCGACGATAAGGGCAGACTCCTCCCTGAATCAGATCGGGGTCTCCTTCAACGTGATAAGTAATCTCTCCCTAATGCACTATTTCCCCAGACCCCGTTTTTTTCCCTTCAGTCGAGTTCCCAGCGGCGCGGCCCATATCTCGATAATCCGCTTTCTTCCCGCGACCGTTCCATCGACTTCCATATAATGCGCATAAATCCTTCAAACCCATCTTCCCGCGCCAGAGAGAGCAAACAGGATGCCCGAGTCCCCCCGGTCTCGGCGGGTCAATTTTTGCGATTGTCGCGGTGTTTGTCCGCTATCAATTATCACGCGATCCCGTCTGACCTAGTTGTCGCTTTAATTCCCGGGGCCTTGGGAAAGGTTACTTTTTCCGTCAATCTCCCCATGTGGAGTTGATTTCGTGTGGATGAGGGACTGGTGTTTTTAATGGTTGGGATTGAAACCGTCCGCGAGCAAATATTTGCTGCAATAGAGCTGTCCTGGAAAAAGTGTCGTTTGTGTGTCATTGTGGGTTTGTCTGGGATGTGGAGGTCAGGTTTAGACAATGTAGGCCCCATTTGGTGGGGGGGGGAGGTAAATAATGAAATGAAGGCTTCATCAACTTAGCAATAATTCATTGATATATTCATAAGTTATCGATGCAGTTTATGAGTATACGTTTTCAGAATCAGTGTTTATAGAATTATCCGTATTTCGAATGATTTGTGATGTTTTAGTTCTGTTAATGTATCGTACATATTTAATTAATTTTTATTCTATACTGGGGGTAACTCAAAAAGTATGGAAATCAGTAGTTCCAGCTTTACTTTTATCTATTAATTTGTAATCCAATTCCAATAACAGAATCGTCGATTTTATACTGGAGTAAATTAAAATGAATTGACTTCATTGAGATGAGGTTAGGCCCAAGTTAGCCTCTCTTAAATCTTATAACAATTGACGATTTATTTGTTAAATTCATTGAATCAAAGCAATAAAATATTAAAGGATTTGGTTGGTGGGGAAATCTCTTTTTTACCAAAGGTTGAGGAAGAGGAAAAACTTCTCTACACGAGAAAACATCCACTAAGAAAGTGGTAAAAATATCGTATTACTAATATTACGCAATACATAAGTATAAATATATGATTTAAAAGCTTATCTGTTTGAAAACAAATATTTAAATTAGATACAATTTTCGATATTCTTATTATTATGTAATGAATCCTCTTCCATTAAATAAATTTTACCTAGATAAAAATAACCCTACCTAATTGCATAATACTACATCAGTTGTTAATACATAAACAAAATTCAATGCGTAACTGTAACAACAACACAGATTGTGTTTGTCGGATTAGGTTTGAGTTATCTACTGGAGGTTGGAGAACACCAAAACCACACTGTACTCATATAAAAAACACAAGGAAATGGAGTGAAAAAGAAACTCTAAAACACTGCGAACAAGTAGACAAATGATATCCTTATTTCTTTTTGGTACAAGTTTCTAAATTGGGTCCATTTTTCGGTAGATATTTTTTACGCTATTAAATTAAACCACTTTTTCATACAATACATTTTGTTCTGATAAAACTCAGCCTACCCAGTACCACCTTCTCAGACTTTTACGATTTCCGATTTAGAAAGGACAAATAAGCTTCCACTAAGGGAAATCCAATATAACATTTTGGAAAAGGATCTCAAAAATTTAAGGACGAGTTAAGGCCTTTTACAGTTCATAAAAGCTTGACATTTTGTTAATCAAACGTATAGTTGTAATTGTCTCGCCGAATTAGTAATTTTCAGCAGAGATACTTTAGTCCCTTTATGTAGCGGAACATCCCACGACCTGTCATTGACAAAGTTCGGCCCCTCTTTTGATCTGTGCCCGGGACAAATGTAACCTTTATCCCGTCATAGTTACGCCTCTGAATGCTGAATTCATTTTGGAATTCTCAGAAAAGCTAATTACTTCCAGTTGCTTGGGAGAATGTAGCAGCCAGTCCCTTCTTTGTTCAAAGCTGAGCAAAGAAAGTTGGGACAAGGTTGCCTTTCAAACAATTTTCGAATTATAAATTTCGGGAGAAAAATTTGCAGAACATCTTCCATTTATTAGATGTCGAAACAAGCTACGTGACTAGTGTTGATGAATCATACACACGAAAATCGGTTACGTTGGTAACGGATGTTTGAAAGTTTGATCTTGTGGTTCTCTCACATGAAAATTTTCAAGTAGTTTGACTTTTACCAGCGAGTTTTTATAGTATATGGGATAATTCCGATTAAATTTAGATAAAATTTGCAAAACTTTAGTCAACTTGGGTTTGATCTATGAAATCCTTTGGAGTCAAGTTATACAATTACCATTTCGAGTGAAAGTTTAAACAGATCATTGACTAATAAAGTTATAGCAAATTCAAGGAGCACAATCTATAAGTATTCATTGAGGTAGTTTTTTTACAAGATTTATTTATAGTATAATTGAAACATTAAAGCTCGCTTTAACTTATACAGTATGAGAGTATCATCAACTTCAGTTGCATTATATTTACACGGTAATGATCGCACAACTATAGGCATGTCATATTTATTTAAGTATGTTAGAGAATATGGCAAAATAACCCCAGTATTTTAAAGGATTTTATAGTTTGATTTTATAGTTTGATAGCTATACTCGGCTGCAGTACATTTTTTGAAGTGTCATATTGAATTAATGAATAAGAATCAACCATATTTTTTGCATGATTTTTTTGCAATATGTATTTGGTAAGATTTGTCAGTGGTGATTGTTTATTCCTAAAAGTACTCAGCCTATGAGAGATGGATTCCGATAATTACCTCAACGATGTCATTTTAAACATTATTTTAGTCCACAAAAGGAAATTTTTAATGATTAAACAATTACAAGGGGAAGACCATTCTAAAATGTACATACTTAATGGAATTGCAGCTATTACAGATTTAATGCACTGATTCAGATCTAAAATATTACAAAACATTGTTTTGGAAGGAAATTCATCATATTTTTCTATACTAAAAAATAACATTTTAGTACGCAATACGGATGGGCCTGCAGTTATCATTTATGGGTTTATTTATGGAATTTCCAATTTTCGAATGATCAAGTGTATTCGGTTTAACCTTTACGGTGATAAAGAACGTCGAAAAATAGCCCAAGGTAATCATTTTTAGCTCTCTCTTCATCTGTAATCTCTTATTTTCATTGTGATGGGCAGAGGAGGGAGAAAGGAGATTAAAAGATGTCTAAAGGTCAAACGAGGAGAATAGAGGTCATCGAGGAAGGCCGAGCATCCCTCCACAAAAATTAAGAGGGGCAAAGTTGAAATCCCATTACGAGTGACTAAATTGCGATCATAACCACTATCATACGATTAAACAATGGCGCGGAGGGATCCGTCCAGAGTTTCTAAATCCCGCAATGTCCTCCCGTATTCAATTTATTTATTCTTTTCTTTTCACCCTTTGATTTTCGGCCGCGTTAAAATGACAGGGAGGGGATACCTTATTCAACGTGGGAGGGACCCGTTGTGGGCATTGAATACGGCCTTATCTCGGGTTCCCTCGTAACGGCACTCGGAAGCTGGTACACTCCGGAGATGAAGCTTCATATCCGCGAGGAAAACCTATCTCCCCGAACCACCCTTCCTCTCTTGGGATACCCTTTCTTGGTTTCCAGACCCGAATTTTCTCCATTTCAACCTCCCTTTTTCGACCCTCGCCGAATATCGGTTGGTTATTTTGCGGCCTTTACCAGGGTAAAGGCAACACAAAAGCATACGGCACGTTGTACCTGCGCAGTGGACGAATTTAAGTCGGGAGAGTCCATTTTTAAAAGGATTGGTGACAAGATTTGGAACTACTACTACGATACGTTCCGTACTATTACGTTTACGCACTATTGATTGGACACAACCCCACACGACAAAGCCCACAAAACAGAAACACAATCAGCAAACCCCACAGATGTACGTGCCCACGCAAAAATCCCCACATTGGCAAATGCTCACAGGCATACATTCACTCATGGTCATTTTTAAGTAAAGTGCAACATAAATAAAATTTTATCGTTAATAAGTTAATATATAAATTCGCTCATAAATTTTAGTTTCGTAGAATTTATGCTGCCATATATTATAAATCGCATCATTTTTTGTGTTGTTATGTAAAATACAGCTGACTGTGAATCATATGCTTAACCACTTAAGAAACTTACTTCAGAAAAGTTTAACATGCGTTAACTGAGAATAATTTTGTTCTGCTTTTTACATTTATGAGTAAATACCTTCTGAATATGTCATTATCTTTTATTTTGTGATTTATATCCTTCCATTGAACCTTCCTTACTCATTTTGCAGGATTTTCAAACCATCTTCTCTTTGCAGGAACTTATTTTTGTGATTAAAAATAACACAATATTTGCTTCAAAAACTTTCCTTCTTTCCAAATTTCCTCTATATTTTTACATTAATTAATGTATTAAGGAAAACCACGAACCCTCAAAAAATGGGAAAAATAATCCGATTGCGCATTTCGTACTCAAAGTCCTCTGGGGCAAAAGTAGACCTACACAGTCTCTCTAGTTATGTAGGTTTTATTGCATTACCGTACATCGTTTTTCTTTCTGTCATTGTTGGGTTGAGGTGGCTGATTTTTCAATGTGGGGTTATTTGTGTGGGCATTTACGTTGATGGAGCTGTCGTTTATAGTTTCGTCTTGCGAGCTTTTTCCGCGTGGCCTTTCATCGTGTGGGATTATCTCATGGAACCGTATCTTCACTATGCCAGTTTCTTATCAAACTATTTCATCCTAAAAAGGTTTCCCATCCGCATTGCGCATCGTAGTGCCGTAAGACTTAGTGGGAGCACTATTTTGCCCGCTTCCTCTTTCTTTATCTCCCTCTTTCATTCCATTCTCGTTTCGATTTCATTTCGGAACCCTCCGCTCGTCCGATATATGTATCTCTTCCAGCGATCGGCCGCATTTGCGTTCTTAATTTGGTTCTCCCGTCCCTTTTAATGTTTGCGAGGAAAATAAGGTTTGGAGATTGCACTCCATCCCGACTCCCTGTTTCCGGATTTGTTCTTTTTCGGTGTCGGGCGAGTGCTTGTCCATTTAACTGAGGCTTTCATTAATCGCAGGGAGGGATTGAGTTTTCCGAAGGGACTAGGGATTCAAAGGGACGTAAATTACTCATCTCGGAAGAAATTTGGAGATGAATCGCAGCTGAGTGCTTTTATTCGGAATCCCTTAAATGTCTTCATATATCTCTTATGTTGGCATATTCTTCAGCGATTGCATAAAAATCTGATTGTATTATATTTTTTTGATATTTTATATCTGAATCAGTGCTTAAAATCCTTAATCATTGAATTCTTTTAAATGGATTGGTCTTACACTCCCTGTGATTTTATCATCATTAAACATTTCCTTTCGTCGACTTGAATAACAATAATAATTTAATTTAAGTTACCGTGAATAATTAGACTAACTGGAGAGTAATTTTGTGGTATTCCACGACTTCAAAAGAAGAAGCAGAAAAAATTTGGTAATGAAACTAAATCCGATGTTCGTAAAATTTTAACAAAAATAGGATTTAGTTACGTCTGAAAAGTTTTACCTGCGCCTTCTTTGTGCCCTATGTAAAGTTTTCGAATTTTTGAGGTGAATAAAACTATCTGTAATGTTATAAGCCTAAATTCATGTTGGATCCTCATCTATTAGTTGTAAAAATATTGTTTGAAGGAATGAGGTTATTTTGGGAAGATGGGGTGTGAGGAAGTTAACCAATGCTATCGTCACTGAGTTTGAATTATATCTGTTGAGTAAATCCACTTAAGTTCAGCAACGTGACAAAATCAATTTTTCCAAGCATTTAATGAGGAATCACGAAGATGAATTCCAAGATCCATTATCACACATATCTAGTGAATTTTACATTACCATAGCCAATAACAGGATGGAAACATCAGAACAGTTCATAGTGGACAGATGGAATGATGAATGATACTGTTCTTATTTTCTATACCAAAAGGCTTTTATCACGAAGATATTGATTTAGAATTAACTATAAATGAAACACTTACTGCTGTAACACACTTATTTTAAAACATCGTAAGTTATTGAATATTTGTGCCAATTTTAAATTATTTACTTAAATTACTTGTAGACCCCGCTTTTTAATTACTTAGTAAAGCTTTAACCTTAGGTCTAACAGTCGGTTTTTCATTTAAGGTAAAATTTTAAATAATATAAATTTGATGCATCAGCCATTGATGTACTCAAAAGATTATAAATATTTGCCTTGCATACTATATTGAGGCTACGGATTATAACGCTGCAATGCCAGTTTTAGATCTTATAAAGACAAATAATGACGCTAGATGTGTTTTGAAGAGTTTAATGGCGACTGGAATTCTTAGTTCCATGTTTTGCTAAGCGAGCAAATATTGCTTTGTCCGACAACAGTTCCAATCAAAGTTGCGGCAGTGAAAGATCAGAACAAATCCATACTGCATATGGCAGAAAAAAAAAACTTACGTCGGTGAGTTGTTTTATTTCTACATTCCAAACCATAAAAAAACGTTGCAGATTTCCTGTTTCCCTGAACTCTCCATCGAGTTTTTTTTTTCAGTTTCTTTGTCACAAACAAAACTCCTTTGTATTGGGATGCTTATATTTTTCAGTAGTTACCATTTTCAATTATAGCCACCGGGGATTAGATAGTTATTTCCGGCAGTATTAATAGTTAGCGCGAATCACGCTTCACAGACTGTTCTCATTCACATCATAAAAAAGCAGCTGCTTTGACGAGGGATTCGCCTTCATTTCCTCCCGGTTCTCCGATCGCCAGCAAGGTCAATCGTCCGCCAAAGGTAAACCGTAAGCGAGCGTTTCAATTGAAATTCCTTCTAATGAAGCTCAAAGCTTTGAACGAACGCGAAATGTGCAGATGTTGCGGGGAGTTCCCATTCAAAATCCCGGGAGAAATTAGGAAACGGCGTCCTTCTTTGTACCCTGACACTATGGTTTCCACCTTGCGAGTGGTTCATTCCGGAAGATTTTTAATTCTGGAGTTAAAAGTTAAGGAAGATTCCGAATTTTTTGTTTAGTTTCTTAAAGTTCAAGGATACTTTCATTTATTCAAAAAAGATGTATCGCAAACAATTGTTTGTCAATCTAAAGCTACGAATTTGTATTCCAACTGAATTTTTTGAGGTGCTGTGCTTCAGTCTACTTTCTTGTAGAATTAAAGCGGCAAAGGCAGAGATGGAATTCAAATATAACGGTGCACCCATTAAAGTCATATCATCATGGTTTATTTGCTCACTCATTGCGTAAAATATACCAGGTTGATTAAATTTGCTAATTGAAGATTCATTAGAGTTAGGAAATCTCCAAATTGCCGTTGTTTGCAAGCAACTCGAAGTGCGAATGTACGCAAGTACCATTCTTCTTCGTGAGTGATAAAATGCAAGCCTATTGTTGTCTATACTTATTTCGACAACTAAGTTGCCATGTCAGGAGATAAAGTGAACTCATTTTTCATTCTTAACAGACTTTTTTTAAACTCTAGTGTATTAACAAAGCCGTGTTCCTTTTCCTCTCTTTAAATTGCATATGGTAAGCCATAAGTTCACCTATAGTAATATCACCATGGCTTACTTCTCATGCGTTGGGTAAAATATACCGAGGTGGCCATATTTACAAATTTCTGATGATGAGCCACAGATCAGCAGATTTCAAATTGCCGGTAGTTTTCCCGGGAGAGCCATCCAAATCGTCCAAATTCCGGGAGAGGTGGCAACCCTACCTGTCACACAGGATCCGAGTTAATCTCAAAAATCGTAGAACAACTTCTCTCCACCCCAAATGGGCCTCTCTTTTGCACCTCTTGTGTTTCCCTTACGCCTTAACGCCTTTCTCATTCACATCTAAATTTTCGCATCCTTTCACACTCCCTCCATATTCATAACCTCGTTAGCTATCCCCTCCTTTCCTTTTTCACGTCTCTTTTGTTTCTAGCGATAATCCTCCCGCCATTTTCCCTTCACTTTCCTCGTTTTCAAACGCCGCTCTCTCCTGGGCCGTCTCTAAATTCTCGGTCGTTTGCGGCCATTTTCCAGCTCGCGTCCTTGATAATATTGTCTTTGTGTTTCGTTTCTGAGGAAGAGTTTGGATATAAGCGGGGTAAAGGGTTTGTCACGGTCGGTGACTTTTTTGGCGCTCGGCGTAATTGAATTTTCCCGCCCTGAGCATGCCGCAGAACACTCGTTGCTATCTGGATTATCGCGGGACTCTTTGAAATTAGGAGCTCGTCGCCGTTTGCCTGTGTTTCTTTTGTGGAACCTCGCTACTAAGAAATGGAGGAGGTATACATGTTTTGATAAGGTTAAAGTGTAAGGAATACGTTTGAAGAAGTCTTACCTTTCTGGGTGTTGTGGAAGAACTTACCGGGCATTGAAATGCTGACTATTTATATTGGTGAAGGGAAGTACTATAATTTGCCTCAGGTGAAAAAATAAAAGAATAATATATTTTACCCGTACCACTGAAATATTTTATTTTGAAACCTAGGTTGGTAGTGAAATGGGAGTAAAGTTTGGACAATGAAGTTAAGAAATTAGAGGTTTAAAATTTCCAATAACCGTTTTTTTCGGGGATCTTCTTCTCATTCCTTGGTATTCAGAGAAAACGAGACAGGACACCGCACTTTTTGAGAGCTTCAAAAAGTGTGGTTTCCTGTCTTGTTTTCTTGGAATACCGGGGTATGAGAAGAGGAACGCCGACAAAAACAGCCAATGGAAATTTTAAACCTCTAATAAAAAACTAGGTTGGTAAGTTATTTCATATTTAAAATATGTATGTAAGTTGTCAAAGTAGGTAAAAGTTATTATCATTTCATCTCCTCTCTTGTTGGAGGAGAAGCTAAGACAAAGTAATGCAATGCTCCAATTAAGGATCTGCTTCAAACGCTGGTCCAGAAATATGTTGCAGTGATTTTTTTCTATAGTGAAGTAAGGGCTTAGAATAACTTACGAAAAAGTCTCAGTAATGTCCCAAATTTTCAATTCTGTTTATCTTATGGGTGTTGGAGAGGTGAAGCAGACTTTCAGCTCAACTGGAAAATTCCGCGGGTTGCCTGCACTTCAAGGATATCGTATTCTTCAGTTTACACTTCTTTAGACCTACGAATTTAGAATTTCTAAGCCTATTATCGACTTTTGCAGTCGATAAGGGAACCAGATAAATGCAGATAAAATTCCTACAGTGGTAAGTTTTTCTATAAGGGTTTAAAATGTGGACCTAAGGAAGATTAAATGTGGCAAAGAATGGAAAATTAAGTTGATCTGATAAGAAAACATTAGTGGATGTGCTAGAGGTGGTTGGGGAAAAGAGGGCGTCAACTGAAGGAATCAAGAATCGACAGAGGAAATGGGTTGTACAAATATTGAGAAGAGAGGGATTGCGAAAGAAAGTAATGTAGTATAGAAATGCATGTGAAATGAACAAGACAAATACAACATATATCATATGACATAATAGGTGAGCTATGCTCCCATGAAATGAAAGAAATGGGGCTGGATGGGGAAAATTAAGGCATACAAAGCTACTGAAAGGTAAAACACTCATGTATGTTTGTATGACACATTAGAGTGGTCCTTATTTTCTAAGTTTGAATTTCTTTCGAGATGCCCTTTAAACCTTTTTTATTTGGTTAGGTCATATTATTAAAAAGTGCATTTAATAGGAAGTCTATTCTGGTAGTTTTTACAGATTTGCTTCAACGAAACATAGGTTGAGCTTTTTCTATATATTTGTTAACCTGAATGTGTAGGTAATAGAATTTAAAATCAATTGCCGTAAATGTGTCATAAAAGATTAAGTACCGCTTTTTTTCGAGTATTAAATTTACGCTCAAATGCTGCATAAAAGTAGCATAATTTTTATCTGTAGCTTTAGGTAATAATCAAGGGGGGGGATTAAGTTAAGTAAGGAAATAATTGGACTAGGTATATAAATTTTAATATCAACGATATTCACCGAGTTTATTATATTACAATATTATTATTCAGCTTCACTAGCTATTTGGTACAGATCAACATACAATAGTTCATTATTTCTTTAGCAGGGTAATTTTCTCAGTAAAACATTAATTACATTCTTTTGTCTTCCATCGTTGAATGTTCGATGAGAATCCCAGCGTAGATAGCTCTCCGCTCTATTTTATTTGTATATATATCTTTCTCTTGGAAGGTTATGGGTACCTTCACTTCATGGAAGTGCTGATTTTGTTCGCCAGAACGTCTTTTGCTTCTAAGAGGATTGTGGAAATTTTTTCCAAGCCCACTCTACGTCCTTAAGTAGGTGGACAACAATGTGATCATCCTTTACGAGAATTGTCGGCTCAGACTCGTTGCAAGAATGGCTTCGAAACATATCATTATAGGAACGTTTTTAAGAAAGGCTCCGAAATAACTGCCCACGCTTTGGAGCACAAAGGGCTCTTCGAGGAAAATCTTGGGGAAAGGGGCCATGAAAATGCCGGTGACATTTTCCAGTTTAGTTAATTTCATGCCTACCAAAGCTATGATGTGAACATTTATTTTAGCCCGGAGCTAAAGCGATTCTTTGCACACAGATTGGGAATTTCTATTATAGAAGTAGAAGATGAAAAAGAAGGTAGATCATTTAATGGAATTATTTCAGTAATATAACTGAAAATATGGAAGAGATACACTTAGAAACTAAATAAAATAAAAGAAAAGAAAGGGTGAACTTGGGTATATAAACGACTTTCCTGCAGTAGGGGTCTATTCATTCTTTCAATTTAGTTGCAAATGACTTTCTTTCTTGCTCAACGTTTGGAAAAGGTTAACTTGGAAGGGATTCCTCTAATCGTATAAACTTCGCAGCGTAAAACGTTGTATTAAGGAATCCATAGAAGAAAGACAAGCTTTGAATGGGACTCTTCTCATAAAAGTTAATTCAACGGAATATTACTCAACTCTGTAGTAAATATACAGTCCAAAATTTCTCTATTATTATTGTATTTACATTGAAGAAAGTATTTATGGAATATGCATTTTCCAGTCATTTTTTCTCTTTTTTTAAATTTTAACTTATATTAACCTGAATATTTCTGCCACCTTCCACAAGATCTGTAAGCCTAATGGTAGATTGGAAATTTATCCTTTTAATTTATATTCTAAAGCTAGGAGAGAGAAATGAAGCTTACTAGGTAGGATAAGGAGTGAGGTATTTGCCTTTGCTTGCCTAAATGAACCAGGATGCTATCAGTGGAATATGTCTACATAAGTAAACTACAATGACTTTATGAGTAACACTTTTCTTAGGATCGCATAAGGAGAGGAATATTTAAAAGGTCCCAATAAATAAAAAAATTAACCATAATCACGCATACCACAGTAGCTTTGAGTAAGAATACGACAAAGGTTTAAAGTAAATACTTGTTTATGTATCATGTACCAAAAAATGAATGAAAATGGTAAAATAATACGTATATGAATTATAGTATTTTAAATGTGTATCTTTATGCTCTTAATACCCACATAAACTTCTTATTTCTTCCATAAGTTCACGTTTTTAATATCTCATTCCGTTTTCCTCTTTCATTCCATTTATACTCACACACTCATCGAAACATAATTTTGAAATTGGGCCTTCATTCATTCTCATCATTGGTTCAATTGAAACGTAACACGACTCCAAAATGCTGCCCTTGCAAAGCCTGTTAAAACCAAATCATCACGGTCATCATCTATCATTTTTGTTGCTGTTTAACTACGTGATGGATGCACGAATTCGGCACGCGGCTCGCGTTAGCAGAAAAGTTATTTCCGAAACGTCGGCCAAAGATTCACGTCCAGTTCATTATCCATTCATACGCATTCCTCAGAATCGTTATCAGCCCCTTAATTTCCCGCAGTGCTAACGTGCGTCGAAATTGCATTGCTCATTGGAGTCCCATCCTTATAATGCAATCGAAAACTCGCGTCGGAATGTGTTTAGCACGTCACCATTTCCATCAATGGAATAACAGGATGATTTCGGGCTTCTAGCTAATGTCATATCGCACCACTGCCCAAACGGAAGCAAATGACTTTAGGCGTTTAAAGCAAGTCAGGTCGCGAAATGGATCGATAAGTGGTTGTGATTGGTGTAATTGGTTGGGATTGATTGGATTAGGTGTTGGAATTTGATGGAAGTTGATTTAATTTGATCAGTCGTGGTTGATGTTTGATGTAAATTGGAAGGGCCCCATCCCTTTAACTTTGTATATGGGCTTCGGGAAGATATAAAATGGGAACCTAAGTAATTTCGAAAAATCGATGAAAATTTGAATGAAAATGACGGAATTAGTTGAAATTAATTGGATGAGATGCCGAAACGTCCCTCTCTGAACAGGAAGGAATGAAGGTTTCATTCATTTAATTCCGTCCCAATCTTGTTCGCGGCTTTGATCACATGGAAGATACTGAGATATAACTCATGTTGAGTAATTGCATTCATATGAAATACGCAAAATAAAGTTATCTCACACGCCATCTTGTATATTAAACCTCATTCACTCTCCGTATATTTTTATGTATAATATTTGCTGCAGTAAAAGATATCATTATGCCTTAACCTCTTTACATCAATTCTTCAAACTTTAATATTATTTACATGCAAAAACGGTACGTGTTTCGTTGACCAAATGGGAGAGATGGTGATCTATGGGATTAACATTGGATCTATTGGAGTAAATGGATTGGATATGTGTAAATGTTATTTTTTTTATTTTTAATGTATGATGTTCCCACCGGAAAGTAGTGTATTTATTTTAATGTGGTTATTACAATTTTTCCTAAATTTTTGGTTGTATTTCAGTGGTTTCCATGAATTTTTTGCTCCATTTTGTTCGATTTTTTAATGATATTCGAGTACTTTTATATACTGCACAAAATTACATTAAGTGCTATAAACGTTTTGACATATACATACCATATTTCCACTTATTCATTGCCAATACAAAATGTAAATCACTTATAAAACTTAATGAAATTAGATTTCTCAGAAATAGACTAAAAATCACAGAATACATAAACTGCAGACATAACTGATATACAAATGCATAAGAATTGTACAAAAATTATATAAAAACTTAAAATGCAAAAACGCCTAACTTTCTATGTATATGTATTCAAAAATCGTTAATGCCCTGCTAAGTCCATATCCAGAACTTTTAAGGTGATGCCTTATTAAAAAAAATGAATAATTAATTTATATCAACCAACCAAGTTTCAGTAACCATTTTTTCAATTCTCAATAATACTAATGATAATGAAAATGCCTTATATATTACGTACACTCCATACATAAAAAGCATAATTGAAGTTAAAATAAATCTTAAGAAAATTATTGATTTCTTAGTTTAGAGTTTTGGTAGTTATTGGTGTATATCTGAGGATCGAACTTGTCTTTAGGCCGAATGTTGTACATAAATACCAAGAATTGTTTGCAAATTGATGGTACTTGGTTAGTCACGCTAGATTGAATTGCGAAAAATTTGATGAAAATGGTAACGACGTTTGATCCTTTTAACAACTCATCCTTTCCGAGCAATAGAGGAGGATGATTGCAATACGAACGTGGAGGGATTGAAGTCCCCAAACGAACCCTTTTACAAAGCGTGTCGAACGAAGCGACTCGTTGAATTAAGATCAGATGCGGACGTTTTGAGAAACGCTCGATTGGCTCGTAAACACCAAACTCCGGATGCTTTTGATGGCTGATCCGGGGGAGGGAAGCTGCAATAAAAGAGCATTTCCATTCCGTTAACCACCGAGGGGCGGAGGAAGAAAAAAAATGCTCGCATCTCTACTCCTTTTTATTTTAAAGGCATGTACTCCTTATCCCTCTATTTGGATCCACCCAGAATCCCTTCCCCAACCGCCGGTCCATATGCATAACTTTCCCGGGATCCTCTTTTCCCTCCGAAAATCTCATTCCGCTTATCAATTATGCAGCGGTATCAATCTCCCCTCTTTTTAAATAAGAAGGGACCCTCGTTATGCTACTACGAAGTACTGGCCGATTTATGCAAATGATTCGACGCCTTTGAAAGCTGATCTTTTATGGAAATAAAGCGTTCATAAATATTCACGTCCACCGATGAAATCTTATTAGCGAATAGCTTTATATTTCTTGGATTGAGTGTTTGTCAGAAAGCTTTCGCCTTTCTTTTAATGGGAGGGAATAAATTCTTCCGCGCCGCGCTTTATTTTTTCGGAAACGCTTCCATTTCTGGAAGTGAAAGTCTCCCCGAGTTGAAATTTTTATAGGGATTAAATTGAAATACATTTTGTTTATAATTGGGAGCTGTTCTAAAAGTTCTTTGGGTAATTGAAAAGGCGGCGTTCTCTCATATTTATGGCACAATTCCTTTCAAATTCACTGTCATATACTTTCAGTGAAAGATGTTTGCTTGAATATTAAAATCTGAATATTGGATAATAGAGCAATGGGAGAGAATTAGAGAAAGTTCTCTCTGAAGGCTCATGGTTGTCCGTTGCTCAGCAAGGAGTGGGGAAAGGTTCTGAAAACAGTGTTTTGGGATAATTCAGCCTTAGAAGAAAAGCTGGAATTTCTTATCACTGCAAAATAAACTGCACTCAGGTTGCTTTCGTAGAAAATGGACTAAATATATGGATCCAACTAAATTCCGCTCTATACCCAAGTATGTACACTACACTTCAATGTTACTGTTTATTTTTCTACCGATTTTTTTCTAAAATTTGATTAGGAAGATTTTATTTGACATTATTGATCCTGAAATTGATTTAGAGGTTTCCCCATAACCATACTTTATTCATATTTATGACTTTTTGAATGTATTTGTTACATAATTTTCTAACATTAACTCCTAGGACTAACTTTATCTTGAATTTTGAAATATGTTGGAAATCATACTCAAAAGAATAGTCTTAGGTATAAATCTTCTTATATATAACCTGAAAATTATATGCGGTTAGATGTGTTTTTCTTAAAAAAACCTGTGAACAGCAAGTACATACTTCTTTGTGTATCTTTAAGGACTTTTCTAAAAATGTTAACTCTTTGTGTGATCCTAAAATTCATTATATGTAAAAATATCTCAAAACATTATTGTGTCTATAATATTTCAGCACAGCGTTGAGAATTAGTGAGAATGCTTGCTGATTATTTTTTTTCGGAATAAATGTTAACATTAGTGAAAAATGAACTACTACTCAAAAAAATTGTGAATATTTAAACATTTGGCAGAACAAACATGAGGTATACATGCAGAATGGCATTTCGGGCGACTTGTCCCAATGATTTTAAAGAAAAATAGGTCTTTATGCCGTCCATATTTTTAATTGAAAGTAAAACACAGAAAGACGGAGTTCACCACTCATATTTTTAGATAGAAGTACACCTGATTAATTGGTATAAGTTGAACAAATACTTTTGGAAAATTAAATATAGAATTAAAGCCTTCACTACTTTATCATTCTTCAGTGCGATTGATGCAGACACATAGAATCACTTTATCGACTGCAGAAAATAGTAAATTAGGGTTAGAAGCTTATGCCATAAGCAAACGTCTAATTAAGGTATGTATGATTTACTTTTAATTCGTTTATTTTATACACGTAGGTCCATTTCTTCGGTAATTTAGTGTTTGTATAATTTGAAAAGGTTACCTAAGAATGACGCAAAGCAACCTTTGCAGTTACGCGTATACGGATACAACTCAATGCAAATGCTGCCCCTTCTTACGCATATTCGTAGCAGATGAGAAAAATAGTATAAATGGTAAGCAACTAAGTTAATCAGCGGATGTGCTCAAGAGAAGAGAAAGTTGATCCGGACCCTAGTGATATTTTTGCCCTCTAAGGCCTGATTTGCGTGGGTTGGTTAACGACCTCAGAATTGCATCCGCATATAGAATCGCAAACACGGATGGTTTTTGGCGGAGCCGACTAAAGAATTCATACCCCATTCATACTCGAACGGACACAAAGCCTCCGGAAACACAACGAGTAGCCAGCGCGTCAGGAATATTTTATCCACCTCTCTCTCTCTTTGGATCCAAAACTGTAATCTCTCTATCCCGTGTTCCTCGTTCTATTCCCCCCTTAATCCTTTGTCCACTTCTCCCTCGAAATCTTCCATCTTCAACCTGCATTTACCGCTTTGACCCTTATAAGGAAATTTCCATCTCGCCCCCACCCCGTCCCCTAATCCCTCCCCCACCAGCCCCCGCGTATACAGCGAAGGCTGGCAATCCCAATCAGCTAAGCCTTCTGACTCACTCCCTTGTTTCGTGTCCCCTCCCAGCATCCCGGTCCAGCCCACTCTCGGAAAGTCTCCTTCCCGAACTCCCTCATTCGCATTTCCTCCCTTTTCAAGCTTTTCTCATTAAACTTTCATTCTGCTCTCCTCGGAAAAACCCTTTCCGTTTTTGCGTCGCCTCTCTCGCTGTTTCCCACTGATCCCATCCGCCCAACTTATTTCCATTCCGTTCCAAATTCATACCACGCCTCCGTCCCCCTTCGGTCCACTCTAGAAATCCGGCGGGCGGTGCGGGCCTCTCTCCCGGTACTCATTTTCGTCGTCTCCCCCGGTTCGGGAGGAATTCGCAAGTTTTTTCGATTTCGCCCTCTCTCTGGTTATTTCTTTCCGAAACTGTCCCGGCGTAGGCTATTGCTGATTACGTCCCCCTTGGTGCTCCAAACTGGGGAAAGTTATGGGTAATTGTTTTTTCGGAAATCCTTTTCGGCTTTGGAGTGGCCCGAAAGGTTTTTAATCGATTATAAAGATTTGATGATTTGATTCCGATAGGCTCCGCTTTGCATACATCATTGATTTTCTGAACTGATTTCAGCCGGGGTACCGTGAGTGATTTCTTCGTTTAAGTAATAACGTAAATATTAGGTTCCGTGAGTTACGTATGCGTTATATTTTCTGTGATAGTTTGTAATTAAATTACCGAATTATTGCGTATCCGGAAGTTTCAGATATATATTATAATGTTCTCCGATTTTATAATGATATGTGTTTTCTTTAGAGACAAAGGGATTTGAAATATTCCTCAAAAAGTAGAGTATCCGTGGCTCTCAGAAAAATACCAGTGTCACTGCTAGTGAAAGATTTAAATGGCATTGATGTGATTACTTTCATATCAACTCAGTGACAATTTACTCTGTGATAAATCAATTTCCTGTTCTCAGAAATTACATTAAATTAGTAATTCTCCTATTTCTTTGTAGTAGTATAATATAAAATTAATTTTATCGAGTTAAGAAATTAAAACTTGGAATCTTTAAAAAATGTGGTCACCCTTATATCTCCCTCAAAAATGGGATAACTTAAAAGATAGGGCTCATAAATATAGCGTAATTTCATTTCTATGTTAGATTATAAACCTTTAAATCATCGAATTAGATAAAAAACTTGGTTTTTTGTTTGTTGTGAAAATTATACGTTCTCAATGGGTTAGTTTTTAAACAATAAACGAATCGTCAATAAGATCATTATGGTGAAAAGGCCAAGATGTTATAATATAGGAGAGGTGTTACGATAATAATTTGGAATGAAATTGGTCTAAGACCTAATGACCTCTATTTGCACTTGGTCTCCATTTTTGCCATTAACATTGATTGTTCATACGAATCACGACGATGTGATACTTTTACATTTTAAGACATTAGTTTTTCGTTGAGTAAATTATCAATGTTTTCAGTAATTTTAGAGTACATTATAATTAAATGAACATAACTTGAAGTTGAATGAGAAGTAATCAGTAAGAAAAGTTAAACTAGAGTTAGACGAATCTTGTATTCTAAATTCCTCGACAAAGCGTGTCATTCGATTCCACCAGAGCAACGGAGGCAACTAGAATTTTTCTGTTAATTGAACACAAAAGGAAACCCATTGTTAGAATAAAGAATAGCGGCCGAAGAAGAATTCTTCCTGAGATTTCAACCGAGTAGAATTTCTTCAAGGCCCAGAATAATTTGGCGTTTCGAATTTTACTCCCTCCTAACCTAGTTTTTACAGAAGAGCAAACCGGCGTTTTGCGCTCAGCTGTTTGCTTGTCCTGGAAAGGTGCGCCGCGCAATGCCAGACGGATTTAAGTGAAAGCTCCTTTAGCTGCAAGAATCGCTACATAAACGATCCAGAGAGCGGAAAAAAGAGGCCCCGAAATTGAAGAAAACTCGAAGACTCCTAACTCTTCGTGCCTTAATTAATCCTGCGAGGCAATTTTTACGAGAGATTTTGCCCCCACCCTCTTCCCTTCATCTCCGCAAGGATTTGCATGAAACGGTTTTTCCCTCATTCTCTCCCGTCATCTGACAAAAGCAATGCAATCTTTGTATCCGTACGATCTCCGATATTTTTCTCCCCTCCTCGGAAGCTTTCTTTCGTCGAAAAAAGATTCTGCTAAGTTCCGCTAAAGATCTTTCTTTCTCCAATATCCCGACTCTTATCAGAAATTGCTTCTTGCCTCAGCCGATGAACTAGATGGCGAAAATATGAACGCCTATATTTGGGGTGTATAAATATGAATTTATGTAATGTCTGCGAAGCATTCATCCAGAAGTCCAGTTGGTACCTCATTCTCTCTAACATAAGCTATACCGTATTTTATTGTTTGTTCAGTTTGATCGTTGAAAACTATAGAAAAAATCATGTAATATAAGCAATAAATCGTAATTTAATTGGTCAGTTCGAAGAATATCGCATATGAACCACCTGGAGTGAGATTATTCCAGCAGCGCGGAGGAAAATACACTGGATTTCAGTCGCATACAATCCATCATTACTGACTAGGAAATCTGGAATATACTGTACCGAAGGCTAGTACAATGACTCGTCGAGAAACATTATTTTGGTATTATGTAACGGGAGACCTTAACGACTGCCAACATGCCTCAGTTGCTTAAATTTCATTACAATATTGAACAAAATTTGACAAAATTTTACGAATGATACATTTTTCTCTGTCGTATATTTTCTAACAAAAGAGTAATGAAGATGTTTAACCAATGGTAATATGTTTTCAGTGGTTTTTTCTGCCATTAATCTCCCGCTTTCATTAGTTACTTTTTATGTCAGCTGATTGCATATCAACATATTGCATATTGATGAGCTATCTTTTTCTACTTTCTTTTTCATTTAATCCACCGATTTTTTGAATACTAATTTTTAAGTTTGGTTCTTTTTTATTCTCGGGATTGGTTCTATTTAAATGCTACACTACTATGCGATGCTTGTCTTGCATAGGTTGTTAAACTTAAATTATCTCAGTAATCATTCCTCATTTTTGTTACTATTTTACTACATAATGGATGAATGAATTAAGCAGTTTGCACACGTTAGTAAAAAAGTTATTTAAAATTTTTTCTGTATCCTCTAATGAAAAATAATCCATCAGAAAATGGTAGTAGAAAATATATGAATGCATAATTCTTCCCGACGATTCATATTTATTTTTTTGCCTCGTGATCGTCTTTTGTTTGCGTCATCTTTTCCCTTATTCGGGTCTTTTCAATTCCCTCCAATGATCGATTAGAATATTGACAACCAACTAATCACTTCCCTTATATTTGGAGGGAGGGAGTAGCTGCATATGGGGATTGTTTCTTGGAAGAGGGAAAAAATAACGTTTTCAGATGGAAACAAAGATAATATCGGAATCCTGGAGGAAATGACAACAATTCTTCTCGCTCCCTCTTATTTTTCTCCATCGGGGACTTTGGCGGGGAAAAACCGTTCGCTTTTTGTTATAATAATTGGACGGGAGGCAAAGTGGCAGGAAATCATTGGTGGAGGCGAACAAAAGGTTGGGGCGGACTGATCATTGGAAAATATGAAAGGAGGAGGAACTTCGTCCCAAATAATTATGGGTCTGATTAGTGGAGTGGGTTTTTGTGAATCCTCCGAAGACGTTCTGGCGCGGAAGGGGAAGGCCTTTTTAGAAAATGGGCCATGCGTTTGCCGTTTGGTTGATGATTTGAAATGGAAGCAACGGATTTGTATGGACCGATCGATAAGATGGGTTGATGTGAAAGATGGTCCGAGTTTTTTTGGTTTAGTATGTAAGGTATGGGAGCGTTTTTGTATTGGAAATATTCTAGTTATTAAGTGGAGAAGAAGTTGAGTTTACCATCATCCATTTTACGCGGAAAGCGTTCAATTTATTTGCAAAACATTGCGCCAAAGGAGCGGTATTTAGATTGTGTATGAATATTTATATAAGTATATGCGAGCGTGTAAACTTATACCTATGTACTTGAGGGATTGCAATTATGTAAGTCTTTATGAAAGCAAGCTATCCAAAACTGGAGTTTGTTAATCAGAGTTGCAAAAATAATACTCTCTAGCAACTTTAATTTATGTTGTTATCGATTCTAATTTTCAATTATTAATTACCTGAATTGAAGACTAAATTTATGTTAGGACCAACAAACCAATTGTGGAAGCGTTCTATAAAAAGAGGGTCATTAAAAAAGCTATATCGGCTGTACCGTACTCTATCAATTTTTAATTGAATTCCGTAACTCTGAAAAAGTGACAAATTGTAGAAGCTCGTTATAGTGAAATAAAACAGACATTTTAGAGTACATATGGATTAAGAAGAAATAATTAATTTATCTTGGCGTCCGATTTTGCATGTCTTATTAAGAGAACAGAATATTTAAATCAGTGAATTAACTCCAATACTCCAAAGATATTAATGTAAAAATAAATAATCCATAGCAATTAAAAATTTACTAAACCATTTTATTTAAAAATGAGATAACCTAGGTTTTGTGGCCTTGCCTCATCATCAGGTCTATAATCCTGACTCTGTATCGTACAAGTATTTTTTTTCAAACCAGCACTGGGATAACAATTTGTGTTTTTAAAATTATTCAGTACAAAATAATTTAGCATCTTCCGTTGTAGTTTGGCGACAGCATTAAAAATAGTTTGTCAGCTAAGTAAGTTAATTGAAAATGACGGGTTCAATCTTTAGGGTAATATTTGAGTTAAATTATCATTTAACTCTAAATTTATCTAAGGTAATGGAGCTATAGATGAAAATACTTTGTATTTATCAATTTATGAAAGATAACACGAAAATAATCACGCTAAATTTTCTCGATTTATTCGTAGCAAAACAATTCCTTATTGCTATTATCTGAAATCGAAAGAATATGAAATAAAGAATACTGTAATAAAAGATTGTCTCATGCACTGAATATCTGTGAACCAAGACTTGAACTAGGATTTGTGAACGATTTTAATACCTCTCTTATGAATAGGATTTGGCTCAAATGGGATATGGTCTAAAGAGGAAATACATAGTTAAAACAAACATTGCCGACCGTGAATCTGTTTGTCCCATTCAATCTTCGCTATTGCTCAGCCTTTTCTTCCTTTCTGCAATTAAAACTATCAAGCAATTCCCTAGAAAGGCCCTTTGACCCTGTTCTTTTGGAGACGGAGACGCTTCAAGAATATGCCCTAATTCAGCGCACCGTCTGCATATTGGCATGTCATATCCCCATTCGGAGTTCAGCTCTTTTCTCTTCTTATATTACTGCTTTATTAAGGGCGGACGACGTCGTCCCAGTCATGTTCAAATGCCACTATACATTAAAACAAGAAAGCCAAAAGCAAGCGTTTGTGCAAAACTCATTCCTCGGAGATTATTTTACTGCATAGGGCAGGAATGGTAAAAGAGTGATGGAGGAGGATCATTTGTTTGTGCCGTTGCTACTGTGATAGATACTGAAATTTGAGTCGAATAAAGATGCACTCGAGAATAGCTTGATGTTCGCAGTATTGGATTGAGTTTGAGACTAACCATGTCGATGTTATTACCTTAGTTTCTGTTGTTTAGGGAAAGGTTATTTCTCCGTTTGATATTTTAATTTTGGTTTACGAATCATACTCAAGATTTCTTTGGAAATTGTTGGTAGTAATAAGTGCAAAAACTAAACAATTAATTAAATAATATATATAGGTTAAATACTTTTATGCATATTCAGTTACTTCTTAACAAAATAACAAGGTTTATCGTTTAACAGCTTATATTTACGATGTATGAACGTCGTTAAAATTCAACCTAGTGTTGTCTTTTACTATAATCATACGGTTATTATACTTTACCGATACTATTACTAATTACCCGATGATAGTCGGTGGGAGGAAGGGCTTGTAATCGTAAAAATCATCGCAAACACCAAGATTCACAACAATCAGTACCACAGATCACCGGAAATCACTAGCCGTGCCCATAAGTAACGGAAAATGGGCTAAAAAAATACGAATTTATACATATATGTATTTGTATATACAAATCTCGTTAGAACGTGAGTTTTGCCTTGGAAGAAACTATTGATTACACACCCCAAAAATATGGCAATTTAGTTGTTTGCTCTATTTTTATCATTATGCTATAACATAAACTTTACTGTCGTTCTTGGTGAACATGCAGTTTACTTGTATTTTCTCATTATGATTTACTTCGTATATGCATTTAGGATTTACTTCCAATATGTAATTTTAATGGTATTTATTATCGCGCTCTATGTATCGCCTATGTATTTATCGCGCTCGGAAAAATTAATAATTCACAATTATTTCGCCTTCAATTTTCACATTCATTATTTCCAGCAGCATTTCCTCTCCAATGCACACTTTCTTTCCAAGGGATATAATTCCCTCCCCATCATTCTCATTTTGTCAGACATTTGAAAAGAGAAAGCCCCGAATGCAATTAAATATTCATCAACTCCCGCTTTTTCATACGCAGCAGCATTATTATCTTATGCATATTTCATTTAAATACCCTTTAATAATTAATTAATAATCAAGGGGTGAATTAATATCGAATCGTTTTAGTTAATTTGCTCTTGGGATGAAGGATCGCATTGCGGTTTGTGAGAGGAAGGAGATGTCATCGCGCGATGAAGAACTACGGGCATATCGCTGAATATTGGCCGCTGTTATCAGAGAAAATTAGTTGGGAACGAGTTTGACGGGGAGCTTTCGCCATCCGGACATTTCATCGACAATAAGATGGGATCAGGGCCTGGAAATGTCCGCTGTGTCGGACTTCGTTAGGCGCATCTCTTTATGACATGCGTAACCAAATATGGTGACTAATACCTTTTTTGGTAAAGAGACTCCACGGTCTAATAAGTGTATTATGCGCGGATGAAAATTACAGCTGTCGAAGTTAAATGGTAAAATGACTGGGCTGTATTTACAAAGTTAGTTTCCAGAGGGATTTGCAACATATGTAACAGACTACTGATTTTTTTATCATTTATTCTACAAATTTATATGGCAATATTTTTTTGTAGGACGTTTGGTAATCATTCATTATGGTTATGTTTGCTTTTAATAGCAATGTTTGACGGTAGGTTCATTTCAGTGTACTTCAGTAAAGACTTATTACTATTTAGGTTCTATAATAATCAATCGTGCTGCCTATGTTAGCTATTTTCTTTTTTTTAATTTATGTAGAGACTGTTGTTTTGCATCAGCTTCACGGACTATAATATTCTTCTTTTAATATATTTTTTGATGTTTGTTTTATCTCAACGTACTCAATCACTGTTATACTTGCTACAAATGGTTCATTAAAATTTTACTTTCTATTTATTTCATAAACTTTTTATACATATCTGAGCATTCTATATTTTTTAACGGTTGATGTATAGTTTTAAATCTAAATAAACTCTAACTCAAATATTTAAAGAATATATTAAAGCTCATTATTGACTTTAAAGACAAATTCAGGAGGATTTTTAGTAAAAGATGTATAAATAAAGTAAACTAATCACTTAAAGTAAAGTAAACTAAAGTTGAAAATCAGAAACCTTTTTTAAGACTTATTATAATGCAGCTATAATGAGGGAGAATATTTAAAGAACATTACTTTGTCGAAGAATTAACTTTGTAGTAAAGGTTGGTGACTAAAATACTGAATATGAGAAACATTTAAGTTTCGAATATGCCACAAATCCTACGGATCCCATTTCAGTAATTGCCAGAGAAATGTAGATAATGATATCAGTTCAATGTAAAAGAGAATTTGGAATTCGTCACAAATCATTCCGGTTAAACTTGAAAGCACTGAAAATTAATATATTTGGAGCAGTCAATAAAATATTAGTTGTTTCATAATTTTAACAAGTATTAATATACTTGTCAATTCCATCAAAATTGTCTGCATGGAATTCCGATGCAAAAACAGCTCAAACATGGACTCATCACTTTAGAACTAAATTTTTAAAGCATCAGCAATTTGTATCTCATAATCATTATCGTTTGATTTATCAGTTATTTTTCTGTAATATAAATATAAATCCTTTGCAGTCGTTACTCTGGCATGCTAATTTTTAATGTAAAGCTCATTTAAAGAACAGTAGCCTGCTATTGTATTGCTCCATTATTCAGGTTAATTATCACAGTTTGGATCCCTGTTAAATTTTTAACAAAATGAGTACTCACTTGTTTACAGTTCTCAGCTCTTTATTAAGCCGTATTCCTATTTCCTCCTCCGAATTATGGTTTTTGTTGCTCACCGTTTTCTATTTCTTTGTGTGTCATATTAAAAACTTACGGTAATCGCGTTTCATCAATGAAATTAGTCTTAAATGTATTTATGCGTGGTTGAGGGCGGGATTGAGGCTATATGTCCCTTCATTTATCTAGTGCATCGTCGTGCATTGTTCATTTATTGATTTAAAGTGGTAGCATAAGAGAAAACGATAAGAATTGTGGATGTGAAAAAACTAAGAGACATTAGAGAAAATATTATCCACAGGAGGATGTAGGAAGCCCCCGAAAAATGAGGGTGAGAAATATCTGCGCAAATATACCAATGGTAATAACTAAAGGATGAAAAGAAGCATGCCAACAGATATAAATGTACAAACAACAATTAAGGTATGTATTACATCAATTATAGTTCTCTAATTTTCTGTTAAATAAGTTTTAAATACACATGAAAAGACATTAAGGAAAAAGTAGGTGAAAAAGAAATGCAACTTATGACGTGATAATACAAAACTAAAAATGAGAACTAAGAATTTAGACAAGTAAACACCATGCAAACATTTAAATAGCATGTCCAGATAAAATGCTTTACTGATAAGATTATATAAACACTAATATTCCTAAATGAACATGATCGATGCAATACATAAGGTATCCGAGCTTGGTCATAGGTTTAATTTTAACATAATACTGGTGCAAACAGTTTTTTCAGGGAAATTACACAGTATATCATTAACAAAATTCATATCCAAGGACTCATATTTATTTTTAAATCGAGTTTAAAGCATTTTCTCCGTCTTTCTTTACTGAAGGCTACGCGGCATGAGGCGAAATTATTTTTTTGCGTAAAATCTCTCCTGATTAATATTGAATCACTGATGGAGGTACCAGGGAGCTGCCATAAAACAATGGGAAAGCATAGTTTCATGTAATTTAGAGCTTGGATACCATGGTGTCACAAAAGGAAACGGGCGGGAATCAAGGTAACCTAATTATGCTCATTGTTAGACCTGTTTCCATTCCAATAGGAGCGAGTTCGCAAACGCAGGAAAAGAGGTTAATTTACCATGCGAAATGAGAACACCTCCCCGGGGAGCAATAGAGCACGACAACTACGGGAAAAGATACACATAGATCCCTTTATGAAAGTTGATTTTTTCCCACGTACAATCGCAATAGCAGTTTAACCTTGTTTCTCAGAGAGAAACGTTTTTTTGCGAAGGAGTGGAATTAAAACTTTATGGATTATATTTCCATTGTCTGCGGAGTGGAGATTTTTGATTTGGAATCCGACGAAACGCGATTTTTTTGCGGCCCATAACATCGCCGTTTGCCGCACATATAATGGCAAGCTCGGGCGTCGCCGGCTCGGCGCTCGGTGCTTTTCAAATGTTCTCGATCAACTTTAACTACGCTTTGGGCAATTAAAATTATGAAAAAAGTCTCTTTCTGCGTAAAATATTAATTGGCAAACTCACAAAGAGCTCCATTGATGACGGGGAAGGTAAATAAACTACGTTTCGTCGGGCTAATCATTCCCTTTTGCCATAATAAATTTCGCTTAGAAAGGGAATTATAGTTGATTGTAAAATGCTGCTTGGGATGGTGATTTACGCGTTTGTTACGGCTGCTGTTGTAATTTAGACCCCTTTCTGATCGGTCCTTATGAATTCTGTTTACTGACGGTGATTCATTAACTGACAATATTAATAATCCGGAAGATTTTCGTTTGAATGCCACTCCCAATCAATATTTTGCCATGTATCGTTCAAGACCTTGTTTTATTGAAATTTGACGATTAGTTCAAAGTATGTTATAATTTTGGAGTAGGAATAAAACACTTATATGTTATCATGTTTAATACATGTAAAATGGCAATCAAATTGTAAAATAATGGTGGATCCATGAATTATTTATAAAATGTCATTCTCCACATAGTTTCATAAATCAAGGACTTGTAGAAAGGCATATAAATAATATTTTTTCTCTTTCATATATTTTCTAAATACTTATATAATTAATTGTTTGAAAATTCACTTCGGTACAATTTCTGATACTAATTTCCTTTGAAATAATATTTTAATAAATGTTACTGTTTAACTGTTTGAGTTAATAATTTACATAATTTAGATATTTTATTAATTTTATTTTTAATAATTTCATATTGTATACAAATAAAAATCCAACCAAATATCATATCTCGTGATATAGTGAAAAAAATCAAATTGGATCTTCTAGCCATTGAATAGTATTATTATAATTTTTAAATTCGTATTCAATATAGCCATTTTACCTGAGCTACCCCCTGGTGTGAGGGTTAGGTAACAGGCTAGGTCCTTCGCCGAGGAAGGGTCAGTTTTATCACCCTTCTACCTGCCTTACTACCTGAAAAATGTTCCACATAATCAACGTTAACTATTTAAACCATTCGACAATTACTTACAGACACAGAAATTAATAAGCAATAATCTAATTTGCTTGAGTTCCAAAGTGCTTAAGCCCATTAAAGAGTTAAAAGATGTATCCATTACAGTTGAAAAGCTATAGCTCAGGAAGCTAAGTACTCTTGCAAATATATCACATACTTGTTAAAAAATGACTTTTGTTCCGCTGGCGTAAATCGGAAAAGTTTGGCACATATTTCTCGACCCCTCTCAGTCGCTTGAGGAGCAAAGTGAGTATTCTTCTTTAAGAGAAGCACTCAGTGTGATTGAGTTATTTCTTTGGTTTTCCATTGTCCCAGTCTCTAATTGTTCACTGGATTATCATTTCCTTTTATCGTATTCTTCTATGATTTATCTTCCACAGCTCTCCAACGATCCCAAAAATTACACTTCCGTATCTGTCGTAGAATATGTGTTCGCATTTCCCTGCTCTTAGTCGCTAAAGTCACCCCTTTATCATTTCTGTCCGGCCCTTTTCTCTTGTCCACCCCCTCCGTATATCTTCGTTGTTATTCTGACATCTCATTTCACCTCTATATACCCTCCTTTCTTCCTTTGCTGGTTCCATCATTTCATGGACTTCAATTAAAACTTTTCTTCACAACATTTTCATTTAAATGTTCGAATTCCCACAGGGTACATGTTTGGAAGAGTGTCCACTGCTATTTTTCACTTACTCCGGTCATCGAACCGACATCGAAAACATTTTATTCAGTGTTAAATTTGACGTGCCTGTTAAGGAGTTATCTCGTATTATTTGCGTCTACATTTTGTTTGTTTGTACAGACAAGCATAATAAGTTTTGGAGCATTTAGAATTTATAATTTTATCTCCCAGCAATGAGCTGAAATCGAGAATGTCCGCCCAATGTCCGAAATGGTCTTTTTGAGAGTAAGACTTACAAATATGTTTAACCACAAATGTAAAGTATCTTTTCAGCTGTTAGCCTTGATCGATTTCACTTTCTTGAATACGCGGGGGTTCAAGTTTGACCATTTCTAGGAAATGTGTTTTAAATCTTTGTATAATGTTTTATCTATCAATTCAATGTTAAGGCAATCGAATGAAAATATTTGATAAACATCCGGCGTATTTTTCACGAAAAATAATGTCCTCTTTCTTATGATTTCCATAGAGGAAAACTTGTATTTTCATGCTTGGGTATCGCTATTTTTTTTACCTATTCGTGGATCGCGGGGTGAAAAAACACCCCAATTTTCAAGGGCCCGTATCTCGGGCCCAGTATGACTTTGAGGGTTCCACGAGAGCTCATCTTTTTTGTCTTTTAATCCAAAATTCAGGGAGCTAAACATTCTTGGTTAAAAGTATGAAGGGTCCGTGGAAATCGAACAAGAAGGGCATAAAACTTGAAAAACTAGCAAAAATTACAGTTTTCGTTAAAATTACGATATCTCAGTGAGTTTTTGACCAAATTGAGTAATTCTAACGAGGTTCTAAAGGGGAGATACTATGTTTTAAGGGTGTTATAGTGGTTTTGGCCAATTCTCCAAAAAAGGTATTTATTTAGAGAAATCAAAGTGCGCAAATAGCAAAAACTTGAAAAATCGATTTTTGCCACACAGATCGTCATAATGATAAAGAATTTTGTTCAAATTGGTAAAAAATATCTTTATTTGGAACGATAAAGTAGTACAATTATTGAGAAGGAATATCAAATTTAACACTGACAATGAACACATCTTCCCTGTCTCCCTGTTCCACCTACGTCCCGTCTTATTGGCCCTTCATCCTGTATACAGAACATTGTTTTGTGTGGTAGATTTTTCAATTCTTTCCTCCTCCGGATATGAGGATTTGTGACTCATTACTTACCCAAAAAGTGCAAAAAAATACGAATATAAAAAAAACTTTAAAATGACGAAAACTATACACAAAAGGGATCGAGGGGTGAAAAAACACCCCAGACGCACTTCAAACGTTCACTGCTCGAGCTTCCACGTACTACTGACGCTGAAAGTGTGCTTCCTCTACTCTCAGACGTTGAAACTGAATTATGGTTACGGTCCGGGGTCTTAAACGTAAGCCGTTTCTTTGTGCCGCGAGATTTAAACCGGTATGGGGTGTTTTTTCACCCCGCGTTCCTGTTCTAGGGTTAATGGTTTTCTGTAGCATTCCTCTTGTCAATCATTGTAAATGTTCCAACAAAAAATGGAGATCCTGGATTTGAATCCTCTTTAATGTACCGATCAACTTCATCGTTCTCTATTTATATTTTGTTATTGTTTGTGTCGATATTGCTGTTTTTATATCAAATCAATTCGTTGGAAATGAAAAATAATCATTTTATGTTAAATTTCAGAGTCAAATTAGGTATCGCACTGTATACTAATATAGTACTGAGTTATAACGAAATACTTGTATTTAATACGCAAATGAAAGGTCGTCATTAGCAGTGTGATAAATACTTGTACATCAAAAGCCTTTCTCTCTCTGTGTGTCCATTCAGTCTGGCTCAACCCAAATCCATGGAGAGTCCTTTGCTCTTTCCACTGAAAGCGACGCTTATCTTTCTTTTACGCCTGCCATTGACCGCATTCCCTGCGCCCTATTATCCTCGGGCCCATTCCCAAGGAAAGAACCTCCGGCCGTCGCTTAATAAGCGAGCGGACGCCCTTAAGCTAGGTGTGGGAAAACAGACATTTGTCCATTGATACGTTTTCAACCGGGATTTCCTCTGCGGTCATCCTCACCACTGGCACAGAGCGCGTGCGAACCCGCCACGCGAGCCATCCCGTGTCCCCTGAAAGCACAATCACTCCCCTTTAAATAATCCGATTCGAATGAAAGGATCCAGCTCTGCGGACTAAATGGTTATGCTAATTTCTCACCCCTTTCCCTTCTCCCGTATTTGAGCAAGTATTTTCTTTGGCCCTCTATGTTTGCCCTCCCGGGCTCCCAGGGTGTGCCGTCGCCTGCGATTATCGAACGGGGGCAAAAGGATCGGGACCTCTGAAGGTACTTATTCTGGCAAGTACATGAAAAGCCCCGGTGAACTGAAGGAAAGGTTAATTGCCATATGTATGAGCCTTTCTGGGTTGATTTAGGATTTCGGAATCGTCGGATACTGTGGAATTAGGTGGTAATTAGGATGTTGATACTCCCACTAGATGTGTATGGTGACCTAAAGTTGAATAGTGGTCGGAATGGAGTTTCTAGTTGTAATCCTTTGACTGTCTTCTTCTCGGCAATCACTTTGTATAAGCGAATATAAGTAAATTATTATCATCGCAACCAAAGCAATTATTTTCGATTTATTGAAAGATTATTCAAGTGGATTTTAGCTTAACTTTTATATTTTTCCAATAAATCTTCTTTTATAAAATGTTTGGAGTAAGGATGAAAGTTATTTTGTGAAAAGGTTATAATGCTAAATTTAAAAAATGTATTTTAGTATTCATATTCAACTATATAAATCTATATTTAATTATCTGAAGAGTGGAAGTATTTCTCTGATAATAAATTGAATTAGAAGGAAAAGGAAAATTTTTTTCTGTAATTAATATATCCGAGGTTTGAAGGTAAAATTTCTCTAGTTCTCATATTAATATTGACGTTCCTGCCTATATTTATACTTACCAATGAAAGATTTTCAAGGATCTTTATCTGTATGAACATATATTCACTGATAATACTTTGTTCTTGGTAGAAAATGTATAGAAAATAATATACTCCGCTATTCAGAAAATGCTGTTGGTTTTTCTTTTTATGATCTCCTTCTGTATTCATGAAGACTTAAGCATAACATTTCGGACCTGTACATGTCTGAAATAGCAATCTTAATGTTTATCGTGCTCTGTAACTATCTTCAGGCCATATGGCTTTCTAACATAACGCCGAGAGAATATCGTCCTTATACCCCACCGTTACTTTTATCTTCCTCTGTGTACCAGAGGTGAATAGGCCATTGTTACTTTTAGTCTTTTTATGTTCAAGGCTATCTTGTTATTCTGTTTAAAATATCAGATAGGATGTGTATACCGTAGAACTCTGGCTATTCATTTAGCTGAATATAGTTCTGTAAGAAAGATATTGAAAGCTAATCTTTTCTATAATAATAATAATTTGATACATTATATCCAAGATCAAACAGTTTATCTGTAATATTCCTTAATTGGAAGAAGTAAATGTGAGTTATAAGTGAAGAATTTCATTCCGTATGTGATATATCACGAAAAAAATGTTGCTGTTTGAACCAATTAAAGCTCTCAGATATTTTTAAACTTATCAGTATATGTTGTTCTAACATCTACCTAAGACGAATCATGATATTCTGATAAACCTCAAATGAGAACTCTACAGATTGATTTTCTGCTTAGAGAATTATTTTCGATTTGATTTGCTATTGATCTGTTGATATTCATTGGTAATTATTGGCCAATGATGGTTTCAGATATTTTATTTTTGTTACTATCTTTTACATAATTTTTCTGTTTAAAATATCAGACTGGAGATGTATACCGCTCAACGTTCATTATTTATTAATTTGTGTATTGTTTCTGTAATTATGTAACAGCTTTTATCCAAGATCAAGAAGTTTTATACATCACTATCATAATTTAATGAAGTAAATAACATTTTCTATTTAGCTCATGAATTTGTTTTCACGTGTGAAATATCATAATTATCGTGAAACGATTAGAAACATGGGCTTTTTTTACTCTTAAATGCATATTTTCATCTATTCTTATGCATTGCTACCCTTATTACAAAATGTCTTTGTTGCTTACCTGCATATTTTTGTTTTTCGAAGTAAAAATTTACTTCTACAAATGAGATACAATAACAATTAGATAAACCCCAAATCAAAAGTTGGACGAAGTGAAAGAATTTGGACCAAAGCGAATTTTAAGGCCCATTCCTTTGCTTATGCAGCGAAAAACGAAATTTGCCAAAAACGGGAAGAAACGATAAGATAAATATTCCATCAGGACTCGGCCCGGAGCACACGGGGATAAAACTTAAGGGAGAAATAGGTTAACTCACAATATTATCCTTACGCCTTATATATCCGTCCGGTCACATGGGGCATACTCGGCCCCGTTGCCCCATAAGGTTGCCGTTCCGCGATGCCATTCTCTGCCGCCATTGAAGAGGGAAAGGGGTGATTCGAAAGAGCGGAGGGGTGGGCAGAACCCATTTGCATGGCAATGCCCCACTTCTGGCGTGACCTGCTGCTGACATCTCTCCATTAACAGTGGGAATGCATTGGGAGACGGAGCTAGGCGAAACTGGATGGAATGGCCTGTCTTTCTTTGCCTTCGCTCGCATACATAAATGGGCAAATATGCATAGACTCCGGTGTGCCCTCGTGTCGCCCATACAGGAGCAAATATTAATAGGCGCGGTCGCAAAAGTGTGTGCACAAACTTTTCAGGGCCTTTCTCTTTTCGCATATGTAAGAGTGGGCTTCAATCATATGTCATACCTGCGTAATAATCCACCATACGCTAGATATGGTTGCAAGGAAATTATTCAGTATATCTGTAGCTCGTGTATTATTTCGGATTTTCTAAGTAAAATTTGCCCAAGCAGTAACAACATAGTTGCAGTCTACTATATATTTTTGAAAATACAATGAAATGACATTTTATTTAAGATTTTATCTTCGGTTGCACATGTTAATATTTAGCACACTATCATGCTTTTAAATAGTTCATCTCCTTATTTATGCTACTAAATAGGTGAAAGAAATTAAGATTTTATTCTGATGGAAAGCTGTTCTGAATTTATTTAGCGTTTTCGCTTTTGGAAATTTCACTATCAAGTATTTACCATCGACGTTTAGCATAACCTACAAGAGTTCATAGTTTTCAGGTGATAAGTATCTCAATGTAGAATTTTGTATGAATCTCCATATTCGTAAAACGACAGAAAAACTTATGAAGTTCTGATGAAAATATAAATGAGCTATTATTCATTCTCACAAGGTTTCTTGGGATTTAAGTAAATAAGTAAATTAGAATCTAAAAAGTTTATTTTTGTGGTGCATTCTTATCATATCATCTTTGGGCATTTATTGCCTATTTAGATTTTTATTTTTCTGGAATTCTCGGCCTACATGTACATTGACAGGCATGTATGATAAAGTTTTGATTATTATTATGAGATTTTCATTTTTATTAATCTATGAAAATAACAAAATTTGTGGAAAAAGTACAAATTTTGTTATTTTCATCATGACGTATTTTCACAAGACGTCGCCTGAGACTGTTGATTTTATTTATTAATCTAATTGTTTGATTAAATGGTCCATTTTCTTAATTCGAGTAAAGAGCATTGCAAAGTAACAGCTTGAAACACTTTTTTTTCGCAAAGTGCCGCTGTTCCGTAAACTAAGTGCCCGCAGTAATTTTGTTGTCGCACTAAGTTGGAAAAAATTAGAGGGAGCCATTCTTGCAAAGAAAAGTTTCCCGCAATTTACGTGGTGCAGCTATTTCCATATTCTGTTTCGGTCGCTCTAAGTAGCATTCACGTTAGCTGACGTTCTAACTATCGTATAAAAATGAGGCAATGGTAGTCTTCGCGCATTACATTCAGGCCCATTTTTAGATACACATTTCTTGAGCTCATGCAACCAATAGAGAATATAAGATTGCAATCCGAGAAACTTATTTTTACATAAAAATATTTGGTTTATTTTATGATGTTTCTAATTAAATTACTTTAGTCTAATATTTTAAATCGATGAGGTATTTGATGTTACGATGAATATTATGCAGAATCTCGTGTAATATCTCTGTTAAATGTACCAGTCCTTTGTGTCATATCGTCTAATTCGAAGTTTTTCTCATTATTTACCTCGATGTATCTGACGCGGTACCTCCGGAATCACGACCACGCCCTTAATTCCCTCCGATTACGTAAATATATATCTATATCATCTCTACGTGTATATGATTAAATAGAGAAAATGGGTGGGTCATGTACTGAGAGAAGAGGGGCTGCTTAAGAAAGGTATAGGGTGCAAATAATTAGCAAGGAAATGGAGAGGAAGACGTTAGATGACATAAGGATGGGGAATGCTCTCTAGAAATGAAGGAAACGTAGGCATATCTATGATTGGAATATTTTATATATATGATATTTTTGTAGAAGATAGAGAAAAATGAGTCTTCTATTACTTTTTCATAGCTTAGTTGACATTTAAGCTGCTGAGGTCTTAGATTGAATAGTGGCACTAATTATGGTCTCTTTATATGGGATACTAATGAAAGTGTTACTTGTAGAGTTATTGTGCTTTTCTTACGTAGACATGTTCTACTATAACATTCTTGCTTGGTGGGGAAATGGGGGGCACACTACCTCACTCCTCATTCAGCCTAGGAAGCCTCATTCCCCCTACTACGGTTAGGTAGCTATTGTTTGAGAGGGTAAGGTACCAACCGATCTTAGGACTGAATACTATAATGATTATATATCTACTCATATCTTTGTCTCTCCGAATCTGAATCCCAAACTTTATCAGGACGGACAGATATTCCTACACTTACAATGTCCCACATGCTTATTTTTGTAGCCAGAAAATGCAGGAGATATAACCGTCACCTAGAAGTCACAAAGGGGATCAACCGAGAATAGAATGCAGATAGAAATGAAGGAAGTGGCACCACAGTAAAGGAATAAAGGTATAAAAATAACTGGAAATTTCTGAATGGCCAACGAGCCAGCCCCGCTGATAAAATGCACCGAAAGCTCCGTTAACCTATCTCCTCGCTATATCTCCCCTTATTTTTTCCCTCCCATTACAGGAGAATGACTGCGAGGTTTTATTTTCAGAGGGACATTTTCTGCCGGCCATTTTCTTCCCGTCGGCCATTTTCTTTCCGTTTTCTTTCCCTTTAATTTCCCCGAGAGCTTTATCTCGCATACTTCTCTAATCCCAGTGTTTAATTCTCCATCGAAAGGGGAGGAAAAAGTAGAATCGTATCGCGCTGATAGGTTGACCGTTAATTTTCTTTTTATCTCGCGCGGAAAAAGCGTCGAGAAATTTCTATTTTCTGGAATTAGAAAAGTTTTTGCCGCGCGATAAAGAGCAGCATCGCTGAAGACACGAGGACCTCGGAATGACGTCTTGGCACGAATAAATGGCCCTCCACGCCCTTTTCGTTAGGTTTTGGTAGTTATGATGGTGGTGCTTTTTTCATGATTTGATCACCCCTGGAGTTATCCCCGACGTGTCATTATGCGGTATTTTTGGAAGTCCCCGGCTGTTATTTTTGGAGGAACCGTGCGGACTAGATAGATCAAGATTGTTACCTCCGTAAGAATCTTCGTGAGAATATTTCAACGGTTATCGTCAACCCTCACGTCAATTTCGTTTCAAATGGGCGACCCAGTTTATGAATGTGAGTAATTCAGGTGGGCTGTGTTATCTTTGGGTTTTCTCAAAGAATATAAAACTGTCGATTGTTATCACTAAATCAAATGGAATTGATGACTAGAGATCTCAATTAAGGAAAATGGAAAATATAGGCAGAATCCTTGGTGTGGAATGTTTTGTTATATGGGTGTGAAACATGGGCCTTAGGAAAAGAGAGAATCAAAAGATTGGAGACCTTCGATTTATTGATGTGGAGTAGCATCGACGGAGGAAATTGGTTAGTCAAATGTTGAGATGGAAGACATTGATGAGCAAAATTGTTAAGGGTATGTACACGTACAAGGGAGAAACAGAGAAAGATATGGGCCCTTTAATGGCGAGGTTAGGCCCATATGGGCCTCTCTGTCTCCTATCTTCGTATGCCGTTAAATATGTACAGGTATAAATTAAAGCAAAAAGAAAAATGTGGAGAAAAATATTTGCAACTAAAGTTTGAAAAAGAAAAACCCCACGTTGCAGGAAAACACCCACTGAAAAGGAGGGTGAAAACAATCTCACCAAAACACAGTAATAAAAAATAAACGAAAAACAATACGTCATAGAAGTATAAACAATGAGTGGTAAGATGTAATACATATACAATAGAATTATTTATACAATGGGAAAATATTTATCCAGAGGGAAATACAAATATTTTAGATTGATAAAGAATGGGATATGCTGGCAAAAAGAAAAGGGAATGACAATTGGGAATATTGAGGCATTTCAAAATATTATTTAATACGATTTAAATTTCCTTTCTTTTGTAACAGCTGTTTCTGCTATGGAAATATTAGTATATTAATTGGAAAATATAGATATTCTAATTTTAATATTTTTCGAACTCAGTGCCCTAAAGACTTACAAATTCTGTTGACGTTGATGCGCTTGCTAAAAATTGCAATTTACGCCTCATTTCCCTTGATTTGCTCTTAATACCCTTTTTACTGATAAATGATTATTTTTTCCTTCTTGAGTGTAACATAAATAATAAAAATAATAGCGTATTCGTACTCGCTCTGAATGCGAGTTTTATCTTAAGTATATACAAATGCATTTATCGCTCCGTTAAAAATTTACCAATGCCTAATTTATGTGCGTTTCGCTAATGTAGCTCTTAAGGGTTATCTGCAAAAAAGCTTCCTCTTAAAATTTATACTAAATATTACTCATAAATGCGCTTTGCAACTCTACTTAGTTCTGCATAGAATTTAACTGATAAACCTTATCTTTTTCTCCCCGAAAATGCCAAGAATTAGGTCAGCTATTCAGAATGCCTGAAACCACAAATATTTTGGAGCACTTTACTTTATCTTTAAAGGACTAATTTTGCCGATAAATAAGTGCATCATCAAAGAATTCCCTCGATTAGGCCTCTTTATTTTGGAATTAAACTTGTATTTTAACAGTTATCTCGAAGTAAGATGTAAAGAGATGAGAATCTGCGCTAATGGCTTAAAATGCGAAAAATGCGACTAAAATGCACTACGTGGAAGTAGTACATGATAATTTACTCGAACTTAGCGAAAAATTCCGCAGTCGCTGATGCAAAATTGTTCTCTTCGGTTACTCCAATTTGATAATCAGTTTCGCATTTATAATTTAGCTCGCGAATGAACTTCAAGTGAGCTTTTATCTCCGCTCTCATATTCAGAGGTATGCTCGGTGCATTTGCAATTTAATGCTTCCAACTGGAAATAAACTTCGCGACATTTGAATATTGCCACCCATTCTAATGGGTAATACTCATGCCATGCCTCACGTCTGCGATTTTCCCGCTGAAAAGATAAACGCTAGTTTATTCTCGGCGAAAAAAAACCGAGCGAATTTTTGCCAAAAGGCTAGAAGGGTGTTTGAAACTTTCGGCGCTGTCTGCAGTGACAGCTTGGAAATTTCGTGTAGTTCCAGAAAGTAGGCTACCATGTCGCGAGCTCCCGAGACGTATTTACGCAATGATGAGGGAACAGGAAACTCGAAGGAATGGAAAATAACACCAACGTTCTCTCTTTGTGATTGAATCCTTCTTTTGTCAGTTTGTCGCGCAATTGCAACTCTTGGTATGTGGTGGCTGCATTTGATCCCGGTATCATATTAGTTCTTCGAAACTTCCCGGTGAGGTTTGAATTGGCACAATTGGGCATAATTAGCGGGATTAATCTTCATGCTCTGTTTCCGTGCCTTATAAATTCAGCCATGTATTCGCTATAACCTAAAGTACTGGGCGTGTGAGATTGAGGGATTAATTAATGGACCCAAATATGTTGTCTTCCTCCAACTACTTCCAGCGTAAATTAGATAGTACACTCTAATAGAATACAATTTCTAGTAGGTACAAGTTATTCGAATATCTTCAATTCAGTTCTGATTCATTTTACAGTTTTTACTTTTTTCATTCCGTAGCATTGAATACAGCATATTTTGTATATTAGATTGTAAGAATTCTTATTCTGACTTCATTAATAATTTTGTGAATAGATACGCCATTAAATATTTTCTCTTTTGGAAGAAACCTCCAGATAGCACTGAACATTAAGTTATTCCCATATCGCTCTAAATATTAAATTATTATTTTTACAAAATTGCGTTTCTCTACGATAGTTGAGCTCTTATAAAGTAAGCTGGTAATTTTACGAAATTAGACGCTAATGGACATTTAATTATCAGTAGGTATTACTGGTAAACTATGAATCACTAATGAAATACTAATGTATATAAGTAGGTAGCAGTATCAAAACTGTACTTATGTTACAATAGGTGATGGGGGAGAGAAAAAATATTCTTAACATTGCTGAAGAACATTTATTTCCTTGCTTTTGCAGAAGTTTAAATTTTTTTCTGTTTTACTCCTCCTTTATTGAACAATATTAATTATAATACTACCTTTTTGTGAAGGAAAATATTCTTGTCTCAATTCTCAAAAGACCATGGAAGCTGTTTTTAATGAAAGGAGATTTTGAAACGTACGTTCGACAAAGGTGAAGGTATCTCATCAAGTTGGGGCAATAGTGATTGAATCGGGCATAAATTTGAATTTCCTAGTAGGTTCATGGGTATGAAGACCAACATTGGCTTCCTAATAAAGGGAATTCGTTAATGGAGTCACCACTGTAATCAAACATCCATCGGTTGTTGAGCTATTACCCTGGATACTTGTCAATGAGGTAGACGAAGGTAGTGCAACAGCAAGGTCCTTTGCAGTCAAACATATGGAATTGTTTACGGACGTATATTTCCTTCGTCATAGTGTAAGTAGAACGCAGTTGCATCTTCGATGAACTCTGGTTACTTTATAAACTTATAATGGATGGATCAATGTCGATTTTTCTGTTGACACAGGTACTCATTCCTATGGTTTATTTATTGATTATTTTATTATTTTGCCGATCTTAGGTTATCGTCAGGTGACAGCCACAGCCATTGTATACATCATACTCATAACAAACACCTACATGTGTACGACAAAAAGCCTTAGATTATACAACATCCACCTTGTACCCCACTATAGTACACGCACACCCCAGATATCCCATAATTACAGTTACTGCATGGTCAGTTTACATCATTCCTATGCTAAGCCGCACATCATTTGGTCAGATTGGTGGACATTACACTTATAAATTTACAGGAACTCCGCATTCATTCCACTATTTTCTTGTTACTTCCAACATCTACATCTAAACATCGTAGTGTTTTTCCGTTTGAAGGGTTTGAAGACCTCTTTAGGCAAAGTATTCCATTTTCAAGCCTCTAAATTTCTAACTGAATACTGGGAGATAAATCGCCTTTTTTACTTCTTTATACATTATTCAAAATATAAAAGAAAAACAAGTTCTTGTTTGATGGTTATTTTTATACTTTAACTATTGTAGCCATCTGTGTAGCCTTTCTTTTATACTTTGGCTATTAGCCATCAGTGGCAGAATATATATTAAATACATGTATATCTTGTGAAAAGTGATATTTTCTTTTATTAAGCTAAAATTCTTGTCTTCACCGTCAACTTGTCTTTTGAATCATTCATATAATGCTAAAGTAAGAAAATTCATGTAATGCTACTGCTTGTTATTAATGGTACTGTTAAAATAATTGCATAATAATTGTTCCTTTATTTATTTAATTATATACCACCGCTATTTGATCGAATTCTGGTGGCAGCGTTGTGAAATTTATAACAAAAATAATAAATATTTTCAATAATTGTAAACATCAAGTGGAATTATTTAAAATGAAGAATAGAACAGGGTATCAAAAGAAGAAATAAGTTGAAAGTACAAATGACAATTGTAATCAATACATTAGTCTGTGAATTAATTACTGGCATTATAAACACAGCAATTACATGTTAAAGCGTATAGCATTGTTCAGGGTTCATGAACAAATTCAAATTCCTGAAACAGATCTCACATGCTTTTATGGATATTGTAGTTATGGTTTGGAAATTTCTCACCCTTTCATTTTAAGGTTGGATGAAAACCATGTTACCGAGAATGTTATCAATGTAGTTGGAAATAAATTCCTCCGCGTTTCAACAAACGTTTTGTTCTAAAATTCGTCTCTGGGGGTTATTTAAAATCAAATTTGCTAAAAATATAAATGTAAGGGAAGATAATCGCTTAAAATATTTAGCCATTTGTGACGAACTTGCGGATGCTGGGAAAATCACGCCCCACTGGCGGATTGGAGGGTTTAAATGTAAAATCAGTAAAAAAGCGGATGTTTCCGTTGCAAATACAGTGCCGCCAAGCATGAATTACTTCGATATTTGCCGATACGTTGATGCGTTCCGTGCTTTGATGACCAATGCTGTCCAATAATGCATATGTACGTCACTAAGCAGCATCACCCGCCCTTTTGATAATCGCTTTCAGCAACGGCAGATGACGTCATATATTCCACATTTAAATTCCTTTGTGTGGGATACCTTTTTCTGCATCTGTATCATTTGGTTCAACGGGAGAATCAGGAGGGATATCGAGAACTTCTGGTTAGATTTCTAACGATCGAATGGCTATGATGCTTTAAGGCAGTTCAAATGCGTAAATATTTTGCAAAGCAGAATATTTTTCAGTTTCCATTTTTCGTCAGTATCTATCATACATATTTTTCCATTCAGATGACGGTGCAACACAAAGAAAAGATAATTAAGATTGTCTGACATAGTGAATTATCTAAGAAGACCATTATTACGGTATGTTGGGATCGTATCGTATTCTCTTAAACAGGAGGCGTAATAAATTGCAAATTATAGATACAGAAATGGAAAATACTTATAATAAGAATGCATGAAAAGAGTATGTAATATTTTAGTTACATTCAGAGACATGTTATGAAAATTTCTCAGCCGTTTAAAACATTTAGCATAAAATAAGTCTCCATTACACAACAACTCATTAATCCTAAATAGATACTTGTATTTTAAAATGCGAATTCTTTTAGTCACTTGAAGATTTATACGGAATATATTCAAGCAAACTTATATAAATAAATTAAGCGTCAAGCTCTGGAGTATTAAAACTTAAATACTTTAAATTATAATAACAAAGAATAAGTTTTATTGATGCGGTTACCACGATTAAAAATAGTTCTAAGAACGGAAAGGTACTGTAGTAAAAATAGGTCAATTGATGTTTCTTAAGATATATTCAGAGTATACAATAGAATTAATATATTTTTCAATTAGTTAACGGAGGTACGATTCAGATAATAATTCCAATATTATAGACTGCTATTAATGATCCGTCTGCTTAAAATTCCTCGCTTGATTCAATGGGTCATGTAATCAGATTATACAAATTTCTTCCCCTACATTTTACATTACCTTATCTGTGTCATATTCAGACAGTGTCACCATTGGAATCGTTTTATTACAGTTCTTTTCTCCATGAGCTGGTGATCTTTTCTAGATATCCAGCATCCTCTACGTGCATTTCTAGAACCTTCTGAAATGCTGAGTTGTCTCTTATCTTTGAGTTTCTACGCATTGCAAGAATGCACACGTGACTTTTCTCCCCGTAGGTTTGCATCGATTTTACATCTTCATGTGGACTTTTAGTGGAAGAACTCTTTTGATTCCAATATAGACGACGTACTACCAAGTGCTGAGTCTCATAACGGGGATTTCTATTCAGTTTTCTGAGGATTGCCCTGCAGCATTATTCCCGATAGCTTTATCTACTGCTCTCATTTTTGGTTACGAGTAGTTTGTACAGTTTAAATCTTCCGTTGTTCATTGTAAATACCTAGGACGAGATATTTCAATTCATTTTAGGTTTTTCCGAAATCCCTTAAAGCTGTCTTCCTTAGTGCTCTATTTCTACTTCTACTTACTATTTATTTCCAATTTTTTTAGAATGTTTTTAGTTCGGGTAGTAGTAAAGAAAGTAAATTTGTAAGACGACTGTTAAAGAATTAGAGGTTAAAATTTCCAATAGCCGTCTTTGTCGGCGTTCCTCTTCTCATTCCCCGGTATTCCGCGAAAACAAGAACGGACACCTCAATCTATTCATAGCAAAGGAATAATACGTCGCATTCGAAATACGTATTGAGTGCTCTGAAAAAGTGCGGTGTCCTTTCTTGTTTTCTCGGTGTAACGGTGAATGAGAATAGGAACGCCGACAAAGATGGCTATTGGAGATTTTAAACCTCTTAATTCAAAAAATAGACTGCTAATGTCAGGTATCACAAATGGGATATTTAATCGTATAACCAAACTTTTTTATAATGAACGGGAAAAAAATCTGCAGAATTCGAATGCTCGTCGCTCTTCCTTTGTTGAACCCTGATTGAATATATGGGGTTCTACACTTTTTTGTGTTTCTAGGATTCTCATATTGGGAAATGAGGAAATATTCTCCGTGAACCTACCGACGAAGCCACATGGTAGCGGACAGTACGCCTTTGTCAAAGGCGTGAAGTTTCGTTTCATGTTTGCAGTGATGAAATATTCCTCATCTGTTATAATAAGGGTTGTGAGTGTTTTCTTGCGCCTATTGCATTTCGTTTCCTAGAACTTCAGAGGTTATAGAAACACTGAGTTACGGTAAACGCTTCTGGCGAGCACCTTTGATGGCGAGATTCGTGATGCTGCATATCATAATGTACAGGGAAGTAGTTATTGTTTTCGATTGAGTGCTCTTCCGGCCAGTTTGTTTTTTTCTAATAACTTATATGAGGATGTTAGGAATCAAACTGTTTTGAAAAGGTTAAGTGTGTAAGTTAAGTAGTTAAGTAATTTTGATAGTAGGAATAGAAAAAGGAAGGGGTGGGTTAAAGGAATTTTCAATCCAATTGCAAACAAAAATATATTCATTAGAAAAATTAACTGAACAGACTAGCAGTATTAGAATCAATTGAAGTGTTTTAGAGTTAAAAAGTAAGTATTTTGATAGCAATATAAAGTAATAATTGATACGAAGAGTTTTATGGTAAAAATCATTGATTTTATATGAACATTAATTTGAATTTATGTAACCTTTTTTGTTATATTTTGTTATTATGTCGTATTTCGTTTTTTATATCAATGTGATAACTGTTCATAATCTTCGCATTATGTCAAGCACTAACATCTTTTTATAACCTATTTTAGTGTTATACTTATCAATAATATTGTATACTCATAATAGTTAAAAAACCCATGATCCTAAAAATATGAGAGAAATTTTATCTACGATTTATGCTGAAGCTGTCATATGCTTTGGAGTAGATTCATTTTTTGTCTAGCTAATTAGTTATGGGCATCACTATTGCTTTGTGATACTGAAATCTGCTCTCTGTACATTGTATATTTCCCTCTCAATTTTTCTTCTCTTTCTTACAATCATACCTTATTAATCTTTTGTGAGGGATTTTTGTGAATGAATTGGCAAAAGTAACTATCCGATACCCATACTTTATGACTGAGTATTTATTTTTCCTATTTCTTTCTATTTCCAGGTGAGTTAAAACTTCTTGACTACACATAATGCTTGCAACTTTCGATTTTGGTAAGTGATTTTTTCATTTAAAACCATAATTTCAGTGTGTATTTATCGCAAATTTTGAAAAACATCTGTATCAAAAGTATAGCGTCTCCATTTATGTAATATATTTAAATTATCGTCGCTATAAGGTCTGAGGACCAGGTAGAACTACATATATACAAATATATAATATAGGTAAATGAGTTCATTATTGAGGAAGTAATATTACAGGCATGTCTAATTATGATACATTGATCACTATAATGCCCTAAAGTTTGCTGTTAAATACATCGGATTTCACTAAGGTTAATTTATATATATTTTCAAAAGTTTTACCTTGGATTTTCATTCTTCGTAAATATAAAGCAAACTCCGTCAGTTGAAGTGCCACTCATTAATTGTGATAAAGCTAAAAATGAATTTCTATTTTTAATTGTATGCAACGTTCAAAGTAAAAATGATGGGGAATATTTATTTAATTTAATTTAATTTTTAAGTAATGGAATTAATTTCCGTAGAAAAGTAGGTGGTTCGAAGTAATCCATTGCTTGTTACAGCGCTATATCGTATTCAATATTTGTGTTTGATGATTTGGTCAGAAATTATATTTTTAGCAGAATTGTTTAATCTTTTTTCTAGCTTTCTACTGATGTAAATATTTTTATACAGGGATTTCGAAAAATACGCATTGAATTTTGGAGGAGGTCTTCCAGAAACTTTCTAGGAACACTAGTTTATAATTTATTTGGTTAAGATTCTGTTATTTCAATGTATGAGCTTCTAACTTGCTCATAGGCTAAAAATTTCCGATAATGAGTTCTAAATTTTGGATACTAATTTCATTACGTATGAGCTAGACAAGAATAATCATCAGACAGACTCCAAATATTAGCATAGCTTTACAAACTTACCTTATTTACGAATGTTTCTTAATTTTACGCTGGAAATGTCTGACTGAAGTTCTTCTGTATCTTATATGTCCTTTATTTAGGCGATATTGTGCCTGAAAAGTCTCTTCTTCCATCTAACCTTTCGTCAATGATATTATAAACACGAAATGTTTGGAGTATGTGAATAGAAATAGAGAGAAAAACTTTAGAAGGAGTAGATGCAATAAAACAATAGGTGATATCTCATGAAAAAAGATCCAGTGCAGGAAAACACCCAAAAGAAAGGGGGTGTGAAAAACCTGCGCAAACCTACTGATAATACAAGTTTGAGGATGTTAAAAAAAGCCGTGAAGGACATGGAAATTACAATAGCAGTATTAGAACTAAATCACAAAAATGATAGTAAAAGTAAAAAGGAAAAATTGCAATAATACACTATGAGAAAATAATAAATATCACAGAAGCATAAGATAAAATATTAGAACGAAATACCTATATAAGTCTTGCTAAGATACCTCGGATTGGAAATTTACTATGTTGCGATGATGGAAGAGTTAGAAATTAGAGCGACACTTTCCTGATTACAACATTTCCTGAGGCGATACAATTTGTAAAAAATTGCTACGATAAAAGAGTGAGTGTTACTCAATTGATACAGGACGCGGGATGGGAATCATTAGAGGATAGAAGACTAATTCAAATGATTAATATACAAAATAAGTCCAGAGAAATGACTTTCTCAGATGACGTAACCGATATAATGCGACCCCCTTATAGTTATATAGGCCGTTCTGATTCTGCGAGGAAGATTAAGAAAATAGATAAAAGAACGAATTGGTTCAAGAATTAAATTTTTTCGCGAACAATACGCAAAAGTGATCAATTAGGAAAATAGAGTCAAAGTGCTTACGCCCTGCCACACACAGGAAGGCGGCTTGTCGGGTTCTTACTTAGACATAACTTTAATTTTCAACTCGAAAAAATAACAATCAGTGGAAGCAGTCTTGTTTAGTGAAATTTTAATAGAAATATCTATGGAATTTAAATTAAAAGTTAAATCAATATTCCTCTCATTTTCATTTAAAAAATTATAAGATTGTGTGAGACTCCGTAAAGGTGTAATGGACCGCGTCTTAGATTATTGACCTTAATTTTCGAGTTTTTTTTTATCATCACAATGAAATTCACATGAAAAATTTAAAAAAATCAAACATTAAGAGGTTGAAATAGTGAAGTAAATCCTCCCTGAATATACAGAGATAGATTTCCTGCGGCATCGAATATATGGCCATTTTTAAGACTGGGCGGAATTTTGAAATCAAACAGTGGGAATTTTGATATTAAATTCGAGTAAAAACGCACCTGAATTTTCAAGCTATTTTTTATGAAAAAAGTGCGTCTTATAATCCGTAAAATACGTTAAATAATTCCACTTGGTTATTTACGTTTGTAAGTTCGTCATTCATTGCTCGTAAAAGAAAATAAACTCTTTCTGAAACAGATGAGGTGCAATATTTGACCACTGATTTGTATATTTTGTTTGTATGTGAATAGCTAGGATGTTTATGCTGTGTGATATTTATCCTCCCTTGATTGCTACGGAGTTTCTCACCGTGTGCGCTCAGTAAAATACATATCTCTAGAGATGCGGGATTGAATATGCCCTTGTGTGACTTGTTCAACATACCCAGTTGTCACGGAGGAATTTTTAACCCCCGCACGAAAGCCTCTGCGGACGACCCCATTCGATTTCCCGTGTCTTCGGCGCGATTGTTTTGAAATCCGTCGGAAGCGGGAAATATTTGGATTTTAGGGCCAATTCCACCGAAACGAACGCTGCGGGAGAGAAATCCGTAGTGTCGCCAAGTGGGGTAATGGTTGGAAAATGGAATGCGTGTGTGACCCATCGTACTGGGGTGGGTGAGGACTTGCAGTGGAGTGCGCTTGCGGGAGAGGTTGGTCAAGAGCTTGAAGGAGGGTGGGGTAAGGTGACTGGAGGGTTGGCCAAGGGTTTGAATGAGGATACTAATAATTTTGTAATACCTATTTATTCGAATAAGACCGATATCAAATCTTCCATTTAATTCGTCGTAAACTTTACTTACATTAAGAGCGTTCGAAAGCACGTTGTAATTGTAAATATTTGTGGAGGTGCGTTACTACATCTCAAGTAGTACTGCGATGATGGTAATAGGTAAGATTCATTTTGAAGCTTTTTTTTGACTGCAATAACGATTTCATAATTGTATTTTTAGGATTTTTAATTATTAATTGCAGAGACTAGGCTTAGCCTTTAGACAGTGACGATGATGAATTTTTATTTCATAAATTTATCAAGTTTTTCATTCGCCCGGTTGATGATATTTTAATTTTTGTAGTTATGTTGTAGGTATGCTGCTATCTACAGTGAGTGATACTAGTGCTACAGTGAGAATGTAATATGTACAAACAAACGATACCGATTCAGGGTTAATTTTATGGTACTTATTAACTTGTAAAAAATTCATCGTAAACAAACTTTTAATCAAAAATAAACTTAACTAAAGTTAGTGGTCTAAGAAAAAGTTTGTTTACGATGAATTATGTATGTACAAACAAATTTATTCATAAGTCCATATTTGGGCAAGGTTCAGTGTAAAAGTCACCGAATCCATCTAACACATCATCATAGACTGTACAATAATTAAGTTAAACATAGAGCATGATAAAGTTTTGGATACATAACACCTCAGAAACTCCTAGGGAAAAACTATCAACTGCAGAAAAGAACGACGATCAAGGGGTGTGTGAAAAACTTACGCAAACCTATCCATTATAATGCCCAAAAGATAAAAGTAATAATTTTATGTGCTCTGAGAATTTCTCATGAGGAAGACTAATAAAAGTACAAATTTAAAAGGTATATCAGAAAACAAAAAAAAATAAAATCTATGTTTGAATCCGTAACTCCATAACAAGGATGAGAAATAAAAATGTCAGATACTGAAATATATCTGCAAAACGAAATACAGATCGATACAAGACTGATATTTGCAAATAAAAATGGCGAAACTTAAAATTTAGGTAAGCCTAGGTTATAGTTATTTAATATTTTTGCCGAGACAGAGCTCCTAATCGAGATAGCTAGATAATTCCAAAATTGAGAGCCAGGAAGGAACTGGAAAGTATTTAGAAATATGCTTTACTGTGGAATATATGAGTTGATATGGCTTAAAATATATATGTGAAGAGAGGTGAAAATATGTATAAATGCACTATCAATAAGTACTCATATGTGGCACGTCATTGAGCTTATCGGGCGGATGGGCTTTGCAGGGGGTGGACAATGGTTTGCGGGAGAGTGGATAAGGGCTTGCAGAATAGTGGGGTAAGGGTTTGCAATAGAATGGGCAAGGGGTTGCATGAGGGTGATGTGAACAAAAGAAGTCGCAAGTTCTGCGGGAAGCAGAAGGGCCGCTCAAAGTCCAGAGGGTTACCCGGAAGGGTTGTCACAAGCGGGGGTTGGTGGTGCAGATAGAGGGTGACAGGGTGGTGGAAATTAGGGGGTGGTTTCAGTCGGAATGACCGGGGGTGAGAAATGTTTCATAATGGTTGCGAAGGGTAATCAAAACTGCGGAGAGCCTTGGTCCATGCGTCAGGGGTGATAATATCCACTTCTCCCCCTTCTGAAAGCGGATTCGAGGACGGCTGGAATTTCTCCTTTTCTCCCACCCTGCTTTAAACAAGCGAGCAATTCAGGATCCTCTCTCTTCTGGACTTGATTCGGTTCTCGACAACACCCTGTTTCCCGCCGACACCCGCGTGCATCCTCTCTTCATTATGCGGTGCCGGATTCCCACCACTTCATACAAACGGTCGAGGACGCCCTCGTACGTAGATGCACCCCATTGTATTGCAATTCGGGCCGTTTTGTGCGATTTCTATGAATTGGGAGCGTTTCTCTTCCCCCGCTAAAAGGGTCGGCTTAATAAATGAGTTGTGGGATGCGCTTCAAACGTGGTTCGTTTTAGAGTTTAATTTGCGTGGAGGAAAAATTATGGGATAGTCAAAGTTCTAGCCACTCTCGCTGAAGTAGCTCTCTTAGAATGGTCTTTTAATAGTGGTGGGGTCTAATTCTTCTTATTGTCAATGTAAGTGAATTAAGTCTGTCTAAAAAGTGGAAAATACGCCCTAGAAAAAGAGCTATTACCACGTCCTTTAAGTAGTTGATTTTAGTTTCTATTAATGTGAATGTTTTAGGGACGGTGCAAATGGCAATTCTCAGGGGTTTGTTCAATCAATGCATACTACTAATAATAAATTGGCAGAATATAATCAATATTCCATGCTCGTTTTGCATATGTTTAATTTCATTATAATTAAAACATGTCGTACGTAATCATCACTCCTTTGATTATTTTAAAGTCAACTAAGACACTTGTTTTTATTCGTTTGATTTCTAAGGTTTGAAATATTACGTATCTATTTTTCAGGCTAAATAGATATTTGATTTTAATGTTTTGTGAAACAAATTGTACCGTGGTCGAGTTCTGTTTGAGTTTCTTCTGAATTATATTACCAAACGTGACTTACGATACTTAATATCCATGTATTGAATGGCTGAAAACGGGAGAAGATAATTATTGTATCATTATCACCTCGTAGCAAAAGATAAAAGAACAAAGCTGTTTCAAAATTTTACGGCGATCACATTTATCTGCTGTCTCGCAGAAAAAGCTTTCCATCCCCAAATCTGATAGCAAAGATTGGACGGAAAGCCTTAATTACCACACTTAAACCACATTAATTTAGTTCAAACTGAGAAAGAATCAAATTTAAATCTAGTTCGTCGATAGACTTCATGGGATACTTGAGCGGTAAATGTAAAAATCTCCTTCAATGACAGATTCATGATATTTTCTGAAGTATCTTCTAATCTTAGCTATAAGTGACTTGTATAGGTTTATGTAAAATGAATGCTCCAACACAACGTGTTTCGTATGCTTCCAAAAGTAAAACGAAAGAATATGGAACGTTTCCATTTAAATCGTTATTCCTACTCCAGTCTTCTATCTCTTTTAGTTTTCTTCTTTTCTGACCTCCTATCACTCAGCTAGTTAATATTTATAAAAATTTCTATCTAAAGTTGACTTTTTGGTGGTAAGAAAAACAAACACGATCACTGATATGACCTCTCTGTATTCATCTTTGGAATAGCCACAGTTATTTATAGCCCAGTAAATCTTGATGAGGAATAGTCACCGGTCACAATGAAACAAGAATGTTTTCAACGATTGCACCTATCTCGTAGTAGAACACGATATATCACCCCAATTTAGAACCTTTGTTATGCATCAGATTTCTTACGCAGTTGCACCCTTTTGAAGATAAATTTCCGAGGGCGCTTTTTCCGCTGTTGTCACGTCTTCATCCCTTCCGTTTTGTCCCGAGTGGCACACTCATAAACTGTAATTAATGTTTCATCTGATCTCCGCATAGTACGTCGCGATAAGACGCGCGTAGCTACGCATCATATTGCATTATGAAAGACTTCTTTTTGTGATGCGGATTCTTTGTAGCGGACGCGCAGTGTCCTGTTTATCTTATCCATTTTTCATCTCCCGCAGCCTCCTTTCTCTCCCTCATTGTGTTTACCTAAGTCAATCTCGAGCCTTGCATATTTTTTTATCTCTCATACCCTTCCCCTCTTTTTATCATACTCTTCCCCTCTATCTCTCATACCCTTCCCCTCCTTCTCATACCCTTCCTCATACCATTCCCTCCTCGCTCTCATACCCTTCTTCCTCTCTCTCTCTCATAGATTCAGAAAATGACTGAAAAGACCATAGACATAAAGTTAAATTAATAAATTAGAGAACAATTATAAGTAAATTCTAGTTTAAAGCTATTAGAGTTACCACGATAAAGCAGGCAAGGAGAAAAGCATGCTAAAGGAATTAGGTTGGGAAAGTTTAGAGAAGCACAGAGCAAAGAAAAGGCTAGCTATATTTATTTTAAGTATGAACAGGAGTTAAATCCTTAGAGAAATTATCAAATATAATCATTATGGCAAAATTTAATTCCAGGAAAAACCATAGATATAAAGTTAAATTAAATCAGAGTACAAACATTAATAAATTCTCGTTTTAATATCATGCTATTACAGTTCGGAATAAAAGGAAAAGTTTTGAGGTGACCTTACACTTGAGGGCGTGCACCCAGGAAAATTCCCAAGGAAAACCGGACTTGAAAAAAAGTCTGACGGGTCCGGGAATCCGGGAACCGGGAACCCGTCAGACTTTTTTCAAGTCCGTTTTTCCTTGGCAGTTAGAATTAATTTGCGTGCATGAGTCTTGGAGCCCTTTCCAAAACATCATTGGTTGTTTGTAAAAATATTGGGTAAAACTATTAAGGACGAGTGAGCTTGATGTTGACGAGTACAGGTGGAGTAGGGGATTGCCTGGTAGGGTGATGTACACTCCTGGCCAAAATTAACGCAGCACCTCCCTAGCGATCCTTATGGCCGGTGCTGCGTTAATTTTGGCCAGGACTGCACGGTGGGGACTTGCCTCCGGGACCGCTACGGTAGCCGTGAAGGCCTACTGGGAGGGAATGGGACACTTCTGGCCGCGCCGAAGTGTCCTACACCCCTACTGGGAACCCTGAAAATACTTTTATTACGAGAGAAGGAAGGTATTAGATAAATTAGTGAATAGATATATGTAAATATTTATATTTTTAAAAATAACGTACATTTAGAATATTGTTTTGAAGAATTAAATGTTAAGCGTTAAGTTGTAACTGAGAGCTATATTTAAAGTTTTGTAATGCATTATTATTTTGTTGACATGAGTAGCATTAAGGTTATAAATGTAATGAATGTATATAATCGATTCAGTATGTTATATGTGTTGCCACCGGGCTATTAGACCAATTGTAACATTTTTTTATTGCAATAATAATACCCTTTCCCCCTTTCTCTCGTACCATTCCCCTCTCTTCTCATATCCTTCCCCTTTTTCTCTCGCTGCGACTTCGTATTTATCTTTCCAGAGGAGGTATCTCCCGGAATTCATTTTAATCCGCTCTGTTTTTTTTATCTCCGTACAAAAGTCTCGCACCCACTAGCTCACTCTTCCTCTCCTGATAATATTCTTCCCTCCTCTCCACCCTTGCGGTAAAGCGTCCCGTTTTTTGATGGTCTTCCGCTTACTATTTAATTACATTCTGCCCACCATGGTGCTCTCGTTCTCGGACCGCTTTTGTAATTTTAGCGGGTTTTTTCTAGATTTTAGCTATTCTAATTGTTCTAGACGAGGGTGAGCTTATGTACGGTACACTGAAACTTTCAGGCTTGTCCCCAAAACATTTATAAGTGTTGGAAATTGTTTTTAATTCTCAGAAACTAAAATGAATCACCTTTTAATCTGATCCAGAACTCACAAATAATACAGGCAGTAAATATTGAATATTCATCGTTATAAAAGAACCATTAAAAAATGATTGATTTGCATATCTCAAGCGGGAGAAGATTAGCCGCTGTTATGAAATTTTCGTAAAATATCATGAAGTTATTTTAAAAATTCTATATTAAGTGAAAGTGATGTCCCACATACTATTATCAATGTATAAAATATCACTTGAGAATGTAAAATATTAAAAAAATAGTGCTTGATATTTTTACACGTGAATAAAATAATTTCGTTAATGGCCCTAATTAGATATTGTAATTTATTGTTTTCACGCGCAATCGACAAAGCTAAGCATATGCCAGAAAAAGGTTTATTTTTCTATTTATTCTGGTGTTTCTGGATATTGGGATGAAATTATAAATAGGAATTGGTTGTACAGCTATGTGCAAAAAAACTTTAATCCTTATTTTTATACAGCCCGCAGGACTTCAATTTTTTTTTAGATATGGCTATACTTTACTATCGCAATTTAATTTATTTTACCACAACTATGTCAGCGAGGTTGTTACATTAAATTGAACGTTAAAAATTTAATCGCTAAAGCTAGAAAATTTTAATGAGCGCTAATTTGGATAATGATGTGGCGCATAATTGAGGGTATAATAAAAAAATAGCACGCTTATTTTGTAATATTTATGTGATATTAAGTCTGCTATTTTTCTAAATGACATTATCCTGCCATCATATTATATTTTTGATTAAATTGGAATTATTCGAAAACAAACGCCAAGTTAAACGCATTTACGTATCAAAAAGAAAGTAAAAATTCTTCGAGAGACCAATTTCGCTCATTTTCCCACGGGAAACCGAAATGGAAAGTGACTTTTATGGAACATAAAGGATCGCTTAACGAATCCAATTTAGACACGGGCGCCAGTATCTTAATTATGTAGAATCCCATATGTTGACCGCGTCCAAACGTCACTGTCCTCTCTCTGTGAGTTTTCTCCTAATTATTCCTTTCACCTTTCACCTTTCTCACATCCCACTTTCACTTACGGCTCCCAGCTCCATCTTTTTTGCGCCTTCATTATTCCGTACGTTTCGCTGTCTTTTTTCCTCGCGCTTCGCCGATACTTGAATTCCGTTTGGGGCGAACTAAGAAAAATACTCGCTTCTCTCGGAAAAATCCCGTGCAGTTTGCACTCGGTTAGCATTCGTAGTTTTTTTTTGTTCTTTTTGTTTTACCGCGCCTCGGATTTGATGTCTCTCCCTTGGTTACATGAAAATTCTTCGAAGGGGGCATACCACAGTGTAAAGTATGTTCTGTACAGATTGAACTATATTTGAGCTCAAATTCTAGTGATTTTTTTCTTCTTGTAACACTTAGGAATTATATATTTTCTCTATAACGTATCCGCATATCTTAGAAGATATTGAAAAAAACTAAATTCATTTCTCTTGGGAATTTCTCTGCGTGTATAAATCTTTCAAATTTGCAAATAGGTTTGGCATAGTTCTAAACAATATATATAGAAATCAGCAACACATGACCTTTTGTAACTAATTTGGCAGGAATAAGAACTCAAGGTGCTTATGACCCTGTATTCTATAAAGGAATTCCTTGAAACAACCGGCTACGATCATACGATTATATTCGGGTAACTATGCACGGAAATGATCGAATTTATAGGCAGCAGGTTATTTTTGATGCTAGGGAAAGGAGAGGGGAAGGATTTTGTTATTAATTTAATGGACTAGTAGTCTATTCTAGAAGAATTTCTATTCGAAGAGTTGATTGTCTTTTCGAAGGTATTTTCTTTCGAAGAATTCGTATTCAAAGTATTTGCTTTCGCAGAATTCGTTTTCTAATGATCTGCATGCTTCCCTCTCCATGTGATTTTTATGATCATCCCCTCTTCTCGTCTCCTCCAGGGTCTTCTTCTGGGTCCCTATACCGAAATCCCCTCGTCCGTGTGTTTGCACTGCCTTTTAATCACGGGCCGACATGAATGGGATACCCCCATTTCGCATGCGTGTGTCCCTGCGTGCGTGTGTCCGTTTGCGCAAGTGCGAATGTTAGTGGGAGGGGTGAGAAATTTTACAAGTGCCGGAGGGCGGACACACTGATGCTGTTTAAAAGGGCGAAAGCGAGAGGATTGCAACGGAGTGGATGAGGGATTGTATGTTTCCCCATATGGTCGGTCTCCACGAGGAGTGAGTTGTTTCCTGCACCAGAGAGAAGTGCGTTTTCAGAAAGATGCTTGTTTGGCTCGCTGCGGACTATCACAATGATATTCATGTTTTCATTTATGTTGTTGTTTGGTCTTCTAGTCAGCTGAATGGGCGTCCAACATTCTTGATTTTACTGTAATGAGTTGAACACAGTTTAATTTTTGACATTGTCTGGAATTTGCCTACAGACGGTAGGTAAACCCCTGTAAAACCTCCTGTTTGAAGTACCTTAACACAAAATTATGCGTTAGTCCTTGCATTATTTTTTGTGACATTATCCTTTTAGTCTGCAATGACTTGGGAAGCATGAAAATAAATAATTTGTTGATTAATAATTAGCGCTTTGAGAATATTGATCTAAAATCGAAATTTAGACAAAGTTAGATCATATGTAATGTATGTACACTCCTGGCCAAAATTAACGCAGCACCTCCCTAGCGATCCTTACGGCCGGTGCTGCGTTAATTTTAGCCAGGACTGTACCTTTTGTCCAACTGAAATTATCTCCTGTTAGAAAAAAGCTTAAATGTATGGTAGAACACCGATAGAGCTACTGATATCTTGGGTAGTTTCAAGTTGGCTATCGTATGTTAAATAAGATACTAAAGTGTAATAATATAACAGGCAAGCAGTAACTTTACTAAGAAATAAGGCTGTAAACATGTACTACTACTAATGAAAAATATTTTCATTCCATTTCTATTTGCTGAGAAAACTGAAATATATTTATTCCAATCAATCAGATACGACCTAATTCAAGCCTAATATGTCATTCTTAGATATAATCTGTTATATAGATATTAGACTCTAGAGCCTGCAATTATGACTATCATAAACTACGGATAGATTTGAGTTCCGGAGAAATTTCGGAGAAAGATCGAAATTTATGCAAGTGAAGTACTTCTAGGACGTGCACAAATCGCTCGGAATCTATTTTTTATTTCCACCGAAATGTTAAAAATAACTTCGGTAAGAATTTATCCGAGTGGTCCATATGAAGCTCTCCGACTGCGTGTACACTCGTAAATATTCATATATCGGGTGCTATAAATTGGGACGATCGATGATGTAGGTCACCCCTTCCAGGCCACTTGGGATCCGCATATCTCTTCAAAAGTTTACCTCTCAACTCCCGGAACTGCTCTCGCTCTCCTACTTTTTAAAGCGTTTAAAAAGGAATTGCTTAAAGGCTATAGAGACTGCTACTTTTGAGATACCAGTAAAATTTACAAGTTCTGGATCATTGACGACTTGTGGAATACTTTAAATGGTAATGCTCAGCCAAGCAAAGAAAACTAGGAATATTTTGGATAGAGAGCCCTTTATTCTTAAGACAATACCTCGAGAGTTGCTAATGATCATCAATACTTAGCTGATAAAACTATCATATATAGTTCATCCTAGTTTGTTATTGTTTCGTATATGTGTCAATACATGAGATTTATCCTGTTTACTAATTACATGATTCACATTTGTTAGTCTTCCTACATTAGGTCAACCATTTATTACAGGCGTTTTGCCTTATTCAGCTCATTTGATTAATATGCTCCATTTAATGTTATTTCCTACGCTTCCTGAGCCCACCCATTATATCAGCTAACATCTTCTTCGATATAGCAATTATAATACCTCATAGTATTGTACTTATCTCCACATAGTATCTTTGGTAGCTTAAATCTGATGCCTTTTCCTTTTATTCGTTAGAAAAATAATCTTTCTACGTTTCTCTAAATTCGTACACAGTTTCGCTTTCTTGGCGAGTTTTTTCAAACATTTCTCGAACTCAGTCCACTTTTTTGTACTTGATAAGGTCGCGTATTTGGGAGCAGCACCTCATCAAAATTTTCGCAATTCTGCCCACTAAAACCGGTGATAGTTATATATTGGATTTGAGTTTATTACGTTACGAATTTTTGTATTGTTCGGTTGGAAGTGATTGCATTCGTGCCGATAACAAACGGATAACTATCCCTAGGGGTCAACACCGATCGTAAGGACACTAGACGAGCAATTCAAGGGCTCAGAAAATTGGAGCTTAAAAAAACTCAGACAAAACGTTTCACTTACAACAATCGTAGGGATATTCAGACTCAGCGGTAACTAATGCGTGTTGTCTGCCGATTATTACGCACTCACGGAAATTACGGCAATAGGCTCGCACCAAAGAGGAGAGGGTGGAAGCTCATTCGCTCTGCTAATCACCAAGCTCGGATACTCGCCAAATAGGATGGGATTGGCTCGTAACGTGACCATGTTTTATTTGGCAATCAATCCGCGACGGAGGATTCCACCCTCATTTTTCTTCCGGTTCTTTTCATCTCTTTCCGTCGTTATCTAAATGCAAAAAAGATTATATCGTGTTTGCCTTTCTCACGCACGAGGAAGCGAAGTTTTGGCCACAATATAAGAGAGGGCATAAGGAAAATATACGGCCGAATGTCCGTGTGTATCCTGCTTTCAGCGTTGATTACTGGAAACAAAAATACGGAAATTTACAACTCCTACAAAAAGACGAAAATATGTGGTGTGTTTTTAGATGCCACTTCGCTCAAGGAAGTCGACCGTTGAATCAGCATATGAAATGGAATATGTGGGAAAATTTTATGTTCATGGATTCCCTGTTTAAGAAAACAGCGATGAAAGGCTAAACCAACATCAAAGGAACCACTATTTGGTCCTGGTATTTTTCTTTCCGTTATTTAAAGTAAATTTAATGATGTCTAAAACGAAGCTAAACTATTTACACACCCGATTCATGCAACAGCCTAAGATTAATTACTGGTTGTAAGATCATATAAAAAAGCATGCTTTATCTGCCCTTTGTTTAGAAGAGGAAAACAGTTGGATAAATTATTTCTCTGATTGCCGTATTTCCTACAGCAGTAGAAATGTGAACGACTGCAGGTGAAGGGAAACTGCCCATCTTTGAATCCAATGTTTACTTTACCAGTTATTTCACTATATATGAGCTTAATAATCAACTAGTGATATTTTACGTTAGCTTTTTAGTTGAGATGTAAGATTACTACTAAGATTAGTAAGAGTTTAAATTATCCATATAGAAGAGTTCGGAGAGGAGTAAATCCAATGAAATGCCAATACCAGGCGATAGGATTTAGACCTGACATTTTTTTTCACATATGCCGTGTAGAAATCTGAGGATAATACATCCCATACCAGTATTTCTTAATATTAACTTATATTTTTTACCAGTCATGCTGAAATTCATTTTACCTAATGTGGCAACTTTAACTGTTTTTTTTTTAGTTTTTAATTTTTTATGTAACCTAGTGTGTAAAAAAGTTTAACATTTCTAGTAAAGCTTTGACATCCAAGTAAATATAGAGAAGGACGAATATTGAACAATGTAGTTTTTCTGAAATTGTCCATATCAAGTTTCACATGTTTTTATTCTGGAATATTTAAATTTTCCCTATTTCTGATATGTGTTAGTAGCCATATTAATATTGCCCTCGATTTTAAATGATGCATACCTTATGGAATATAATACTCTCATTCTTTTTATGTAATCCAAATTTGTAGATAAATTATATTTAAATAACTCCTTTGCTGGATAGTTTTCTTTATTTTTAGTTTCATTATTATATATATTTAAAGAAATTAATTCCATTTCAAAATTACATAATATATATAAAAAAAATTTTAACGTATATAGTATCATTATATCATATTAAAAACATTACGATCCCGCAAAGCCATAATAGGCTTATCAGCAGGTGCTTGTTACACTTTATATTCGGTGGCATTTTATCTCAAAAACATATTAATGATACCTAAACATACAAAGTATATCCTTTTTCAAATATATATGTAGATTTGAAGTTTTTTTATTTTAGGAGGGATGCAAATAAAAATTAATGAATACCTCGGTAGTGATGCGTTCCGAACAGTATTTCTCCCTCCCTCTTAGCTTAGTCATTAACTCACGTTTAATTCGTTCGTTCCTACAATCTATTCCACGAAAAAAGAACGCCTTTGAAGGATTCGAAGCCGATGCCTCTCGCTTCGCATGACGTACAATTTCCACCTCCCGAGCCTCCAATGTGGCTCAGTCAACACGCTATCGGAATATTAAGCCGCGATAAATGCACCCTCACGCCGAAGGAGCATTTTAAAATTGGCGGCACCGAAAGAGCCTTTGACGGGGGAATAAATTGGGCTTCCCGCAGCTGATCGCTATCTTTCATTGGTACGCAACGCGAAGTAGGTTACCAGAAGCCATTTATCACCGGGCGGGTCGTTTTGGATTCGCGGGCGGGGCGCATCGCGTATCACAGGAGAGGACAATACTTGATCGGCGATGCTTCACCGCGAAGCATTCGCATGTTTGTCGGGTTGCATGGATGAATATCGCTGGGCAATTAGAATGGCTCGCGTCGTCTCTATGGATATTTTTCTATGGTCTTTTTCCGCTTCCAATTTTTCTGGGGTTGCCGGAGTGGCTGGGTTAATTGAGTAAGGGAACGATGGCGTGTGTCAAACGGTCGTCATTTGAGATTGATGTTGGGTGGAGAATAAAGAGATGCATTTAGTGAAGGATGGGGGAATTAGGAAATGAAGCTGTTGGAATGATGCATGGTTTGAAGTTGAAGGGCATTTTGTTGTTTGCGGTGCTTTTACAGTTCTCCTTATGTTCTAATGTTAGATTTAATCGGTGAGGTGCTTGAAATTTTACTGTTTAATTTTATCTGTAAGCTTGAATCTTCACTGCAGTGTCCATTAATCCTCTGCACTAAATGACCTTTCGCTTGTGAAGTTTTATTTCCAATTTATCGATTGAAAAAACAAAGTTTTTGAATCATCCTCATTGTAATATACTAACCGTAAGATATAAATGTTGACATAGTTTTGCAATTAGTAAGCATATAGGAAGAATAATAAATGGTGGCAATTTACTTCTAGTAAGATAAAAAATTACTTAATATCTTTTCCTTCCTTAAAAGCTGCATTGCTAAAACATTTTAGCTATTTAATTTGCCTATACATGTCACGATATTGCTTATGAAATGCAGTTTCGTTTAAAATTTTTCTGTTTCTATTAGTAGGAAAAAAGTCTAGCATTGATTTCTGAATAACTAGTGAATCATATCATGATTATTACTAAAAGGTCACTTTTTAAATCGATGCAAGATGATAATCTAATAAACAATTGAACGTAAATTGTGTAAATTTAAGAAACGTTGGCAATTAGTGCAACGACTTAATTAAGTAGATATAAGAAATCATGAGAATAATTAACTTTGAGGTGCAAAAAGGAGTCATTGTCTCGTTTATTTTTCAAGTTTATTGTATTTGGTTAGTTAGCTAATGGAAAAAAATGATATACAGTGATTTATTCGATGCGAAATAAAAAGCTAAAGATAAATAAATAAAGAGAACAATTGCTAAACACTCAGGAGCATTACAGTACTTACTCAATGCTACCAAAGTGTGAGACTGGTGTTCACGTGTACATACTTTAGAGGTATTAATGAGCTTATTTCTCTAAGATAGAAATACTTTAATCCTAAAAACATCGCTAAGTATTTGAAAATTTAGATTGAAACAATTACGAAAGGAATTGTATGTTAGTATGTTAGATGTATCTACAAAAATATGTAGGATGAATCTACAAAAGTATGTATGATTAATCAACAAAATTGGAATACAGTTTACAGTAATCTCGGAAGATCCTAATCCTAAAAATATCGTTAAGTTTTCGCTGAAAATTAAGATGGAAACGAATATGAAGGGAATTGTAAGTAAGTGTGTTAGATATATTCACAGAAGTATGTAGGATAAATTACAAAAGTACGCAAGATGAATGTACGAAATTGCAATGCAGTTTGTATTAAACCCGGTTCCCAGTGGCACGCCTCTCTTCATTACAACCGCCCTCCGCCGTAAATTCACGTAGACGCTCAAGTTGCGCAAAACCCGTCAAGTAAGTCTCCCTCGTTAGCGTCCGAAATTATTTGACAGGGTTTCTCGCCGCGGTACACCGGCGGAATTCCCCTTAATTGGAATGTTGTACTCGGAGTGATCGACCGCGCTTATTGAAAGTGCGCCAATCGTTCAGGAAAATTTGTAATCGGCGGTGATTCGGGCGGAGCGCCGACATCGGATTAGCGACGAGTGCCGATGACTGCTGAATCTTGCAGCATTCCGACGGAGTAACGGAATTAAGCCTCGGCTCGATTTTTTCCTCTTTTCGCAATTCGCCCAACACCGATTCCTTTTATACCCATCACGTTCCGCTGATAACCCACTGAGTTAACGTCGGAAGTGACCTGTTACTGCGGTAGTAGAGATGTGCGGATGGAATCGGATGTATTGGAAACTGGGATCCGTGCATACCCTCGCGATTCACTACGAATTCACTCATTTTTCACACGAAATTTGTAAATATTTACGTGTAAATATATCGAAGTGTTAGTCTCTATCGGTTGGATAGTTGAGTTTGATTTGAGTGATTCTTTTGCTGATTGCTCTGGAGTTGTGTGGAATGACGGTTTGAGAAATTGCTCTTGGTTCTGAATGAGTAATGAAATAAATTTGCCCCCGGTTTTAATTAAGATCAAATTTTGACGTCGACAGTGTATTAAAACTGCTTTATAATTATAGTCTAATTAAAAGTTAATGAAAAGTTGTCAAGGTTATGCAGAGAGTGATTTCGTTCCCAATCAACTCAAATTGAAAGAATGGCTAATTTTTTTCGTTTAAATTTTTAGTAACCTTAATTATGAATTTCGATATAATTATCGATCTTATAATTGCTTAAATAGCATTTTTCTTTATGTCAAGTCTATAAATATGTTTCATCCCGAAAAAATTCAATACATTTAAAATTGTATTACCGTTTTATCATATTTTATCAGATTAAGCCATCTTTATTTATTTATTTCATTGTAAGGACTACAAGTAGACTTTAGGCCAGGTGGTAGTAATATTTTCTTAGCGGAAGAAAATACATTACGCTGCCTGGTATTCACCCTAGTTGAGAGGAAAAGCCCCATAAACCTCCCAAAGGCAGTGCATCATATAATTTACAATTAAATTCATACAATTAAAGTATACAAGTAATTACGATATACAATAATGCAATTAAAAACTTATAAAACAAAAAGTTATAATACTGCCTATAATATTACAAACAATTATAACTAGACAAGAGATAATATATGTAAGCAGTAAACAGAACATAGGTAAGAAAATTGCTGAATATATACAAGAGATTTATAAGCTATATACTACGGATTTCTTTTTAAATTGTTTAGGAAAAATTGAATAAAGCATGGACTTACTTTTCTTCTATTAATTTATTAAATCCCATAGTTTCGAGTATACAACTCCATGTATTGCTGTTACGATAGATTCTCAGTATCTTCCTTATCTACAAATGAACAGCTGATGTATTATGCAGAAAGGAGTCTCACTTTCCTTCTCTCTCGTGGAAGGATTAATACTCATATCTTGATGCGATCTTTAATTTACACTTATGTATATAGATGTATCGTTTGAAGTGAATCTTAGCTGGATAAAGTGAAAACTTCTAATTTGCGTTTAGCAGTAAAACCATGAATATTTATAAAAACTTTTCGGACAGAAAAGAATACAGGAAAGGGAAATTGCACTGAATAATTTGGAATCATATTTACGTCTCCATGGGAGAAATTCTCCTCTAATACCGTTTTAATGATGTTTTACAGTTATATATATTATATTTTAGTGCAAAGTTTTGCAAAGCACCGGAGCTGTGTATACCGAACATCGTTAAAGAATCGAGTCGAGGCCTTTTGTAAATTCAAATGTCTTTTTCCAACTAGGAAACGGGTAAAAAGCCCTAGATTGTCCTCTTCAGAAAGGACAGCAAGTATCCAGTTTAAAGATAAGTTGGAATTTCACTTCCTTTCTCTTTTATATCCGTAGCAAGAAGCCCATTTTTTCTGAATTGGAAATATTTGTCAAGAAAGATTTTCTTTTGCTTTCAGCCAAAATGCAATTTAACTCCACTTTTCGTCAACTTTTCTGGGCGTGATTTGTATTCCTGCAGAATATTTCCATCCACTTAGTGAATCCAATTATGAAATTGAAGATGAAATAAATTGATTTAAAGGATATTACTTTGAAAGAGTGTTTTATGTTTAATTCGGAGATAGTTTGATATTTGCATAAGTTAAATCAAGGAAATGTTTTTCTATTAAGGATAATTTATAGGAAGTATATTGCCTTTAATAAACGCCTTCTATGTGTGAGGATCCATAGGTTGTGTAGTAATAGGCGAGGTTATTGGCCAAATCAATTTTGTTCATCTTTCATTTCATTTAGAGAAATACAAATGAAAATTAAGGAATATGATCTCAGAGAAAGATGTTCCTCTACTCTTCCTGATGTACGCCACTGGCAGTTCGTGGGTATGCATCTTAAATCTAAATTTACCATTCTTTTATTAATTCTGTACTCTATTCTACCTTAAAAAATTCCAGTCCATCTTCTCTTTCTCCTTTTTATTTATCTTCGAATTCTTTGTCAAATATGATTATAATATGTTCATCAGAATAAAAATAGAATGTCAGAAATAATTATCATATTTTGTAAACTAATTCATTACTTCAGTTATACAACTATCCTTCGAAATCCAAACGTGAATCAACAGTAATAAATGTTGATATAAGACTGATCTGATTTGAAAAAATCATACCACCGGCAAAATTTGTCATCCTACGTAATAAAAATTTATTGATTTATTTTGAGAGTAATACTATCTATGTGAGATTCATCCTTCCAAGGAAAGCCATTTTTGTTGACTAGCGTGACAATAGGGATTTACAATAAAATGTATTTAAGCTACTCAATTGATTCACGTAGTATATGGTAACTCGGAACCTACTACACATATTGCTGCATTCTCAGTGCCCTTTACCTGATGGTTGTTTCTGATCCGAAACAGATCGGGTAAAAATCTCCTAGCGTGGAATTTAACGAATTTCTTTTTCTTTCCATTTACTCAAGAGTTGTTTACTCAATGATACGCTTCTTTGAGTAGACTGAATAATTTCACCCAATCGTTCATTCCCAGCTCCACTTTAGTAACACTTCCTTATTCCTCCATTTCATTTCTTTTTCGCTTTCTCTTATTTCGACCCACATCGGAATCTTCCATCCCTCTTTCCTGGAAGAACCCCGTCACGTGTAAACGAATTTCCCTGTTCCTCAATCCTTTTCCTATTCCTCTCTTCTCATCCTTTGCGCATCACCATTCATCTCCCTCGCAATATTTCTCTCTCCTCCCATCGTTTCTTATTCCATTATCTCCCATCTTTCTTCCCCAAAAGACCCCGTCGCCCATATGGCAAAGGGAATGGCAAAGTCTCCCTCCCGACCCGTCGCTAGGTACATATCTCTTGGGAGAAAGTGAGATTTATTCAGTTAAAAGAGGGACTCCTTTTCTGCACTGCCTTAGCGGGGTCACCCTCCCCGTTTAATTGCTAATGGTTTCGCATGACATTAAAATCCGGTTGCTCGTCGTCGGAGGACGATTTAAATTACTCGAAACAAGCCGGACTACACGGTCGTTCCCGGCGGAATACGCGCGTTTTTATTTATTTGCGCTCTCCGTCTACTCGTGCGTTTTTATCAAGTCCTTCTCCGCCCGGGCAGAAAGGGTAAAAGCGGTTTTTTTCCAGGAGTACTCGGGTGTCACATAAATTCATTTGCCTTATGAGTATTTATCGCCACTCTCATTCGATTACTTTGGAAAATGCTCCTCTCGCGCGTTGCTGTGTTTCGGGGATGTTGGACCTGAATTAATAGGCGCTCATGAGGAATATATTTACATCGAGATTCCTGCAGTTTTTCAGGGAGACATGGTGCCGTCCTTGAGGAAAGCGTCACCGATCTCAAATGAAAATAATACTAGGGTTGAGTGATTTCTAAGTATGTATTATATAATATTTAGCAGCAAGTACCAGATTCGTGTAAGTCAGTTGTATTAGCAACATTATATTCGTATACAAATATTTTTATTTGATCAATCATATACCGAAATTTTGACACAAATTAAATATTTAATGTAGGAAATGAAGATAGCATAAGTATGTATGAAAAATTGCTACCCGTGACTTCAATACTCTCCAAACATCTTTTAATGCTTTTTAATAACTGAAAGCTTTCAAATTGCTTGGTGGGTTAAATAGTTAGATGTGTTTCATGTCGATAATATACATATTCGTATTAATTATTAGTAGGTTCTGTATGAATGGTGCAATATTCTCATATAAATCTTTGCAACAAAGTTTTATACTGACATATGTGCAATTTTATTTATTCAAATATAACGTTCACGGGATTATGGAAAACCCGTAGTTAAAAATATCTATATTGAAGTTATTTAATCTATTAAATATTAGGTAATACCCTATTTCCCAAGACGTTGAATGTTTTAAATGTATTTCTTTACTTAAAAATTCATTTTTTAAGCGAAGGAAATGGTGAATGATACATGGAAAGAAGGAGCTAAAAGGATTAAATAGTGAATGCCGTTTTGTGATACATGAAAACTCGTTAACTTATTGATCTAGCAGCTATCATTGGATTGCAATGAAAACAACGATAAAATATTTAAAAATATCAAAGTGAATAGGTCTCGAACCGAGGTCCTTTACCATAAATATATCCTTAACATGGTTTTCAGCGGTTTCCTCGAAATCTTTCACTCCTATATCTTAAGGTATAGTATACACTTATTAAAGTTCTAATTATGCTATTGTTTCTTTTTATTAAATGAGATGAAATTACAACACAGTAGCAGTATATAGAGTTTTACAAGCTTATTCTTATATCACCCCCTTAAAATCTCAAGCACACTCATATGACCTCTCTCTTTATTAATACCGCCATTCCTTCCTGCGAATTCTTCCCCTTAATGGCTCATCATTCGCCGAAGGGGACAGGTAATGGGCAGATTCCTTTCGCAGGAAGACAATAAGTGAATGGAAGCCTCCGCCGGACAACGCCCCCACTCGATTCCGCTGAGACTTCGTCGTGTCTATTCAACTCTTCCGCCCGGTCGCCTTAATTTGATGAATGGTTTGTTTCGACTCCCCCACTCAATCCATCTTCTTCTTATTTTTCCGAACATCTGCGGATAAAATTTTTCCTTTGTCCGTGGTCATACTTCACCTCTTTCAGAATCTTTCTCTCGGAAGCCAGACTGTTTAACTGCCGCCAACCCCTGTGTTCAGCTCCTATTGTGTCCTTCCCTTGCCTCTCCATTTACCTTTCTCTTTGGGTGCATCTCTGTCCCCTCTCTCTATATGTATCTCTGTATTCATTTTCTGCGCACCCTTATCGCGCTGCATAATTCTCTCTTTATCATCCCATTTTAGGTCCTATTTTGGCCTTTACTTTTACGTTCCCCTTCCAAAAAAAATCTTCTGTCAATTTTAAATTGCTTTTCATCGTTATTCCACACCATATTTTATTCGTGTGGTCTGACGGGATATTGTATTCTAAAAGGTTCTGCTTTATCTTCTGAATGTTGCGATGAGCCTAAAATGTAAACCCTACCGGAAGTATAAAGTGTTTTTTAAGTAACTTAAGAATTTCTTTATTTATTTATTAAAAAATCTATAACGTAGATGATCTTTCATTGAAGTTTTTCGTAACTTTACCTTAAGTTATCTTTTTGATTGTCAATGGGGTAAATTATTTGGAGTAGGGAAGGTAATTTATAATGCTCTGCCCACTGTTTTATGAAGGAAAGTTTCCACTGAGATGGCTAATTTAATGCATACGTATTTGCGTAGCTGAGCTGCTTAGTTATCTTATTAATAGCATACTAAAATGGGTTTAGGAACAAAAAAATTGCAAATATATAAGATTTTTAATGCAGTATACATTTGTGTATTAAATTATAAATACTCTTCAAGACAACTTTGGTTTACATTTACCTAGTACAATGAATATAAAGGTAACTCAGGAATCAGTACAGAACATTAACTTATTTTAATAAATTAAATCATTAACATAAGATCATAATACTGTGCATTATTTTGTACGTATTCATCCATTATCCATAATATCGTATATTGGTAAAACGATTATTTTATATTATAATATTCTAATTTTTATCATTGTTAATGAGTTTAACGAAAGCATACTTAATACTATGTGTAACCAATGGGATCCCAAATCATTATCATTGTGAATTTATGGAATGAAAAAGTATTTTTCCAACTTTGGGAAAACAGCAAATGGATATAGATCGTAAAATTCTTAGGTATTAAGTTAGAGCGTCTGTCATTCACTTTCTTGTGCTAAAAGTTGGCTTATCTACTTCTTGGGAGTAAAGAAATGGAAGCTTACAGATAGTCTTCAATTTGAACATTCTTTTTACTCTTAATAACTTTTTCATTCGAATTTGGTCTCAGTATGAATAATAACATTTAAAATTTATATAACTGTGTCACTTTCGGAGAGAATCGCATTTGTGAATTATAAGCAATATTTAGTACATGTAATAAAACTAATAATAATAAAACGGCTTTATTCGGGCGAAATAGAGAGAAAATTCTCCACTTCCATCTAACTTATCATTAGATCAAATGATTTAGGATGAGTGATGAGTCGGAAAAATGCAAGTGACATTGAGCAGTTAGGAATTCATCGTATTACACCCTAAAAAAGAGGCGCTACCCCATTTAAATAGAATAAATACCACGCCGAGGAAAAGGGTTACGAAATGAATACAACCGGTTAACGCTTAACTAACAGTATTCAGAAAGGAAGCGTCATATATATTTCCACCCTTTCACTTCTTTTATTTTTCCGCCTTTTTCCCGCTCTTTGCCGTTATTCATTCCGTGCCCATCCCTGCATTAAAACCCCTTCCTGTCTCGACAGCTCCGTAATATTTATTGTCTCCCGTGGGTGCCCCTCTTCACTTTCGGTGTTCCCTTGATTGCTCTGGAAATGCGGGTTGCTTCTTCCCCGTCCCATTGTTCTCTGCCAGTCCCTCTCCGGGGAGGTTTCGTGCAGCGGCGGGGGTGTCCCTACATGCGCGAAGTGTTAGCTCACCTTACCCGAATCCCTACTCCTTTCTCCCCCTCTACGACCTTGCTTTTTATTGACACTTTTAAAATGTGGGTCGGACCCCCCGCTGCTAGGGAGGGCTACTGAATAGCTCGCAATCTGGCTCCTGGAAATGCTGAACATAAGGAGGATAGAAACGCGTTGCTCACGGAATCATAATGGGGCGATACTTATCAAATTGGTGGGGTTTATGCCCTTGGGAATTGGTGTTGCTTTATATGGATCCTACAAAAAAGTCTTCTTAGAAAACTATCTATCACATCTACATCGTTGACACTAGGCACCATTATATATTATGCATGATTACTAATCATTTACTGTATTGAACTAGTAACTTACAATTATCGTGCTATGATCTTTTGCAAGTCTTATTATTCATTGCGCATTTTATATTATTAATATGATGATTATACATTATTGCCTACTCATAATCACTAAAATACGAAGAAAAGCTATTCATAATACTGTGCAACTTATGAGATCCTTCGGAAATCATTCATCAAGTAAGATTTGATGACTTGAAAACCAATTTACTAATTTCAAGGAAGATAATGAATAAAGAAGGAGAAAAAATTCTCAAGTATTGAGTAATGTTGCATTTAGGAAATTATATCATATTTTTTTCTTTTTTTAAAGTCTGTATACACTTTCCAGTTCTACAATTTAACTCCTTCATATCTTTGGAATAAATGTCTTGTAAGGAAGGAAAATTTGGAAGGCGGCTGTTAAAGATTTTGAGGTTGAAAATGTATAATATCCGTCTTGGTCGGTGTTCCTTGTCTCATTCACCGGTGTTCGACTGTGATATTAAATTTCGTGGACCTATCATGTTTTCTCCGAACACCGGTGAATGAGACGAACGCCGACAAAGACGGCTATTATAGATTTTCAACCTCTAAATGAATGTCTTGCTATTTACTGGCACATTTAAAATGTGGGTCTGGCCTCCCGCTGCTAGGGAGAGCTATTGAATAGCTCGCAATCTGGCCCCTGGAAATGCTGAACATATGGAGGATAGAAATGCGTTGCTCACGGAATCATAATGGGGCGATACTTATCAAATTGATGGGTTCTCTATACCGCTGGGAATCGGCGGGAGCACAAATGTTAAGCTCGTGAAAGGCCCGGTGACACTTTCCATTTCCACTCGGTGCTGGTGTTTGGAGTGTCTTTCAGAGCCATCCGTCTTTGCTCTCTGTCTGCAGGGCGTGACGTATTAGTAATTATGAATCATATGGAGGAAGAAATGGATTGCTCATGCCTGGGACGTGAATGGGGATGCGACTTCATTTGTTCGAGCGTGATGTAATATTCGGGGTGGGTGGTTGATTGAGTTGTATGCCTCCTTGTCCCATTATGAGCAGGTGCCTTAAAGAGATTTGGAGTTGAATATTTAATTCAGGTTATTCTGTCATAATTACCATTAAAATGGAAGAATAAAATATGTGGAATATGATAACAACTTCTTTTTGATCTATTAGTATTAGGATCTAGATGCTAATGTGGAACGTATTGACATTATGTATACGCAGAAATAATGAGTAAGCAATATCAGTTTCCAAAGGTATGCTATAGGCTTTATAAACTACGGTAGATACCAAAGTTCCTTGATCATAAATCTCTGGTCTTTATGATTTAGAATGTTCATTGATATATTTCTTGCGATTCACCTTGTGATAAAAATTACTCTTGTAATAAATGCTTTTAAAAGAGATGACACGACTGTTTCAATCACGAATCTCTAGCATGTCACAGTCTAGATGAATATAGAATTTGCTTTAATTATGAAGGTGTTTTATGTATCAGTAAAATAAATTGATGTTACACGTTCTTAGCTAAGTGATTATATTGCCAAATAACTGAAGATTTTTTCCTCAGTTACCTCAAACAAATCCAATTTTTACTGAGGATACACAGTATTTTCAGTGTCATGTGAATTGTGATTTTACTTAATAGCGTTATTTATAATATATTCAGGACTATTGATCAGATTCAGTTTTATCTCTAAAATACATGACTAGCAATCCAGGTGTAGCCTCGTTTGCAATTATAAGCGTTGTTTGCACACAGGATAAGTTTATATTTGTTATAATATCAATCTTCAAAAGACGATTTTAAATAAGAAATCAGATGGAGAATGCAATTTAAATCACTATTTTAGTTGGTAAATCTTATCAAATTGTGTAATCTCCTCATTCCCCAACCTTGAATCAGAAAAGGATCTCAGAAAGTAAATAAACGTTGAACTTGCGTTACAGGATCTTTTTATTTTCTTTGTCAGTCACCGAAGCGAGCAGAGTTTCAAAGCTAAACTTTTAACTTGATGAAAAACTTCTTCACACTTCACTCCCTCTTCGGGCGTTCTTACGCGCGACCCTCGACTTTAAAAGTTGGCCAAACCTTATCGTTTTTCGCTCGAGTTGGCTGCTCCAAATAATATTTTGCGCGGATTCAAAAAACACTTCGCCAACCCGCTTCCGCTCCGTATCTCTTTGTCCCCCAACAGTAGCGAGTTAACCGCGTGTCATAACAGGGAAACGTTACCTTTTTCGGCTTTGAAACGCGATACGGGATGGAAAAATGCATTCCAGTTAAAACGTCATGTCAGTCTCGTTCGCCGTCTAGTATTGCTAATGCGAGGAAACGGGAAGTGATGTCGGCAACGTAGCTTGGAATGCCCACTTCTCTTTTACATTGGCCTGCATTGAGACTGCGATATAAAGGGCAGGTGCCCTTCCTGTGTGAGAGACATTCGTTTTATTCGTAAAGCAGCGTGTCGCCTCATCATTAGAATGATTAATGTTTGTCGTTCCACTATTATTGAGTTACGTGACAGAAGAGTGCACTACTTATTATCGTGGTGTTTGTAATGGAATTGTACTCTGCTCTATCGAACTTAATTATTAGCCGCGATCAAATTTGGTCAGTTAAATTAAAGTGTTGTATATATTCACTGCGTTTGATGTAATGATATGTCATAAAAACCCGCTAAAGTTTTCATTTATATTATTAATGTAAGCCAATGTAAATTTTAAGTACACTTTTGTTTATAGTTCCAACTCGACGGACCTTAAATAACTACTTCATGAAAATAATATTGAGTAATATTTATTATTTCTGTCGATTCTAATTTTAATACAAAGATTTCACAACTCTCGCGTAGAAAATAATATTGAGTATCTCATCACGACCTTCATTGAGGTTCTCTTTTCTACAAAACTCTCATTTAGTATCCGTTCCTGTGTGAAGAGCTGTAGTAAACATGGTAAATTACATTTACTTCATAATTTAATTTCTATTTCAGACTGTCAAATTGAAATTATTTTGACACACACTATTAAAGTGTGTTGTAAAATATGCACTCCCCATATGTTAACTAACAAAAGCTTTCGTCTTTCAACATTTTGAAGTATTTAGTCTTAAAAAACATTTTGATAGAAGGTGGTACTTTTCCTGTCCCAGTTTCGCCGAATGAAGTCGGTTTTGCTACAGGTAGGGAAGTGGATAAATACTCTTCCTTTTACCACTTATTTACTGAGAGTAAGAAATGGGAAAGTAATAAATTGAAGTTGAGTTTCCGTATTACTTAGGGGAAGTCAGTAAAAGGTATATTCAAAGTTCAATAATGTGTTAAACCTACCTCTTCGGCCATTTGCTACCAAAAACCTTGGAGAGGAAGGGATCTTGGTGAAAATGAGGAATATGATAGTTTGCCCTTCTTTTCGTAATGAATGAAAATGTTATGGTTTAAATAAGAGTCAGAAAATTTTAGCCCGAAAATTATTCTAAGGGCTTAGATATGAAGTTTTGTTGAAAGATCTTCCCGTAAAAAGAAAGGTGTTGGAATGAATAACTAAATAAAAATTATACGTATATATAGGCAAATAAGTTCACCCTCTCAGACTTGGTCTCAGAACCTGAAATTTTTAAACATTTGGTCTGAAAATCAATAAGTTGAGGTGTGTAGTTATTTGTAAAATCGCCGCGCCGCCGTGGGAATTTGTAGAAAAACTGTACTTAATCGCCTTCTGTTACCATAAATTGCAGATGTCTTGTATTAGTTTACAAAATACTCTACTATGGAGCTAATAGGATATTTAAGGGTGAAATGTTTTGAACTACTTGCTGAAGTTTTTTCAGATATTCTCTCCTTTGAGTAATTACTAGAATGTATCATATTCCATTCAACATTTTATATTTCACGTTTAATATACGTATTAATAACGCTTCACCAAATTCACTACATTCCAAGTACTTTATGTAGGAAATCTCAATAAAACGGAGGATTTTATGCCATCAATACTTTCTTCATTATTCCTCACGTGTTGCCTTAGTTAGGTGACAGTTTTATTTTTTTTGCGAGTGAATATAATTTAACACTATTACAAGTCTTCCCATTTCTTTGCCCTACTCACGCCGAATCCATATTCCCCCTCACGAAGCCTGTATGTTAAGGGAAGTATCTCTTCCGGTCTCCGCGAATGCCATGTGACATTCATACCCGGCAAAAGCGCTCGGTGAATTCGCAGTGTCGCGTCATGCCGACTGAGAAATAATGGAAACAGAAGCTCCAGTGCATTTTCAGCGGCCTTAGTGGGGCCCTCACGTCCATCGGCGGGCTTTTTGTATGTGCAGGAAGCCCTGTCTCTCCTCCGGCGTATTTTCCTAGCGTGTCTGCCTCATCCGCAGCATATTAAGGGGGTCCGTGTTTGTTTTTTCGCTTTTGAAGCGTTTGTCTTGCATTCCTGGTCTAGGTCAAGAAATGGCGTTTCATTATGTTTTAGCGGGGCATGCAGCTGGGGAAGCAGCTGGCACGTGCGGTTCGCGGGGGAGGATTTTTTTGCAGTCGTGCGAAATGGCGATGTTTATCTTTACAAACATGGGTGACGTCTCTTTAGTTATATGATGGATTTCAACTGTGCTGTATTTATTTTGATCCGGGTTTGAATGATTTAGAATTTCATTTCCAGTTTTCAAAATTATTTTATGATATTGCCTTTGTTGACGAAATTATCATTGAAATAAATTTGATGAGATATTGTTGAAATAATTAATTGTTGAATTTTCTTTATTTGCGCACGGCCACGAAGTCAAGGGATTGCCCTTAGATTATAATTCTTTGCTTAATTTCCATAAGGATTCATTTGTATTATAAGTACATATCTACTGTATGAGCCCTACAATAGAACATCATCACAAAAGATCACACCAACCAGTAGTTTACTTATTTTCAATACTAAACAATAGATATACATTTTAAAGTTGAAAATTCAGTAAAAATATCGTCGTTACAGCAGTAGAAATAATATAAATATTTCTTTTAAAATTTAATTAGGTTAGACAACAGGTTAGTGTAAACAAATGCAATACGTGCTAAATTGATAAATATCTATAATAACTAATTAACAATAATAATTTATTAGTTCATCGGTAGTTATTAAATTCGTCAATTTTAGTTAATATTATTCAATAAATTTGTTAAAATTATGGTATTATTTAATGGATACATAATCACGCCTATCAAAAATAAGGCTCGTCAAAGAGTTCAATACAGATTTAAGCTATATTACAAATTGTAAGCACTTGGATATATCATGAGATAGTTTACCAACATTGCACACAGACGAAGAACATCAAAGAGATAATGTTCGTCTCAATTGAAGTGGATTGTCTTCTTTTCTTATAAACACGTAGTCAATTCTCTTTAGATAGCTCCTCAAAATTCAAGCACAGAAAAATTACTGAAACAATTAGGTGCTTCCAGATAGGGTTGTCCATATCAAGGAGGATTATTCTCAAAAGCTATTGATAGTAGTAATTACCGCAGGTGCATAACATCTGCTTGCGAAGATAGTTCCCGATTTCCAATTCAACGGATTTGTTCGGAGGAAAACGCTCAAAATAACGGCTCTCTTCTACAAAGATGACTAATGGAGAGTGAGCGACGTACTCTTCCATTAGAATCTGCGAATCAATGGACTTTGCATCATTTCTCAAGCGACTAATCCTCTGTACCCTCCTCTCTCTTTCTCTTTCCCTCGCCTTTCCCTGCTTCTCTTTTCTTTCCACCCTCATCTTCCACTCCAATATCGGGCTCAATTTTTCATAAGACTTCATTTATTCCTCTGATACGGTCGTCAGATCCTTTTTTCGGCTATTTCCCATTCAGGACGATTTCTTTCATTTTCATCCAATTTATTTATTTTCTCTTATTTCTCCCCCAGTCCAACGTATTTTATTCTTGAATTCCTCCAGCATACATCCCGACAGGGTATTATACTGGAACGTCATTCCACATATTACTTATTCTCAGGTTTTTGCAATCAAAAATTATTTGTATGAGTTTCTATATTTGATTTTTAATTTCCTGTTGAATATTCTCAAATGTAAAATTTAGTCATTTTAATTTCCTAAACGAGGGTATTTTGTTAACCTATACAAAACAACTACCTATCAAGGCTATTGTTGATTCCAAACTGTTGATCTACGCATGCCCAAGATAAGTAAACAAGGGACTAAATAACCTCAAGTTGTTGATTTTCACGCAACATTCAAAAATATTTCAGGATTAATAAGTAATAATCAGCGGGTGAAATTTTATTTCTAAATGATTTTAGTGTATAGGATATTTATATTTTATGTTTATTTTTTATATTTATTATTTTCTGCAAGTGAAAAATCGCATTATTTCCAGTTATTAATCTTAATTGTTGTATTTTTTCTGCTACTGTTTAATAATTTACATATTTTACAAAGCTCTCTTGACATTTTTTTAGCCTTGTAATATCTGTTAGTTTGTGCAGGTTTTTACATCCTCTTTTAAAGTGTTTCGACAGTGGATCTTTTTCCTTATCTATTAAGTTAGGTTTTTTCACATCCAATACTTCAAATGTTTTCCACTCTAAAATTATTCATCTTCACATTATTAACTTTATTAATATAGTTGGCTAAAAGTTCGTTGTAACAAGAGACATTTCAGTCTCGATTTCGTCTTATTAAAGGCCTGATAGATCATATTCCCCTATCACTCCTGTAGCCGTATTATTTGTCGTCTTCTATTCCTCCATCGTCCGTCGAGACAGACCATTCTACATTTGTTACGGAAGCCTTTAAAGTTTTACCTCTCGGTTGAATAACTTCGCTCCGCTTTTATTCTCGACTCCCGGAATTCGCACCCGTGCGTTTCCGAATCCATCCCCCGCTCGTTCCACGAGAGGCCTCTTAAATATAAATAAATTCTGTATTCCCGACCAAAGAAAGGTATGAATGGGGATGCCCCTCCTTCGCAGAGTCGTAAGAATTTGGTCGGATCGGGTTGGGGAAGATGGGTCTCCAGATTGAATTTTCTCAATTTTGTAAATATAGGGAGGCTTTGTAATTGAGTTTAGCCAGCCGCCCCTCCAACCCGCTGAATACACCATTGTGTTCTCGGGGGCAAACTCGGGAGTCTACGTTTTACTTTCTCGTCAACGCGCCGACTGTAGTTGGGTAGAACTGATTTAAGCCAGATTTTGGTTGTGTGAAGCAAGATCGTGGACGGGGGAAATAAATGTTTAGTTCAAGGTTACGAACCTTGGTAAAATACTTAAAATCTCACGCTGAGCCTGCAGTTAGCACTAATATCTACTGCGGGAACCAGGGATGCTTCAGGAGTTAATGTTGGGGAATAAAGGGAAGGAAATAACGTTGCAAATTTCAGTGCACACTCAAGAATACCCTGGGAATAAACGGTCATGATATGATCTACGAAGACCGGGAACCAAAAGTCAGTAAGAGCACTTCTAAGGAGTGGGAGAACCGTCATTCGATTCCCGGACTCCATACAGATTTTTAGAACTGTTTATTATTTGTATTATAAATTAGTTTTTACGACTATATTAGGCACCATTATTTTTTAGTACATATGTTCTAATACCTATATACAGGTTCGAATTTAGAGTAGAGAGTCATTACTACTTACATACTAAGTTGAGAAACATGCTTGAATAGTCGATAATAGACTTCTAAATAGCCGATTGCTCACGAAATATGACTGTAAATGTTAGAGAAGATTTGTGCTAAATATAACTGTATAAGTAATTGTAGTGAATTGATTATCCACATAAAGTTTAATCGAAAAATCTTATCAGGAATGACAAAAAACATCTTTCCATTAGATTTATTTTAAATTTAGATTTTTGAAAGAATTATACCAATATTCGTTTTATTTAATTTTAGCTTTAAATATGAACAATGTTTTATACGTTATAAGTATCTTCATTAATGCCCCTCCTGTACGAATTATTCAGCGAGCATTTAGTTACAAACGACACTTTAGTAATGAAAGCTTTATCGGTAGCGTAACTGATTGATCTAATTAAAGGTGCGGAAGAGACAATATCGGACTAGGTTTCCCTGTTGCTACTACCAGTGAATAGGAATAAAAATAAGCTAAATGAAACAGTATTTTTTACAATATTCGCTGATTAATTATCTTGATGGTAGACCTTGATTTAAAGGAGAGCAGGTTGAAAAACAGGCGATTATCAACCTGCAAAATCGACAGAAAAATTCGGAAATATCATTCTTCTATTTTAAAATTCAAGAGTAATTAAAATGGAAATGGAGGAACTAATGAACAATTCTGCTCATATCAATCTTCCATGCTAAGTTTTATGAAGAAATAACACCAAATCCAGAACATATTTTCAGAAAATATTATCACAGAGGTAACATTTTAACAAATACCACCATTAATTTTATAAGGTAAATCATTATGGTAAAATATTTATCTGCACCAAGATATCGGTATGCTTTATAGCTTCCTTTGAAAGAAACTATTCATTCACAGAAAAATATACGCTGCGAAATGGTGTGGATGAAATTTCATTTAGTATTTTTTCGTGAATAATCAATGGATGTGGTAGTTACGTTTGATTTCTTCATGAATGTCATCCCGTTCTAAGTGGTACTTAGTATTGTTCATCCATGGAGAAGAGTTTTTTACTTAAAAATATATTTTGGTATTTCGTTTCAATTTGAATCTTTCTCTAGGGTTTCTTTATATCTCGGTATCCATTATAAAGAAGCACGCAGCATGGTATTCATCCCTTTTTAAATACTGCTGCAGCAATATGACAGGACTAATTTCTACGCAAAAGGATTCGGAACAGTCCTGCTCTTTGCAAAGGAGCTTTCTCATTGGTTGAGGATAAAACGCTTCCCTTACTTCTTCCCAAATTGGGATCTCAGCTGAAGGTAGTACTAGATAGGCCTTTTTTGTATTCGAAGGAAATTGTCAGAGTTGAAGAATGAGAAAAATTGAAATCATCTGGTAAATGTAGATCTCGTTTTGATCTGGATACGAAACATCAATTTGGACGGAAAATTTAATCACGTTAAAAGTGGGTGAAAATCAATCTTAGATCTCAAATTTCTGCTTTTGAAACGAGAGTAATTGCAATAGAAATGGAACCCTGCGATCCGGTAACTTACCAGTGACATAGGATATATCTTAGAAAATCAGTGATTTGGGAGACTGCAAAATTTGTAATACTTAATCTGACATACTTCAACGATAATTTGAAATTTTAATTATCTCAGCACTTATCCATTAACTTTGATTTGAATATAGTATCATTTTTACTTCGAAATATTTTCAAATATAAATTAATGTATGGAAATAGATAAATTGAAAAAATATTGATGGGGCCCATATGGACAATGATCGTCTTTCCTCTATGGTAATATATATATTGTGTCAGTTGATGTAGCTATTGATATTTTTTAATATAAAATATGTTTTTATTCGAATTTTATACCTACTTTTATTTATTAACGACTCCCCCAGTATGTTTTGAATAAGATGCTATACTGTAATTGGCCATGTATTGTGTGTGTGGATGCTGATTAAACAAACAAATAAAGAATGTTGAGATAGTGATTATCATTCGAATAAGTCTTTCTTAACGATAAGGAACTTTTGATTGGTCCATGTTAATTGCTTCCGAAAAAGGCTTCCATTAATGCACGGAATGAATTAATCGTCACTGTAGAAAACGTCGCCCTAGTTTTCTTTGCGACAAAAGATCGCTTCCGCACAGTTGGTGCGTCGACGTGTAATCAACTAGGCCGTTCTAGAGTGTACACTTTCATTCAGACGTCGCCTCGGAGAACCCATTTAAGGAAATGCGACAAAGAACTCTTCGCCCATCAGCGCCTTCAATTTAGTCATAGTGGCACTTGATCTGAATTTCCCGATCGTGCCCTCTCGAACCGAGGGAGGAAAAAGACTTCCTCTTCCCCATAAGACCCTTTTCTTATCCCGGTTCACCAATTCTTCAACGCCCCATTCCCGCCATCTCGGACTCCTTTCGATTCAAAGCCGGTCGTTACGTATCGCGACAACATCGAGTCGAGCGAATCTCCGAATTTCTCTCCACTAAGGAGTCTGAATCCCTCAGCCCTCCTTTTTTATCCAGAGGAATCCCCCATCTCCTTTCATTTCCTCCTGTAACGCGGTAAAAGGAAAATTCGTCGCTTACTCCTTTTTAGGACATTTTCCCACCTTAAATAAAAGGACGAAAAAATTCCCCCTTTTTCAGTTTCGTCGCCTTTTGTCATCCCGTATTTTCTTCAGAACACCTCCTTATTTCCCATCATCTCGGTCCCAACCCACTCGTTTCGCCTCGCTTTAAAGCCCGCCCCACCCACTCCGACCTTAAAAACCGCCCCTTCCTAATGGTACGAGCCTGCATTCGTAATGAAAATGTGACCTACAAGATGAGGCCGTGGATGGACCGGAAGGGGCAGGAGGGCAGGGAGGGCAACGGAGGGAGATCTGGGAGGGTAAATTGAGGGACTGAGAGAGACAGGGGTGGACAGGGGGTGGGGAAGGAGGTAGGGTGGAGTAAAGGATGAGAAGGAGTAAAGGGTTGGGAGTAGAGGGTGTTGGGATGGGTAAAGAGATGGACAGGAGATGGAGGGTGGGCAATGTGGCTACTAGGGGAATGGGTTGCGGAAGGGAGGGTGGTAGTATGGGCTAAGATAGGGGCAGAGGGACGGGGAAGGTGCAGAAAAGTAGCCGGGGAGGGAGGGTGGGTAATTTGGTTACAAGGGGGAAATGGTAGGGAAGGGAGGGTAGTAGTATAGGCAAAGTGAGGGACAGAGGGGTAGTAGGATGGGACTACCAGTGGAAAGGTTAGGGGGAGGGTGGGTGGTAGTATGGACAAGGGGAGGGCCAAAGGGAAAGGGTTCGGGGCAGGGGTGGGAAGGGGGCGGGGGATGCAAAGAACGTTAAAAGGGTCACAGAGAACCGCGGCCCGACCCGGTCGACAGTGGGAGAAAGGAAGAAGCAAGGGTGCTGCGCTCAGGGTAACATTGTAGTACCGAAGTTGGGATGAAAGGGGGCCCATTGTCGGTCTTCCGACTATGGACCCTCGCGCCCTTTTTCTCCCTTTCCATCTTCTCTCCCCATCCCTCTCATCTTCCCGTCCCCGGCTTCATACACCCCGGGAAAGAATCCAAAGCACTCGGAGAAAAAAAGAGACTTCGTGCCTAAAACGTTTCTAGAGCTGTGTGGAAATGGCCATTCCATTATGAACCCTCCCTCTCTCTCGTTTTGTGTCTTCCCGATTCCTCCTTTCCTTTTATCCTTCGAGGGGCTCCTTTGTGTCCCTCGAGAGGTGTAAGGAAAGTGTTATTTCATCTTTTCTTTTCCTCGACGGACTCGCGCTTAAAGAGAAGGTTTGGTAATTAATAAATTCGCCCAGTTTCTTGTTAAGGGTGTTAATGTTTGCTTAGGTCGGGCGAAAGGATGTGAGGGTTTGTTATTTGATCTGCTGCGAGGGCTCTGTTTGCTCGATTCCTTCCTTTAATCAAGGCTAATCTGTGGATTTTAGTTTCCAAAATTTCCCTTTCACTCAGACATGGTCTAGCAAACAGGTTTAGTTTTGAATCTTGGAGGATTTTTTGGCTAAAGCGTCTGTTAAGTAAGAAATACAAGGGTGCCTGTAATTAGCTTTTTTCTCTCAAATCCAATTGACCACTTTGATATGGATAAGGTTGAAGTTTTTGGTCGCTCTTAATGAATCCAATTCACTGGGAAGTAATTAATAGCTAAAGTTTCTGATGATTAATTCACGATGCATATAAATTTTAAATTCTTTTTCTGCAGTATTTAGTTTCATAGTAGTTAACAAAAGGGCGAGAAGGTATTAAGAACGATTTATAATATAAAGTTTTTAGTCGGAAATAAATTCTACTTCTCAGAAATAACGGCTCCATATTATAAAATATATAACTTACATGTAGTCTTATTTATACATGTCTTCTGACATGTATAATGTTTTTCTGTGATAAATTATTTGGTCCCAATTTTAAATGCTGACGTTGGGGTCTTAGTTAACAGGTTGCAGTAGTTGAACTGAATATCAAACCAGTAGTTAACTTGAATAATAACGGAAATTTGATCAATATTTCACGCTGTGCAACTAACAGCAATGGTAATATAAAACTATTAAAAAATTAAAGGCGTTGATGATTTTTCTCACGACAAATGAAACTCATATATGACCTCGTTAAAATATAATCTCTTCATACCTAAATTTGAAACAGATTCGACTCTTAATTGCATATTGCAACTCTGAAGTGGATTTATAACAACGGAATTTCGATATATATGATATATCCGTAATGAAACACTAATAAAATACAGGTCTATCGGTGATATATTTGTCAAAAAATTATTTTCAAGCTCTTGATTATAAAGGTCACGTGCTGCTCAAACGAGTTTAAAAATTTGTATGGAATTTTCTAGTTTACGTATATTATTCACAGCACAACAGGGAGGATTTTAATTAAATATCAGGTTTTGATTACGTGCATAATTTTAATTTGATAAATATGGATGTTTGTTTTATTTTGCATTGTTGAGTATAATTTATATTGAAAATCATTGAATTAATAGAAGTTTATTATTATTATTATTACTAATGGACTTCATTTGAAAAAATTGGGATTTTGAGTTCCATCTTCAATTTAACCAAGAAATATACATAATATAAAAAATAAAAATGAAATAATAAAAAAATAAAAATGATATGATAAAAAAAATAAAAATCTATAAAAATCCATAAATCATCAGTAGTTTTATGTTATAGCTAGTGCATACTTTAAAAATTAAAATTTTTCAGAAGCAATTAGATTATTTAACTGAAAGTAAAGTCCTATAACCCCCCTAATTTTAAGACTGCTTCTAAAAAATTTAAACTTTCCTGTAAGGAAGCATTTTTCCGGATTGAGCTAAATTGCTCTCGTCTCTGTTTTTTTATTCTGCTGAAGAGTTTCATTCATTTCTGCATGTTAATTCCCACCTCCTCTTCCCTCACATTCACACTCCCATAATCCGTTTCTCAATCTTCCACTCTTCCGTACTTTCGTCTCTTTCCCCTCATTACTATTCTTCCTATCACTCTCTCTCCCTCCGACCCAATTTCCTCCTTTTTCCCAGTTTCTCTAAGCCCTGATGCTTTTATCCCTTTTCCAGTGAAACCCTTCAACCCTTGTCTTCCTTCGGATAAAAAAAATTCCCCTCCTGATAGCCAGAGTTAACATTCTTACTCTGAATTTCCTTCCATTTCCCTTTCGTTGTCCTCAGCAGTCAAACAGGTCGCTCCTTTCGTAGAGATTCCTGAAATTCATAAAGAAAGGACGCTGATACATTTTTTTGAATCTTTGGAGCGTTCGTTTGTTGTTGTCAGTGTTGTTTTCTTCACGAGAGAAGTCCTTTGCACAGTAAAACCTCAAATTATAAATGTACTTCTTTATCATGTAGAAAACGTTTTATACTACATCTATTTGATTCCTATTACTGAAGATCCATTGTGTATTCATATAAATTGATAGTGTGATACAAGTGGGTAATTGGGTATTCCTATCCGTAAGGGTATCTCTTTGTCCCCTTTTTTCGTGTTTAAATTTATTTATTATCTTTATTATATCACAGGCAATTGGGTCATTTTGTACCTGTTTGTGATAAATAAATAATATTATTATTTATTTAAGTGAGGCATTCATGTTCTGTTTTAACAATTTTGTTCTGCAGTTATTTCGATTGGAAGATTTGTTGTACAATATAAATAACGATGAATAATGATAAACTGATGACAATGTTGCTGCATGGCATACATGTAATTTTAACTTATGTAGTAAGAATAATCTTGAAATTGCACAGAATAGCCAAAATCTTAAATTATAGTTGCGTATCGCAGTAGGATACGAGCATATTTCATGGTAGAACTTTGCGGAGCCTATTGTTTTCGATGGATTAAAACTTTAATATATTTTATGCGACATTACGATTGTGAATTGTCTGACTAATATATCAGATTCAACCAAAACATAAATTTTTGATAAAAGACGAGTAACATATGGTATAATTAATTCCTGTTAATGTTATCACTGAAAGAGAAGAAGTCTAGCAAGGAGAGGATATGGACCTAATTTATTATAGGAAAAATGCCGGATTAATTTCTCTTCTGTAAATAAAAAAATATCAGTTCTCGTGTAATAAACAGGCTGTTCCACTGCAGTTGATATGTCCCATGCAATCATTACTTGTGTAACAATTTCAAGAAATGGATAGTATTATTTCGAGCAATTAGTTGAATCCTGATGATAACACTGGCAGCATAGTCGAAGAACAGGCGAGAGACTACTTTTATTTCAATTTATAGTTTACGATCTGATTCTTATCGGAGATTTATCACGATGAATATGGTAGTGATTTTACCATAACATTGTACTTTTTACTGTTCTTAAGTGAGTTGATATTGCTCAAAAGGAAATGCATTGCAGTAACAACGAAAACAAAGGCCAGGGAATACATTTTACACGGTGTAGATAAGATCAGTATTGTATAGAGGAGGGAGAAGATAGTAAGACCGAAGTAATCCTCGTAATAGTAGATGATGAACTATTCCACTCAGACATTTATGAATTTAATATAGGTGCACATGTTACATTTTCCCTTATTTCCTCCAAAACAGTAGCGTTTCGTGCGAAATTAAATTCAGATGCCATGATTAGTTTTTCATATTTCCTAGCTTTGTAAAGTTTTTTCGTCATACATTCCTCGTTGGTTCTTCAGTGGGGTACTTTATTACCTAATTTCCCCTAGCAGAGGCTTACGTGTAAAATTAGGTAAATGAAAGAGAAAATCCGACTCCCTTAAATTGCCCGCTTAACTGGGAACAGGGTAACTTTTCAGGAGCCCTCCCGTCGCACTTTGGAAACTTCCAATTGATTGATAAGGTAGTTATTTAGAAAGCTGCTCCAACTTACCTCTACAAGTTGGCTGCTGAACAGGGGAGCTCTGACACCGGTTTGATTCGGCTCCCCTATAGGAAAGTGACGCAGCTTGGGCAAATACTCAATCGCCAACCAATCCATATATATATTCCTGTCGGAGAGGTGATGTGTCGCTAACAGGTTGAAGAGAAGGGCAATTAACGAGTTAATTAGGGCATGTGTTGCATCTTTCCGCGCTTTCTTCTCGGGCTGTCACGGGAGGCAGCAAGATGAACTGTTTCGGTGGTGGAGGACGCCGTAGACGTTGATCGAAAGCCCTTTCCAGTAGCGTCTGCTGTCGCCTCGCTATGGAAAAGTCGGCGAAAGGCACGCGAATTGCTAATTATGAAAGAATGGCAGTGAATTCGCTGCAATAATTCTGACGTGAATCGATGGGCCGCGAAAAAGAATTTTTTTTACTGTTAGGAGAATGAAAGGTGTTTTGAATTATTTTCCTCCTCGCGCCTCCCACTGAACGGTGACGGCTCTTCATGTGAACGGTAAATATAAAGCAGGCCACAATGAATTCTTCGAATTTATGTGTAATTGAATTGTTAGCTTAGTGGGGTTTGGATAAAGTTGGGTGGCATTGTCACCGGTTGAAACTATTGGCCATTAGTTAAAATATAACCTACAGATATTCGTGATTGTGACTTTATTCCCTCTACGGGCAAGCAAAGTACCAGTTTTGATTCATTAAACCCCTCAATTTTTTTCTTTTCATGGTAACTGCCTTCTACTCCAGTCACAATTTAAAGTATTTTATCGTATTCCCTTTATTCCATAGACCGCGATCGTTTCATGATCTTATTTAGACTTCAGAGCTGGTAGACTAGAGCTACAAGCACGAAAGTGTAATTTTCGAGAACTTATATCAATTGAATGTTATTTAGTAATGAAGAAATAAAACTTTGTAAATTTTCATTCAATTTCTTTGGATAATTTACAATTTATTTCTTCATTACTTCAATTGCTTTCCACAAAGTAGCGTCTGCACATTTAGATTGAATGTTATGCTACATTAAAAAAATGAAATAACTATAAATGTAAATTACAAAATTAAATTCGCCTTTGAGATAGTGATCTTCAATTTATGTTGAACAATATGATTGCATTCATTTTTTTTACAGTTATTCTAAAATAAGTAGATTTGACGTGTAAATTACTCATTGTCTTAGATTTTTATTAAAATTTATAAGTCTTACTTGAAGCTTAATTCTAATCCTGCTCTTTTTCTATGAAATTACATATTTGAGATGCTAAGAGAGGTTCTTTGAATTTAAAAGACTTTTTTAGTAGCTCCAGAGAAGCACAGGCCATTAAAAGTTTATTTTTATGTTGTCTCATAATTTGAAAACAGATTCTTATATTTTGTCTTGTATTCTTCGAATCAAAAGAAGCATATTGTGCATTTAGATCATTGTTTAAACTCCGTATTAGTATCCTCAATTTCCATCCTTTAATGTTTTTACTAACAAAGGAATGATTTTTATTCGAGTATACTTAATTAAATTTCATCTAAATTATTTTAATTGAATTTTCACTGTTTTTTATCATTATATGATATTTTCTAATTTAAATCTAATTTTTATACTCGTTTACAAAGAGATTTCATGCAACTCCTGAACAGTTCTTACTTCATTAATCCTATTTCTAAAGCGAGTCGCAACCTCACAGAGGCTCGGTAAATTGATCAATTCATCCATAAATTTGGAGAAATGAGCTTTGAATCAATCATTTGTTACGCGGAATGGAGTCTAGCTCCAGTAATGCAGTTCTATGATTAACAGTAATCAAGAATCAGAGCGTTCCGGGGGAGAAAAATCGTCAGCTCTACGAGCGTGTAATCAAGTAATCCATCGAAAGATTTACTGCTAAAGTCCCCCATATTCCCGATATAAATCTAATCCCATAGTCCTAATATAGTTGATCACGCCCCATTGTCTCATTACTTTTCCAACGGCGAACGTCATGGCGAACTTCAGCCCTTTATCTCCCAGCCACCACGCGCGCTAAAATTAAATCCCAGCAAGAGAAATAATTAATAACAGTTATTTTGTATTTTGCGCGATGCATCAGGGGTCGGGTGGTAAATTCTCGGCAGCTAAACCCCTTCTAACTTTCTGACAGGCGGCCTCCCGACCGCTGCCCCTCCAGCCCGCAGAAACACCATTCTGCCTCTGTCATCCATCACAGGCTCACGAGGGCATGAAACCTACGAAGAGGCAGGGGCGATTATCTATTCGTCTCTCAGGATGTATAATCCTATTGATTAAAATGTGTGGTTTTGAGGCGGTGCGTGGGAAGGAAGGGTCAAAGGGCGTGTCGCGATATGGGAGCGGCGGTGCTGGACCTAAGCGAGCACTGTTTGCGCGGACTCTCCCCGTCAGAGGTGCCGTGGACCTCGCTGAAGAAGGGTCAATTATTCTCCTTCGCTTTCCCTTGTTCGTTCGCTTTGCTCATGCTTTTATTTGGAGATTTTTGTCCATTCTTTCGCATTGGTATCGATGTAGTGTCTATGGGTGTGTATGATAATGTATGTTTTATAAAACAACACACTGTGGAGGATTTACATTTTTGACTAGATAGCAGTTTCTTTAAAATTTTTAAGTTCATCTTAAATGAAACTACATTTAGTAAACTATACAGCCAATTAATTAGAATTTAAATGTGAAATTTTCAGTAGCTTTAAAGTAATCTCGCTTTTAACCCTTCCTTGACGGTGCGGAGTTCTTGAGGACACCAAAATAGCTAAATGCAATAGAAAAGTTTTATTTTTAACCATATACGTTTCTTATTCCATGTATTCATGCATCAATGTTTCTTTTATATTACGAAATTGAAAGAAATTTGTTTCACAGACTCTTTTTCAAAATATCTTTAGTTTTGAATGAGGTACCGAAGTATCCTGCACTACCATTTTTGCTTGAATTGCTATACACAATGTTGTGTCGTGTGATTGTGGCAATTTAGTCACCCTTTGTTACAAAATTTTAAATTGATTCATTATTTATTGCACTAACAGTAATTATATCACATTATCATCCCAAATCTCATGTACAGGGATGTTGACATCATATAATAACCAAAACTCTAATGCTACCTCTTAAAAAATAAATGATAATCTCAACAAAATAATCAATATTGTATTTCTAAACATAATTAAAGGTTAAGTAAAAGAAAAAAACAACGCAATTTTCGCGAAAAAAGCATTGGGGTACCCGAGTACCCCACACAGCTGTTTTTGGAAGTTTTCAGGGCACAGTCAAAGAAGGGTTAAAAGAAAAAAATAATAAGGGGCTTCCATAACACATCTGTTTTTTATCTATTTATGATTTTATTTCCTACATTTAATTTTTTGATACAGGTAAATTAGCAATAGGCTAAATAACGTATCATTAACATGTTTATTAATATCAAAAAGTCCTGTGAGTTTCTGCGTTTGAGATCTTCTAGCAAAAGTGTGTATATTTTTAATGATATTTGGCGAAACATGGCAGTAGAATAGTCAAATCTGCAATTTCACTATTCACTTAAGGACGAGAACATGAAAATATAGCAGTTTGTGATATCTTAATGAATCTTGTTACGATTTTGGGCTACCTTTGGGCCCGATATCGGAAATTCCCTTAAAGTGATCGTTTCGTATCTGTCTCTTGTCTTCCTAATGAAATAGCTTATCGGACTCGGCTCAGGTTGCAATTAATCATCGTTATGTCTTCAGTGGCACAGTGCTTCCCCCTTACGGTACGAAAGGCTTCTCGGCGAAGTATTTTCAAGTACCAAAGAAATAAATAGTAACTCTACGGTAGAATGACTATTTATTATTATTCCGAAAACCCTCTATTTGCTCTCGTTATGGTTATAGGTTATGTATACGAAAATAAATTCAGTGGTAGGAAATTGGAAAGTTTTATATTATTTCCAGCCAAATTTCATATGAAATAAGTTGAGTTAGGGTGCATTATGACATGATTTCTTTTCTGCTTGTATTTATGTTTTCATTAGAGGGTATTATAGATAATTTGAAGTCTTGTTATTGTGTAATTGTCCAAAGTAATAGATTTTTGGGATCATAAAATCCATAAAAGATCACCGGAGATTTGGTTTCACCAAAATAGAGACTTGTCATTATTTACGGAAGTATCCTATAGTACATCTGAATTGCTTTATTTCTTAAACTGCGTGGTTTTAAATTCAATCAGAAGTATTTTACTCTTAAAGTGAACGATTTTTATTTTCCAATTTATTACTTAATACTTATCGCTTATTTGGATCTAAGGATACTAAAATTAAGGATGACTTTCAAAATTGGGGGAAATTTCAATCGGTAATAATGATGAAATGCGTAATGATTCTCTGAAAAAATTGGAATATCATTCCTAGGAAAACTTTACCTTTTTTAACTTTGGATGTTTTTCCACTTATATAGTACGTTCATCGGCCCTTATGCCGTTCATAATCATTTAACTTTACACCTTTAACTTCATTATGTAGCAGATATGCTTTGTAAAACAGTGTAAATCTTAAATATTTACGCTATCGTCTTTATTTAGAAATTGCAGCGTAAATGATAGAATTTCAGTAATTAGCTTCGACAGTATTTTATTTCTTTTTCATCATGGGTAACATGAAACTAATTACGTCTATCATTAGCTATACTAGAGGGAATGAGGTTTATCGAGATTAATGAGGAAAGAAGTAATTTTTCTTTACCTCCTGATGAGTAAGCACCGCTGAAATCATAAGTATTTCAATCCCAAATATGTAGCTATAGAGCTTTTGTTTTTAAGCTCCAGAATAATCTTCAAAGGAGCCTTCCCTCCGCGTGAAAGCATATCTCTCATTTTAATACCCTAATTTGCGTGACAAAAAACCCACAGCACGAAGCCCAATTTCTCGCATGAAAAGCGTTCCGTATGTACTTTTTTCTTTTGAATCGCCGTTCATTTGGGTAACAAAGTCCTCGGTAATAACCCTGCGCCCGTCTCTTTCATTTCCCGCGGTCTTCTTGGTGGCTTTGAAAGAAATTCGTCACGTGTCACGGTATTCAATCGGCCGTATGCAGAGCATGTTGCGCGAAAGCATAGGAAATTTATACGTAGGGCACGCTCATTGAAATTGAACCGCAGCACGCCAAGGTACGCCTTTAAAATGTATTCAACCGCAGTATCATTGGTTAACCTAAACTGTCATTGAATGCCTTTCAGTTTCAGATTGCTCTTGATAGGGAAGTTTCGGTTGAAATGGCTGACTCTAAAGAAGGTCAATTTCATCAGTCTATCGCGCTTATTTCGCCAGAGTAGGTGATTGCTTGCGTGAATATTGCTGATAACCTTTGTAAAATAGTATTTTGAAAGATAATATATTTTCAGGTTTTTTATGTCAACTGAAAGCTTAGGACGTACTTGGGAACTCATATATGTAATCAAAAAATATTTTGTAATATTAAACTTGCAAAAAGTATGGAATGCATATAATCTATCTCTGCCTATTCATTTGTATTATATCATACAGGTGTATCATATGTATCATACAGGTCTAAGTATAGTTATCATATAATATCAATTCTGTAATTGGAATTGATTAAGATTTCAGGAGAGTTTAATTTAGGGTACCATTAAAAAATAAAAACTGAATGGAAGTAGTAATCGTTTATCACTAACTATTTTATTACATAACCAATGTGAGAAAATCTATATTTATATTCTTCGTCTCTCCAGCTACATTATACTTATCGATCATTTGAATCTCAGAACACTTAAATTAGGGATGGCTTTCATCATTAGTATCCATTGGAAGAAATTATAATATAATTATCGATATCACTCTGAATATATTTTGAACATAAAAGACTGCGTCTCATTAAAAACTTAGGCTTAACCGATGAGAACTATCTTGTAATAAGCCTTACGAAGAAATAGAGAATTATTTCCATGGCTGTAGACCGTTTTTCTTTTAACTTCATCGCTCTATGTACCTTTAATTCTCATTTTGAAGGCGCTTTGACAAGCTTTTTCCTCAGTTCCATTGTCAAGTTTCCGTACACTTATTCTTGTTTAGCTAGCGATTCTGATAATGACTCGACTTGGAAGACTGTATTCACAGTAAAGAAGAAGAGATAGTTCTTTGACGGGTTCTATTCGCTATTCAACTCCGTTCAGATGTACTACAAAGAAGCAATGACAACATGAAATCGATTATCCGCTTTTCCCTTAAACCAACACGAAAATGAATATTTAATGCTGAGAACATAAGTGACACGGTATTTCTAGCGGGCCGAATCAATATTCTGCTTTCCCTTCATTCATCATAAGAAAGCTATCAATCATTCCATCTAATGTTTGTCCATAAACATGCTTGTGAGAGAATTGATGAATTTCACTCGAGACTTTGAGATTCGTTGGTGTTGACAATATTCGGAAAGGGAAATTTTTCCTTTTTGGATATAAAATGTTTTCTTATTGTACTTTTTAATTTAAAATAAAACATCCTAACATAATATTGCACAATATAACAAATATTAAATTATATTATTACTCCCTTAATGTGATTATTAAGTATTTATTATGGTTTTAATGTTCGAAAAACACTAAAAGGGATTTTTGTCGCGTTTTCTGAATGTTTACAAAGCGTATAAATAGTACAAAGCGTATAAAAGTGGAAAATTTTCTAGAGCGTTGTTCTCATGTTTTATATTTGCTTTGGGATTAGTAAGCTTAAGGGCTTCCGTTACTTATTTGATCCATTGCCCTATGCGTTTATTTATTTTGCTTTGAGAAACATCGTTTTATCATTTTACTCTGATAATTGTCGCATTTTCTTTTATCAAAAGGAGACCAAATAAAAGCTACTATTCTCTGACTGTGCAAAGTAGCTTTCATGCCATCGCAGCCATGAAATAAAATGTGACAACAGAATTGAATGAATCATATTTCTTGAAATGCTAGAGTGTTGTCCGTTAAATTATCTTTTAATCAATGATGTGATGTCGGAGAAAAAAAGACTTATCTTATACAACAACTCAGTACATACAGACATTTCGATGCATTTCAAAAACATAATAATTTTATTTTTGGTTCGCTCTCGACACTAATTTATCATATTTTCCTCATTGTTATAGTTATCAAATTTTAGTCGTAATTAACAGAAGGTTTCACAGATTTTTCACTTTATTCTTAACGAGGTCGTTTTCCAGCTGGGTTTTCCCTTTTTTCTAAGTGATTACCTAGGTATTTTGAAAACCATAAATATCCCACTCTTTCTGCACTTCTTTAGACCTATCCCTAAAATCTATTTCTTAAAATAGTTAATGACATTGAGTTCGATGTAAAATGAGACTTTTACATAAAGTTGTTCTATTTGTGATTATCATCGGATATTGGTCAGCATCATCCAAATCGTGTTGATCTATTGAGGTATTGTGTAAATTAAATTGATAGTGCCACTAATTTTCATAATTTACTACATTTTGTTATGGCAACCATCTAGTTAAGTCCATAACCATCTACGTTAGAGTACATTTATTGGTATGGATGTATTATCATGGCGCTGGTACTAAATCGGGAGCTCACGGTTTGCAAATGGGGCAATACGTTCGGTTTTGAAAACGGTCCGGGGTTCAATTCCCTGTAGGAGCACATGAGCGAAATAAACTAAGCTTACGAAGCTCTTTTAACAATTATGCTAATTCTACTACCACACTGTATCAGGTTAAACACATAACCGTAGACTATTTATGTGCAGTTATATTTAAGGAATCGAATTGTTCAACGATCGAATTCTTCAAACTCATTTATTTATAAATTTTACAACGACGCTTGGGCACATTTACCAACTGATGGTGTAATGTGTGTTATCCAGAATTTCATAACTTGGCCATTACAAAAATATGTGATTGGCTCCGATATAACAATAGCATTAATGTACCCCTAAAATTAATATCTTTAAACTGGCTTAACCAAATCTAACATAATTACAAAGGATATGATTTGAGGATTTTATTGTTTACAATCAAATTGAAATATTTACAACTTATATTCATTTTTGTACATTAACAAAAAAAGAGGTGAAAGGAAATTGCTTCTGGTTTATTTTTACATTTTTATATATATTTATCTATTTTTGTGTGGATTTTGCTCTTTATATTCTTATTTTTTCTTATCTTTATTTCTATTTTATGCAGATTATTCAAATAATAATTCACAAACCTTATAGTGAATGAAGCAATTTAAAGGTATTGGGAATTTACAGATAATATTTAGCTGACGAATCGAATAATTTTCACCAATGCAAAGTGAATCGGTGAAATAATTCGTTTGCATTGATTGCGTATTTTTTCCATCGTGGTTCCATCGGGCAACCTCGATTTACAACCATCACCTGAAGATCGTTCTCTTGATTCCGTCGATTGTTTACCATTTACTTCACACACAGGGCTTGGTGATCGTGTAGGTGATCGATAGATTTCACGCGTTGGCAATAACGCCATCAAGTGTGCCGCGTTTCAATCAAGCGTCGCTGACAAAAGGACGCCCTCCTTTCATCCCATTCCGCGGGAAAAACGACAAATATCGCTGGCACGATATCCAGCTAACGTGCGATTTACAGAGTCCCATTAAATTACGCGGTACAGGAAATCGAATCAAGATTCGTTAGAACGATGAATAAAAAAACATCTTTTCATAGATGGACATATTCCGCAGTGTTTTTGGTGGGGATTTATAGTTCCCCCGCGCCCGAGATTTTCAATGTCCCGTCGATCATTCGCGGAGTGGAACATTATTAATTTTTTCCCGCTTTCACGAACGCGTCAAATAACTCCGCTTGTACATTTCGACGGGAATTCGTTTTTATTGCGTTGCGCGAAAGGCGGCGGACCAATCATATTGCCTCCGGAGCGGAATTTGGGCGACAATTGAAGGTGATTTCCTAGCGGTGCTGTGGGGAGGAGGGGTTGTAAAATGGGCGTGGATGGGGAGTACGGAGGTAGAAGGTAGGGTAGAAGAGTTCGGTAAGGGGGAGTAAGGGGTGAGGTACAGTGGGAGTGAGGTAGAGCTAGAGATGTGGTAGAGTGAGGGATGATGTATAGTGGGGAATGAGGTAAAATAGAGAGTGTGGTTTGATGTGGAATGGGTAGTTAGGTGAAGTAAGGAGTGGGGAGTGAAGTAGGGAGGGGATTGAGCTAGAGAGAGGAGTGAGGCAGAATGGAGAGTCAGGTGGAGTGGGGTGTGGGGTTAACTAGGGAGCGAGGTAGAGTTGGGAATCCTGTAGAAATGAGCTGTAAGTAGGATGATGGCCGATGAAATATAGCGGTGAGTCTCACGTGTTTCTATTTCACAGTTCACTCAAACATCAACTGTAACTTTACGGAACAACAAATCACTGCTATAATCAAAATCCCTGTCTTAACTAATCGGTTAAACTAAGAATATGTATCACAAAGTTGCACAGAAAGGGAAAATGTAGACTTTACTGGACTCCAAACATCTACTTCACGGTCATCCACTTTCCACGTCTTGCTTACAATTTCATCCAATTGGTTGAGATAACATCGGAAGTTGAAGATGCGGGTTTTACTCTGTTCACCCAACCACTGATATTTTTCGCAAAGTTTAAAGACGCAGGACCGGAAAATTATTAATTATCCTTATTACGAGCTATAATTAATCAAAAAAATACAAAATAGCAAAGAGCATTTAAATAAGACTAAATTCAAAAATCTTATGCTGGGTATCTGATGTATGTACTTCCTTCGTCCCAGACTCAAGCATTATCTTTTCAATGTAGATCTTCTATTTTTCAACTTAACGATCTTCATTTGCCTTAGTATCTTCACGATTTGATGCATTTGAAATAATCGAGGAATATGTGGAGAGTAGGAAGTTGAAAGAATGGTAAAAGAACTTGTGATTCGCTAATTAAACATTCGCTACAATTATAACATCACTAGTCATAAATAATTTCATTCTCCGTGTATCTAATTACTAATAACTCATATGGATATGTAGTTCAAAATTTTCAAATGAATTTTAAATTAATGATAGCTTTTATTTCAGGGAAAGATTATAATTGAATATGCCTATTCCCAATTCGGTTTTAAGTGAAAAGTTATGATGGATGGATGAAACATTTAGGAAAGAATTGGCTGCCATGCTTCTCGGTTTGGGTGTAAGTGCATTATGTGGTTTACAAGCAGCTGGTCGTGGACAACCTTGGGCTAAAGAGAAAAGCATGGGAAAGGAAATGGTTTCCAACCATACTCATATGAATATTTGGCTTCCTTATCCCGGTGCGTTTTCCCACAAACTCTTATAATTCCCTCTTGTGGTCAATTTCCTCATTCATAGCCCACCTTCACGGTACCCAAAGAATAAAATAATATCCCGCGCGTGCCGCTCTGCGCCTGCAGTACACACGCCCACGGGCCCGAGATGTTACAACGAGAAAAAAATTGGATTTAGACAGCGCCCACACGCGCTCTCCAGATCTATCGGACCACAAAGAGCTATTCCGGAGTAGAAAAAAATAGAATCCGTGCAAATGGTCACGCGGGGATTGGTAATAGACGGGGTGGGATCATTACTGCAGGGGAGGGGAGTTTTGAATGGGAAGATGTCTACTGATTGGGAGGGGGACGTCAGGGGTAACGTAAAGGGGGCCACGTATGGTAGGGGAGATAATAGGGCACCGAATGGTGGAAGAATAGAAGGGCTTTCAGCGAAGGGTCCCCCGCCTGAGAAACTGACTTTTTATGGGGGAGATGGGATGGTTGCGGGGGGAGGGGCAAAACGGCGCGAAAATATTAATAAATCCAATTTCCGCTTGATTTACGAACTGGATGGTAATAAATTGCCCCTTTCGACAGGATACAATGTTACGCGTATGAGGGTGGGTGTGAGTATATATAAATCAATCAGTTATATACAGTTCCTTCTGGATGCAGCGTCTAATAATTACATTTGAGGATGGATATTTCTGGTGATATAGGTTAACTACGAATCGCAGTTGAGTGAGTAATATCGAAGCAGTATCCCAAATAATGGTGCTACTATTGGTAGCAGTCCGAAAGCATGTGTGTCATGTTCGTTATTACTAATTGGATTGAACTTTGACTTCGTTACCCGATGGTAATTTGGATGATTAGTCTTTATCAGGAATTTAAAACTTTTTTACGTTTATATTTGACTTTTTTTGTACGTTAAAGTTAGGTAAATGTATCAATCATTACAATTATCAGGACACGAAGAGAAAATGTTTGGTTATGGGATTGTAAAGTCTGCAGAGCGTATGCAAAAAATATCCTATCGCAGGAAAGCATTCTTAATAAAAGTTCATTAAAACAGCTGTGATTCCTACCATTGGTATCACACGAGCTGACGATTTTTTCCTGTAAATGTAACTGTAAATGGTTTTTATAGCCAAATACATCAACCTATACTTCGTGTTATCAGATAAAACAACAATAGCAACACAAAAAATTATATATACGTACTTAAATTTTCTACCCATTGGTAGGCTTATGCATCCCACTATTATATATACAATGTTCAATTTTATTTATTTAGATTCCTGGTAACATACCCGCCGTTTATATCGTCTAACATTCTCTGCCTTTGTCTTCACCTTAGTCTTTTCCCTTATATTCTACCCTTACCTTCTGTACCATTTTTCTCCTCTCAACATTTGCACACCAATTTTCTCTTACGACGCTCAACTACATAACATAAATACATTCCAATTTTTTCCTTTCGTAAACTCTTCTCAACATTCTCAACCCATTGGTGGATTGCCTTGCTTTCATTGCCGTTTAGGTAAATCGATAGAATAGACGAAATTGCTATGGTCTTCAGTTTTAAATTCGTTCCTTTTGGGAATAACGGTAAAAGGTGTCTCTAGTACTTTTGCATTTGAGTGAGGGTAGAACATGAGATTCAGATCGTCCCCGTTTATTACTGTGGCGCCACTGCAGACGGTGGTAATTTAATGCCCATTTATTTAAATTATCGGAGATTTTTGGCTTCGTTCCCGAAATGAAATGAGCCGATTTGGACGAGATTTGCACGTGGTTGACTCCGGAACGTTGCGGTTGCACAGAATCGAGGATATTAAACATACATAAATGCATATCCATGTAAATGCATGCGCAAGTTGCATGACATCATACGTATGGGCCCTCTCTGCCTGTGGCTGCATTATGGAAAACCACCAAGGTCCTACCATTACCTGCACTCCCGATATATCGTTTAATATGTTTAAAATAGGATGATAGTTATTGCATCATGTTACGACTCGTGGAGATATTTGGACCTTAGTTGTGAGAGCAGGATATGGTTGGGAAGCTATGTCAAGTAGTCATGATGACTGTGATTTGCGTAGTTTGCACTAGAGGAATAGTTACGATAAAATTCCGTATGAATGTGTAGTCCATCCTGAATAATGATAGAGGGAAATACAGTATTACCATAGAGTAAGGATATAGAGGGCTCGCCTCCATGTATCCAAGTGTCCCAACTTTTTTGCGTAGTTCCGGACCCAGCGCGCAGATGTCGCTGTGCGTCCGTTGCATCCGCTTGCTGGATGCAACGACGCATAAGGAAGTGGCCGCGAGCTGGATGCTTGGGGCCGCAGGCTATGGGCGGTGGTCAGCCCTCGCGCATCTTCTTCGTACCGATGAGTCCGCTCATTACAGGGGGCATTAAATTTGGCTAACTTTCTCTTTCAACGCGTATATTTCTATTACGTGCATCAATCTCTCCTATGAACATGGGGCCGTTTGAGATACGTTGGGCTTCAGTAATGGCAAGTAATGTGTATTCATTACGTATCATAATTTATTTTTGTGAATACTTTGATAAAACCCATCTTGAACATACATGTTAACCAAAATGTTAACTCTTATAGATAATTTTCATCATAGGGTACAACAGTATTTTCCTGGATTTCCTTCAATTCCTAATAATTGAAGTATATTTTGATTTATAAAAAACCAACGTCTAACCCAGAGTTTAAATACATTATAATCGATTCGAAATTCTTTATTAAAAAATATAAAAAAATCCCGTTATTTGACGATTAGTATATATGATTTGACGACATACAACGCGGGCGTGAGCCAAATTGGTGGTTGATTGCAGGTGCCAATGGGTGAGGTGGCGAGGCCACCACCTCAGGTCCCTCTCAGAAGGGGGCGCCGTATTTTTCTGCTGTAGAGTACAAAACTCCAATAATCACGCAAGTCTTATAGATACATTGCTAGTGTTCGCTTGATAAATTCAGCGATAGCTTCGCATACCCGTAAATATGGCTCCGATGACAGCTATAGTGATGTTTTCGGTAGCAGAGCCGACATCGATATCAATGGGACGCTATGATACGAGGGTTCCGCACACAATGTTCAACGCGTGCATTTCTTAAGCTTATCCTTTAGTTGGATGACTCACACCAAAAGATAAGATTACCATGAGAAAATTTCGAAAGTGCTGATTTGTTTACTCCTCGAAAAAATACAATGGAACATTCGAGAAATAATTCGAAACTTACACCCTGAAAACAGAGATTAAGATTACGTTTGAGAGACAAACAGATTGATAAAACGCTCAGATATTTTGCATGCGAGTGTTTAAAGGGCGTGAATGCAAAGCTTGGCTTGTGAGTAGTGCTTTTGAGAAATTCACAACAGTTCGAAGGAGAGTTTAGTTAGGATTTCATAAGGTACAGATGAACATCCGAAAATTCTTTTCACAGAACGCTTATAGCTTGAAGCCGCCATCGGAAAAAACGTATGTTAATGGCTATACGGTTTAGTTTGAAATAACCATAATTAGATGCATACGTTAGGATTGTCTTATTTTAGGGCTGTTATCGGAGGGCACACCTCAAGATGAGTTTAGCGACATTTGCTTGTTCGTTATTAAGCATTCTGGATGATTAAAAGACTGTACAGTAGACTCTTCATTACTCGGGAAGATAGAAAATATACTGATATTTATTTTATGATTGACTGTGAATTTGATGTGTATTTACAAAAATTATTCGATAATAAAATTTCCGTAGAAATTTGAAAAAGTATTGGAGTAATACAAGATATTAGTAAATATCAATTTGCGATGATATTATTAATAATATAAGGAAAGGGTTAAGGTGACTTTGCACATAAGGAAACCCAGGAAAATTCCCGGCCCTGTCAGACTTTTTTCAAGTCCGTTTTTCCTTGGGAATTATTAATAATATAGTATTTTGGAAGCAAATCAGTCAGCTGAAAGTTATTGTGCGCGTAAGTTACGCTCATATTTATCGGAACTGTTACTTGATGACTTGAAATAAATTTGATAAACTATGACTTAAATTCTTCAGCTTCCTTTTCGATGCAGCCAATATTTTCTCTGGTAAAAGAATCCAATGAATCTCATCACTTATCCTGTCAACCTTGACGAATGTGAAGTCCACATTAATTTTATTTTAGATTTATCGTTCAGTAGTTTAATAATAATTAATTAATAATTAATAATCATCAAAGCAACAGATAGTAATTCTTCAAATTAATGAGGAATAAGTTAATATAATTAAAAATAAACAGAAATAATAATATCTGTTCGTGGATTTCGGAGAAAGATCAAACTTCCGCGTAAATATCGGCACAACATCAACTGCAGGGATGAAGGGAGAAAATTGAGAGCCACTATGTTCTGTGTTGCATCCGCATCTCCCTCCTCCCCCTACCACTGTCAAATGTTTGGCTGAAGTTCAAGATAAGTAGTTTACTTCCGTCCTATATATGTTTTTGTATTGTACATAATTTTAAGGCTTGTTTTTTCCAATGATAACTTCCATGACATTCACCTTGATTGTAAAAAAAATATATATCGTAATCATTCGTCAAACTGCTATCTTTATAAAATTAACATTCGTGGCAAGGATTTTTTAGCAGTTACTTAAGGACTGAGGTAAAAAATTAATATTTGTTTTGAACTATTGATTCAATAATCTTTTTCCGGAATTGATGACATCAAGAAAAAAGTTACCAGTATATCTCTCAAAACGCGAAAACTCTAATTTTAAGACAGGATGTACAAGACACTCGCTTTCACTTATTTGTTTCAATAGAAAACACTTGTTAATAGAACTACCAAGAATTACGAGCTCTTCATCGCTAGAACTGGCTATATTTCGCCTATACACCCGCTATGTAACCAGATGTAGTCTGCAAAAATGTCCAGTCTCTCTAGTTTGAGACGCAACAACTTCAAGTAGAGTAGATGGATTTTCACCATGTGATTTTAATATCATAGAATATTTATTTCTACGTTAATTAACGTAAATTTCAAATTTCTAATCGCCGTTACTGTTTTTTTACTGCAATTTGTTTGAGAAAAGCACTCAATTTTGGCGCGTAAATTTCGGTTGCTCAACTTTCTCCGATTGTCACTAAGTTACTTTTCGTTATTACAAATTGAATTTTGGATGCAAAGAAGATAATAATATTGGAAGTATATTTAAGTGAAAATAATTTATTTTTCACCAAATTTGCTATAGTTATAGACAATTTTGTAAACTATCGCTAACTTCGGAGATAACGACGTCATTGAAATCAGAGTTGTACCGTTGTTCCCGCAAAGATAACAGAATCTCGAATGCTTACTTTAAAATAACTTCAGCAAACAAATATAATAACTATCAAGTTATATTTAATTCCGCGAAACCTTCCTTCCCTTTCCCCTCCAAAAGAGGGGAGCGAGCGGATGGGAGGCAACCAGCGTGAACGAGGGTAAACGACAAGCTTGTTCTTGATCCTTAGGACGAAAAACGCCGCCTAAGACATCTTGTGGCGGTTAGGCGAAAGAAAAAAAGGTTGGGACACTTTCTCCCATAAGGTTAGCCCTCTATATCCTTACTCTATGGTATTACATATCATGAAGCGTAAGTTATTGCCGAGGAAACAGACTACTAATATTGCATTCTTATTTAAGTGGAGGGGGTGGAAGATTGGAATATGTTTTCTAAAGAGTACTTAAAACCCTTATCGAGAAGAAAAGGTAGGCTAGATTCAGGTGTTGGAATTTTTAGTAAAATAATAAAATGAGGATGAATATTTTGTGATAAATTTTTAAATTTGCAAACTAAATTGTTGGCCGAGACTGCATAGTAACTATAATTATGGAATATTCGTTGTGAGACGTATTATACTGGTTACTCATGGGACGTTGTATACATTGAGGTTCGTTGTCGTATTAATGGTCTAATATTACATGCAAATTGAGCGGTTTAGTTTCGGAAAGTTGTTATTCAGGAGAATTTCAATGGAGGAGGGTTGGACGACTATGCTTTCGATTTGTTTATAGGAAATGGCATGTTAATATGTAGGGGATTTTCCAGTAAAAGGGCTGGCGGTGTTTCTGTGGTGTAGACGGTGTTAGGGCTGCAAACTTATGACAAATTGCAGCAATTTGTAGATATATTTGAACGAAAAATATTTAAAATTTTGATTGAGCTATAAGCATACCGCGGAAGCTCTCCTGGTGACCATAATCACTAATCTTAGGTGTTGATTAGCTATTATTTTGGCTCTGCATGAAATATCATTGATCGTTTCCATGAAAAAATTATTCGGGTAATCTCATTTTCCATCGATAGTCTACAAATGCAAATATTAATTTAATTTCGCAGTGAAAGTAGCGGGAAGTCCAATATGCGAATTTCCCTCGCCTTGATAAGTCCAAATATTTTGGGAACGCCGAGGCATATGGCTGCCAAAGCATCAGTACATATCGCAGGAGACCGCTACGCATATTTTCTATGACAACATAGCGAAATATCCCATTCCAGGCGCAAGGAAATGAAAAAAGGATACGCGGCACTCGTTGAATACCAGGGAAGATAAATTCTAACGGGAGTTTCGCGTTGGTGGATTGAATTCAGCGATCCTCCAGCGAGTTTAATTGTCATGGGATGGCGGATACGTAGCAAAGTTGATTGAAAAGCGATTAAGCCCTAAATAATTAATTTCAATTTTCGCTTTCTCTTGAAATGTGTATGCAGGAATCTTAGGCCCCGTATCGGATGTGAGCGTGATGTTTTCCGGAAATTGTGATGCATAAGACTACAATCTCGTTCCCGACCAAATAATTTTTTTCCAGAGACTAACGTATGGCCGAAGGGTAATAGAAAAATAAGCCCGCGAAGAAATCTAAATAGTCCGCATCCAGAGATGGATTAATCGGGGAAATGTGTACGCCGCTGCTTATATCTCTCGCCAATTAACCAAAAGTAAACAACTGTTGGATTCTGGAATCCTCGTTCCGTTTTAATTAAGTAAAATTGGATTTCAATATCCGGAGCGTATTTTTGTTGCGGATGAAAAATTGAGGATCGGATAGCCACGCGGATTTATATTACGTTTTAATTCCGAAGGAAGGGGAAACTGCTGATTGAAATGCATTTCGGATACAACAATCTGCGCCAGAGCTCTGCGGAGTGTTTTCTTGAATTTTCGAACAAAAATCCACGGCCAAATTTACCTAGTTTTATATTAGGTCATCAGTACTTTAAATTTTGTTCTTTTTCCGGACTTTGATGTTGATTTCCTCAAAATAACGTTCTATCTTTCCGTACGTAAGTACGATTGTATACCATTTCAATAAGAAGATTTATGCTGTTTTGGACCTACATTTTGTGCATCAGTATCTGTTTTTCAGTTCGCGTGTTATTTTCCAGTTCAAGTTTCCAATGTTCTTACAATGCCAATATTTTCTCGTTATGTATGAAATATTGAAGAAATCTTAGAGAAATCTACAAGAAACACAAGCAGTTAGGTTGCACATACTAATGAACCAGATACCGTTCCCACATTTATTGGCAAGAAGAATGTTTTGCTACTGATTATGTTTGTAATCACTAAGTACTTAAGTTTAGAATGCAAGGAGAAAGGTAACGAAATCTTTTAAACAAGCAAACTGTGGCTTGAGGAGCTGGTCACCCATAAAGCATTAAAGATAAAACTGGTAAATACGGAATTCCTTGCCAAATGAGGTTATTTACAGAGAGTTGGAAGACTTAATCCTATGAGAAGTAATTCTACCTGTTAATTTTGTAAATCAGGACGAATTATATCTTACTATGATAGGAAATCGGTTTATCTTAAATATTCCTTTGATAAGTAAATTAAATAAATTCGCTATGTTGTGAAGTTTTGATATTAGTAATTGCGATGATTTGTTTTCAGTTTTCAGCCTTTTTAATATCAGCAAATTTTAGTTTAAATTGGACCATATCATAGTTATGTTGTCATTTTAGAGAACTAGATTAGAATTATTTGCAAGCGGCTTCCCAGACGACACTCCAGTATTCTTTTTATCTTTAAATCGTCTCTATTTTTCTTTTAAAATTATATTGCCCTATCGTCGCCATGCAACACACTCATTTTTACTCTGTCGAAAGAAATCTTATTTATTTTTATTTACTCTCTGCTACTTTCTTCGCAATTGCTGTGATGAGTGAACAACTTATTTTGTCTTAACTTAAAAACAGCCGCGTTTCATTCTAATTGATGAATTTGAAAAGGAAAGGGGAGATTAATGGGAAGTATATTTGAATCTTACAGTATAATGAAAAAAGTAAATAAGCGTTCAGAGAAAAATTTGCAAACAATGGAGATGAAAACTCAGAACGTTGATAAGGGAATTGATGTAAAGCGTACAATACAATACGATGGTTTATACATTTTGTAGTAAATATCAAAGTTCTAATGTATATTATTACGAGAATCTACAATTATGTCCTAGATTTCTTGTGGATCAACCAATCCTCTGGGAATACCCTCTTCCAGTTAATGAAATGAGTGCTATCAAAACCCCTTTGTGTCATATCCTGCCCGAGACAGGCCATCACTGCTTTAACACCCCGTTATTGCTCATTCTACAGATTTTCTCTTTCTTTCTCCTTTCTTCCATGCCAAGAAAGGTCGTAATCCAAGTCTACATCGTTGGCATCAGCGCCCTTCATGAAGCTATCACTTATGTCACCCCATCCCTAGCTGAATTGCTTTTAAAGCGTAGACGCTATTGTTCCCAGCAATTTTGGTCATTAGGCTAGGATAATCTTGAATTATTTCACTGGCGAAGGAGGTAGGCTAGATAAGTTTCTAGTTAAGGTTCCTTAATAGGTAAAGTTGCGAGAACAATGCGGCCAAGACGGCTTTTATCCGGAGTTAATCCTTGAGGAGATGCACGGTCTTAAAGGGTTCCTGGATCGGAATGAGGTTTGCTGTCCTCGGTTACTTTTTCTAGAGAGCAGCGCGTCTCGAAGAAGATCGTAGGTCTCTTTCAACAAGTTTATGCACTCAGGTTTACGTAGGATAAATAATGCAGCTGACCGTTGGGCTTTCAAGCTGTGATCTTATCCAAACAATGCTAATGTAGATTTACTCACGGCCTATTAGTTTAGCAAGTTTGATTTTTTGTTCGACTTTTTATCTTAACATCAAAATAGTTACTTTAAAATATTAAATTATTTCAGCTATGAAGATTTTCCACTTTCTAAAAATATGCAGTTTTGGTATAAACAACTTTTATTTTCTAAAACACTTCAAATAAATACACATTTGCGTTACTTGTGGGCATATAATCTGCTATAACTCGAAATGAAAGTTTCTCTGAAAAAAATGAGCCATGAGACAATTGCTTGTTTTACTTTATCTGTTTATTGTAATAAATGGAAGTTATCGTAGTATTTTTTAATATTTCTGTACTGTATTCCTTTACAAATCGATAAATCTACGCAGACGAAATTCAATGACCTCATTTGTTTTCGTTTATCACATATTTCACCCGAAGCTGTAATAATTCCCGAATTTTATATGGTGTCCCTGAAACAATATTCTTTAGCAATTCGTAAATGTAAACCAACACTCTAAAAATTATATATCAGCGAGGTGTAGTGAAAGCCTAGTTTTGTAGTTCAATATTTTAAGTAACTTTTTCATGATCATTTTTTTTTAAACCTTAAGAAATGTGGATTGCATTCTCCATTATATACTTAACATGGAAATGTTCTACTCTTAAAGTTGGTTCAAGGGTTTAGATTCACGCTATATTTATCTGTATGTACATGATTATATATACTAGATCAAAACTGATCTATTATTATACGATCTAATTGAAATATAGTGGCTCTCTATTCGTATTTATTATTAAATCGCGTTTCAAAAAGTTCAACCATATAATACTTATTATACTAATCTCATTTATTTGTACCTGATTTTTTAATTAAATTAATGATTATTCATTATGTGGGTATGCTCTTGCACAATATACTGAATGACTATTTATATCTATATGAAACAATTCATAAAGTACTTACGATGTTATAAGTTTTTTTGTTATGGAGTGAATAGTGAGAGATGAAATAAAAATTAATGTAAGCATTGAAATTTAGATCGGCGGTCCCAATATATGGCCGAAGTAGAAAACATAAAGTTTCGTTCTCCTTTGATATTTCTGTCCCTTAAGAAACAAAGCGATGTAAAAAGTTTCGAGTAGCACCACCGAAGCTACGACGAACATTAAAGCAATCATTCCTTTTTATTGGAACTCCTACGGCAATCCAACTTGGATGAAATAAAGCCCATTTTCATACGCCAAAAAGCTTCCCGTATTTATTTTGCCTACGGGACATAAACTCCACCTACAATAAATCGCGTCCTGATAGCCGATTGTTTCGCATATACATTTTCCGCACGATAGTTCCCGGAACTATCGCCAGGGCGAGTTGGGCGACGAAGAGGGAACATACGGCCCTCCGCGTTTCTTTTCCCCGATTTTCGATTAGATTCCCATCCCTCAGCAGTCATTATATTCGGCCCTTTTTAAACGACGCCGGACACTGGTACCATAAAAAACCGGGAATCGAACAAATGGCCCGTTTTAGTCCCGCTCACTGCGTGCAATCAAGCGAAAACACTCCTAAGACTCCGTTCCTTCCATACGTCCGTTTGTCTCTCTCTTTCTCACTTGATGTACGGCTTCTAGGACGAATCTGCTCTTGGCGTCGGAGAGCTACATGGTCAGACGCATGGCGGACTTCTGTTTCAGTGCGATTGCCAACTTCTAGGATCCTCCGACTCGGACCTCTCGTTGAAACGATATAAATCGATCACTGTGACTGAGAAACGGGAAGGTTTTATCTAAGTCCTCCAAAAGTAATTGTAGTTAGCGCTAGAGGTGGAGATTCCATCTATCTGTAGTAGATATATCGATAAGAGGATAATAATAATAATGATAATTATTTGTTTATTTTCAAAGTGTTTATATTGACATATATACATTGAAATATGACATAATAATAACATAGAAGTATATAAAATTAAATGACTATCCTGCTTGAGATCGGCTTACAATTATAGTCATTAATAGTTAGTTAACTCTTTAGAAACAAATGCAAATAAAGCAGTAAGGCATAACGAATAATAAAGTATGATATACATGCAATATAGTATAGCATTTATGTTTCAATTGTTAACACGATCAGGTCTTGCAGGGTCCTTCTCAAGACTCGTCTGCAAGTACCTCCTTTTAATATTTAATGTTGGAGTATTCAAATGAAAATGTAAACGACTAACTTATGATTTATTCTCACTTGACTTATCGGTTTTGCAATAGCCAAGCTGTTATATATTTCTTAATAACATTAATTCTGTTTTATCTTAGGATAGTAATAATAATAAAAGGACTTAATTTTGGGTGAGATTGAGACTATAAAGCTTCTTCTGAAATCTAACCTTAGAGGGTGGGACGGCAGGAAATATATCGATAGTAGATATATCAATAACATATATCGATAGAAAATATATCGATGGTAGATATATCGACATTATTACATCTGTTGATCGATTCTGGATCGATGTGAAGCTAATATATTCCTTAGTAGATTTATCAATGGGAGGTATATTATAATAGATATATCGCTGCAAGATGTGTCGACATTTTATATCGATACTCATTGATTATAAATGTATCAATTTATCAGAGTTTTAATACATTGACTCCACCTAGATATATAGACATCGATATTACTATAAAAGATACGTAGGTGCTTTCGATATATCGGCATAAGCCGAAGATTAATACATGATTGATATATGCCAAAATGCCTTCATAGATTTCTATCGAGTTGAGTTTTATATTTATATTTGTTCCTCTGAAAGAACCAGGGTTTAATTAATTGAAAGATCATTAATTTCATATTAAACAACGGATTTATAATTAAGAAGTCTTCCAAATCGATACGGTTTCTTAAAACACTTTATGCACCCTCTAAACTCACGGAAATATGGAGAGTATGTTTTCACTTAACGGCAAAATAAGTGGGACGGAAATAAAATAAACAGTTGATAAATAAAAAAGGTTTACTTATTCACCATCTAATTTCACACATTTCTAAAAAAACATTTTTAAGTTTTGGAAATTCTCACTGTAAATATATTTGTAATTAGAATAAAATAGAAATATATTATACCTTAAGAAGAATTGTTCTATATATAATCGATAATGCAACCTTAGAGTTTATTTATACTCAATTATCTTGAAATAATCTAAATATTGTATAACGTAGGGTAACAAGGAGGAGATATTCACTTTTTTGTGTGATGGATTCCGTTAACGAGTGTTTGAACGAAGTTCTTTTTTTACAAGAGCAATGCTGCACATATTAGTCTGGCAAATAAATTAGCTCATCTTAGATGAAAACGGAATTGAATCAGAATAGTTTCATAAATATTATTTTTCGGCCGAAATCCCTTTGATTGAGAATCACCTTTACGATTCCAAATTCTTTTGTCTCACATTAAATATTTATCTTTTCATCCTGATAGAACCATGGGGGGGGGGTTATAATATATTCGTGACCCGTAGGAAGAGAGATATATTCTCGAAGGATTGAAGGTGTCACTGCTATCACAATTTATTTCCTTTCAACTGATTCATGACGTCAATGGTAGCTTAAACTTTTCGGTGCGCGTAATCAATTTATTCGAGGATATTGCTTAAATCTTTATGTGTGTGGAGAACTGGCGTGAACTAAAAGAGAATATTTTTCTGTGAGTTTTAATATTGGTATAAAATTTTATTTATTTATTTAATTGTAAGGACTACAAGTAGGCTCTAGGCCAGGTTGTAGTCACATTATTAATTTTTTATTATCTAATAAAGTTAAAAATTTAATGATGATCAACAGAGTGCATTCACACGAAATTAACTCCTCCTTGATTCCACCTTGAAGGGAAATTCTTCTGAATTTGGATGATCATTCATTAGCATAAAAGAGACTTACTTAGTGGAAGCTGCTCTCTTGAAAATGAAGGCCTTCCGCTTTAATGTAATACAATTGTGTACTGTGCACAAAATGGGGACTGATGACCTCAATAATTCGTCAACTGCCACTGTTGGAGTAGAAGTATGAAAGATGTGTCTCCACCAATTTTCATGAAGCCTTGACCGAGTTCTTCGGCATGGTCTTTCCCGAAAAATGAAATTTTGGAAAGTTGAAGGAAGCCTAATAACCTCAGGGATCTAGGGGATCTAGGATTTAATATTTATCCTCTTTAATTTTTTTACCGCTGATCAAGCTAGTTATTCAAGAATTTAATTAATTAATTATCCCGTTTATTAGTTTATTACACTCAATAGCTGAATTATTTACAATCTATATTATGTATCATATCATAGAATATTTATGGTTAGTGTAGATATTGACAGTATCTGTAACACAGCAAGTTGCTGAGGATTCAACTCTATCATAATACCCATTAATGCTCCCTAGGAGTAGAGAAATAGATGTTTAAAATATTCTTTTGTAGACCGTCAGCTGGTTAAAATGTGGCTGAATGAGATAGCTTAAAGATGTCACATACTCTATTCAGAATCTTATTGATATGCCTTTATATTGTGGAAGCACAGAATAAAACTAAATGAAATGGATTTTACTTTCTAGTTTGAGAAACGCAAATTTCTGTCTTAAAAATCATATCACCGCATTAATTTTAGTGAATTGTGGTCATAAAATTTTGAGATGCAATCAAATTATATTTACAATGATTTTTTTATTTTTCCTTGGACTAGACTCTTGACTTGTTTATTCTTCAAAGTTTTAGACTCTCTGTAGGTTTTCGAGTGTTTCTTTTCTGATTAATTCCTCGTATGTTATACCCTCCGCATCCATAAGTTCACAAAATAATGTCCGTCGTTTTCACACATACAACCTTGCCTTGTATATATTATGGAAATTATAATGGTGGCCGATTTAACCCTTTCAGACCTGATTTTTTTCTAAGAGCAAGACCAATATAGTTGATGTGCTATAATTAATAAGCAATAAAATCTCATTATGAAACTCCTCTGATTGAGGATTGACATAAAATAAATATCTAATTGATATAATTCATATATCATGAGTACTGAAAATTCTGTCCAATATATTGCACGTAGGGTCTGAAAGGGTTAATTATTATTAAGGGATTTTATTTGGCGAAATTGGGACTTTTGAGCCCCATCTTCCATTTAACCAACACATTTACATAGTATAAAAAAAACAAATGATATAGAGAAATCTGATGTGGCCAACACATGACTTTTTCCATGTTTATTGAAAACAGAAGCCTATGCTGGTAATATTTAACTATCTCCGAAACAATGAGTGTTACAGAAAAATGTTTCAAATAAAAGTTGTAGTAAAATAAATCATCTATAACTTTTGTACAAGTTGTATATAAATTTATCACATTCTGTCAGAGATATTTAAGAAAAACTACAATTTTTGGATAAAAAGCAACTTACGGTTAGCGAGTATTCACTAATAACTCCTAAACAATCAGTATTATGAAAACGTGTTGGATACAAAAGTTGTAGTAATGTACATTATCTATAACTTATGTGCGAAATTGTATGCACCTACATTGCATTCTAACAGAGATATATATGAAAAATTTTAGTTCCTGGATAAACAATAACTTCCGGTTAATCATTATTGAAGAATAACTCCTAACCAATCAGTGTTACGAAAAAATACTTCAAATAAAAGTTGTAGTATCTTATTACGGTTTGTAACATTACTTTAAGTTTCACTCTGTAAGAAATTTAGATCTGCAAGATATGTCTCCGCTCCACGAAGTTGTTGCCCATCTTTTATTTCCCCTCAGTCTCTTAAGTTGGCATTCTTTATCTTCTCCCTGCACCCAGAGATACTGCCTATGGACTCAGTTGTCCTCTGCAAAGAAACGTGTGACGGTCAGCATTCCACCGAAGCAGTCCTCCCACTACAGATCCTAACCATCTCTCTCTCTCTTCTCCCTTTTTATGTCTCTCGCATTCTCAGAAGAAACTCCCTTCATTCTTGACAGCCTTCTCTTTTCCCCAGCTCTTCCTTCCCCCCGGCTGTCTCCCACCAGAAATCCCTTTTCCACGATATATCAATCTCTTCTTCATTTCTTAACACTTTCTCGTTTCCCCACGTCATTCCTTTTTAATTTCTATCTCCCTTGAGCCTCACTCTCGCATGCTTTCTCATTTCGATTGTCTACGTGCTCTTCTTCATTTGGTTTGTCCATCCACGGTGTTCTTCCCTCCAGCGTCAGCGCGTGGGTTGTGCATATTGCCCTCGTTTATTGGCTTGACTGTCCGTCTCACTGACTCTTGCCTTCGGACCCCTCGCTTCCTGTCACTTCCGATGAAACAAAATGGGATGCATTGAACCGGTTTCGATGACAAATCCTTTCGGAAACATCTGCGACTTTCTGTCGGCGATGTGCCGTTTTCAGTCGTCCTATCTGAAGTGAGTGTGAAATTTGTATTGTGTGAATAGCCTGAGAGAAAAAGGGATGATGATGGAGGATGGGAATTAAATGGACCTACGTTTATGCTGATTGCTCTCCATGACGCTGCTTCATAGGAGCATTCGCCTCATAATGAAAATAAGAGTCCACATGACTAGAAAGTATTATATTTATGACGAGCAGAATGATTGCGAATATTGGGTATGTCGTGCATAAGATATTTAATACAAATTAGGATTTATTTGATTTATCTTTTGACTTGGGTTGAGCAGGTTTAAGTTGATAGAGACTTTGTACTTTTTTTGTTCAAATGGTCAGATTCCTTCCCTCTTTTCAGCATTGACAAGTAAATTTAACCTGTATTCATTACCTGATACCTTGGGACCATAGGAATCTCACGAACTTTAGGATGAAAATGTAATTTCTCCCCCAAATTATAATTTTAAAAAGCAGCAGGATTTCCAAGAGAACTTGAAAGGTTAATAATTATGGTTGTTTTTCAGGAGAGATAAGTTTTTCTAACTTTACTAATAACTATCAGAATCTTAATCCATAAAATAGAAAACTATCTGAATCCATGCATACAAAATTATATTTTTGAAATTACCATCAAGAAAATTATTAGGTGATGGGCCTTCCTGACTATTCTTTCTCTCGTTGCAATGATGTGTATTTGGATGTTTCCAAATAAGTATTAGTGTGTGTGTACTTGCTACTATATGAAACATCAAATCATATATAGGTGTATGTAAGGTGTAATATCTTGATGGCTAAGGCAGTTTGTTTGAAATAAAATTTAAATTGTCTTAATCAATTCAGTGATTTCTTTGTGTTCTCGCCAAATACGACTGATTTCAAATATTTTCCGTATAACCTAATTAAAGTCCCGTATGATTCATAATTCTTCTTTATCTCAAAAGCTTAAATATCACACCTATTTTTACCTTCAATCCCTTTCGCATCAATAGTACAATCAGCATTAACACAAATCACGTATCTTTTTCATCACACTCCGTTCCATTCTGAACGTCCATTTACCAAGGAATAATCAGGGTGTGAATATCATATTCGATATAGAGTGACTCGCTAATGTAAAGTTTTGTAAATATTTTCGCTCTCCACCAAAAATTCCCCACCTGCATGTGTATTTCAAGACACCTCAAATGAGCATGAAGAATTCATATAATATAATCAGAATTTCACCATGTTTCCTCAGTAAACAACGGCTGCGTTTCTCCATTCCCTTTCACAAAATCCCAGCAAAGGCGGGCGTCCGCCTTACAAAACGAAATATTTCATCGCACCAAATTAATTTATTCAATTGAATTAAATGGGATATGTTTTTGACAGCGTACGAAGTCTGGGTCCGGCCGCTGTCACCCGAAGTTTTTTGCGATTCAAAATTCAGCGCGCTTTCCGCTATTCAAGTGTTATCCTCTATTTTGGTGGAGGACAACGCGTGTGAATAGAGAAATTCCAGAATGGAGCTACTTGTTTAGAGAGCACCATTGATTTTTCCTCTCCTATTCTTCTTTATTTTGTATGGAAACATGGCGTCAAAGTTTTCCCCTCATTATTTTTAACAGTAGCTGTTTCTGCCTTCACCTGTCTAATATTTGTTGTAGGTCGATGAAAATTATCAAAAACATAACTACAGAATTACATTGGCTTTGTTTCGTTTAACTCTTCAAACTTAAACTTTAGCCTTGTTAAGGTACCAGTATCAGTTTCAATGAAGGTCAATATTTGTTTCTCAATATAGTTTCATAACATTAAAGTCATTTTTAGCAACAAATAACTCTAAAGATATTATTACGGAATATAAATTACCAAAGAGAAGTTTAAGCTTGTATCCGTTTTCATAATAAGGAAATTTGATGATGAAGCGGTGTCTATAGAAACTCAATACTTTCCTCTAAGCATCAGTTTTAATAAGAATTTTTATGTCATAAACTGATAACCTCGTTTAAAGCGTTTTTTATGTTTTCAATTTACCTAAGTTATCGTGCAATATTGCGCAGAATAAAACCAGATTTTTTGCATGGTCACTAAGAACAAGATCAATTCGACAGCTTTAAGTAACCGTATTTGAATAACATTAAGTAAGGGAATAAGAGGTCGATAAAATACAATTAATGATACAAATGCTGTTATAAAAGTATCTCAGATAAATAAAATTACTTACTTCTGTAAAGCAAAAAATATTCTCGTGTATTTTTTGAAGTGAGAAGGATTATAAGCCATTTTTGTGTAAATAAATTTGCCTGGATGTTAACTGAAATACTTCTGTGTAAGAAAAAATAAAAAATCACTCAGTAACCCTCATAAACTTAAAATTAATTTTTTTATTTAAGCAGTTGTAATCTCGTATATATTAATATTAACTTTGCGGTATAAATTGCTAGTATTTCTGAAAGTTTGACGAATTTAAGAAGCGTATCCGCTTATAAAATCATGTACTTAAATTAATTAAATACATAAATAGAGTAAGGAGAATCGCCCTCCATGATGTGAATTGCATGGGCGATATAGGAATGAAAGTTTCCTTAAGACGTTTCATTCATATTCCATTCAGCTCTCCAAGAGCTAGAGATAAATAAGCAGAGCTAAAATGCTTTCACCGCTGGAGAAAGGATGACTACATAGAACATGGCTGCTGATGTATTTACCGCTCTAGTACGGCCTATGAATAATCAAAATACCTTGCAAATCATACATGCGGAAGGATAAATTTTGACCTGTGTGGAGTGCTTTATCGTTTATTCAGAGCATAAGAGGTGTGTATCACTTCTGCGCGATAAAATTCGAGATGATAATGTTAACATGTCGTATACGTCTTCATTTGCGTGACTCTTGTTTATTCTTAGTATCAAGTATTATTTTAGGGGACATAAGTGAATAAAACGTTCCTATCAATCGACAAATCTCGTATATGTGTAGTTAAAACACAACCTCTTGAAGGTTTTTAACACTAGGAGGACGGGAGTTTCGGCCTACCTAGAAGGACGGGAGGTGGTCATTTGACCACCTACTTTTAAAATTCGTAATTAAATACTTTCATGCTTCTCAAAGACCTGAATTTTGCGTACCTTCTACATTTGACCATTACACAAGTTCTAATAACATTTTTTTCCCCGTAATTTGTTTAAATTTTAATTAATTAAACAAAATGTTGACCTATGTCCTAAATCTGCAGAATTTCATATTCTAGAATATTTAATCTATTTATACTGAACCAATGAAACTCATATTTTCGGAATAAGTGGAAGAAGGTCCGAATTGTTGATAAAAGTCAGTCACGTTACCCCAAGATTGTTATGCTATCTGACGGAAACCATATAAAACCACTCGTTCGTGCCTCGGAAAAAACCTCAATCAAATACGATGGCGGAACAATTTTTCAAATTTCGTCCTGAAAATTTCCTTATGGTGTTTTTATCAATGCCAAATCAATGTATAATATTTAAAAATTCTTAAAACAATTTTTAGCAGGGTTGCCAACATATTGGTTTTATCATTATATAATGTTCTTCCAATTTTTTTCTCTGGTAAATTTCAAACTGATATCTCAAGTTTATATTCAATCACCTTTTTTGAACAATTTGAATTAATTTTAAGGGTATTAACCTTATAAAACAGGGCTACCAATCGTTAGAACAGATCTCTAAACAGAGACTTTTGCGTTCGCAGTATAAATAGCTACAGATATATTTTGAGCACAGATTTGTTTCATGTAATTTGTCTAAACTCTTTGGGATCCCGAATTAGTTTATAAACTATAAAGAAGCAGTGTGACCAACATCTTCGGCTGTAAAGTGAAGGCAGCGATCAGATCTTCATGGAAAACCTGACAATCTCATTTATCGAGAATGGATTAATATCTTCTATCTTATGCATTGACGCAATGTTAACGACCAAAACAAGGGTAACAACAACAATAACCATTTTTCTGCTGTTATTCAGCTCATAACATTTTTCATAAAAAAATTTAGACCCGCTTTACATAAACTTTTAGGATTTGTTTGCTTCTGTTATGAGTTAGATACAATATTTTGAATTCTTTATATGTAACCTCTTATATTTGAAATTGTTACAGTTTCCGTAAGTTACACAGCCGAAAAAATATTTTCATATCGGTTGAATACATTTATTTTACATATATAGTTATTTATTTACTAATTATCCTTGATGCATGTGAATTCCATAGATCTTTAAGCGAAAGAAGAGAATTCTTAATATAATACTTGTCATAATTAATGAACTAATAATAATTGCCCGGAATGTACTGATATAAATGTTCATATAATAATCACAGGAATTTACAGAGATGGATTCAGAAAGAAAATTTATTTAGCATGTAAGTCGTGATCTTCATGTTTTTTTTATATCATTATGTTCCATATTTTTCATCTGTTCTTACATAGGGAAGTAATATTATAGCGCAACAAAACATGTTGACTGAAATTAATTCATGTAGTATAACAAAGATTGAATGAAACATTCGTATTTTCCCCCCTGCTATGAGTAACTGTATTTACAATCACATGGTGGGAGGTCGGACATCTGGGTGAACTGATACCGACAGCCGCCTAAATCCAAAACCCATCGGGCGCGTCTAACCAGACGCGTGCGTATTTATGGCACTACCTGGTCTTTTCCCCGCGTTCGGCACGTACTGAAATGCAATGGTTTCAAATAAGCACAACCCCACCGAGGCGTCTTTAGCGCACATACAGTTAGGGAGAAAGGATTAGTGCAGCGTTTTCGGAGCGCCAAGAAAGCGCTACGCACAGAAATACTGCATTGTTCGAGGTGAACACAACGTTTGTCATCAACCTCTCTTTCACTGCGTCTTCCATATTGAGCGACTCTCCGCGAGTCTCCATAGTGATACATCCACAGCTGAGAATTACCTCCTTCGGTTCATCACAGCAAAGAAATATACTCAACTAGAGTTTATAAAAATAGACTTGGCCACAGCTTAACAAATTACCAAGCCAAAAAAAATAAAAATGTGCTTTTAATCAGTACGATGCATCAGGACGTGATGATTTCTGACTCAGAAAAAAGAAACCAGATACAATTTTGTTTTACAACTACAACAAAGTAGGAGTAGATATAATGGATAGCATGTGCCGGAAATATTCAACTCGTTCGGCTACAAGGAGATGGCCAGTACATGTATTTTTTAACATATTAGACCTGGCCTCAATAAATAGCTGGGTTCTATTCAAAGAAACCACTGGGCGTAAACTCAGCAGGAAGGAGTATATTCAAAGACTTATATTAGAAATGATTGGAACCTCATTAGAGATAGAGCCATCACCCTCATGTTCCTTTGCAATGTCGGGAATTTCTTCAGGGGAAGCAAGTGCACCAATAAGACCGCAGAAAAGAAGAAAGTGTCAGATCTCACCTGGTTGTTATAACAAATCCAATAATTTGTGCCTAAAATGTAAAAAAATATACTGTGGAATATGTTCTGCAAAAGTGGCAATGTGCAAAATCTGCGGTAAAAAATGATGTACTCTTAGAAGCATAGAGTGATATTCTCTCTTATCATTTATTTTAAAAATGTTACGCCATTACCTAATAAGGAATAAATATTACTTTGTAAAAACAATAGCGAAGCTTTATTATGATTTCAAACCTTACATTGTGAAGATGATCAAGTGTTTCTATAATGACTTGGATGTATTGTAAAATACCGAATGATGGAAGGAAATAACATTTGAAGAATGATTTAAGTATTAAGGTAAGTCTAAAATAAATATCAACTTAATATGTAATAATAAAACGAGCACCAGAGGGGATAAGCACCGAATAATATATGAGTAAGAAAGGGCCATTCTCGATAAATGCATGATTAATTACTAGGTTTTCCATGAATGTCTGATCGCTGCCTTCACTTTACAGCCGAAGATGTTGGTCACACTGCTTCTTTATAGTTTATAAACTAATTCGGGATCCCAAAGAGTTTAGACAAATTACATGAAACAAATCTGTGCTCAAAATATATCTGTAGCTATTTATACTGCGAACGCAAAAGTCTCTGTTTAGAGATCTGTTCTAACGATTGGTAGCCCTGTTTTATAAGGTTAATACCCTTAAAATTAATTCAAATTGTTCAAAAAAGGTGATTGAATATAAACTTGAGATATCAGTTTGAAATTTACCAGAGAAAAAAATTGGAAGAACATTATATAATGATAAAACCAATATGTTGGCAACCCTGCTAAAAATTGTTTTAAGAATTTTTAAATATTATACATTGATTTGGCATTGATAAAAACACCATAAGGAAATTTTCAGGACGAAATTTGAAAAATTGTTCCGCCATCGTATTTGATTGAGGTTTTTTCCGAGGCACGAACGAGTGGTTTTATATGGTTTCCGTCAGATAGCATAACAATCTTGGGGTAACGTGACTGACTTTTATCAACAATTCGGACCTTCTTCCACTTATTCCGAAAATATGAGTTTCATTGGTTCAGTATAAATAGATTAAATATTCTAGAATATGAAATTCTGCAGATTTAGGACATAGGTCAACATTTTGTTTAATTAATTAAAATTTAAACAAATTACGGGGAAAAAAATGTTATTAGAACTTGTGTAATGGTCAAATGTAGAAGGTACGCAAAATTCAGGTCTTTGAGAAGCATGAAAGTATTTAATTACGAATTTTAAAAGTAGGTGGTCAAATGACCACCTCCCGTCCTTCTAGGTATATTTTGATATAAAATTTAACCTAAAAGTGAAAAAAAATATTTTAATACTTAACACAAATTTTGGGATAGTAATAAACAAAGTCAAAAAGTATCAAAAAAATCGGAGGTATTTTACCAAAGAAATTTTGATTTCAAACTCTGAAAAGTGGTCAAATGACCACCTCCGTCCTTCTAGTGTTAAGTTATAATTTGATTAGATTTGAAAATTGTCTACCATAAGACCGTATTTTTTCTGTTAATGATATGTATGTGCAATTGAAACGTTTCTGTATACCTCAGTTAATTTACTGTTGTTCTTTTCTCTTTTTCTTGAAAACCTTGCCTCTCAGACGTATTCCTACTTCTCTTAAACCTTTTAAACCACGTGCCTTCTTTGTTAATACTTTCATGTTCCATTCTATACCCAAGAACAGTCAGAGTATGAATATCATGGTTCAGCGACAATTCGGCGTTGGACAATCACAATTATATAATACATAATTACAAATTAGAACTTGGCATATTCCTACTCCTACTTACCCAATCCAACCCATAGTAACACAACTCAACTTCACCACATTTGCCTTGGTATGTTGCCCTTATGTCGACTTGTCTTACAACAAGTTGTATTACGGTGAGTTGTCTTACGACTAGTTGTCTTACGATGAGTTGTTGTTACGCTGAGTAGTCCTACGCAAAGTTGACCCGGAACCGCATATTTATGATGTAGAAAGACCCCTAAATGTAAATTTTTGTGAGTGTTTTCTGTATCAGCTAAAAATTCTGACCTGTAATTGTATTTTAAGAAAAAAATAGAGTTCAATCGGAAAATTTGAAGTGTGTATGAGCTATAGAATTCAAAAGTCTAAGTTACATACGTCGTATAGGCTCTCATTTCAGAATACTTTTCCTGTGGGAGTCTTTTTTCCGTCTTTTTGTTCAAGAAGATCCTCCCTGAACTCTAATTCTCGCTATCCGTTTCCCTTCTCCGTCTTCCTTCTCCGCCTCTATTGATTTTCTCATATCTCGCCCTTATCTTCGCAAGCATTTGTCCTCCTCATTATCTCGCCATCCTTCGAATAATTTTCACTTTTTTTCCCTTTTCCGTTTAAAAAGATGGAGGATCAGCTCCCGGATTCCTTTTCAGATGCTGCCCCCTCCCCATCTTCATATCATCCCCCTTCTTCCTTTATCTCTCATCCGCAGAGCTTTTGTTCCCTCCACGTCACTTGCCAAGAGCGTGTCTTTGATTTCCGGGGAGCGGAGTAACACCGCGATTTCCTAATTTCAATTGGAGTTCGTTGTGTAACGGTTATCTATCAGGGCGAACTCCCAAGCAGAACTCAGACGTCTGTTTGGAGTACAAAAGGCTAGCTAAACGTGTTTGAGTGCGGAGTTTCTTTCAAGAAAAATGCGTAGATTCCTAGATTCCTCTGATTGGTATGCGAAATAAGTTTTGGATTAAATTTTTTACTTGATGATTCCACCCTGTAAACTATAAGTATTTTGTTTGGGAAAAACCTCAAAGGAAAATAACATCAATATTTTGTATGTAAGCTATTATCGTTACAGTGATTGGCAACTACAGTTACTAGTCGTGATGACTGATTAAAGTATGACCCCGAATATTACTGTAATATAATTATTTATTATGGCAGTTTAAGGGTGGAAAGTTTAAGTAACCAATTTTACAAAGTACAAAAAATGTGAAAATATTCAGAGAAATAGGTGCCCCTGTCCGGAAAGAATGAACTAGCTATAGGATAACATCTGTACGTTTGCAGAGCGAGGGTTTAAAATTTGAAAAGGTATGCTGGATCATTTACTTTTAAATTACTGTACAGCAACAATTTTATTGAGTTCTAAGGATTGCGTACATGTATTAGTTGGGAATATCTAAATTTGAAGCATTTCCGGAGTTTATTTTGCAACAATTTCCTGGAAACGCTAAATTCTTTGGAAATTTAACCAGGTAACACGGAAGCGATTTTATGCTCAAGGATCCCGGAAAATGTCAACCGGAATTAAAGTGATGAACATTAGAATTCATCTTTTAAGGAATACAGCCTTAAAGCACACGAATATATTGCCAAAAACTGACGTCACCATCAGTTGAATTCTCTTATATTAAGATTCCGTACGAACATTTTGGAAAGTTGAGCCTCGTAGTAAAGAAAATAGATTTATATAGATTTAATTTTCTTTTTTTAATTTTTCATTGAGGCTAAAGATCGAAATCGTGTACTAAAGAAATGGAGACAGTAATAATGTTATCACGAACAACTCGGAACAAACGTTATCGAAAGTGAAATTTATCCGATCGTCGAATCAGTTCGTCCGATTATAAATGAATACAGAGGTCAAATTATTGATGACAAATATTTAAGAGAGATTCTTTTTTAAGTTATTTATATTTTTTAGTGCTGTATTGCCCAACCTATCTACAATTTCCGTCTTATAATGAAAAATACAAAATTTCTATATATACATGCTTTACCACCATTAATTTCGTATTTCATGAAGGAAACCTTATAAAGTGCCAATTTGCTATAGCTTCAATCTTCTCATTTGCTGGGATAGGTTCAGGGATATGCTCAAGAAATTTATTTAAGTTTCTACAATCTTAATTCTAAGCATCCTGCTGAGAAGTAGATAAGAAGCCTCAATGTAATTACAGAAATCGTTAAGAATTCACAACATCATCGTTCAATCATTCGTATTTACAAAAAAACTACTCTATTTTCCCCAAACAGTTTTAATTACGTTAATAGAAGTCTGCCTTTTGTCGCATATCGCTCGCTTCTCCCTATCCACGTTTCATTACGCGACTCCATATATAATGGTATTTTTGGACTCAATTGAATTTTAGCGAAAAATTCGTTATGATGCTAAGTTAATAACTATTATACAAGTAGCGAGTTTAATTTAGGTGCGATGTATAGAAAGTCCCATATTTTTTTAGGTTTCAGCTGTCTATCAGGTGTGAGATATAGCTGAATGTTTTAATGAATTTCGTTAATGAGATTTGCGAGATATCTATGCCCCGGTTTTAATGAATTAATGCCAGAACGGGAGAAAAAATCTTTAATTGAGTAACAATCATCGGTGAGATAAATGCCCGAGGTGAAGCTTTGAAACATTAGAGGTAGGCGAAATTGATGTTTATTCTGCGAAGGGAAATAAAATTAATTAATTTTTTCGATTAATCCAAAAACCCCATTCTCTGTCTCATTTTAAAGAAGGCTATTATAATTCCCTTAGTGGTGCGTGTTATTCATCGGCTCAATCGATTGAGTTTCTCCCTCGGTCGTTTTATATTTATGTTACATCTCGAAGTGATCGCGTTGATGTATAACATAGGAAACTATGTTTTAATTGGAAAAATCGAACTTTATGTTGGATGATGCTGAGTATGCTGTTTGGTGGAGAGAAAGATTGAATCTATATTAATCATAGCGAATGAATTATTTGATGAAAAGAAGGATACAAAAATTGAGAGGTTTCAGGGATTCGTAATTCTCTATGCAAATCATACTCGATTACATACTATCTATACATTTATATATATATATATACAGGGACGGATCCAGGGGGGTGGTCCTGGGGGTCCGGACCCCCCCCCCCCCCCGAAATATCACTGGTGCCTATTTTTCGAAAATGAAACTCAAATAACGCAAATAAACGCACAATTTTTTAAGCAATCACTAGCGAAAATATTCGAATTTGCCTAACACCATTCTAACGTCATGTTTTGTGAAAGCCGAAACGTCTTTTATTTTAAAATTTTTTGATCGGACCCCCCCAAAATTTTTCTCTAGATCCGTTCCTGTATATATATCTCGAATGCTTTAAATTAGCTGGTTGCCTTCAATTTTCTACTAGTTCTAATAAAATGGGTATTAATGTATCTTTTGTCATACATACAAACTTTTTCTTTTCACTTATACTCAAATAAATTAATAGTATTTTATATTTATGCAGGTATATCAGCATAAAAAAGTGTTAAAATTGAAGAGGCGTTATAAATTAGGTAGAAATAAATTCTACAGGTTTCCATACATTTTAAAAATTTTTACGAAATTATCAACAAATACAAGACCGATATTTGCTTGAAAAACGTTTATTTATGGTTTAACAGCGCGCTAATCACGTTTATTTATCGACGTTGAAAATGTTTATCGATGAATTAAAAGTTTATTGATGAATAATAAGTTCATTGGTAAAAACATTTTCAGATAATTATAGAAACTGATTTAGTAGATAATTCCGCATTGCCGGCACGCCGAGTTTAATGAATAAAATCAGAGAAAATCTCGGAGTAACAGGACGTCTGTTCATACCAGCTATCATCTACCTTGTGTGCCGATTACATTTTCCATGCATTCTCAAAGGTACGCATGCTTCAGTGCATACATGTGCGCAAAATTATATTTGTCGCATTACGAAATTTAATTCGCTTTGTTTGGCAGTATATTTTGGAACGGAACCAAATGGAAGTCCACTCAGTAATTTCGTGCACCCGTCGCCGGGCATTAAATCACATCATCGCTTTATTTTTCATATGCTTAATCTCCGCGTAAATGAAATAAAAATATATTAAAAGGACTTTGATTTTAATTAAATTTAATGCAAAGCCGTGGTTTTCCTTTCCGACCTCATTTAGGAGCGGTGAATTTCCATCAAATCAGTTTTATTATTTTATCAGGGATTCTTTCGGGTGAAGTTAATATCGCACCGGGTTGGTGAAGGGATAAAAAGTGAAGAACGGGCAAGGTCGTGCTGTTAAATTTGTTATTAATTTGGAATTTAGTTGAAAGATGAACGTTAAATAATGTCGTGCTGCAGAGACCACTGTTGTGTGTGTAATTCGGTAAAATATCACTTTTTACGATCATTTAGACCATTTTCGTTCTTTTTTCACGTATTTAAAGTAAATTTATATTATTTGATATCGTTATTTATCCATCATTGTGGCTATATTTCTGATATTAATAAAATTGGGATATTATAATGGCCTTAATACTGAATTTCTTCATTAATTCAGCATTAATATATGGAATATTAACTAAAAACTATTTAATTGTATCGTAAACTAGTATTGTTTGACAGAAAAATACAGTATAAGTAATGTATGCACCAGGAAGGCATAAAAATAGTTCCTTTTGATATAAAATGTTAGTAAAACTGAAAATCGGTACGTCGTTTTCAACGAGTATTGGTATTTTACGTTTCTTTGGTATATCTCAATCTGAAATGACTATATGTTACTATAAGACATTTTTTGTGATATTGTGTCAGTGAGGGGCATATGGTAATGTTTCATCATAGGTTAAACTCATTTTTTGTCAGAGTATACCTCAGTAAGCATCCCTATGGTTCAAGGAGATACTTAAATGGTTCTCTACGGTCTGACATTTTTTGAACAAACTAAAATGTTCACTAATGAATTTCAAAATATGCAAAACTATCTATTTTTTATAAAAAAGGCTTTAGAAACAACACAAGTTGCTAACGAAACTTAATACAGGTCAAAAAAAATTATTTGTGTTGTTTCTAATGTCCAAATTCCACAAAGTTACGATCTTCTCTGTGAATGTTAGGAAAAAAATTAGCAAGAGCATGCATTTGATGGGTAAACATGCTTATTATAGAATGCGCTACTCAGTATAGAAGACGTTTGATTTCAGTGTATCAATCAATGTTGTCCTGAGATCTAAAATGTTTCAAACTAAATTATTCACGAATGAATGCCAAGATTAGTATATTTAGAACATGAATTAAATAGATAGGTAGTAAAAGTGGTATTTTTGAAGTGCCTTGTCTGTTCAGGTCATTTCGCACATTGGCTCTTACCAGGAATTGAATCAGGGAACAGCTCTCACCAAAGAAAAACCCGCTGTCCGCATTGCTATACGGGAGCCCAGGTATCCATTGTTTAGAATGCGTAGCTCAGTCCAGCAAAAAGAAACATAGGAAGATTTTACTTCTTTTTTTATGTAGATGACTAAATACCCGCTGATAATATCTTCTCCCTTGCCTCTCTACTTAAAATAACTGGACTCATCGGCACCTTGCGTAAGTTATCAACTTCAAAAATTCCCGCGTTTATACCAAACGTACTCCGCAATTGAAAATCCTCGTCTCCTCACGCAACATATCTTTTTCCTCCATCATCAGTTATTCGTTCGGTACGAATCTCCCATCAGAGGAGACCCCACGATCCATCTCTATTTTTCCCATTACTCGGAATGATGGCATGCTTCTTTTGGAACGTCATTCATCCAAATTCGTCCCTCCCCTTTCATTCCGCCTCATTCCCCATTCGCACATCAAGATCTTTTCTTCGCCCACTCCATCTCCATATAAAGCCTTTTTCCAAATTCCTACCACTCGCCTTCCTTTTCCTTCATTTCCCTCATGCTTCTCGAACATCCGATTCCTCCCTTTCCATTTCTTTGTACACCTTTTTTCTTTTGGTTATCTTCTCCTTGCTTTCCACCCTTTATTCGTATTGCTCCAGATCAACACGTTGTATATTCTCGGACATTGTTGGCACTTGTACCCGAGTGTAGCCATTTTTTATCATAAAATGCATTATTGAATCATACTGGAACCAGGAAATCTTTTGCTCCGGAATGAAGAAAATTCGTCCTTCATTTACTGTTGCTTTTGTTGTGATAGCAGTAAGCTACTGAGATATGAAAGATGCGGAAAAATTGCATTTGTTTCACACAATCCTCATCGAGGAGTTATTCATATGGTAAATTTATTAAGATTGATCTCCAACTCATTGTATACCCTGATGAAATTTCATTTTTTGATCTTTCCCAACGATATTTTTATTTTCTCACAAATATTTGGCGGCTGACGATTTAATTTTTAATTTAAACTCTCTCTGTACCTATCCAAACACCCTAAATTATTGTTCACAGTATTTTGTGGGATGCTCTTAGGAGGCCTGTAATCCGTATATATCTATCATAACCGCGAACAGGCAGCAACGCGGTACATAGCGCTGTCAAATACGACTATTGGAAATTTCTTTGAGCTCTATGATATGGTTTTCACCCTATCTTATGGCTTACAAGGATTTATATTTGCCGAGTTATTTATTTTGAGCAGGATCCAAACCATTGTACGAATTTTCTCTATCTTCTCCCCGTGTAAAGCGTAGTTTCTTTATCACTCGTTAAGAACCAGGAAGCAAGTCGATAACTACCTAAAGTTATATATGGAACGTTACAGCTATTTCCCTAAATAGTAGTTGGATGGAATTTAGCGCATTCAAGTCGATTGAAATCATTTGTTTAATACTCCTTTCTTAGACAATGCATACCTTACATTGAATGTTACTAGCCATCACTGTGGAATTCCATAACGGCCGAAATATAAACACTTTATAATAATTCCACGGAATATATTTGATGAATACAACCGATTTCAAATATCGGATAGGCATCATCATATGAAACTTGTAGATGTAGATAGTGGAGAGATTTTATTTCAACCGTAATTCATACTTTTCTCAAGCCAGGAAAATAAATTTTCTAATGTGTCATGGGTAAATTTTCGTGACCGTTAAAATATAAGGTGAGAGGTGAAACTAGATACCTTCGGATCTTTGTAGCTCGGATTCAAAGCTTTCAATGTGAACACGTTATTATCGCATCTACTGACACGAATACTTCAGAATTTAGTCCTTCAAATACCCAAATACACGAATGTTCGTAAGGATTCTGCGAACATGCAGATCTCTCTCTTCAAGAGGGGCGAGCCCTTGGGTAGGCTGATTGCTGCATCTTTATCTCAGCTGTGGTCTGCTCACTGCGCCTTTATCCCAACTTCTCCTTCCCTTTTATCTCGAAGCAACTGGGGGTGAAATTAGAGGGGTCCGAATTGCGGACGATGAAATTGTAGAGGGCGTATTGCTGAGGGCCTGATGTTCGCTGGGCCAAATTCCCCATAGCAACGAACACTGGAAATGAAATTTTGTGAACTAAATGATTGGGAAGGGTCTTCAACTCTGTCTTTATTATTACTTCAGTGTACCATAATGTTTATTGTGTCAGTTATTCCGTATCATCAGCATTTCACCCATTGTCTCCTACGTATCTCTAACTTTCTTGGCATTTCTATCGTTCCTACAATTTTCACAGTTGTTGCTTTCCTTCAGCCGTAAGGAAGTTTGAGTGCTATTTTCGCCTTTACGGTGCAATGCACTAAAATGCCTGTTCCAAATATATTTTCATCTAATTATTTCCCTTTTATTAGTAGATTATCTATAACCTAGGTTACTAATGATCTTAAAGTAGTCTTTAATTTTAAAGTATTCCTTTTCGCGTTTATTCAATGGATTACGAAATTTTGACTAGTGTCCTTTTTAATGTGACGATCGGTCTCAATATCTTTTATGTTTGCTCCTCCAATTCAGTACTTATCTTTCCTGAGTAATATCCAAAACTCTATTGTTTAAAAATATCCTTATTTACTCTATAAATTTAATCATTAGATTTCCTCGTCATGTACTTCTTAAATTACAATTTTAAATTCAACGAGAAAAAATATACTATTGATCCAACTTAGATACTTTGCCTCACCAATATTTTAGAAGACGTTTTAAAATGTTTACAAGTATATTCCATCTAAATGATTGACACATCTGGTCTGTTGAAGATGCTAAAATAGGTAGCGAAACGTACATAGACCCGTCTCAAATTTTTGACAGCTAAAGGTATACTTGTGACTCACATTTATTATCTTAATGATTGATGTCACTTCTCTAAATATATTGAAAAACTTAAAAGCTTGCGATACCTTTATATTATCTTCCTAAAATAATATTTTATATCTTTGTAAGTGTGTTCGTAATTTTGTTCTATCTTATTCTCATCTCTCTTCATTCTTCGTTCCTCCCTTTTGCAAAATGTTCCCATGCATCCTTGTCACCTCTTCCTTAGTTTTTCTGCTTCTTCCTCACCGTCATGCATCATCCGCAGTTTCCTCGCACCTCCAATTCTTCTGGACGTCATCGTCTTTAGTCCCTCAATTTTTTCCTGTCTTTTCGGCAAATTTGTCATCTTTAAAATTCATCGTTGCACCATATATTTTGGCACCTCTATCATCAAAGAAGAAAAAGTGAGTTTGGTACGGATCTTGAATGTCCTCAGTTCAGTTCGTGAGTTCCCACGAATTATCTACTCATGTAATTTTCAGGAAGATAATTTATAATGTTAAAATAAAATCATTCTTTTTCTGCTTAGGTTTATTCATGCTTAGAAGATATTGTTTAAAACTCAAGAATTGTATGGTGTAATCAAATGTTCTTAAATCACTAAATTTATCTTGGTGACAGACTTTTAATCCTTACTGTCTTTAATGAGTAATTTAGTGTCTTCTGAATGTGTTTCCATTGAAAGAAATGTATGTACATACGTAGATGAGTTTTCCACATGAAGATAGATTCATTTTTCCGAGAATACCTTATATTACATCCTTGCCTCATGAAAAGTAAGCTATTTATTTACTATCCATCAGCTTCTCTTTCCGTCTTCCACGTGTTCACGGTATCTTTAATTGTAATATTTTCCCTCTCCGTGTTTCACACACCCATTTCTGTTCCATTGCTGTATTTCATGATTTCTTGCATGTCTTTTCCAGCACTATGCTGTATATTATTCAATGTTAATCCAGTACACTGTTTCCATCCTTCATAATGTTCATATTACATAATTTCGTATTCAACACCCACCTCAGGAGGATAATCTTAAAAAGGCACAAATTTCATTAGAAAAAACTGCATCGAACTGCTTACACTAGTAATGATACAGACGTCCATAATATATAAATACACATAACTATAAATTTGTTCATCGTTTGTGCCCAATCGTTTAGGAATATTTCACTCATATTTTCTTCAGTTCAAGCGGTGGTATCCGTATACCATGATAGGTAAAAATAGAAAAAAATGATATAGATTTAAAAGCTACTCAAAATTACCGTCGAACTATAGAACATTTTTTATTATTACTTTGAAATTATTTTGGTATACTTGATTTCTAATTTGCTCATTTAAAGCCGTGTTATCTTAATTTCTTAGTTAGTAAAACAGAAATAAATGTTAATACCTTTAAATTTCATCAAAATAGTTTATAAAATGCTTGGATAAGGAAATGGTTAAAGGTACTTTGCACATAAGGGCTTGCACCCAGGAAAAATTCCAAGGAAAAACGGACTTGAAAATTGGTATTGAATATTTTATAAACATAGCTGTCATTCTCATTGAACCACCAGTAGCTTACATGTTTATTTGGTCGTTAAGTTAAATTAAAATACCTTTTTCATCGTTATACGTTGAAGCAGTACCTTTTATTCGTTCTCATATAAATCATCTCAAAATCCTATGAAAAGGTTTTGTCGCGCAAGTTCTCCTCTAATCGAAAATACTTCCGGCTGTGACGTATCTGACACTGAAAAAAAATATATACCGAGATGTATTTATAATCTAAGTAAAGGGAGTCTGTCCTGCACAAAGAATATTTGATAGCTATCTCAAAAAATATCTTTTCATTCACTTTACCCCGACTAGCGTTAGCGATTCAAAGAATGAAAGAGGAAATAAATCTTCCGTGCAGCTGTGGGAAGTGAGAAGGCTTACAAATTATACTGTACGATATCTCTCGAAAATTCGGAACTTAAGAGGATTCAACCTAAATCACTTTTTCTCGAAAGTGGAAGCTGGGATTGGTCATTATATTTTCCCTGAGATGGATAACGTTCTTGCTGATAAGCTGGTATTAATTTCCATGGAGATCTTAATGGAGTAGCACTTGATTCGATTACAAAAAAATAAGAATTTTTTTCTTCTCTCGAACTTGAGAAGGATCGCCAAAGAATGGCGCGATATGAAACCTGTGCCATTTAATCTCGATGTTGGAAGTAGTCCACGGCTCTGAAAAATGTTAATTTCGGAAAAAAAGGCAAAGGTAGGGGCAAATTAAATTTTCATCAAACTTTACTTCGAGCTAAGCTGGAATTTTTCAGATGGCCATTGTATCAGAAAACCTAGGTTTGAGGAAAATGATGGCTGATTCTGAAATATTAATACTATTAGAAAGGATATGGTGCTTTCCCAGCGAATATTATGGATAAAGTTCTCTCGGGCTGCAAGTCGGGTGGTATCTTCGATGTCTCTCGACGTTTCGGTTCCTGTCTCTGGAACCATCTTCAGAAGCGAAAATTCCTGGGAAGATCTCCTGAAAATGGTTCCAGAGACAGGAACCGAAACGTCGAGAGACATCGAAGAAACCACCCGGCTTGCAAACCGAGAAAACTTTATGCATTAATACTCTTATATTTGAAGTAGGTATTTCTCAAGACAAAGGTTGGAGCAAAGTAAATTGCCATCAAACTTTACGATACTTAGGAAAAATATTTCAGATGTTCATTATATCAGTATCTCGATGCTTAAGAAAAATGGTTGCTAATGATATTTTTATATAGTTTTGTATAAATTAATTCTCAAGATAACTAAAATTAGCTTTGTTACATTTGAAAAAGATACCTAACAAAACGGTGTTTTGTTGATTATAAGGAGTCTTGTATTGTAGAGCTGCTTTTATTTGCAGAATTTAAAATTACGTCTCCTGTTGTTGCTGTGTACTGCTTTATCTTATTCAATACATTTGAAGATTTTAAGTGTCTCTAAATTTATCGTTCCAAAGGCTGGTTGGGTCAACATTACCTCTAACATTGGCTATGGAGAGATTTAAAAGAGCAGATGAAGGAATTGGCCAAGATAAAATGTGAATTTCCTTAACATACAGTGTATATACAGTTTAGTACACTAACATAAGAATTATAATACGTCGACTTCAGAGAAATATTGAGATTCATCTCCTATTACTCCTGGTTCTATGTCATCGGAGATTTCATGAAAGAAATTTAAGGAGTTAAAGTCAGAAATTATAGAAAAAGGGCTCAATAATCTAGCATACTTCAGCATTTCCTAAGCAGTGGTTTAAGTGGGACAAAAACGAATGTAAATAAGTTCAGCGTAACACATATCGCTTATCAAAATTTATTTTTTAAGGTAAAAATCCAATTTAAACTGTTCTATGATTTGTCATGTCCTATCATTTGAAATATTAGGAAGTTATTTCAGTAGTATAAGAACCCAAGTAAATAAGGCGAATTACGTGTATCTAAAGTTTTTGTTCCGATGCTTGTTGGATCCTTATTTCTTCAAGCATTAATTCTGAAAAGATTTGGATGACCAAATGAAGCAACAAGATATAAAGAGTTATTTTTTTCTTAACTAAGACAGAATTCTATTATAATATTTATTGAACAATATTTTTCAGGACGATACTCTCTTATATTAATACCGCATTCCAATTTTTCTAGTAAGTTGTGATGCTTTATACGAAAATGAAATCCTATATATTTTTCTCCGTATTGTAAAAACAGCCTCTCTCCAGGTCGTCTATATTCATTGCATTTCACGATATAGTAACGATGTGTAACTTACATTAGAAGATTAAATTATACGGTATCAAGGTTTGAAACTGATTACAATAACTGGTACCCAGTACATTTCTATATCGTTGAAGATGCAGAGAGGTATTTTATGAACTAAACCAAATAAAAAACGAAGAAAGCACCATGATCGTATGAACAACAATATTTCAAAGGAATGGTTGTGGTGTAAGTAGGAATAATGCAAGTTAATTTTGCGTCTCCCATATCGCTTATCCAGTCATCTACACCTACATTCAGTTCTTTGATCCTTTGCGACCTCATTCAATATTTAGAACTGCTTTAGTATCAGTAGTATTAGTACTCAGAATTCGCTGGAAGTTTTAACTGAGAACAAGTTAGAAAGTTTTCGGCGAATTCAATCTGAGTTTGAGCTCGGTTAAGACGAAGAATGGACTCATTTGCGTATTTATCTTCATAAAAATCAAATGGATATCAGGGAGGAAAAACTTCGCACCCTGGAAACTTTTTCTCCCTTCGAAAACAGGCATTTCATAGACTAGTATATTTTATAAGATTGAAAAAGTATCTCTACCATTTAGTCGTTTAGATCTCTCCTGATAATCCACTCTATTTCCCTTTGCAAAAAAACTCCCTTTCTCGTTCCCAATTCTCTCACCAGAGGCCCCCCATTCTCCTTCGAGACGTCAACTCACCTTGCGTACAAACACTAATAAAAACGGCCTCTCGGATATCCCCTCATATTCCCTACCCTTTTTTATTCGGTTATACTTTTTTTGTCGAAAATCTTCTCCATTCTCCTCCCCCCTCCTCGCTCACTTCTCCTTGTTATTCTTCGCCTCACTTAAAAAATTCCTTCCGAGATCTTCCTTCATTATGCATGTCCCTTTTTTCTGGCCGTCGCATTTTCGCAAACTTTTTCTCTAGTCCCGGGGAAGGAAAAGGGAATTTGGAAGTGTTATTTTTTTCTCAGATTCCGATTCTACTTCCTCCTCTTTCGAGGGTTCGTCAACCTTGCAAGAGTGTGAAACTACTTAGCAAGATTCTTATACGAGATTTCCTTTTTTTCCGAAATTAATTTCCTCTCAAAGCGTTTCCATTAACAGGTTTTTGTGCTTTTTTCCCCAGCCGCCCGTTTCGCTCTCCTAGAGTGAGAAAACCCTCGAAGATGAGGCGTAGGGTGCGAGGGATTTTCGTTAGATAATTGATTTAAAGAATCGTAACGCTCACTACAAATTAAAATGGATTCATACATGAAAATCACTATGTTAAATGAATGTTTATTATGTCTTTTGGCAAGCCACCTAAGGGCAACAGTGAATTACAGTAATGGAATCATAGCAGTTGAAGCAAAGAAATATTACAGTATTAAACACTCTAGATTAAACTTATAATCAAGTAATAGAATTTTAAATCTACTAATGGTTCTTGCATCACGAACTATAGTTGGCAGGAAATACCAGAAATGTATGGCAGACACTGTAAATGAATTTTGGAAGGGATAGGATCTATGGAACGGAATTTAAAAGGTATGGGAAGTTTTTGCTTGATCAGGACGGCTATAACCTACCTCGATTGAAATGAATAATCTTTCATTGTTGGGCTTCCGACAACCAAGTAGGTAACACGCTCGTATTTAGTGAATGCTGTCCAAGGTTCGATTTCCAGTGGGAACCTATATACGCTAAATGACCTAAGCTCTTGATAGTTTTTTCAATGGTAGTACTTCACTATCGACATGGGATTGAAATCCAACAAGGATTGGTTGATTGCAACATACTGGCCGTCCTATTCCCAGCCCAGGTATATGTCCTGATGCATAACCGTAAAACTAGTAGTTCCCTCCTTTCATAATCCAACCTAGGAATTACTCTGTAATATTTTCCATAGTGGACCATAGTGAGTGTCAAATCGATTCCTTTAATCATTCAATTGTAGTTCTCATTAAGTATTTGCTTGCTCGTGTAAAGACTTCTCCGCTAGTTGATACGAGTATATACCAATTTTATTTTCTCCTATTATCTCTAGTTTCACTAATCCATTGCTTCTAATCTATTTTTACTGATACAGAATTGCTGTAAATCCAACCAAAATTAAACTTGCTGTATACATTTCTATGAATAAACTCTTTTTATCCAAGTTGTTGTGCTAATAGCTGTCAGCCATTGTATTTTTTCTTGCAATAACAGTGTTTGTAACTCTAAAAATATCAGAAAACCTTAGTATAGATATGCTTTTTTAGGATGCATTTGCCTGAATTCTTAAGAGAAAGGTGACGTTTTAAAATTTATAAATAAATCTTCAGAAACGTAACTAAAAATCTATTTTTTCTTTCATGTTGCGTCAAATATGAAGTTATAATATTGAGAAACTCTTGTGCTGATTTAATTTAAAATAAACTCAATTTTCGTTTCATTTATTTCCGTATTCAATACCATGGCTGATGAGCAGCTGCGAAGGGCAGCCTATGATTGATGATATTTATCTTCCCCTTCATGCAATTTATGTTCATTTACATTTGCAGAATAAATTACAGGGCGTGGAGCAATAGTTACGCTTAAGTATTTTAATACAGTATGAAATAGATTTTACGCAGAATTCGTAATTTTATTTACATTTATTTTTTTGAAAATTTCTATTTCACACCTAGAATTCCAGTTGAAGCTCCATTCTAAATTGGATTCAATTTTTATCAATTTTGAAAGCCATTCCTAGTCTCGGTATCTTAGCTATGTATCATTTATGAAACAGAAGATTTAACTCCGCATCAGAACTTCTCGACTTGATGCACTCGCAAATTGAATCACGTTACTCCGATTAAATTCCGTGAACTGATTTACTGGAGCATTGCTTGGAACTCGTACTCTCCAATTTTCTGAAGTTATAATCGTCTTCCCATAGTTGATTGTAACACTGTTACTAAGCTTCTTTCGTATTTGTACTTTAATGTACATATTTTTAAGAATCTCTAGGAATTCTAGAGCTCTATCACATACCAGATATAATCCTAGCTGCGAACGTCATACGTATGATATCGTTTAATATATTCTGTCACAATAGAACAGCATTACGCATATGAGAATTTTAGAACGCTAAAATCTGTAATGAAAATACCTATTTCTACTGTGAAGTGATGTATCATTAGCCAGTCAGCAGCTCAGTTTAAAGATGAACAATATCATTGCAAATATTTTGTCACGACGTAGCAGCGTTACAAATATAAGATTGGTAGAACGTAAAATTCTCCAATTAAAATGTATATTTCTACCGTCAAGTAATATATCGCAGGCAGACGGCACATAAGTTTAAAGGTCAATAATAGAACTTTGAATTAGATTCGGAAGCATAAATGTTTTGTCAGTGGAAAATTCTGTAACGCTAACTTACCAGTTCCTGTTATTCTTGATAAAGATTGGCTGCAACAAAATTGACAGCTAGTTGTAGTTCGAAAGATTGAATAATACCACCCCCTTTGTCACTTGCCATTTAGCTTTATCATTCACTTCGAAGAATTCTTGGAGCTCTAGACTGCCTCGAGGGTGTATCTTTCTTGCTTTTAGCTCCTAAACTCAGTTACCAGGATGCAGATATTTACGATTCGAGACTGTGTCTACCCTCTGATATTCGGAAGAATTTTGATTAGTTTCCTAGGTTTTGAAATGCAAACGGGAACTGCGAGCAGCGTCAGAAAATAATTCTACTCACCGCAAAGTTTAACTTGAGAAACTATTTTGGACGGAGGTAAATAAACTCCAGATGTAAATTAGGCTCTTAGTCGGCTGTTGCATCGGAGTTTAATTAACTACAAAGTTGGGGAACCCAATTAAACTCCGTCCTCCCTGGCAGTAAACTGCGAGTCACACCTTTACGATGTATCTTAACGGAGCATACATTAGTAAAGGTAATGCTATAGATGCTCTTCTACGCTGGCTTGCAGTAGTCAGTCTACGTCTGTGAATCAACTGCATCTGCGTAAAAAAGAAAATTACGACATGCTTACGGACTTTCTGGGGAATACGGATTCCGTAGCTCAAGAGAGCACTTCATCTCAGCTAGTTTCAGGTGGCATGAAAAGAAAAATATAACATAGATGATGAGTTTTTCCTCATACGTCTTAGGTGACCATCGAAATGGATATTTTAGTATTCATGATTCAGTACATCAGTTTATTTTTAAGTAAAAAATGACACATTCTATCTAAACTAATCCTTAATTACATCTACATCTACATTAATACCCTACAAGCCACCTTTCGGCGTGTGGCAGGGGGTGTAAACACCAGTTGAATCTAAATTACTTCCTCATTCGGTTATTGTCACGTATTGTTCGCGGAAAGAATGAATCTCTAAAACGATTCGTCCTAGCATCTATTTCTCTTAACTTACGGTCATTATCAGATCGACCAAGGTAACAGGGGGGTTGCATGATACCGATTGTATCTTTGGAAAATGTATTTTCCCTGAATTTATCAAGCAATCGCAGCCTAGCTTCCAGTCTCCTTTCTTTCGAGGATTCTCAACCTACGTCTGAGAGCATTTTTGTAACGCTTGCTTTTTTATCGTAGCATTTCTTAACAAAACGAACCGCTTTACGCTGCACTTTCTCGAGTTCGCGAGTACACGTTTCATCACGCTATTGCATGATTTTACTAGATATAAAAAAACTATTTGGGAAATTTTAAAGCAATGATTTTCAACAGAGACGAAATACGAGGATCTTGTTTCCCACTATCAATGAGCTTGATTTTCGCAACCAGACGGAAAAATACTTCGCTCGGTTGTAGGAAGATCAGATACCATCCAGATAGTATTAGGTTTACAAATATGATAGTTATTTAGGAGTAAATAATAAAAAACTTGGTGAATTTACACACTTAATCACATTTTAAGACCGGTTTTTGGCTAAGTCTCCATCATCATGTAAGGAGTTATTTTAGGAATTCGGTGTTTTCACATCCCCTGCAACATGCCTCATAGCGGCTCTCTGGGTACTAATGTAAATTATATGATATTTGCAATAGTTCCTACGGTGCTGGAATATGCTTATACTACTGAGGACATAACGATTTTAATACTCAATGATGAACTTTAATCTCCAGCAATCGTCAACTCGGTCATACGTCGTAGCAAGGGTCTTAATACCTCTTAATACCCCTAATAAAGGGTCGCCAATAAATTTTCCATAGGCTTCATTGACATTAAAACCCTACTTTTGAAGATTGTAACGCAGTATTTCCTTCCAGAAAGTATAATTTTCATTCCAAACAACTTAACGTATGTGTTGCCCTGCGGAATTTCTCCTCGAAAAGTTACTTCCCAGCATTATCGTTGACGATCGACGATAAATTATGAATTGGAGTTGCGAGATTGTTCTTGTACAGGAATTTGTATTCAACGTGAAAACCTGACGAAATATACTTACCGATTACATCAACCCCCTGTAATATGTCTTGTTATAATTCTGATGAGGTATGAGGTACTTCGCCATTCCAAACTGGTATATAAATCCCTCTCTTACGGCATACTCCACTTTTCCTTAAGAAGTTACACTTTATGAGAGCTCTTAAGTGCCGCGTTAACACAAGGGCGTGGCGAAAAAAATATTCCCCTGCGAAACGCTCACGCTAAGACCATAATTTCGAGATGATGCGTAAAACTCAGCGGTGGAGTATTCAGAGGAGTTTTAATTCTAATTCCCGCAGCGCGTGAGGAGTAAAGCGATCCCTCAAGAAGCTGAGTACGAAGGAGGATCCTTAGCATAGCAGCGTCTTTAGGGCTTCTCGCGATAACTTAGGGCGTCTTAACAGCTTCCGAGATGGATCTCGTACCGACGGATTTGTCATGATCTCTATAATCCCGTGTCACTATATTTAACTCCTTCCTTTGGCACTCGCAATTAAAGTAAAAACTGAAAGGCTTGGGTGAAGAGGTAGATGGAGCTATATGGCATTAACTGGGGACCGAACTTTTCAAAGGGATTTCCTCAGTCCTTTTTGCTGGGGAACGCTCTGTTACCCTACGCAAGCATTTCGTTTTACCCTTTCTTATTCAATTCTCCAGTAAGGGTCACTTCTATCCCTTCGCCAATTTGCTATTTAAAGGGATTAATTCGTGGCCCGATCCTAGAGGTCTCACGCGCGTTCTATTTGGTATGCAGTTCATATTTCATCAAGGAGAGATGTAACGCCTATCTTGGCGGCTTGGAAGGTTTCTCTTTTGTTTCTGAGAGGTTGTGAGGATGGGGTGGCGCTCCGGCGGGAAGATGCGGCGGAGATCTTTTTAATCTGGAAAGGGAAAGTAATTCCTCTCCGAGAAGATAGAAAGGGAAATATTTTTATCGGGCTGACAGTAATGAAATAACGGGAGGGTATCCTCCAACGTTCGCTTTTAAAAATGCACGCACGGTTCAGTGATACGTGAAGCAATTACATTATTGTGCATAGTTTGATATTTATTATATTCTTAATATTTAAACTTTATATTTACATTATTCAAATACCAAATTATAGTCGTTATTATTATAATTACATACATACGTTGCAATTAGACAACGGTCCGGTGGCAACATTATTGCAATTCCATACATAACTGTACCTCATTATATCATTCATTACATTTCGCCTAACATAATAACCAGAAAGAACTACATTCTAAATAATATCCAACAATCAATCATTGACAAATAATTTTACACTTGTATTATTGTATTCAAAATTTTAAATATCATCAGGATACTATCACGTTTTTAATAACAAACATACTCATTTGACAATATCTTAACAACAATTTACCAAATCTCCTTTCAACAACATTTAATAATATTCTGAAATATTTAAGTAGTAATTAATTACTAACTAATTTCGCTAATTAAGTTACTATTGATAAAACGCTTGTGATCAGCCGCCACTGATTTGAATAATATCACAAGGATAGAAACTCCGAATTATTACTCAGTACAAATTCAATCACTACGGTCTTGGCTTGTTGAAACTTCATTTGGGTGCATCCAAGATTAACGTAAGTTTCCTTTATTCCTAAGAATGAAAAAAAGACGCAACCGGTTTCGACATTTTATCTTTGCTCTCTGTTCTCCTCACATTTGAAGATGACGTAGTAAAGTAGAAGCCCTTTTTGTCTTCTTAAATTTTGTGGAATAAAGGCATAGTTTGTTTTTATATTGTATGTGCTGAAGTTCTACTATATTTAAAATTTAACATATCGTGGAAATATACCAATTATTTAACAATGAATAAGTTATGATTTTGCGAATTGAGTGATTTTTTAAATATATAGGAATACAACTTAAAGCTCTGTAGAAAATACGAAAAGAACATACATAAGAAGTAAAACGATGGAACTCTTAAAAATGAGTATTTTTTATAAAAATTATCCTCACTTCTTGACAAACAAAAATGTTTCCTCATTTAAGTTTCATGAAAATGACATTTCCTTGATTTTCAATCTCTACACCTAAGATACTATTACTTTACACGCCTCTATCACTCAGAGTATGTCAATTTTATTTGAACTACATTTAAAAGTATAAAATACTTTTCTACAATCATAAGCGTATGTCATTATACAGAATATGCTTTCACCTCTTTTTTTTGGAAACCGTTTATCCTAAAAGGGAGCTCTGAAACGCCGATTCCACGAAGTAAAAAACAGTTGTAAATAGTATATGATCCACTTTTTGCTCGTGAGTACCCCACGAATTGTGATAGGAAAAAGCTTCGTCAGCAGTATAGATACGCTCGCTTTATCAAAACGTAAACACGGATATAAAGGCAAAATAGAATTAGGTACATTTATTCACCAACGAATTTCGTTTCGAGACGTATTTTACGGGTCTAATCACAAAAAATTCAGTGTGTGCTTCGCTTGAAAGAAAGTCTCCTTGCAAAAGAAAACAATTACGTCTATACGGCAACACTACTTAAATTTATTACCCTTATAGACAAAATGCACACTTCAGTTGGCACTTCGCATAAAAATACGGGAGATTAATGCATGCGATGCCTATTCTTCGGATCACGTATAATAACACTTTTTATGTAGAGATGAGAAGTGGGTATTTTTCGGTATAGCTGCTTCGAAACATCTCCTGTTATTCTTTTTCACATCTTCTCGGTTCGAATTCCCCCTCTCGTATGCTTCTTTTGTTTCTCTCCTGTCGACCAAAGATCCCTTCCGACTCAGGTTTTATCCCCCAATTTATTTCCTCTCTTCCATCAATTCTTTTCTCATAATTCTCGTGATATCCCCACGTCTTCAACATTCCCATACATTCCCCACCTTCTTCTGCCTATCATTTCTCTTTCCCCATCACTCATACCTTTATTCTCTTTCTTCGCTTTCCCTGTTTTCCTCTTCCTCCATCGGCCATTCTTTAACCCCCCGTTCTCTTAATCTCTTATTCTGTGATTTATTTTATCGCCTTTCGTTCGTTTTTCCCAACGGTCATCCGGTCTCCATGTTTTTACGGGACCACTCCCTGTAAAACACACATACATGAGTATGTATGTATTATATAGAGTATTCTACCCTTCTGTAGGTTCATGTACAATAAAAAATCCTTATTAAGCGCCATCTCCTTCATGTCATCATAGTTAACCCCACCGTTTATGTCATCCAACATCTTTTGTCTGTCTTCCCCTTTGTTTTTTACCTTGAATTCTACCCTCAGTTAGTCTTCACCAACCCGTTTCCCTTCATATTTGACACAACCTTTTCTCGTGTGTGCGCTTAATCACTTCGATTAAAACCCTCTCCTCCCCGCGTTAACCATCTCCAGCAACTCTGCGTTGGTAATACTCTCAACCCAACTTACTTTTTCGATTCTACGCCAAACCTATACCTCGAAAGCGTCTAAATATTTGACTCCCTCAATTGTTAATGTCCACGTTTCGCACCCATATAGTAAACCACTCCACACCAGCCATAAAATACCTACTCCATATAATTACATGACGAAATTTCAATCTCTTCCCTGGTAATGAATGAATGTTTAAAAAATCATTCGAAAAATTGGCTTTTAAGATATACCCATATATATAGTTGCAAACATATCTATAAAAGTTGTATGTGGTTATGGTAGTATAATGTAGAGTTAATTTTATATTATAATTTTTATGTTATTGTGGTATATTGTTTCAGTTGGTGTAAAGGATGACTCTAACTAAGACATTAAAACATAATTAATTTACTACATAGTGGGAATTCAGCTCTGCTATATGTATCAGTGCTTTAATTGACTAGCATTATACTTTTCGCATAGTTTTGGGATTTTTTTATATTTTCTCATTCATTGTATTCGTGTATGTATGTTCAGATATGTGTACCTTTTATAATCATGGTATCTCACGGGAACTACCACCCGTTTTTTACCTATCTGCTGGGTACGAATATTTTACTTAGTTTTTACTAGCATTAAATTTCAAATCTCATAGGTATTGCAGGGAATTGAGGCAAACAACACACCCTAATGACGTATTTGTACACGCTCACATCTGACATAATAGAAAATATTTCAAAAATATAATATGGAATGATTATAGAGGTATACTGTTTGACGAAAGAGCATCAATAACGTTCAAACGATAATAAGGCTTGCAGTATTAACTCCCAAGACCCTTAACGTTCTGAGTTTTGCTGCTCAAGACCATGGATATTTCCATGCGGATATTTTCCCTTTCGTTTTATCGCCAGGAAGTCTATTTTCTTCTCGTTTCCACTGCGAGAAAGAGAGTCTATGAATTCGAGTTCGCTCGTATTTCACCAATAAGATCGATAACTTTCCGTGTCTTTGGTGATCGATCAAACTCCCATATATTACTCCAGATTCAGTTTTAGGAACTTGGGAGTTTGGTAATTTTTCAATATCTGTCGCTGGGGATTATTTACAGTTCTCCGCGCCGTTTCCTTTCTTTTCCTTCGCGCATTATATATTTTACAATACTTTACGTTTCGGCTGGTATCTTACTTCCTGCTCCTTTTATACCGTGCCGCGTTTCGATCCAGGGCATTGTATACGTTTTATCGGTTGTTTAGGCGTACATAATTACGTCACGACATTTGCAGCGGTGATATTTTCTTCGGAGTCCATTTAAAGTCGGTTATTTGAATGTTGACCTCCGAATGGAGAAGGTGTACAGTGATCCAACTTTTGGTAAGCTCATGTGCCTTGAAATTCTCTATTCGACGCAATTTTTTCGTCTCTTGGTAGCTTTACCCCATCTTTAGATCATCTTATGTCTTTTGCCATTGTCTCCCTAAATCTCTTATCTAAGCGGTCGCTCTCTTCTCAAAATTTCACCTATCCATTTACTCTGTCTTTGCTGAATTATTCTATTTAAATTCCTCTCCTCCTCAACGATCTCCAACCCCTCTGTGTTTGTTTTTCTATCAACCCAACTTACTTTCAACATTCTACACCACACCCACATCTAGAAGGCCTTCAAATTTTTGACTTCCTCTTTTATTCCTTTTTGGAATTACACGCGATATCTTTGCTTAACTTGACTGACTCTTTCCAACTCAGACCATTCTGAATCCCCATCAGCTATCATGAACTAGAATACCATAATTTTTAATATATTTCATTTAATTCGTTGTCATTTGTATTGATAAACTATCTCTTCTCTAGTGATTCTGTTCTATTTTAAAAACATATGTGCTGGGTTCGTAATAATTTATTTTCCTGATTTCGACTATGCATTAGTTGAAACCTGTCGTATTTTTCAAATATAATCGGTAGAGTTATCAAAAAGTATCATAAGTATAATCATTTCTTCCGTTGTGGAATTCCATATAGTGACGGCAAGCACCATTCAATATATATTGTTTTTATGCATGAATCATACAGCGCTTCCATCAGACTTCGGTCTAGGTGCGACTGAATATAAGTAAATAAATAAATAATCCCCGTAGCTTCATATGTGAGCATTTATCTTTTCTTCGGAGTCCATTCGCCTCGAATTTAAAGTCGCTTATTTGAATTTTGGCCTCGGAAAGAAGAAAGTCGAAACGGAATTTTGGTGTCGGGGTCGCTCTGCCGTGGCCATAAATAATACACGCGCATAGGAATTCATTTCAATTTCAAATCCCCGAGTCAACCCCCAAGTTTATTCGAAACTAATGGAATTAAATAAGTAGATAGAAGTTTCCGCAAGAACTTCGTCCACCGCCGCACTAAACCGTTTTCAATTTACCGCAAGGAGATTTTTTTAACGGCCGTCCGTCATTTCCTCATTTTTACGATCCGAATCGATGTTTCTGCTGATATCTTTTATATTATTTGGTCGAGTGCCAGAAAGTGCTCTTTCAATCTAAGCGACTCTCCAAGTTTAGTGGTCTTTCGTTCGCTGTATCTTATACGAAATGAATACAGGAGTATAGTTCTGTGCTGAGAGTACTGCTCAGGGGGATGAGGTATCACTGTATGACGACAGATCAGAGATATTGTGATCGCATTCTGAGAGTGTAAAGCTGGCGAGCAAGAGAGTTCAGGAACTAATTGATGGCTTAAGAATTACGAAACTAAAGAAACCAGACTCAGCAAAGCATCTTCTCAGAACAAAGTATCAAAAGAGCACATTATGAAGCACTAAGTGCAACTTACGACCAAATGCGGACAGAGCCAGAAATTTTGAGTTATTTAAGCATTATTATGTTTCGTAGTTCCCTTTACCGTACGAACTGAAACTAAAAATTCGTCATAATTGTATAAGATATTACTATGCTCTCGTAATATATGGTAGAGCTACTTCCATTGCGGTATGTTAGAATAGTATGAAAACTATGTTCTCCACTCGTGTTGCCAAAAAGCATCGAAAAACATGGAAGGCGACAAAACATATTCAATTTCTATAGTGTGTTTGTAACATCATCAAACATGATTGTTATTTAACCAATCAAGAAAGGTTTAATATTGTTCTTTTTAGACTTATATTCCTGAGTATTAAGATATCAATGATAATTTGCATTGCAATAGTGAAATATGAGTTCTTCAATTGAAGTCCCTTAGGTTATTTTTCTATTCGGCGTTCACAAAACATTCTCTTAATAATTCTTATCAGCATTAAAATATGTTAGAGTACGTGATTAACTGATTACCATTCTTAGAATCACATATCTGCTCATTTATTGCTCTCTGATGTAATTCCATCTTTAAATGATATTGCGGTTTTTCTTCCAGCCTACAGTTTTGACTTTTTCAGTCATTCTTCAATCCACCTTATTTCCACGGAAATACTTCTTTTTCTTAGCAAGAACGACTCGCAATAGAGCTAATTAGGTTTTCCCTTCGTCGCAAGCAGAAACTACTCGATGGCATAAACAAGCGTAGAATCAAGTCCACGGAGAAGAGAAGTTTTTGCTTAGCATTAAGAACCTTAAAGAGGAAAGTTGGAACTGCGAAAAACTTGGTACTTTCGAGACTCGCTCTCTCGCAGTGCTTGATGTCGGAACTCGGTAGTTCGGGAACTATGTTTCGAAAAGCATCCAAGGTGACGACTTCCCCAACTTTTTACTCCTGGAAGTATAACTCCGAGTAAAAATCCTGATTTGGAAACGTGCACCTGACTTGTGCAGCTCACCGGGAACTCACGCGTGAAAAAGGAGGCTGCTTCTCGCTCGTAAAATGCCTCCCATACTTCATCTCCGGAGTCTGCAGCATCCCCGCCTCTCCCATTCTATTCGTATTACCCACGCCATCTTCGTAATCGACTTCCCCATGTTTTTCTCCAATAACATATTTCCTCTCCCCCACCCCTCCCTCTCCGCCGTAACTTTTCACCTTCCAGGGAATATACTTCCTCTCCATTGTTTCCCTATGCCTTCTTATCAGAAGTTTTCCTCCTTTTATTTCCCGTTTATATCCTCGAGTCGCCCTTCGACCCTTCCATCCTATCTCTTACCCACCCTCTCTGTCATGCTAATAATATATTTCTTTCCCTCGCACAATCAATTTTGCCGTACTTTTCCCTGATATCGAAGTTGGGTGTATGCGAGTCGCTTTTTTACTCCGTGACCTCCCCGGACGTTTTTCATTCTTCTTGTTTGTCTCCATAGACTCCGCATCGCCGTAAGTGCCTTGCCGGGAATGTTTTCGACCCTTCCAGAGGACTTAATGGGAATGAGCGACTTTTAGGTTGTTGTTATTCCTGAAGTTGCCTTGTTTTTTACAAGATTTGGAGAGTAGATAAACTCCTAATCTATGTCACGTGTATAAGGTTCTGTGCGTGAATTTCCGGGCGTTGTATTTGTTCTCACTTACATGATCAGGGAAGCATCGGTTTGTTGGCATGAGGAGTAAATTTTTTGAAAGACATAGTTACAAACTCTTTTATGTTTTGGTTATTGGCGTGTATCTTAAGATCCCAAGGAAAAACGGACTTGAAAAAAGTCTGACGGGGCCGTTTTTCCTTGGGAATTTTCCTGGGTGCACGCTCTTATATATAATGTTACCACAACCCTTTTCCGTGTATCCTTAAGATTGAAGAACGTAGATTTTATGTACGATTTTTTAGATCATATAAGGTTTCTTTGCAATTCAATTCTGCTTAATGTGGCATTTATGTATTTTATTTCGTTTACGTATTTCAATATTTATCACCTGTATTTATATTTATCACCTGTATTTATATTTATCATTTCAAATAAGTTTGAAATCTTGTTTAAATTTCGGCAAGAAATCCACAGAAATTAAGTACGAAGAAACCGCTGTAAGGAGTAAAATTAAGTATAAAATTCAAACCACCGAGGTTAATGTCAAACAAATATTAAAAATGATATAATGTATCCAAAATACGTGATTGGCCTAAAAATTAAACCTTTAAACATAAATTGCATGGAAGATTCTATTAATTACTATATTTATGTAATTGATAACAAAATAGTATGAGATATTTGAACACCATGCTGGACATTAAATGAATTCAGTTGATCAAATAGATATTTATTTACACTGAAGCTACTATTGGTACCTTATTGAATTAATCAATTCATCATGAAACGTAAAACAATGGTAGCCACTTGAACTAGAATAGCTTGTTTTTCAATTCGCTCTTTGTCTCCTCTCTCTATTTTCAAGCTCGGTTTGCACAAAGCAGAAATGTTTGAATCTCTACGAGTAAACTAGTCTGAAATGAATGTTCAGCTGGATTTCCAGATATCTCGGAGATATTTCCTTTTTCTGTTTGTGGACAATAGCGCGTGTTATCAAATCACTTGAAACTATTTTGTGTTTCAGAGGAATCAAACGCATACACAAATATCGGAATGTCAATATTTACCATGAGATCTGAAAGGGATTTCAAATGTATTTGGGAACTGAGCAAAAGTTGAAAGGATACCTAATTTAGTAATTCGCTTTCCTTCTGTTCACATTTCTGAGAAAACATTTATGTTCCTTTCCCGTTGCTATTTTTATAGTATAGATAATTTTTTACTTCATAAATTCTTTTAATTTATCCCCGCCATAGATCCATGGAGAACTATTACCCGCATGGAGATTACGATTATAAATATTATTTAGCTTGTTTCGCCATTATTATAAATTGAATAAATATGCAAAGAACACGGAAAATCGTAAAAAAATTATGGGAATTTTTCATTTTGAATTAAATAAGGCTCAAATCAAAACCATGGAGAAAAACACATTTTAAATCCTCTCATACTTCCAATTTATGCATATACGAGTACTTGATATTTTTATTTGCATACTCAAAAGTAAACATGGTAAAAATCTGGGAATATAATTTCCTGTTATGATAGTCCTTCCTTTCAGACGGTGTTTCTTAAAATATCATTTATTATAATTACCATTTGTTTCTCAAAATACATATTTTCATTCATTTATTTGAAATATTTATTTTCTGGATGTGGTAAAACAATTTTCCTCTCAAATTGGTACGAAATGAATCAACCGATTATAATCAGCATGCAGTTTTATTTGATTGTCGAATCATTTGGTTTTCTTTTATCATTGGTTGTGTAAATAAAAGATTTACAGGAATGTTATGGTTCTTGTGAGCGAGATACTATGCCTTGCAGGAATATTTTGTCTGTATGTAGGTTTTTGAGGGGATGGTAATTTTCAAGAAACACTCATACTTTGTCAAGTACGTTAAATTTAGATGTGAATCTGTAGTATATGACAGAAAGACACTCAAGAAGGAATGACTCTCTTATGCGTCTTTGTTTTTTGATGAGAGAGGATCTAAAATAGAGATGTTTTCAACAATCATGCTTTTCATTGATAATACTTATATCGAAAACTATATGCATACGAAATCCAATCGAGATCACTAAAATATCAGCTTCATTTAAAGGAGTAAGAATTCTCTCCTATAGAAAATCGTTTTATCACATCTTGGTTGTCAGACTTCACCTCCTTGGTTCTGCTAAAAATCTTTGGCAGCGAATCCATATCTGAAATTTTGCAATTATTCAAATAAATGATTTTTAACCCATATTTTATATCTAATCTGCAATTGGTTTAGTAATTACGTCAATTGAAATTGTTTGTAATTTCTTATGGGAGTTTTCCTTAAAATTAAATTAATCTTTCATGTACTAAATCACTCCATTTTTTTCTTTTTTCTTTTACATTCTTCAGTATTGTTTTTACTCATAGCAAGCTCCAATGAAGATGGTTTCAATTGGAGGTAAATATTCAAATTAGCGTTAATTTCCTGGTTGTTATTTCCTTTGTAGATCTCCAGAAACATTTCATGGATTTCCAAAGTATAAAACGTGGAACTACTTCCATGTAGAAAAATTCCTTAGTTTAGATCTATGTGAGTTCCATACATTTAAATGAACAAATCTATCTTTCTGACTTTTAGAGTTCGAATCGAAGATAACTCTCGCGTCCCAACCTTGGCAAACTTTCTCTTAAGGGTCAAACTTGAAATTTCTGTGGCTCCGTTTCAATTCTTCTCGCGAATCACTCTTTTTTCATGTTTTCCTCGCCTCTTGTCGTAACTTTTGGAAATATGGTTCTCCGATAAATCCCCTCTCGTGATAGAAAGCTATAAAAGTGGGGTGAGACATTGTAGAAATTCGGAATGTATTTATTGGATGCCCTTGCTAACTATAGCATGATAACAGTAAATAAACGCAGCTGAGAAGTATCAGTTGCGTATTTAGAGGTGTAGGTACAGAACATAAAAGTCGTTTCATCGCTAAGATAGTGGAATATTATTCGTGAAATAAATTATATATGTAGAATGGTTAATAGATTTTCAATCAGTGCAGTTACTATTTACCGATATCTTTTAACTCTTGGCATCTAAAAATATGACTTGAAAATTTTATATGATTGATCGGTCATAAATCTAATTCTAAATTTTTTTTTCCAAAATTTGCTTGAATTTAACACTTTCCTTTTCTTTTTTGCAGGTGAGTGGAATTATTCATCATGCATTTCCTGAAGGTTACGATGCGGATATTGTTGGAAGTTCCATAGATTACAGACTGTAAGTTATGCTTATACATATGGGGCAGGGAAATCAAGCGGTGTGTCCTAAAATATAGACAATTTAAATTTATATGCTTAATTCAGTTGTTTATTTCCAGCATATATATTATACACTTCGGGTTTCAGCAAAAGCTAACTAAGACATAAAATTAACAGACTTGAGAGTAACTTTATGGTATTCCATGACGATTAAGGACAAACAGAAGGAACTAATAAGGAAAGGGTAAAGGTGACTTTGCACATAAGGGCGTGCACCCAGGAAAATTCCCAAGGAAAAACGGACTTGAAAAAAGTCTGACAGGGCCGGGAATCGAACCCGGGATCTTCCTCTAACCGGGAGGCTGCTTTAACCATCTAGGCTACCCGATCAGAACATTTTAACAATCCGTTTTGATGTTCTGATCCTCTAACCTCCCGGTTAGAGGAAGATCCCGGGTTCGATTCCCGGCCCTGTCAGAAGGAACTATTCTACAAGAAAGTAATTCGTACTTTAATAACTTTACAAAATGTACTCAAGGAAAAAGTCACACTACTAGTTTCGATGCATGAGCATATTTTTCAAGCTGAAAAATTGAAGTGATGTTCAAGAATGGAAATTAGTCATCTATTTTTCTCTTGTGTGTATTGTGCTAATTCATTAAAATGAGAATTAATTTCATGAGGAAAATTTCTTCCTGTTTTTGAATTTCACTAGAATCATAAATATTATTTTTGATGTTTGATGATTGATGTTATCAAATACTCTTTGGTATTGAAAACTGTTTAGATAGCTGTTATAATCAATATTTTAGGCGGTTGTATTTTTAATTAAAATATTACCGACCACCTCATAAACGTGAGAAATCATTAGCTAAATGCTAAATCTAATCTACTTGGAAAAATACGCTTACCAAGAGTGGCAATTTTTGCAGGTGTACTTTTATGAATCAAATTAAGGGCATATCGCTCTTATCAATCGGAATTTTCAGAGGATTCCGAGATAAAAAATCGCCGCCAAAAATCGAGATTTGCCTTAGGCCTCTAACAATCTTGCCCAAGATACAAACGCATACAATTGGGCTCTCAATCATGAACGATACTAATCATCATCTTTCAGAAAACAGCATTTAAATTTCCTTGGCAAAAATGCGCAGCGAAGATCGTTCCTATTTCGCATCCGAAAGAAAAGATTAATCACAGGAGATACGTATCCCGGGCGTGTCCCAAGGGTAGGAGCTTTCAGAAGCAATTCTGGCTCGAAATTTCATCCCTCCAAATGAAAAGGACCTTTCTGGGGAAATTTCTCACCTTCCTAATATAACGCTTTCCGGGGAATTTTTTGGCCTTTTTTCGGCAAGAAATGGCTCCAGAGGCAATTGGAAAAGAAAGTCGTTGTAGCGCGTTCGATGCATCAGATATTAAGCTATAGGATTAGAAAAATAGCTGAGGAATAGAAAAGAAATACCCGAGCAATATAAAACTAAGGTTTAACAACTTAACTTCAGGTGAAATCTTCAATAATTTGGTTGTTCCTCAAGGTTCAATTTTTGGGCCATTGCTATTTATCTAGTTTATAAATGATCTTATCTTGCAAATTAACGATATATTTTTAAATGTTTTTGTCGATGATGGATTAATATTAGCATCTGAGGACATCTACGAAGAAGTGTGGAATAAAATCAATTCTGCCCTTGCCAACTTGAGCACTTGACTGAATCTCAACTAACTCAAGTACAATATGAGGAGGTCCAAATGTATATTAACCCCAGAATAATTATTTACCTTCATCTGAATCAAAATTTACAAGAAATATGAAAACTGTATTATATTTTTTAATTATTCTGATTTTATCAACTGTGTATCCTTGTTTTTTCTATGCTTCTGTCTACTAACTGTAACTTTAAAGTTTTACGAAAATTTCTTGCAAGGTAAAAATCTTTGAAAATAATCTAACTATATATTTATATATTACGCCCGAGGTTAGTGAAATCCATTGTCTTTCTCCCAGGATGTTTCTCCATAGAATTCCGCAGCGGATATAATTTCCAGTGCAGAAAATTCGAAGGGATCGATGGAACACTTAAGTCGGGAGAAACTGAAAGTGGGAAGGATTTGTCTGTTTCTTTTTTTCGCCCAGAAACAAAGGTCATTCCTTACCCCACGAAGATTTATTTCCCCGGTCGTTTTAATTCAGAAATCCCGCCTTTCTCCTCCGTTTCTTATCCCTCCGCAATCTTAGTTTGCCGAATTGGAATCGTTTCGTACATTTTTCTATTTTTACCTTCAATTCGTTCATTGTGTTTTTAGTCATGTCGCTGTCGGAAAGCTTTCATATTGTGCGTGCATTTTTGGAGAGGAAGTTTATATTACGAGTTATAGCTATTACATAGCTGAAACATATACGGCGAGAATTTTTTTTGTATTTTATTACTAAGTAACCTTATATGGAAAACGTGAGCAGTACGAAAAATGTGTCTTTTATATTTATCAATTTCCCTTTCTATTCTGTTTCTAAAATCCTTTTACTTGGTAGTTATCTACTAAAATATGTTGTGGTTAATGTGCTTTGTTTTAGAATATTATAGAATTATATTCTTCACGAAGCGGGATTAACCTCGAAATTTTGTCATTGGCATCCCTCATTTCTACCATATGATGTAAAGCGATGTTTTTATTTCTTGAAAGTTGTAGGATTTGAGTTTTAGAATATGGAATTTTTGCTTTTGACGAATCTGGCTTTGGGAAATTAGGGGTACCTTTATAGTAATATTGATGAATTTCTTCATTTTTTGCAGTCTTGCAGTGGAATATTTATTCAATCTACAGAAAAATACGGAATTAAAATACCTCGACGGTTCTACGTATAATATTCATCCTCGTTGCTGCTATGTCTTCATCACTTTAATGTTATAAAATTGGTATGATTAATCATTCTTGAATTGACTGTCCTTTAAGTTGCATCTCCTTGTAGTACGATACCGCAAAGAATCTAACTGTGTGATTAATGATCACAATTAGTTCAGCACAAATATGATATTAGATTATAAACTTAGGTGATTTTGTAATTGACCAGTTAATTTGCAAAATCTTAAATGAAACCTCTGCTGAAAGTGTTTTCCTTTGATGAAATTTATTGTATAAAATTTCATTCAGTATTCTGCGAGTTTTAGATGATGTAAATATTTTTATTTTCACAAGTATTCATTTAATTTTATAAAATTTTATTAATAATGTGTTAATGAAATCTGTGAAAGAAAAAAGTGCTAGTTTTTTTAAGTTATAAATTTTATAATGAGGCATTGATATGAATAAAAGTTGAAGGATTATTGAATTTTGAAAATATAAGATAAACATAATATGCGATAGAAATACGAGGTATGCATGGAGGATAAATTAGAGAGAATCATTAAAATAAATCTGTCCTGTGTAATTAAATTTGAACTGAACACTTTATATTAACCTAAAACTTATTATTATCACTTTGCTTTACGCTCTGTTATTCTTATTGGGCTGAGTATTTTCTTTTCTGCATCAACTTATCGTAAAAATGTGGGTCTTTCAACGGATCTTTTTTAGTTAATGACGCTTTCAACAGATTCCTCCGTTTGGTATTGATTCGACGATTCTCAATAGCAACACGAACGAAAGTAAGTTACTTTGTTTCCATTAAATTCTGCCAAGCGGGCATAAGTCGATTCCAAAGTAGGCAAGAATTTCGGCCATAGAGGGTCAAACAGTTCTGGGCTATTTTCGCAGCCGAATTTATCTCTCACTTTCAGCTCCAGAGTCCCTTTCCATCTCTCCAGGCTCTTCCATTCCCTTCTCTAATTTTTTCCGTTTTCATTACAACTCGTTCTTTTAATGTCTTTCTTAAGAATTTCCAATTCTCGCCTTTGTCCCTCTCCAATCTCTCTCCCCTTTCCAGCCTTACCCTTGTGAGGTTGGATTCCATTGGGAAAGAAGGGTTGGAGGAATACGGTTGCTTAATCTCTTCTTTACTTTACCCTTGGACGTGATCCAAATAATTTGATGTCCCTTCCTCAGCCTCCCAATACCTCCACCCAGCCCCTTAGTTTCTCTCTTCGGGGATTTATCTATTTTTTCATTAAATTTATTTTCCTTTTATAAGTATAACTGTTGTTTTCTTGCAAGACATGTAAACCTTTCACTTTTTCCTCTCGTTGCAAGGATCCAGCTTTTCATTCACTTCGCCCCTTCGTTACGATTCATCAAGTTGATTAAGGAAGGCTTTCTTTATTTTCGATAAGAGATGTTCCTTGTTGCGCATGTCGTCATGCATTCTGTTGATGATGAATACACTCTCATAAAACCAAGTATGAAGTGTTCGTTTTGTAAGGGAGAGTGTGATTGGTGAATATTTAAGATCTGGAAGTGATTGTCTTTTCGTTTCGGACTCGATGCCTGCGGACTTATTTGCTTATGTGGGTCGAGTTGATCTTTTGAATTAAACGTTAAGCATAATGGATTTCTTCTTTCCTCATAAATCCATCCAAAATATGGTTGCAAGAGATTGACTTCTATAATTTTATTCGTTATTTAAATTAATTTTTTGTTGTTGATTTGTTATTTCATTTTGTTCTCATTGATTGTTGGTTTTTCCCTGATTTTTGTCATTTCGTGAACTGTATTTGGCCTCGTGCTGTTTGTTGATACTAACTGATAAATAAATAAATAAAAATGGGATATCGTGGGAGCTAAGCGAAAATACCTATGGGCATATATTCTACAGGGAAGCCTTCATAGTTAACGTACATAATTATCCCTGCTATTCTCTATATTATAATCGTCCTCTATATCTTACGCTGATAGTTCCCCTTAAGTTTTGTAGTAGAATGCCATCATCTATCTCTTATGTTTGCCAGATATCATGTCGGTGGTTGAGTAGGGATTAATAAATATGATAAACTACGGGTGGTTCTTAGAGTAGCAAAATATTTTCGATGAAATGATAATGAGACAGCAAATACATGTCATTAAATTGTGTTTCTAAGGGATTTTTATAAGTGTTCTCTATATTAAAGAGGGATTGAGATGCGTTGAGATACTAGTATGTCGTTTATCTATATTGTAAAGCATTTTGCTTATCCCTTGTCAATCTAATATGAGCCCATTAGGGTTTTTAATTATATACTGTTTGGGAATATGTATGTAGATAAATCTTACAACTTTATGTTACAATTAGGGATTGCAATACCGGTATACCGGGATACCGAATACCGGTATTTGAGCCATTTGTACAATTTTGTAATATCGGTATTCACAAGTTTAAATAACGTTGTTTCGGTATTCAGAAGAAAGTTTATAAATAGTGTCCACTATATGTTCAGGTGTTGCCATCATAGCAAATTAGTATACGTTTTTATTCTTATGTCTCTCTAACGGGCGAAATTAATTACACTGTGAATACGAAGTTGCATCGTGCAGTCTAGAGAGGTAATACAATATGTGAATCATCCAAGGAGGTGGGTCAAAACTGTCCTATTGCAGCTCAGAGCGATACTGCACACGCACAGGATTTGTAGTCTGTTATTCGTATCTGTGAAAACAAGGTTGAAGTTGTGAATAGCCAGATATCGCCGGATATCAGCCGGATAACAGACGGATAACAGACGGATATCTTAAATATTCCGAATCTATCATCGAATCTATCGTCGGATCTATCGGTATTTACATAATTATAATGATTTTAAATGTGAAAATGAAAAAGAAGAAAAGAGACTAACCAAATCAAATTTTATCAAGTTCATAGTAAACTTTCTTAAAACATTTTACCTACAAACCTATCCACATTCAGAAGAATTCGGCACAGTTATCGAAGATGATGATGACACTGTCTCAAGGAATTGTCTCTTGAACAAAAATCAGAATTGGCGATATCTAAAAAAATTTCAACAAACCAAAATACAGTACAAAATCAGATATATCAAAAACCATCCGACGAGAAATCGATTTATTTGAAGCTGAGAGTTTAGAGAAAAAGTACATCGCGCATTGCTAACAGTACCACCAACCAGCGTAGATGCTGAAAGAGCATTTTCGACAGCTGGTAATTTTTGCACAAAATTACGTTCCAGGCTCAATGACAGTACAATTAATGCGTTATGTTTTTTAAGATCACATTTCAAAAATTTTGTAGTAGTACTACAACAGACTGAATAGTGATTCACACTTTTTTGTGAATTATATGCATAAAATGTTCCTTTTTCCTTTACTTTTTGTGATTATTTATATACTGTTATAATTTATAAGTTACAAATGATTTTTAGTGATATTTATTCTCTCTAATTAAACTGGCATATAAAACAAAGAAACACCTGTGTTTTCTTTCTTTTTCTAAAATTCCTACTGCTGGTTTTAAAACCGGTATTCCGGTATTAAGATCTACAAATACCGAATACCAGTATTGAAATTTTGGTCCGATATTGCAATTCCTAGTTACAATAGTTAATGAATATAGATTAGCACTAAACAGTCTCCTTTTATATAGACTTGGAGGCTTTCTTTATTCATATGTATAGTACATAAAATATGCATTTTTTGTGTTAAACATGTATTTTATACGTATCAATAATTTAGTGTTAATATAATTCATTCAATATTTGCTACGCATCTTGCATATTTCATTATGACATAATAAGATTATATAATCATTGTTTGTAGCTTCATTTTGTACAATTGGTATACATTTACAAAGTAAATATAAACTCATTTGTTTTTATATTATGAATAATATTTTAGATATCTCCTCACATGTATAAGAATTTTAGTGCCATGTCCTTAGCGAAACTAGCAAATTTAGACTTTAAATAATTACGTAATCCAAATAGGAGCACCTCATTATTCTATTAAATTCAACGGATACGTCAAGTCGGTTTTAATCTGGCTCATCCGCAAAGTGACGTATCCCAGTCTCGCTTACGTAACGGAAGACGTATTTTAAAAGGCGAACTTGAAAATGGGCGTAGATAAGGTAGCTCAAGGGTACAGAATAAATAGAGGAAGATGAAGGGGGCGTTAGGCGTCGGAGCGGAAAGAGTGGGATGGGGTGCTCTCGTTTTGTGAAAGGTGAGCTAATTAGGGGTCTGAAAACTTGGGCTATAGATGGTTGAAGAACACGGATGTCGAGAGCGTCTTAATAAGATGACGCAAGGATGTCTGACCCGAGAGGAATAAAAAGGAGAAATGGAGAAGGGTCAAAGGAAGTGGGAAACCTCCGAAATAATCAATGTGATAATTTTAGAAGGAAATGTTCCAAGGGTCCATCTTCTGGGATTACGTATGTACTTCTCGAGAAGCTGGCGCAAAAGGGAAAGCGGTTCCGATTAGTAAACTGCGGTTCTCGATTCAATGAATGGGTAAAATCGTTCATTTTCATTACGAAATTATTTAAATAGGATTCTATTCCCAATAAGAATAATAGTTGATAAGTATACGAAGAATTGAAAACATTGATCGGTATATTACATGGTAATTATTTATGTATATGATGAACGAGTATTTTATTATATTTCATCGTTATATCTAAGCATTTTTATTGATTGGGAAAAATTGTCATTTTGTAAGGAAAGTAATTTATTCCTGTTAATTTGTATTATAATTTTTTTAAGAAAATTGTTAAATAAAATTTATATTCTCCAGGGAGTTGTTTTAGATAATGAATAAAAATAAACAGATGAATTATCAACTTTATAAAATTAAAAATTTTACAAGGAAATTATCTAAGGTCCATTCCCTGAGATTAAATAATAATTACGTGAGAGATCGTTGTAAAAACGAAAGTCATGTCAATTTCGCAAAATAGGGTTACCAATTCAATAAATCGGTAATATTACTCTTTTTTCATAAGAAAAGTTTTAAGTACTATTTCTTATCTCAATGGTAATGAACATAAGTAATTGTTCCATGAATTATAAAAAATGTTTATAAGTGATAATTTTAGAAGGAAATATTCTAAAGGTTTCTCTTCTATTTTAACTTATGTACGTACGTTAGGTGGTTCCCAGAAGGTCTGTAGTACGGTTTTTTCTTGAACTGGTGGCAACGTAGATACGAAACCCTAAGTAGATGGGGCGTTTTAAGTCTAAATTATTAACAGCTGTGTTCCTTTATCTTTCCTTCCTCCTTAATTCTTCTGAGACTGTTCATATCCTTTCGTGTTTTCTTTCCTATGCTGGAATACTGTTCTTTAGAGAAAGAGAAAGCGATGCCAAACAGCTGCTGGGATTTGATAAATTGGCAATATAATGCAAAATTCTATGAAAACTATTAAATACTATTTTTTCTATTTCTAATAGAATTGGTATAGTTAGTTATTGACAACGAGCTATTGATAAGTTAGATTAATTAAATATGTGATTTGAAAATTCAAATAAATGAATTAAATTAAGGGATTTCTTCTGTATAACCTTAATGAAAGAATCAAATTGAATTTTCAAATGACATTTTTCAATTTATTTAACCATCGGTGTTATTCATTATCAATTGTTTTTACCGTGGTGCTCTTTCTTCATTGTTCTTAAATGTTGTAATCACATATGTACGGCATTAATCTCATTAATTGTCATAGCAGCTATTAATTGTTTGGAAATTTATCAAGACATCAATTAAATGAATCATGAGAGTTAATTTATAACTAAAAATTCCAAATTTAACATTCGATAGTAGTCATTTATGACTGATTGAGGTTAATTTTTGCAATTATATAATAGAAAATTTATTTCTGCTATTGAAACATTAATGAAGAAATGGTATATCAAAATGTGTCTTTTCATAGTAGAAACTAACAGCTCATAAAAATAAATTCGAAATTCAATATGTAAAAAAGCCATACGTTTTATAATTGAAATATATGCCAGTAATAGAAATATCTGCCCACAGTGTGAAATTTGCAGAGCTCGTTAATAGTTAGTTGTCATTGGTGGTGAAATTCTGCCATATTTCATCTTGTTATTTATTTACTATGCTTGTTGCGGTATAAAAGGACTTAACGTATAAGGTTTTTTATTTATTGAGGAAAAAGAATATTTTAAACGAAAATAATTCATCCTCCTAGGAACAAATGTAATTTTCAGTTTATTATTTTAATTTGATTGACGTAAATTAGTTTTCTGTCTTTTCGTTACGTGGCTCAGCTAATCGCAGATGAATAAATTGCAACGAAAAATTTAAACGATGCTGCATGTGGTAAATTTTCAATAAAAAGTACAATTTGAGCCAAAATGGACTACAATGTTCCTTAATCGGGGTGGCTATATTAGCATGATAGGAATATATCTTAAATATAAAATTTATTTATACGAATGGAAACGAAAAGAACGTATACATTGAGTTTACGTGAAATATGATATTATTGTATCCCTTATCGCTTACCTGCAATAGTTCCAAAAATGCGTTAAAATATCATCAATTGAATGCCTTATGTTGACTCATTTGCTAGTTACTTTTGCAGAAATGTACGTTAATTATTTAATAGTACTTAAGATGGGTCGTAACAGGCTTTGTGAATTACTAAATATGCATATTTACATATTCAAATAATCTTTGTAACTTGCATAGTTCCTATATTTGGGTTTGGGTTCCTAAAACTTAGGAACTTGCATAGTTCCTATTTTTGTGAAAGTTACAAATTGTATATTTCTTGTGATGTGCCCTAATACTTAGCATTTTAGAAGAAGATTTTTTAATGTATTTTCTTACTAATTGAAGTACTTTAAACAACGGAAAACCCATAACAAGTATTTTCAGTGTAGATGTAGCTTATCCTACCCTTCACCAAACTTAGTAATCCGTCGTTTTCCCCAATACATTATCCTCACCTTCGTATAAACCGGAAAGTAAATGAGAATGGACATAATTAGTCCATGGGGTGGTTAAGGATGAATCTGGAGTTCGTAAGGGAAGACGAAAGGAGCAAGGGAAAGGTATAGGGAATTCGAGGTCAAAATTTGAAAGTGCTGAGAGGGCAAAGAACTTCATCTTGTCCATAGCCTCCGTATCTAACCCTTTACGGGAAGGGTCATCGAGCTTTTTGTTGGCATTAAGAGTTACTAGAAGCCCGAAGTTGATTAGGCTCTCTGCACCAGACATAATGTCGGTCGTTAATTAAGAATGTTTTTCGTCGTGGGAGATGAGGGTACAGCACGTCCGACGAAATTTGCGAGTAAACAACTTCATAGAAATATTCGCCGAAGTTATTGGAGTAACTTCCATTAAAATCCCTAAAAGCCCATAATGCAGTGCGTAGCCAACGTCGCATGATGGTAAATAATAGCTCGGAAAGTTTATGAACGGATATATCCAATTATTGGAAAGTTTGCATGGGAAAAGGGACTCTGAAAAGGGACTCGAACCAAGATTTTTCACTATCAGAGTGGAAGATGGGAAGTTACCACAGAATACAGCCTGCAAGCTACGCTAATATATGTGGGAGGGAAGAAATAATTACTATGCCTTGCATTACGGGTCATTGAAAATGGGAAAAACTAAAATAAAAAAAATTCATCATCACTTGTAAATAATGTATTGTATTAGCCATCTAAGGTCTATAAATTAATTTGTAAATGATTAGACAAAATAAATTTTGGACTTATTTTTCTATAAAGTCAAAAATAATTTTTCATTTAGTGAAACAAATCAAATTTCATTGAATAATAAAACTTTTGAAAACTACAATTTAATTGCATGCAGCATTCTAATCAACAGAAAAGCCTTTTTTTTAGTTCAACCACTGTCTGGAAGTACAAGAACTAGTCGTTTCTAGGGAATTACGTATTCCGTATTTTAGTGTATGATATAAATTAATAAAAAAAAATGAGTGATTGTCGCAGCAAAGCAAATGTTGAATTAAGTTTAAATGGCAGGATATCTGCATTATTAATGCTAACGATTAATTATCCAAATAAAACTGCTTTTGCATTAAAAATCGTCGGTTTTCGTTAAGATTGAAGTGATCATTTTTAATGGAAATTTGACGTAAATGTAACAATTTGGTGAGAAATTATAATAGATATCCTCTCTCTGCTTTCTTTTTAAAACTGGCGAGAATGTATGAAAAATAGATAATTAATAACACCTCGCTGTTTTCAAACATCAGGAAGGATGAATAATTGGATGGGTGCCGATGGTCTCAAGACTCCGTTTTTTATTAATTCCGCTTTTGATACAGCTGCGCCATGATATTTTTTATAACAAACCACATATTTTAGATTAAAAATTACCCCGCTGTAGGCTCGGAAAATTTGGGAAAAACTTTCGCGGTGAATGACTGCTTCGCAGACAAAATAAACCCTCTATATTGGGAAAAAACATTGCGTCGCGTACAATATTCCGCAGCGAAAATTTCCTCTTTTGATCCGAGAACAAAGAATTAACTGTTATTCCAGGCGGGGCCGTCTTGTTTGCGTACCATCGACGGCTTCATTTTTCTTACGCCGCGCAGCGCCAGGTCCCGTAATTAATCATCCTCTGTCTTTGCTTCCATGTTACTCCGTCACAGAAAAAATTAAGAAGCCCAGGAAAAAAGTTTGTGGTAGCCTTTTCAAACGAGTCCAAACCCCTTTGTTTACCCCGCCAAATCCGTATTTTTTTCAGCGTCTTTGTTTGGAATATTTTTTCCCAGACTCTTCCCCCTTCCGCAGGGTTTAATGACCCGAATCCCATTCTTGGGAGTGCATATGCTTTCGGAGCTCGTTTCCACCGCGTACATCTGTTTAAAAATATATGTAAGTTCGGGATTACCCCGTCGCTTTGGGTGACTTTAACCGAGAGGTTATTTACGATCTCCCGGAATGATTCCTTTTGTAGCGAAGCTTACGTGCGGGTGGGTTTATCAAGGGCTGCATCGCTACGGACGGGTTTAGGGAAATTTTACGGAAATATTAAGCCTATCTGTTGATTAACTTCTCAAAGAAGGATGGGAGTTGAATTTTTGACGTCGCAGTACATCTAAAGTTCTACCATATGTTCTTAATCCGCAGTTTTATGTGAATTTTAAACACTTTGATATTAAATGGAAACTCACGATGAAGGTGTTCAATAAAAGAATTTTTCCATTAAAAAAATTCTATAACTTTCAATGGTCCATGTAAGTATAAGCAAAGTAATCCTTATGTGAATCGAAAAGAGCAGGGCAAGAACATTCTTATCAAAGCAGTTGAATATAGTAATTGTAATATGTAACCGTGTATGTATGCTTGTTACATTACTAAGTGCAATTAAAGGTTGTATCTTGGAATAAGGTAAGATTTAAAATTATTGTCTAACGGACTACCAAAATTAGTTATTCAATTAATTTTCGCCCAAAATAGTGTTTAAACGGCTAACATTTTCTGTTTAATAATATTCTGATTCGATGAATTAATCATAAATATTTAAAGAATAATTTAACTCCGTTGCATGGAAATGGTTTTATTCAATATCTCCATCTCAATGCGTTCCTGCTACCGTATACTGATGGTCTATTTTTCATTTTTCTAAAATAGGTCAGCTAATACCTATTTGTTGTCAGAATGAGTTAATGGTGTTAAAAAATGATATTCGTTTATATAGTATTAAAAGCTATTAAGTATAATAGCATCTCAAAAGATTAATTAATAAGCAGCAAAATTGTTGTCGTTGCTGCCATATCCTAATAAATAGAATTGATATTGTTTGTTTTAGGTACAAAATGTGATTAATAATATATTTTTCTTCAATATACTCTTCACCATTTTGTTTATAGATTGGGTGGCATAAAAGCTACTGGGATATGAGTAATATACTACTGTACTACTAATTGACGTTCATACTTACGGAATGGCATGAAAGGTATCTCTCGTAGAGGCATTGTGCTTCACTTACGTGAACATGTTTCCGGCACGACATTTCTGGATTAGTGAGGAAAGCAAGAAACTACCTCACTCCTCATCTTGCTATTAAGCCTCATTCCCCTTACTATCTCTTGGTGGAAAATGTTAGAGGAAGTGAGGAACAAACCGGTCTTCCGGTTGAATAATTTACGGGCATCGTAATGCCGCAATTCCGCAAAGTGTGTCCCCTCCGAGAATTTCATGAATTGAAAACTTTTATATCTAAGGATACTAGGAAAATAAGGAAAAAGCGTCTCTTCATTGTTTCGAAATTCAAAAAAGAACGATTATTGCTCGAAATTCTTCTCCGCAAGAAAACAATAAGCACCCGGAAGCTTTGCGTTGTGTGCCATATTACAAATTGCTTGTTTTCTTTTCATTTCATACACTTCATAACTCGCAGGCATTGGATTTATTTATATACATGCCTCCTTGATACCTAAAGAAACGGTTTTTAAATTATAAATAGGATGATAATAATAATAATAAAACGGCTTTATACGGGCGAGATTGAGACTAAAAGTCTCCTCCTCCATCTAACCCATCGTCATACAATACATAAATAATTAATTTAAAGAGATAGTATGATAAAGATTCGAGAAGAAATTGTGGATGTAAAAAACCAAAGAGATTCTTAGGAAAAACTTTATCCACTGCAGGAAAACACCCACTAAGAAGGGGGGGTGTGAAAAACCTGCGCAAACCTACCGATAGTCATAACTAAAAAGATGGTAAGAAACATGATTACATTTTATAAATACACTATCAATAGGTATGTACATATATAGGATACATCAATGAATATAGTCAAGGTGACATTTAAATAAATGTCAACCATTTACATAAGAACATAAAATAATAAGGGTTTACATATTTAAAGCATAAATACATAGTCAATATTACATAAAACTTAGATATCAACACAAAATAGGGATAGAAAACAGGTGAGAAAAGATTTTTATTACTAGAATAAAGAAGAGATAATTTTATTTGCAACAGAATAAACGTATGAAAATTGAAGACAAAATATCTCAATTGTACTGTTCAATGGTACACAATTTTGTATATAATATTAACGTGTTCAATGCATATATATAGTATAAAGTCAAAAATATTTAAAAACGTAAATAATATGGTGTCTGTAAAACAGTACATGAAGTATATAAGTACAAATTGAAAGAAAGTAAAAAACGTAAATTTAAGGAAAAAACAAGGACCAGAAAGACCAGAGACATGATTTTCATGTTGCAGTGACGTTTGTAGTCGGAGACTTATGATAAGACGGAGCATTGCTTACAGTTTATTCTACTGTCATAATCTTGCTTTCTAGTATTTATTATGAACTACTATTTAATCCTCATTCCGTTTGAGCACCATTTTCTATCAATTCTAAATTATTTTTACTTATTTACTATATTTACTATTTTACTATTTACTAAATTATTTTTACTTATAACGAGCCAAGGCTCTGTGGTATGCCTGACTTTATTTTATGAGAAACTCGCCTTCGATGAAATGTACACGGTGTAGTCACGATGAAATATTTTAATCTTTCTGTTGAAAAACTATGCGTTCTTTACCATGTATAATACATAACAAAAATTACTTTTTCGATCGATCGATATCGATCTTTGAGCGAAATACTACCCATATTCTATGATGTGTGTCTTTGGTCCATTTGTTAACATTTTCAATAGAATTGAGAATTTCCCAACAGAAAAAAAAGTTTAGATCAATCCAGATTAACGAAGTAATTTCGCTGACGTGAAAATTGACGGTAATGTTTAAAAATAAAAAAGTGGAGAATTTGTTGTTTCCATATCAATATGTTCACTTAATGAGTTTTGCCACGTCCTGAATGTCTCTCGTGATTGTATTTTCCCAGCTCATTTTGGAGAATTATTTTGCTATAATTTTAGGGGATTTGTATCGCATTTTTGTCGTTATGCGCTTAATTTTGATGGCAGTCGACAAATATTTTTAAAATACATCATTGTTCGTTAATTAATTGGTATGCGCATGCTGGGCGTTCCATATTTGAAAAAATTGGTAAATTAACTTTCGCTCATTACATCTGATAAGGTCATCGAACTCTATTATGACCTGCGTTTACGTAGTTTTTGCTTTAATCTCTTATGCTCGCATATTTTCAAATTAATTCCATTCTCGGCATTATAGATGCCTTTTTTATCGTTTTTGGTAGTAAATTGGCTTTGATTTACTTGTAATATTTTCGAACGAGCTTTTTTATTGGCTTTTTGTGAGTGGTTTGAACCGAGTTAATCACAAAGTTGATTAAAATGTGGTTACGTTGCTGCTTGGCCGAAAAAGCTTCTCACGGTATATTTAATGGAATTGTGATTACCGATACTTGTATGGAGTGAACATATACTATAGTAACTGAATTAGTTTTGCAATATTAATTAAAAATTATTCAGGTTTATTTCTGAAATGTTATTAATAAGTTCGTTTGCTTAGAAATTTTTTTGCACACATGTAGTTTTGAGGTATTTCTGTATTACTCGTTAACATATAAGCGATTGTTTGTATAAGCAGTCCTCGTGAACGTAGCTATGCGTTGTTAGAAATTAATTTGGTTTTGAATGACTTAACTAAGTGGTTGATGATGCATAACCTCTCAATTCACGTTGAAAATCCCAGGCTTCTTCTATGAATTAAATAAATTTAATACAACTTGAGGCAGAATAACCACACGAATGCGTCCAGTAGTTGTTAACCACATTTGTGGCACTATTTATCAGCACGAGCGTAAATTGAAAAAAATCACCAATTTAACCGAGAAAAAACTAATATCAGAAAGCGTGCTTACAAATTGCATAAAAGGATCTCGCATAGAACTATAGTACTTTTGTATGATTAGAATTAGAAACCCATGAAAATGACCATATTAGTTTCTTCGAAATTCGCCTAGGTCGTCCCAAAGCAAATTGTAAGTCAAAAGCTGTACTTCTTAATATTTCATACGCACCATCCGTACCTTACCCATCTTAATGCTATGCATTAAGTCACTGGAATCAAGAACCTGGTCTCAAGCAATTCCCTTTTGTATAGAGACATTGTTTCTGGTAATTCGTCAGCGTTCCGCAAAATTCCGTAATGGCCGAGTGATTAGGGCGCACTCAGCAGTTCGCTTTCCGAGTGATAAGACGGATTCTCTTGAAAAGGTCGAGCTAATGACGACATTTCCGCTTCCGGGTATAAAACCCTCATTTTCCGATGTTAATCTCCCCCTGGGTTTCCTTCTTTGTCAATTCGTTTACTTTTCCCGGATTAACTCATTGGTCTAATTACGTGGACCGTTCTCACACATTCATTCAAACAGCGTTCACGATATTGCCCGTCGCAGTTAGCCCATCACTTGCCTCGTTTATTCACAACACCCCTTTGCCTTCCTATCTACTTTTGCTACGGACACACCACACATCTTTTCATGAATTCCGTTTTTTTTTGTCAAGACAATGTACAAAGGTCTTCAGAATCTCATTTTCCACATATATACATTTATGTTTCACATAGTGGAGGCCAAACAAAACGTCGAGGCCAGATTAGTTAGTTATATATACAACTTTTATTCGGTGTTCGTCCTTCTTTTGAATCACTCAAAGTTCCTTTGAACATTATCATTCTGATTCCATTTCTAATTTCAGTTCATCGTCTGAATCACTATAAATTACGCTTTGAAAACTCGGCATACGAAACTTTTTTAGTCTATGTACATTAATATCTGAATTATTATTGATTCTGCATCTTTTTCTGGTAAACTTATCTTTCAGATCAAATCCTATTGTCTTAAGTTAATTCATAAACTTCTCCATATACCCTGTTTCAGCCTAAGGGTAATTTTCTGTTATAGACACTGCACGACTGCTCTTCCATTTAAAAAACCGTTAAGTATTCGTATAGAACAATTCATAAATTATTTCAATCCCAATTATATCTAAGGAGATGCTACATTCTCTGTAAAAAATAATTTTCAACGTTTCAAAATTTAAATTATGTCTATTCTGCTGATGAAGTTTCCCATTACAGTGACTCATATATAACTATATTTATAGCTTTGTTCTATAATTTGATTGATTATGCGGTTATCATTCATGCTTCTATAAGTTAAACAGCTTTGAAAGTTGTCAGGTTATGGGGAAATGAATTTTTGACCGCAGAAAATATTGCATGTAGCTTAAGCAAATAGCATTTAATAACGCATTGATAATTAAAATAAAAATAGACACTAATATAGGTATTAATTAGGTAACTATATATCTCTATAATCTTAAAATAACTACTATTACATCATATTTTAAGTGCTTACGTAAAATCTTTTTCACCTTTATCTACAACTCTCTATTTTCCATTTCATTCACTTACCAAGTATCTATTTTTCTGTTCACATTTATACAAATTCCAATTCCTCCCTCTAGTTCTTCTATTCTAAGAGTAATTCTTCATCACTACACAACATCGTATACCATTTCAGTCATACCTCCATCTATTATTATTGTAAAATCATTATATTCCGTTATTCTAATGAACAAGGCACGAACTTAGTTTGGGCAACCGAGGATTTAGCCTTCTGCAATATTTTTTCCTTGGTCGTACATCAACTACACCCATTCTCTTTCTTAAGGCTCAATCTGTATCATCTCTGGCATGTTTTATTTGTCTCCGTGACCTTCATATTTCACCCACGTAACTGTCATAAAAGCTCGGTGGGATTTCGAGCCTCGAGATGTATTTCAAGTTTATCTTCTTAAGAAGCGTATTTGTATCATAAACAGGGAGGTTTCTGGGTGAAAATATGAGACGTACGTCTTGATAACTTGGAATCCTTAAAATGGTAAAGTTTTCAGTTTTCTCTTTCCCAAAAGTGACTCCAATAATTTTGTGAACACGAGTGACGAATATCTCTACTTTAAATGGAGTGGAATTCAACTTCGAGATGTATTTAAATATTTTATGCCATCAATGCTCAAAAATGTCACACAATTTAAATAAGAAAGAACTTCGAGATGAAATTTCACTTAGAACGAAGAAGCGTGCGCTTTAAACCCAAAGTTGAACAAGGAATGAAAAATAGTGACATTACTGGGACTCGAACCCAGGTCCCTCACTTTCCGGGCAGGTGTTCTAACCACTAAATGGGGTGGCATTGTAGTTTAGTGGTTAAAACACTGGCCCGGAAAGTGGGGGACCTGGGTTCGAGTCCCAGTCATGTAACAATTTTTCACTCCTTGTTCAACTTTCAATTTAAATAAATTAGGTAACTGCATACCATTCGTTAAAACACAAAAGGAGGGATTTAAATTCAGTGTTAATATGTTTTATGCAAATGATAATATGAATATTATTCTACCCTAATTATGTCATCCAGGCTTGACACATTTGAATTTTAAATTTATTCAAATAGCTTATTGTAGACTAATTAAAATAAAATATTGTATTTACATTTGGAAATAAACCCTCTTAATTTGATATAGTAAATCAAGACCGATTTTTTTTTGTTTATACTCGTGTATGGAACGTTTCTTAATTAGTCATATTTTAACATATAGTATAGAATTTACACATATTACCTAAGCATGTTAATTCCGAATCATTAGTGAGAGTAGAACTGAAAGTAGTTATATGAACGTAAATAAATGTAAAACTGCAACAGTAAACTTTCCGAAATTGTTTGACTCAATTTGATACATTTATTATGTATTCGATGTCAATAATCTTGAAAGTTTAAATTCTAATCCTCTCAAATGCAAACATACACTGCGCTGTACTACTACTACTACTACTATGAAGATTAGCTTGCTGCTATCTCTAAATTATTTACCTAGAGACATAATAGCATACTGTTACTACATTAAAACATCGCTGTTACTATCTCCTACTGTATAATTAGGGGTTGATAATGCTTAGCATAAATATGTCTAGCGTCAAATTGTATGCAAATATTTATACTGCATAGTTCTGATATGACAGGGATACAGCTTAATATATTAGAATGATAATATGATGATGATAAATGTGGCTTTCAAAATTATCACTTTTTTATTGAATCCACTGTAGACATATGCTTTTTAAGTAAGTTCAACATCGAAACTTAACGTAATTGTATTCAAATCTTACAGCCAATTTTAAATTGACGATATTATGCTCGTAACGATAATTTTGGAACTTAATTTACAGTTATTTTGGTTTCTTATAGAGATATATTCGATTGCGTTTCTGGAGGCAAAGGAAAATAAATTCTATATGTAATTCAACATAATATTATTATTAATAATTATTAAAAATAGTACTTAAATGTCCCTTGCTACCTAACCTCGTATGCCGGGGTATTTATAAAAATATAGGCTCAAATATAATGATTTTTCAGCTACATTGAAATGTATTCTGATTCACCAATCTTCAGTTCAGATTCAGTCTATTTTCTTAAAAAAGATATCCAACCAAAAATATGATGATCGATTTGTCTGAGTAATTATTTTCTTTTTGCAATTGTAGGTATCTTTCCTTTTGCCTTGCGTAGCTATTTTGTTAAAGATACCATAGAGATTACATTGTTTTTCCATCCATGGAATGTGCATCAATGGCAATTAATCACAAAGAGAGACCTTTTCTTCGCATTCAGTTCTGCGGCATTCGAATCACCTTTTTACCGATGGCGCGGAAGTAACCAGATTAGCCGCATTAGGAATCGAGCGAAGACCAAACTCCATCCCGCGGGAAGATAATCCGTTTGTCTAATCACCCGTGAAACATGACGTAATGCCCCGCACAAAGCGCGCGGATAGGGGAGACGGACTTTTCCAATCACATTGACATGGTAATGAGGGAAAAATAGCATTTCATACTCCGCGGATCCGCGCCATATTTCACGAGCGAGCAAACAATGCCGATTGTGCACCCCAATGTCGCCTCTTATCTCCCCCGGAGTACAGCCACTCCCGACTCCCCCTTTACATTCCTATTATCGCGTTCTAACACGAACGAATCTGTGATCTTCTTTGAAGGAACCACCTGACGCCCACGTAATCCCGCCCCTCCCCCCAAAGGCTACTAATCGAGGCTTATTTCCCGAAATTGCGACTCGGAAAGGGTGGGCGGGATAAGGAGACACAAATTACGCTTCTCCATTTATCTATTTCGGCTTCCTTCCCCATCACTCTTCCACCCTATTTCCCCCGTTCCCATTCCCCCCCTCCCGGAGTGATTCTTCACCTCCATTACAGCTCGAGTGCCGACGGAATTTCCAGGCCATAAATACCCGCGAAATAGAAATTTTGATGAGTCTTTCTCTCTTTCCCCTGGAAAGTAACGCTAATTCTGAGAATCGGTGATTAGGGTTCACTCCTCAAGCCACAATGAGGTACATCCTCGGCCGCAGATTCGTCGCCGCGAATTACGCTCTGGGATTAAAAAACGGTAGCTGAAGTTCTATTCCAGACATCTGCTTGAGAATCGAACATGAATGGAAATTTCAACATTTATCTAAATTTCACTGGCGACAAATTCTTTGTCGAGTGAGATATAAAAGAATTTTTAGCCAAAATATAAATTGGGCTGCACGAACAAATTTCTCTTACATTAAAATCCAATTAAACAATGTATTCCTCAGTTTTTGTTTCTCTAAACTAATCAGCACGCTGATTGTATTCGTTTTAGTGATACAAAGAGCAACTGAGTGGAAAATCCAGTTCTTTGATGGATTGGTAGAGAGTATTAAATGTTATAAAAATCATAACGGGCATAAAATTCCGGATAAATTTTCTTAAAATTTCAGTTGATAGAATATATATGACAGAAAAATAAAAAATCATGCATGTATACAAAGAACAACTCTTCTTAATTCTTATTACGTATATTATACATCATTAAAAGAAAATAATGGTTAAAAGATGAATTAGTTAAGAATAGCGCCGGAAGTAATACCTCAAATGAGGGCGTAGAGAGGTTTGTAAAAAAATACATTAAAATCATACGTATGTATCTATACTAATTAAAAAATCATAATTTATCTGATAAATCTAATATTTTTTTATTTTAATTAAGATGAAGAAGATGAGAATATCGCTATGTGTAATAGTGAGTTTTAGGGAGTTGAGTAACTATATCTACAAGACTTTTGGTTAATGAATTTGCTCTCAATGCCGGATTGCGTTGGTAATTAAATTCAAGGAATGCGATGAAATACGGGAGAATGACTCGTGCATGGATGAATGAGCCGGGCTGTAATTCGACAATTGCACGTTTATTTAATTGTGCAGAGTATACATCGCAATTGTAGGGGTTTGAGTGGCAATCTCTTATGGCTGTTTGCGCGAGGAATGCGCCATGGTGTTTGGAAACACCTTTTGTGGCGCATGTGATTATTTTACTTCAAAGGTTCGGGGAAGAATTGAATTCAAAATTCACTCGTGGGAGCTGTATGGATTCGGGTGAGGTTGTTGTGTGGAGTTACAGCCAATATTCCGCGCATCTGCGATCCTTTTACATCTTAATCACCCGTGCGAATGATTTTCTTTGGTATGTTTGATGCTGAAATGTTTGCAGGGGGCTAATCATCTATGCTGCAGCGTATCGAATTATTTTTACAATTGTCTTCCCATGTGCCTTTATGAAATATCAATAGTCGCATCCGAAGTAATAGTTATATAAATTAAAAAGCCATAGTCATAGCTCATGTCTTGCATAATAATCTTCAAATATGGCACAGTATATTTTAATGCATTCATCATTACTTTTTTGTATAATTTTCACTAGTTGTTTCTGTGGCACTTAATTAATCATTGCTGGTTCACTATCAGCCTTTGTAACCATAGCTTTTAAGAATGTATAATTCTTGCAGAAAAAAGTCAATTTCTCTGCGTTCGATGCAGAATTTGGCATTACCTTATTCAAAACTGCTTCTGGTTTTGCATGTTGTAGCGCTTCTTTAATTGAAAAATAATTTTCTAAAATTTTGTAAAGGCGATCAATTTTTGTTGCTTGCTAAGCGTTTTTAGGCGTTAAATTTTGCTAGTTTATTTTACATAAGGACAATGCAACATATCATCGGAAAAATAATTTAAAAGCCTACTTTTTTCTAATTTCCTTGTTTGAAATAAGGTTTTTCTAAGGGACGATCTTCACTAAGGCTAAGAATTAATTTTAAATCGGTAGCATAAATGTTATCTTATATATATCTTTCAATTTTACTTCTCTAGCTATATGTTTTCAATCACGAGCGTCCTTGACCAAATTTATATCGATATTCCTTGCTAGGTTTGTGGCAGGTTGTTTTCTACAGTTTTGTGAAATTTGGTCTCATATCTCTTTTGAAGCTTTTCTCTATTTTTTTTGGTAGCAGTTATCCCACAGTTTAAATTTACCATTTTCGCAAAATGATTTACTTCAACGACAATTGCGTATAGAATAACAATTTTTAAACTTAAACATGACCCACTTTGGCTATGACATGCACCGGACGAGGTTGTACAAAGAAGCTTATACAATTTTATTGGACACGAAATTTTCTTTGTAACTAAATATTTCCATGACGAAATTCTAACCAATTATCGGATCAGTTTAATTGTACTGTTTTTAATTTTATATTAAGACTGTGAATTCTTTTCTCCAAAACATATGCGTTTTATTTAAGCATTCCTTTTAGGTCAAGAAGGTAATGAAAACAGTTTTAATGTGTAAATGCGTTTACCAGGACATCAAAATCTCCTTGTATTTTCTCGAATATAAAGTTTCAGTCGAGAGCAAGAGTACATTTAGGTATGAGTAAGAAGTTTTGCTGGTTAGATGGTATTTATCTTCAGTTAAGACGGCATAATGATTCAGTCAGGAGCTAGTTCACATTTTAGTATAGGGATGACATTTTGCTGGAATTTTATAAGTTTATAAAATTTTATTGTACACGCAAATTTCGTTGCAGTTATTAAATGTGTACATCAAACAAAGAAAACAGGAGAAAATTTCTTGATGAAATTCACCCTGATTTTATTAAAAACTTTGCAAAATACCACAGGAACAAAAAATTAATCACGACTAGTTTCGACGCGTGAGCGTCATCTTCAAGTGAAGAAAGAGGCCTGAAACCCACATATTTAAAAGAAAATAGGGGGAGAATGGTCCAGAGGGTTCATGGTCAGGGGGGAGGGGGAGGAGTTTAGGGTTCTTAGAAAACATTAGAGGAGGGAGAACAAGAAAGCGTTGCCGTGAGCAATGGTGAAGAGGAAGGAAAAATATATTCGTTTGTGAGAGTTATTAAGGGGTTTTTGTGATTTTGGACAACCTCCATTTTTTCAAGAATATTGAGTCGTCTACCCTTCTCCGCTATATGTAAGATTTTAGGTGTAAGATCTAAGAAATGACTGCATGTTAAAAGATGCTTCGCGAAATGAGATTGGTGTGATCCAGTTTGAAAACATTTAAAATGTCCTTTTGCCCTTAATTTAAAATTTCTTCCAGTCTGGCCGATGTATATCGAACTACAGTCATGACAGGACAGTTGATAGACTCCTGATTTAAATAACGGGTCTATTGAGTCTTTACCGTTACAAAGAAAATTCTTAATACAAAAATTACTATAAAAAGCTGGGCGGATACGACTTTTAGGAATGAGTATCGATATTTTATAACTTATCGGCCCACAGAAACTTAACTTACGCCAACCAGGAGAAGATGAAGGAGTTTGAGTGGAATATATTCTATTTAGAGCCAAGTTTTTAAGTTTATTATCTAGCAAACGATTGATTGGGTCTGGGGAAAATCCGTTTACCTGTGCTAAGTAAAAAATAATACTTAATTCTTTATCAAACTTGGAGGGTGAAAGAGGGGTATTGAGGAGTCTGTGGAGGAGGGAGTGAAATGCAGCAAATTTATGGGAATGATGGTGATTAGAGGAAAAGGGAATAAGGCGTGAGGTGTAGGTGGGTTTGCGATAAATGGAAAAATCTAAGGTATTATGGGATAGGGTAATTGATAAATCAAGGAAATTAAGGGTATGAGAGGTATCCAACTCATGAGTAAATTTAAGGGAAGGATGAAGAGAGTTTAGCAGGTTAACTAACTGGTTCAAATGCCTTACAGTTCCGGTCCAAATACAAAAAATGTCATCCACATACCTAAACCATTTGAAAACATAATTCAATAAGTTATTTCCAGAGTTAAACAAATTGCATTGAATATAATTTAAGAAAATTTCCGCCAAAATTGGAGAAAGGGGGGAACCAATAGCTAGCCCCTCTTTTTGAACATAAAAATTTTTGTTAAACATGAAGTAATTAATATCCGTACAAAGGCGGGTAGGTGAGATAAGTTCACTCAAAATGCAGGAATCCACTGAGTTCTTCCTTAACTCTTCTTCCAAGATGCGTATTGCATCATCAACAGGCACACTTGGGAATAAGTTCACTATGTCAAACGACACAAGTTTTGCAGTTCACATTCGGGTATGGGGTATGGAAGTTTGCTAGAATTTTATAAGTTTGTTGCATTTTATTGTAAAAGCAATTTTGGTTGGAATAAAATATTTGTAGGACGGAATTCTCTACCCAATCATCGGATCAGTTAAATTTTACTGTGTTTATTTCTGTATTTTGGCTGTAAATAATTTACTCCGAACATTAAAAGTCGTATTTAAGTATTAATTTTGAAGGTCATCACAACATTTTCAAGTACGTAGATGTTTTACCAGCAGATCAAAATCCCTTAGTATTTTCGCAGTATTTTCGCGAATATATTCTTTCATTCGTTAGCAAGTTCGCATTTTGAAGGAGTGAATGCTTGGAAATTACTTCTGTTATCTGTGCGCCGACTCTTCTCCCGACTCAAAATAAATGTTATTTGCGCGAAGAGCATTGAAGTGTGTATTCTCAATTCCGGGAAAAACTTCATTGTGCAAGACTCCATCATTTACGTCGAAAACTCTTACATCCCGTTCCCGACCTCCGCAAACTTCTGTATGACTACTTATTTCTCTCTCATGGGCGCAAAAACTCATTTATCTTCTATTTGTAGACTCCTTAAAGTTCCCCTTCCGATTCATGACGGAATCAGATTTTTCCAACTTTTAATGCGCTGAAGATCTTTCTCCTTTTACGTAGAGCGAGGCTAATGGGATGGTCCAAATATTAGTTCAGACGTGGAGTGTGGGAGGAAAATGTTCCCGCTGAACATTTTTGAACTTTTTTAATCAGCAGTGTCTTTATCGCGGTCGTGTTCCTGGTTCTCTTCAAGAAACTTCACTTCGCTTGTGCGTACTTAGCTTTCTTTTGATTTTTTTCGGCTTCTTTGTCCTAATATTATTTCTCGTAGGCCGCTTCTTGGAATCTTGCGCAGATTTAGATGGTGAGAAGGAAGATGGAGTTAATCAATGTACTTTAGCCCCACTATGTGGAAGGCCTTGTTAGATTAAAATAAAAGTATGTCCTTTCTATTGATTGAAATATATTTATGATAATTTTTCTTTTAGTTTAGATTATAAATTTGTAGTGATTACAATAAAAAGTACAATTAATTTTTAAATAAATCCTTAACTTTATATTAGGGCGTTTTATTATGAATAATGATGTTATAGAACTTTATTTGGCGAAATTGAAACTTTTGTCTCACCTATCATTAAACCAATTATATTATATATTAGGTACGATTTAGAGGAAAATTTTGTTATATTTTTTATAATACAAGATAATACTTTAACTCCTATAAATTATACCTACGTTCATTAGACCTGATCAGATTATGATATAATACGTTGATCTTAAAAAGTGCAATATACGAGACTCGTATTTGCGATGATTTCCAATTTAACTTTGGGTCGCATTGAATTTTTTGATTTCTTACATGTTAGTCGACCATTTTCTATTCACTTTTGAATCTAAGAGTAGTTAATTTTAGACACGATGTGAAATCAAATGATTATATGGTTAATATACTTATATAAATTAGAATAGGTAAATAACTCATCCACAATGGACCTTCTTTCTTGAAAATTATATCTGGAATGTGTTTTTTATTATTTTTCCTGTATAATCTATGTGATAAAGTTTTATTAGTTGCCAGTATAATGTCATAGATTAAGAGAATTGCATATTTTACAATTTAAAGGATTATTTGAATATTTTACATTTTTTTAAATTTCATATGATGAAGAGTTTGATTTAATTGGTTAATCATTATTCTTGATTTTGCCAAAATGAAATTCTCCTTATTACTGTTTATATTGCAGTTTTATCAATAACAATTTTACTTCTATCTAGTCTATTTTTTTAATTCTTTTGACTGATATCATTACTTATACCAGTTACGTGAACCTTGAGAAATTAGCATATGGAAAGATAGGAGGAGACATAGGCATTGCGTGGGATGGAGAAAGTAAATTGAATTGATATGTCAAGCTTTTTCTTTTGCATAAACGAGTAAGACCTCGTTAGGACCAAAAGCTTGATGAAAAAGGATAATAATAAAGAAGTGACTAAGATGGCCGAAGAGGAAATGAGTGCGAAAAATATTTCGCCTTTTTTTTATTTATCGAGGAAATTTTATAGAATGTGAAAATACTAAGAGGCTACATGCACACACATGCATGCTTTGATTTGATAGCTAAAATTATTTTAGTTAGTATGTTCGATGCGCTCAGTACGGGAATTTGCGAAGTTATTCCTTCAGTACTGCACTCATCGGCAATGGAATTGTTTTCTCGCATAAGATGGCCTCTCCACTTTGGACCGAAATGAGTTGGGCATCAATAACGCTTAAAAAAGAGATGGGAATGTAAAAATTTGGAAAGTCGAGATCGATTGGATGCCGTGATGGACGTCACGCCATTAAACTTAAAAAAAGCGAATCCACTTACTCATCTTCTCCTCCGTTCATTTTTTTCATCTGACGCATAGCGGACGATTCATATTTTTTCGGATTCCCATAAATTGAGGAAATGGATGGGCGACCTTGTTTGAAGTATTTTAACTTTCTAGTTCGGAAGTAATCGTGAAACTAGAAAGCAATTAAAATTAATGCCTTGGAATATTAATCAGTCGCTAGATCTCGAATTGGCATGTTAATTATCTGTGGCGATTACAAACATTTAATCTCCAAGCAATCAATCTAGCTTCGGAAGACAGGTCTGTCGCATGAGGGATGTTTATTTATTAAAAAAATATACATCGTGTGATTGTGTGTGTGAATTATTTTTTGTGTTTCCGTATCAATTAACATATCTTGTCTACTTTTCCCGTTTTATTTATTTACTCTCAAAATTCTGGTCTTACTTATGTTTTGAACGTGAAATATTTTGTTTCGTCTACATAAAATGTGAATTGTATTACAGTCTACTGGGACAGTGAAGTATTTGTTACTACATTAGTATTGTTCCGTATTGCTAGTGCTACTAAACGTTCACCAAAACATTTTATTTAATGACAATAGTATAATGATATACGTATTATCATTAATTTGATTTTTAATAAAATTTCAGTCCAGATGAGTCAATTGAATAAATTAAAAGACTTGATACATTTAAAGGAAAATTAATCGAACTCTGTGGCTCGTAAATATACCAAGCAGAATACATATATTTGTTACCGTTTCGATTCTCAATGGACACGATATTTTCCAGGTTATGGTTTTCACCATTCGCTGCCAAGTTGGAGCGATATTAACTTTCAAAATTCATTAAGATATTGTAAATAACAAAGTCTGTCATTCAATCTGACATGTGTAATTCCTTTTCAGTATTATTCATTTCTTTTGTCGGATGTTATTAGTGAACGCGATGATGTGTTTGCGATAAATCACATTTTAAAATATATATTGAAATCACTTATTACTCCAAAGAATTTTTGTTAGAAAGACCTCGCAGTACGATTAATAAAATGTCAGAAAAATTGATTATTACTTGCTGATTTTCGATAAGTTTCAAATGAAACTCTAACCGTATGTTAAACTTTTTCTGTGATTTATATGTGTTTTAACATATTTTTCTTCAATTAGCCTTTTTGAAGTTAGATTATTTAAATTTTTACCACTAACAGTACAACCAACCAAATACAATACAACCTTTTGACATGATATTATTTTTGGGACGAGAAAATTGTTACTCAAAGATTAGTGAATTTCGTTGATGCAGTTTATATTATTAGCGTATAATTAATTATTGTTAGTATTTAATATTTTTATTGTTCTTTAAATGTTTGGGTATAATTTTTCTGCTTTTCATATGATGGAAAGTGATTTATGTTTTTCGTCTTAAATTTAACTGCGTGTGACTTCAAGCCAGAAGCACCTTAAGGTCTTACCTCGCTAAAATATCAAGATAATAATGGAATCATTAGTTATACTATAATGCTTCTAGGGTTCAGAATCTTTAATTTTCGACCAACTTAAAATCTTTTGACGAGCCACGGAAGTTTTCTTGCGTACGAGAAAATCCGGTGCTATCATTTCCGATGTTTGTTTTATAAGTAAAGTTTCCAGTCTTAGAATCGGATTGGGCTCCGTTGTTTCCACCGTATTAATTAACAGGAAGACGTAGGACTTGACCTCCCTTCCTTTCCCAAGATATACGGCGAAAACAAAGGCACCGAAGTTGCTCTTTTCGAGAATTAATCACGCGGAGAAACTCGGTTAATATAAGCCCCGAATCCGAAACTTATAAATCCTAAACTTTAAGGTCACGTGAGACGCCTCCCGCCCTCGGAATCACGTTCACGCTTCCAACTTTTCCATCACGGCGCCGAGCTTTTTCCACGCCAGAGTATTTCGCACTTGGCGCTAAGTTTCCTCCCTTTTTCGTCACAAAGGACGACGTAAGGGGGGTTTAGGTACGGCAAAATGGGGCGGAGTGTCGGCAAATGAAATCAGGGTGCGTTTGAGGTGGACGAGCTCTGGACGTGAGTCTAGCTGTAAATTTGGGCTGGGGCAGGGGATGTTTTTGGAAGTTGCAGAGATGCTGCAGGATACATAAAGCCTGAAAAATCTTACGTGATAACTAATATTGAAAAGTGGTATTAACAACTCAAGAAAATTAATTTTTTATGGGCTGATATCCTGTATTTGAAAATTCAAGGCTTATTAAGAACTTTTTCCTGGTGCACGTTGTGATTTCAGGTTATTTTAAGTTGTACTTGTAGTTGTAATTATATTTAGTAGTTTAAATATAAAATTAGTGTAGTTTGTAGACTGATGAAGTTGAAGGACGAGGTTGTTAAGTCCTTATGTTGTATGCGTAGGACTTTTAAACAAAGTTTGCAGTTTTGGTTCAATTAAATAACAGGTAACATCTATCCTAGTGACTGACTGAAGTGATATCACAAAATAAATAAATGAGGCTAGACATATTTGCTATGGAAGGTGTGCTGAATATTTTCTCTATAAGTAATATTCCTTAAGATTGCTATCGCTTCATATACATCTGAACTCTGCACAGAAAAGTATTTACATGGTTACGTCAAGCCCCAGTACTGGTGTGCAGCCATGGGCTCATGCACTACACGTCCATTTTTTAACTCGTCGCTGTCCTACGGGCGGAGAGATATTTAAATAGCTAATATCTATTTTTCTTTTTTTTAACTTGAAATATCTGATCGATCAGATTCTTCCAGGAACGTATTTCAGAATTTTCTTATTACTTTTTTCTAGCAACCTTTCATCTTATGTAATGGAATGATGGATCTTGCTTGCAATTATTGATTTATTATGAATATTCTAAATAAAATTAACGGATTTATAAATAGCATAATGATAGTATCAAAATGCATGTTAACAATCTTATCTAGGTCTTAATTTATCTCAAACAATTGCAAATATTCTTATGAGAAGTGAAAAAATGTTAGTTCAATATATTAACTCGATCAAGAGAACCGGATGTAAATATGTAGAGAATCTGCTTAAGCCAATATTTTAGTACAAATTTTTAAATTTCAATTTCTAGTTTTTCCGATAAAGTTCCTTTTTAAACGTTGAAGGTAAATACAGTTGTAACAAATTCCATTGTGAAGAAATATCCTAATCAGGAAATATAGGTTATTTGTAGCAAATACAGCGTAACGAAACATCTATCGTTCCGAAAATGTATACGTGGCGATTCTACCGTAACGAAGCGGATTCCGTAGGAGACGGATGCTGAAGGGGAGGGAAATTTGTCGACGAGGGGTCTGGCTTTTTCCGAAGCATTCGAATCACGTCAGGAATACCACGAGGAATATGAGGGAGGGAGCCTCGGTGGGCTGTGGCGCTGCGGCCGCGCGGCTCAATGGGGAAAGAAACTTTGGCGATCCAACGTAACTGGTGGGAGGTATTCAACTTGTGGAGGGGACAAAGGTCAGGCAATTTCGCCCCTTTCACGGAGGCTATGCGTTGAGCCACGGAGGGGATACGGCATCTTTTTTATTTCTCTTGTATATCTCTTTCTTTCCCGCCGACTCCTTTCACCCCCGCCCCCTGTCGTCTGAGTAAAAAATTGAGTTGTTCCATAAGGTTGGACTCCATAGGAAGACATATCGTGATTCTTTCTTCTCTTGGCTCCATTTATGTCCCTTTCTCGTATGTGAGTAGAGGCACATATGTGAACGAACGTTGGAACGCGATTGGCCGGTCTTCTTTCGAATCTAATCAGTACAGTGTTTATGATTGCTGAATAGTCTCCGTGGGACAATGTATGATAATAATAATAATAATAAATCGTCTTTATTTGGGTGAATTAGAGACTAAAAAGCCTCTTCTTCCATCTAACCCATAGTTAAAAAATATAGCAATACACAAAATAACATAAATCAAACAAATAAGTAAATGAGGAAAAAGTACTTAAATCTATAAAGTACAATATGAGAAGAAAAAAAGATTACTATAAAAAAAGCATGGAAATAATACATATTAATACATACAGTATATACTAGTCAAAATTGTATATAACATAGACATGTAGGTAACTCTAAATAAGATAAAAAATAAAAAAAAAAGATACAGATGAGAATTATTAGATATATAAACATAGCATGATATATTTATAACACATTACATGCACAATATATTTAATTTATAAAGTAGTAAATACGTATATGTAGCAGTGAGGTGCTTACATGTGCTCTACACTTAGATAGGATCGATTCTAGGATGCACAATTCCATATCTTTTGTTTCTGGGTAACCATTGTAGGACAATATGTAATACAATGCAATAATACTCCATGGAGAATGGATAGCTGGTAGAGCCTGGATATTGAACTATTAATCTTTCATACATAGATTAACGTAAGCAGCTGAAACGTTTAGAAGGATCAGTGATTGTTGGTTCAGTATCCAAAATTGGTAAGGTGATGTGAATTACCGTAATTCTTCATATTATACCCTATAAGCGATATTGATTACCCGGCCACGATAATTGTTTACCCAAATTATCATCGAATATCATTTGGCTGCTGTATTACATATTACATACAACACTTTACATAATGCGACATGATAGTAAAACTTTTCTAAAGCCTTACATAAGTCGAACGAGGTACTGTTTATTGTGAGAAATTGGCTACCAAAATTCTTAATTCGTACTATATTATGCAAAACTAAAACCAAATTCGTAATGTTGCTCGTCTGAAATTTTCCTGTCGTTCTTTATTAAAAAATTACTACATCCATAACTTCCTCAGACATTAAGAGCTGTGTTCTAAGATTTTCTGACATGGGAATTGTTATTTTATTTCATTATCTCTTATAAAAATATTTCAGAAGAGATTTTTACGTCATCTTTTTGGGGACTTTAAGTCAGGCTTAATCTGCTGTGTAATAATGCTAGGGATATTGAACTTATGGATACTAACTATATATTTATAAACATAATAGAAAGGATCCATTACCCATTTGGGAGAATTGACTTATTCCTAGTACTTCGTCCCAGCGAAAATTTCTCCAAAAATGGCATCTCTGAGTCGAGTGGTTTTCTCACGTATTTCTTTTTTTTTTGCTTCTGATATCTTTTATGAGTCAATTTTTTCCACCATGTTCCTACATATTTCTTTTTCACTCCTTCGGATCGCATTGAGATTAAGGCCTATTGGAAACATTTCGGTGACGGAAAGTGAATTGTTTTCGAGGATTTTGAACCCGGATTTTCATTCCCGTCGTCGCTTATTTATTTCGTCCCCGTCTTCCCATTTTCTGCGTCTTTCCCTCAATCCACTTTCTGCGTCTTACTCCTCTGCTGATTCCGTGTCGTTGCCCTTTCATTTTGGAAATGTTTGGAACGGAATCGATAGAACGTTGCAGGGGAGAGAGGCAAGAACGACTTCTCTTTAACACTTGAACAAATTTACGAATGTTATTCTCTTCACGCTTTTGGTTTTACCTCTTTAGATGGTAGACCACACTAAAGGCAGACAAAATAGACATATGTTGTGAGGGGAAACTATAATAATTTTCTCCCCCAAGAGATACAAATCAAAATAACGTTCGTATAGTATTTCTCCTACGACGCCATTATCTCAGATCAGCAGTTCCTGAAGATTTTTAAGTTAAAAAAAAAAGCAAAATTATTTCAATTAATAATGAGAATTGCTATTAAAAATCGAATGATCAAACAATAATAATAGTTAGGCATTTCTAAAAAAGTCTAAAATGCCATGAAAAACGGTTTTACAAGATTTGAGAACGGAATAAATATGCAGTTTATTTAAAATTGGTAGTCATAAGGTTGAAAATGCAGTTTTGTATATATATATTAATATTTTTAAATAAATGTGTCAAGATTTCTTTGAGTTTTGAATCCACTTTGCTCGAAAGATGTGGTTTCGAGAAAAACCCATTTAAAGTTTCAGTAGTAAAAAATTGTAGATGAAGTTGAAATTCATGTTTTGTCTATTTATATTTGTTTGAAAACATAATGTATTCAAATTTTTTATTATTAAAAATCATATCTATCTTATATTACAGTGCCTGAATCCAAATTAGGGTACTTTGAGCTTTTATTTCTATCTATCATCTAATGGCATATCATTTTCGAGGTACTTAGGCACCTTATAAGCAAAATTAATTCGATATTTCGAAAATCCTATAGTTGCCTAACGTTTTAGGAACATATGTTTAAAATTACCCTCAGTCAATTTTTCTTGCCCTTCCCTAGGTCGGATCCATTGGGCGGTTTACAATAGTGAAAGGGTAATCCCCTCCCAAATCGCGTAGCTCGCAAGAGATGCGAAAAGTAATGAGAATATTAGCAGTAATCTCGTTTCCTATTTCGGTGAAAGTGGAACGGAGGCTAATCACTTATTACGCCTTATCGGCTCTGAAATATATTAACGGCCACAATTATTTTCCGGATAAACCCTCTCAAGTATTACCAATCCGTTTTTACCTTTAAAGAGGGATTTTTGGACGCGTATTATTTCACTCGTTTCCATCTAGTTACCCAAAATGAGAACTATAAATAATTGGATAACAAGGTATTTAGTAAGGTTCTTCCCGTGATCTAATTTCCAATTTGTTTGCTTTAAAGCGGCGATTGAGCTGTGGGTTGAACTTGTGTGCTCGTTGATGGATGGTGGGTGAATATTGTAGAGGAATATATCTCCGAAAATGTATTTCTTGTGACGCGGGGTTTGTTTGTGTTTTGATTTATCGAATTCTTAGGTTATACTTTGGCTTACTCTATCTAAGTATTATTTCGAAAACTATAAACCATTCCGAACTGCATCCCGGTCTAATTTTTTTATTAGGAATCCTATCTTGCTTTCAAAAGTGAGGCTAATGCAATTGAAAATACATTCATGTCTTGTACATTTTTGTAGCCATCACTTTTTTTTCATAAAAAAGATTATTCCATTCTTAATTGGAGATTAACGAATTAAAAGAGAAAAATATCTTTCGTTATTTCAAACATCAAGAATACAAATGATTAGAAATTTTAATAGCTTGACAGGTTATGAAGTAAATACAGATACCGGAGATAAAATAAAATCACATGGCTTTTAAAATTTATATACGGACCTTGCCTCGGAAAATGTAATTTAAGGGATATATTTATTCAATAAATTCCATCAAATCTATTGGATATGCAAAAATTCTCCAAGATATTGCGAGGTCCGCTGATGAGGAAGTTCTGATGCTGGAGTCATGAGTGCCCAATATCGTCTGACTTATATATGTATTTCTCTCTTCGAATCCTTGAAACATGGCAAGGGTTAATCGAAACAGCGCGGGAGTGGACAGTTATAAATACCGTATTCCGCTCATAGCAACGGATGTGTACCATAAGTTATTAATCCCTCCCAAGACGACCTCCACGAGGGTGAAATGCAATCTTTTGTGCCCCCACAGGAATGACGCCTAATCTAAATTATCAATCTCGCTACGTGGTGCAACCTTTCTTCAGGGGAGATGTTTTTAACGGGATAAGCCGCATGCAAAGTCCTCTCCGCGTTCTATTTTAGGTCTTATTAAAATTAAATCCCGCGCCATCTTTCATATCTCGGAGCACAACCATCTAAAAATCCCTTTTCCTCCCCCTCCGAGTCATTACCTCCCTCCCTGGAGAAGAAAACAACATCTTGGCACACGGTCGCACCCACGGGAGAGAGGAGCCCTCTCTAATGACGTGGTTTGTGACGTAGTCCCCCACCCCCTTCTGCATCCGCATCTTCCGTGCAAGTCCTCTTAATTTTCCGCTCCCCAGAAAAAGTTGCTTCCCGCTCCTTCTCTGTCTCCCGCACGCTTCTCCTCACTTGGTTCAAGGGCCCCTTCGGTTCTCCCAACCCGCTTTTTCCCGATGGGTAGGCGACTTCAACGGTGGACTGTTAATGTGCCTTAATTACCTACGAGGCGCGGGAGATGTGTTTCAACGTTTAGGGTGCGAAGTGGAGTTGAGGAGCTCGCGATGGTGCGTACGGGTTTTTTGCCGCCGCTGTCAGAATTACGCTCCTGTGTTTGGCAACCGAGCTGACTTGAGGAATTTTTGATGCGTTCTAACGTGGGGTTCTTGCGAGTTTGATGAAGTTGCTCTAAACAGCTCTTCAAGTTCTTCTGGTGTCGTATTCTGGGAGTGAGATCATCTCTTCATCCCTATGGAGACTAGTTGGATGTAGAAAAACTTTAAGGGATGGCGATGATGAGATGATGTGATGACATTTTGGCGATTTGTTTGTAGATTACTAGATGACGCTATATTTTTATTAAATTATTGCATGTATTTTATTCCATTTTTGTTAAAATGAAGATTAAAGTTTTTTCATCATCTTGCTTAGAAAACCTCGTTCCTTCTTAAATACTTTTACTTACTAGCAGTGGAAGGGATGAAGATCCGACCAGCTCTTGAGATGATGATAAAACATAAAGATAATCAACAAAAAGGACAATATAGAATAATGGCCCATTACTGATTTGTTTTTAGATTAATAAATGAAGATACAGGTATGTACTTATGGTTTAAATTTTTGTCACGACGACGATCAAAGTATTTCTCTCCTCATCTTGATTAGTAAACCTCTCATGAGCTTTTTCTCGTTTGTATCAAAAGTGAACGGAATCCGTAAATCCTCTGGAATAATGATGAATATAGTCAATAAAGATGAAAACAAATGCAAAATTTATTCTTTGAAAATTAAGCCTACATTTTCTCGTCTAATTCGCGGAAATATTTTTTCCTCTATTTACTAAAGCCCTAGAGAAAAATGTTTTAAAGCCGATTGTCTCATTAATCTCAGCTCTTTTGTTCGTCATATTATTAATTCCTTTTCTGTCTTTGAGTCAAATAGTATTACTTTTACCATATCTCCACGTGTAAAATTTGTCCTAAATTTCTTAGCTTAAATTTGTATTGGGATTTAAGTATTTATTTCCCAACTCCGTAAAAAAAAACTCAACCTTGCAAATAAGCTTTTCTTTCTATCCAAAAATTTTCCTATTGTTTATGGTCTGTCGTATTATTCATTCTCCACCTATAGACACTACGCGTCTTCTTTATGCTTCTAATTACAATATTCCTCTTTCTTAACTCAGAATGTTCTGTCTTCATTCATTCCCCTCCTTACTTCTTTATTTGCCAATATATGCGCTGAATGACAACTCTGTGTACATTTACATGCAATTAGCTCACCAATGTTTGCTTTCTCCCATCTTCCAGCACGCCATTGTATTACCAGGTATTAAGCAGTTTCTTGTCTTATTAAATGATGAAGACTTCCACCGTTTCTTGCTCTTCTTCTCTCGCTTCTTCGTCTCATTAAAACTGATCCGTTACATTTACAGTGTTCCTCAAAGTTCGAGAGTTTTGCTTCTTCCTTCATCTCTGTTACAATCCTTGTTTGCAAGAGTTGGCTGGCAAGCTTTTCTCGTGATAGTTCTCAACCGGTAATTCGATTTTCAGATTTGAGTGTTTAACGTCGAGGAAAGCCTAGGAAAGTTGATGCAAAAAGGAAAAGTTTAATCTATGAATTTGGCTTTTAAAGAGGAGTAATTAGTTTGCATTCTCTGAATAAGTTCGATTTAATTAGTATAGAAAATATTTGAGACTTTTTTTTAATTTTACAGCCTCGTTAAATTTACATTAAAAGCTAGTTTGCTCAGCTTCTTCTTTGATTTATTTATTCAGTGTAATTAATATACTAAGCTGTAGCAAATAATTGGTAGTAAGAACGAGGAAGTTGATATCGAAGAAAAGTTGCTTCGAGTTCGAGGCTTTGTTTAATGGAGTCTATTAAATTCATTATCCAGATGATCCTTTCCCTTCTCCATTAGCTATCTTATGATAAAAAATGGAGATGAGGTATACTACGTAAAATGAGGAATGAGGTAGTTTGATTTCTCTTTCGTCAAGAAAATTATCGGTGTAAATTCCTGTGAGAAAAACTCAAAGATCGTATGACTGTCACTTTTCATTGACTTCAAAAAAGGTTGAATACCATTATTCAGCATCAATCGTGCCCCAGTAAATCTTGCAACATCGTACTCATGGACAAGGGTAAGAAAATGAAAGATAAAAATAATTATTCTCCTTGCTGAGAATAAAACTGAAAATTTTCATGAAGGTACCGTTCCAGAAACAGTGAGTAAATTACAAATACAAATAGTTTTTTAAACTATAAATTGCTTAGCGATTGTTTTTTTTACGAATTTTGGTTTGAAATCTCACATTTTGTTAATATATTATTATTCTTAAAGTTAAGCTTGAAATATATCATCAACAGACGCAGTAAAAGTTGAATGTTTTTTCAGTATAATTTTAAGAAGAAAGCACCAGCTCAGAATTTCTTTTGTTACCTTAACTTTTCCATGGTTTGTGGTTTAAGTGAAAATTGTATCATACCTTGCACGTAATACACCATAAAACATCTGTTAACTTGAATGTATTCGAACGGAGCTACTTTCCTAGGGAGTGTTGGGAACTTTCTTTCTCCTAGTGCTATTTACAGCTGTGACTCAGCAGGCGATAGAATCGGGTTTCCAAGTGAAAAGATTACGGCTAACTTTAGGAGGAGAAGGTGAACAGAATTGCAATATCGGGACCTTTTTACCATCAGCTTTTATTTTAGTTTTATTCGGCTCATAGTACTTGTTAAACTTTATATCGACTCTGCTTTTCTCCCGTCAAAACCACATATTTTAGTTTTTAGTATTATAGTTAGGGTACTTGAGATTAAGGTAGATTTAGAAGTTTCATCCTGCCTAATTAAATTATTGTTTTTCTGAAGATCTCAATGACTGTGTATTGCTCTACATCGTAACTAGAAGCTAAATGTATCAGAGATTTTTGATAAGTATTACTTACGTCAACCACGCAACTATATTCGTTTGTCATAATTCTACATTCCATCATCTTGACTATTAGCAACTCAAGTTTAAAACAAAATTTCTAAGTTCTTTTATCTAACATTTCCCCCTCAAAGTGGATATTTTCAAGTGGTCTTCACAAGTACAAAGATCGTTCTTTAATCGATCTAGCGGAAACTTGCTTCAGGAAGTATAAAAAGGCAATAGTATCTAAGTCGACGAAGACAGTCAGTCAGAGTAGACGAAAGATTAAATAATATCACTTAGACATTAAAATAAAAAAGGAATACAATATTGTAGATCAAGGTAGCATGTTGGATTGATATGTACTGTGGTATTTTTGCTGGTAGAATGAGTTTACTCAAGATACCGAGGAAAGAGAATTATTGGCTTGAATTCTAGAATTATTTTGCCTTTAACAGTGAAGAGCAACGTGTAGCTCGCGAGCTGCAGTAAACTCTTGTAGTATACGAATTATTAATTCTATCAGACATCGGATGCCTGATAGTTAGCAAGAAATCAATATTTTACTGTTATACTACTTAAAGATATCTTCTCAGATTTTGGTGTACGATAAGTGATTAAAAGATATTCCAGTGGTGTACTGAATAAGGAGTAGATGATCAAGAATTTTAACAAAAAAATCGCGTACTTCCGCGATGCTTTGCATTCATCGCAAGCGTGAAAAATCGCGCCCTAATTTTCATAATGCCGGAGAATCTCGGCTCCGTCACCTGTAATAAAAGGCACGACTCCCCATTCACGATAAGCCGTCAATTCATCTTCACACCTACGAGAAACAAAAATGGCGGTAAGTATTATGCATTCGGAAAGTGGGACGCGTGTAATCCTCCCCCTGCCAAGATCAAATTTCCATTCAATTGCGAATCTTTCCCAGGCATCTCTCACCTTAAGCGCATGCCGTCATTAACCGTCTACAAAGGGAGCTTAAAGAAAATCTTTCGCCCGACAGAATACGGAAATGCATTCAATTAGTCATTAGACCAGCCCTTTCTCCCTCCAGGGTGCTTAAGCAGAAAGGATCCGCACACATTTGCAGAGCGCAAATGGAAGGGAAGAAAGGTGCTTCTTGGAGAGAGGAAAGGCGTTGAGGATGCTGAAGAATAGATGTGGTAAACGTTCGTGAGTTCTTGGTACCATATACAGATGAGTGTAAGGGTTTTCAATTGTCATTTGGTACAGGATAGGGAAATCTGTAGCTGTTATTTACTTTTATCACATTCCTACTCATGGTTGTGTTAACATGTCAACTAATGAGATATCAGTACGCTGTATGGTAGCATTGGATTCGATTGCAATTACGTGGATGTGCTTCGCTTAAGGCATTTTTGCTTTGTGAGTAAAAAAGGGCAAACTACCTAACTCCTCATCGTGGTTAGTAAGCTTAATTCTTCCTACTAGATCTTGCCTGAGGGATGAGGTACCAACAGGCCTTCCGAATTACCAACTTTAGTTATAAATGTAATGAAGTAACCTGAGATTGAATTAAGATATTTATTGGCGGTTTGTTTCTAGAAGAATGGTAACTAAAAATCTTTTCTTACACGGTTAATACACCTCGATGTGTGCAACATTAATGGCAGAAAGACATCTAAACTGTATTTTACTCTCTCCTAGTGTTATTCGGCATTGCAGGCGTGACATTTGCAATAACTGCAGGAATTCGATGGCACAGTTCTGGTAGGTCACGAACTAGTGTCTGATACACATGATTCTTGATAAATACCGGCGTAAAAAATCAAGAGGCCTCAAGTCAAGGTTTCTAGGGGGCCAATCGATCGATGGACTACCTCTCCTAATCAAGTGGTCTGGGAACTCATTATCCAAGAAATCCCTCACAACTACTGCATAATAGCATGGTGAGCCTTCATCAATTAAACATAGAAAAAAATTTGAGTTACCGAACTTGTAGAAGCATACCACTCATAAATATCTCAATAACTTCTCACGTTATCACATTTTTAATATTATATGCTTAACCCGGACACCCTGTACTCCACATATGTGAACTTCTTTTGCTGATAGCATTTTAGCTTGGCAAAGAATTTAACTATAAGGAAAATATTAGTGTATGATTATTAATGAATAAGAGGGTTAAAATCTTTAATAGCCGTCCTTAACGGTGGACCGCACCACGTTACCACCGGTATTCGGAAACAACAGAAAGTACCGAAATTATCGAGTTTTTAATAAACAAAGTTGGCCTGATGATCGGTTTTGATATGCACATTCACTATTTCTTAGAATTTGTTAATTCCCGTCTTTGTGTTGTTTCCGAATACCGGCAACAACAAGGTGCGGAGAGCTGACAATGACGGCTATTGGGGATTTTAAACATGTAAGGAACTTCACTACCTCATTCCTCATCTTGCCAAGTAAGCCTCGTTTCTTCCTATTGGATCTTTGAGATTAGAGGGAATGAGGTACCAACCAACTTTCGGGCTCAATACTTCACAGAAACGTTCATGAGATGCGATAGGCAGTAACGGTGATGGAAGGAGGTATTGAGAGGTGTGAGAAAATTTCGAGATCGCCTTCCCTGGTTTGTATTCCGCTCGGTAGATAGCGGCGCGGAGCACTCATTCCGCGGCCCTCATACCGCCAACACCACCTCGAACGACCTTTCCCTCCTCCTCCGTACGAGAGATGCATTATTAAGGTGATTCCAACCCCACCCCCCTCATCCGCTAACTCTTCAGCCCGCCGTTAGAGGGAGCGCGAGTCATGGGAAGAAAGCGTTGGGATAGGCATTGTTTCTTTGTGAGTATATCTCGAGCTGCTTTAGTTATCGCGTCTTTTTTCTCTCTTTAAAGGCGAGACAAAGAGGCGAGCCCGAGATTCCTTCGAAGCGGGATCGGTTGGTGCCCTTTCTGAATTATTTTACGCTCAGCGGAGGCGAGCCGGAGATAATTTAGCGAGAAATTCTCGCGGTACGCACCTCGTTTGTGTTTTTCTGCGGGAAGAATTGCTTTGAGATCGTTCTTCCCAGAACTGCGTACGGGGTGGGTGGTGTTGATTCAAGGGAGGGTTTCAAAGCGCGCTTAACCTCAGGTTGTTTTTTGTGGTATTCTTTTCAGTTGGCGCAAAAAATGTCAAACCCAATTTTGGGTCGTTGAATAATTTACAAGTTCAGTTCTCTGTTTCGTGTTTTCAAGAATTTCTCAGGATGTGATACATCTCCCAGTTTTTTATTCTATACTGGAAAGTATCAAGTTATGCGGGTGAGGTTGCAGCACCTGTATTCTATTTCTGAGGTTGGATCATTTTTTCTTATTGCAAGGCCGCTTGAGAAAATCTGAAGCAGATCTTGAGTTGCAGGATGTCTGAATTTTTCCATCCCGACATCGGAATTGTTTGCAAAAATATTTATTTAAATGCTCAGAAGCCAGAGAATAATATATTTCATTTTGGTTTCTCTCGAACTGATAACGGAATAACTTAATAATTTGTGTTTGATCCTCCTTAAAGGTCGTAAGGAAGTCTTCGATAGAATGGTTATGTTCTTGAGGGTGAATTCAACTGTCTTATTTTTAAGGAAATGCATATCTTTAATTTTATTTCGTGCCGTATTTGCAATCTAATCTACCATTAGATTCAGAATTAGAATGTTATCTGAGTTAATTTTTTCCGATACTGGTTTTAATTGTGCTTTTTATTTAACTCGTTTTTGAATTCTCGAGTGTCTTTGCCATGTATCATGCTTATCTCCTTATAATTGAGTAATGTTATTGCATATGAGCTAACAACACTTATATTCAGCAAAGTACGTTTCAGAAGACGTCATTAGTTTTAGGCGACCCCCGTGCTATTTCGATGAGCATACAACTTCAAGGAGCCTAAAATGAGATAAATACAATTTAAGACATCCTTTTCAGAAAATATTCTTTCTGCAGGCGGAAAAAAATTAACTAAGAAGTAATTCGATTGCTCAATTGTATGAATGTTCAAGTTATGGAAATATGTACCTATTATCTAATATTTAGAATATATTTTCCTACGGATTGCACTAAAAATACCATCATTTAGTAATGAAAGATATTTTTTGTGATTTTATTGATTCTGCATGAATAATATTTATATGGATAGAAAGCTACCCATTCTTGAAATACCATGTAAAACATCCAATATTAAGCAGAGTAAGAAATATGACAACTGTCAACGCTCTTTGTTGTACCTCATGCAACAAGCAGAAGTTTTTCATCAACATATAATACACTGATATCCTAAATCCGACTAAGTTCATGGGGAAATTTAGTATGAATCACGGCGTCCATTTAAAAGATTTGGGTTCTGCCTCATTTGCGGATATTACACTGTTTAGTAAATAGGTACACTATATAGGTACACTAGATTAGTAAATAGCTTGCTCTATTTTCCATGGGAAGGAAGAATTTTATGAGCGGGTAAAGCCCATGTGAGAGTAGGTAGAGTCCATGATATGGCTGCATGAATATTAACATTCTTAATAATATCAGGAGTCATAACTCATAGTCTCCAATACCTCAATAACACATGATATCACAGATATGATCAAGGCTGAAAAAATTTAAGATTTTTCTGCTATCCTGTACCGTAAGAAAAATGGAAAATTTTCATTCATCAAGATACGGTTTGAGGAAGTACTAAAGAAACCAAGTAAAACTCATAACTCAAAGTAATTTCCAACTCACATACTATCCATATATCTGAAAATTGTTCCATACGCCTAAAGCTCCTGACACCCACTCCTTGAATTTAGGGATAATAACGCCTTCTGCAGATGTGTTGCTAACCCCCGCCTAAAAGAGAAAGAAGAAAGGTGATTCGCGCGTTTTACGCTGGCCGTGCTTAAAAAAGTAAGTGCGTAGAGGAGAATGCCCGGACATGTGTACTTACCCTCTCGCTATCTTACGGCGGTCGTAACTTAAGTTCAGGGCTCCATAAAAAACCTTCCCGCTCCTTCATCCACATCAGTGGTACGTAAGGCCCTAAGCCGAGATTTTGTTAACTCGCGACTTACTCTGCCACGGCGGAAACTGCGGTTCCCCGTATCTCCTCCAATGCGTATGGCATTCGTCCTCGAGACCAGTGTCGCGAAGGACATTTTTAATATTTAATGTCCGCCGACTCTTACCGGGTACCTGGAATCCGCTCCGGGAGTCCCTCAAATATGAATTCTTCCTCCCGTGCATTATTTAGCCGTTTGTGTATATGTTTATGCGTGTATGCGTTCTCGAAGGATTACGGCCCGTTGTTTTGCGTGCCATTATCGCCTGAACTGGTGTTTGTTTCCGGATGTGTGTTGTTTGCGCTTGTATGTTTTGTTTTTGCGTGGTTTAAGGTGGTTAAGACGCTTTAAGTTTGTAATCATGCTATGTGATCGTATCTTATGGCATCATTGGTAATCATAAGATGACGGATACAGCTGTGCGTTACTCCCTCCAAGGGATTATATATAGTGGAATCTAGTTATCTGGACTTATTTAACAAAAATGAAATATTAATTTATAAATATATTCCTGTATAAGATTAGTTTTCATATATTCTTCTGTTGCAGAGACTGGTCCAATTGTCATCCGAAGAAAAGTCTCAATGAATTACAATACAATTTAGAAATAAATAAACAAGTAAATTAAATTTTTGTATTTAATTTAAAAACAATATTCAATTAATATGAAATGCTCGACAGTAAATATATGGCACTCCTAGGATAATGACCCAGCTCAGTATATTCTGTTGATTTCTTTCCGGAAAAAGGTTTTTCATCACTCTTATGACACCTTAGATTTAAATTAAAGTAAATAATAATAATATAATAATCAAGTAATACATACTGTTGCTTAGTCCATAATTCGTGGAAAGGTATTAAATTAAAGTGAAAGTGTCTCCTTTGGCATGCTTTATCAAAGCTATGTTACACGTTTTAACCTTTTCTATGTATTTAACACAAATAAGTTAAGGACATTATCTAGACTTGATGAATATCTCGTATAGACTTACAAAACATCCTAACCCAAGTTTGACTTGAGAATGACCTTATAAAATACGGTGGATTTTTTATGCGCAGCGAATTCAATCTTTAATCAGAATCTACTTTCATTGGATCATCGATTCTTAATCTGTTTAATTTTCTTGACATCGAAATATTCAATTTTACTTCCAGCTCAATTGAATCCAATGGTTGTACATTATATCACTTGAAAGATTTCAATCTAATGAATTTCGGTTATAACCCTTTACTCTTTGGAATATTCTATTTTATATTACTCAGGACGTATTTTATGATATCGCAATAGTAGAAGTAGGTGATCGGTCAAAGAAATAAAATTCAACATAAAACATACATAGTAAGATTTTTATAAAATACTTTGGTTTAACTCAGGAGACGGAAGGAAAAGTAAAGTAGCAGGGATGTAAAAGAGAGTAAGGTATTACTACTAGAATGGAACAGGTTTTTGTTGAATGGTCACCTGCGAAATATAGAGAGCAAGCTCCCTAATGCTATCTCTTACTGAGGTGGTATTAGGAGGGACAGTAATTTGTCCGGAAAGGGAAGGGATATGAGGATGGGATCAAAGAAGATGAGGGAAGAGTGGAGGAATTAAATGTAATTATGAAGGAGGTCGTGAAAAGTAGATGAAAGGGAGAACCAAAAATCTACTCGTCAAGAATTATGAAGATAATGACTACAAACATATGCTGGATTTATCGAAATTTATGTAGTGTTATTCCGTGTTTTAAAAGTGGTCACCTTTGACGCCTTTATGCAAATCATATACAGTATATTTTCATCTATGTGGTTTCATTTATATTTTAATTTTATGGTCGTGTTGATAGATAATTCCTTTTGAAGTTTGTTGTTTTGAAGATTTAAAGGTCAGGTAGCGACTAGTAGCATGATTTGACCTTTGGGTTTGTTGGAGGTCACAGTTATCGAACATCGACCTATCTTCTATGTTGTTCATATATATATATATTCCATTTATGATTACTTCTCCTTTGTTCATAGTTAATTTTCTCTCCATATGAAAATTTTACTAGTTGAGGGCAATTAACGTTTGTCTGAAAAAACTATTAAATGTTGTTCTTTGCATATTCGATATTATGAACTTGAATTTTAGTATTTATTAATTTAATTCAAGTATTATTTTTAAAAGCTCATGTTTCGCTGATTTTTACTCATCATAATTACATTTAAAATAAGATCTGACACATCCTGATCATTTCAGCTTCCTAATATTTTCAATATGCTCATATAGTATTCGTTATAATATATTTACAATACCCATTACCTAGTGGTAGTTCAGTAACTGAAGATATTATTTCATGTCGATTTTCTGAGAATTGCAATTTCATGGTAATTATTTTAGACAGGTAATTTTCTTTGAATATTTCTCCGGAAACAATATCAGTATTTCAACCATACTCAGAATCAATTAAATTCCGTGTGATAAGAATTTCATCAAGTTTGACTTCTTTTAAGTAAGTTACTTTTTCGTACCCTACTCCGTTCTCCATTCTTTTATAAATAATTACCTCTTTTATTTCAGCTGTAGTGACTATCAAAAGCAAATTGGATGTGTTTCGAATTTTATAGCTAGGGTTACTTATTTCCTGCAATGAAGTGCATAAAAGTCTTTGGCAACATGTGTAAGTTTCGCGGAGAGAATGGGTGTCCTTGGAAAATATGCACGGCACTTCATTGAATGTCGTAATATATATTGCTCGTTATTTTCTCAGATTTTCCGTAATGGTTTCCTGTTTCGGTACTTTAAAAATTGTAGTACATTTCCCATTGAAATTACTCCTTTCTTTCAAGGCGTAACATTTTATTCACGAGCGCAAACCAATGAGCGAGAATTCTCGATATTTTATTCCATTGGAAAAACGGCACTTGCATCGCGAATTTTTCGAGAGACGGCTCAGGAATTGAGGTCCTCTCTCCAATGAGTATATTTTATTTCCCACAGCTTCAATAAACAGCATTACTCTTTTCCTGCACAGAAGGCTTCCTTCTCATTAAATCCCCACTCATTCATCGCAGGCTCTCTCTTTACGAATCATTTTCATCAGTTAAATCGTCCCTCCTTCAACTAGACGCTTATGAAAATAACACGGAATACTATATGAAAGAAGGGCTACACTTCCTGCACCCTTCACGTCTTTGAAATCACTGAATATTCCCGCTCGGTTCTCAATGTCCCCAAACGCTCTTTCTGCACGGGTTTCCCCTCTCTCTCCGAGCATTCAAAAGACCAAAAACACGGACGCACAAGGCCTGGGACCAAAAACTCCCCGGTAAATCCTCGCCAGCTACGACCCCGCCATCTTGTGCTCGTTATGGCAAACGTCTTCTCTGTTTCTGAATCGCTCTTCCCCCCTCTCCTTTCATATCCTCCCTCTGTCTCTTCGCCCATCTACTTCCTCTTAGTGGCGCCCCCTTTTTCTTCGCTTTCACTCCCCTCCAACACGTCTTTGGGAGGAGAGTTGGAAAAGAGGAAACCCTTACAAAAATCGACGCCTTTCACTAACGAGCCCTCGCGACGGTGGCGCCGTTTTCTCGCCGTGGCGCGGAGTCGCACTAAAGATGCTTAAATGGATAAATATCTCACGCTCTCCAAATATCTCGTTCTAACCTCCGTGCGTTTATATATATAAACCTCTTCAAATGTAACAGTTTTAATAGGGGATGCTCATAGGTTGTCTAGAAGTTAGTCTGAGCCGATTAACGCTCTAGTGCTTACTTTATTCTCCACTTTTTTGTATCTGTAATTTGAGGTAACACGCATGAAAGGAATTGAGACAACTAGTGATTAATGATTTAAGACATCACCAACCTTTATGATTTATAATCACACTGATGTATAGTTAAAATATATATGAAAATGAATTATTGTCATTGTAAAAGTATGAGTTCGATAAGTTCTATAATTATATTAACATCGTATATCGTATGAATGGAATAGAGTTTACTCTTAAATATCTAAGTAACATTGGGTAAATATTTTCTTGATTACGTTTTATATTTCTTTACGTTGAACTCGATCAAAACAAGTGGCTCACGGACATTTTCGAGATACAGGAACTACTCTATAATTTTATTTAATGAAATGTCAAATGTAATGAAAGTATGTCGTTTGTGCTATCTAGATTTTACTCGTTATTTCATTTTACATAAATTTTCCTAGATTTCATATATGGACAAATCTGTTTGTTAGTTCTTCTGAATGTTAGGAAAATTTGATTTTAATTGGCATATATTATATTCTAATTAAACTAAATGATTCGGTTCTCAATCTCTCAGGTACTTACGCTAATCACCATTTTAAATGCCAGTTTTAAGGCCCAAATCTCGATTTAAATACGATATACTATATTGAATATGAGCCTTACGGATAAGCTACTTTTTACTCTATATATTATAAAAGTGAGTCTTTTTTGTGTTTACTATAAAGAATCACATTACAGTTGGAAATACTGTATGTACTAATATAAATATATTTATATCTTCACTATGTATGACACTAAAATGTAGTTTATTACCAACCAAAACTTCCGTAGTTCATTATTTTCTCTAAATTAAAACCATGATTGAATCTACTAGTAGTATACACGTTTTGTCTGTGAAGGAATGATGAAGGGATTAATCTCTGATTTTAGGTGTAATATTCTATTGATTTTGCCATATATTTCTCCAATTCCCACGGGTGCTGTCCACTACTGCAAAGCGAACGTCCATTACATTTATGAAATCGATAGAATCGCTTACGGCCTTTTACGTCTCCATTCGCTTTCACTTTCCTTTTTATAGTTCCACTGGTAAATATCAGAAATTCAATTATGAAAATATTCCGTGAAAATGTTTCCTCTTTCATGTTTGACATCCTTGTTTCCCCTCCTTTTTTACATTTTTTCCGCGAATTAAATTATAAGCAAGATACCAGTTTGCTTTCATGTGCTTTCTCAAGCTAAATTTATTTTTTTATGGAACAGCTTATTTCGGTTGACTATTAAGTAATGGTTTTCAAATTTTTGATTGCTTTCAAGTTTCCATATCAACTGGAAAGATAATCAATATACCAGGAATTTACAATTCTGTTATTAGTACGGTAAATACTTGTACAATTTATCGATCATCTTTGCATTGAAAATTTTGTGGTTTACAATTGACATGAAATTTCATAGATGATTGAAACACGAGGCACAACTGTCTTCAAAGTAATGAGTTCTAGATACACTACTTACGACACACTTACGTACTACTGCTCGTATATAGTTATTTTTCACTAAGTAAAAAATTCGGAAATTGAAATGTCCTGCTATTGAAATTTAGCACAACCCATTGTATTGCATCAATTAATATTGTACCGCTAGATACTGTTTGCCTCTTTAATCAATCTTAAAATATGACGCTCATTCCTTTTGAGCTTTGAAAATTTTGTAATAATTTGAATCAAAGTTATTTCAACTCTTATTCCACCATGTCTCTTTCATCTATCTACAGTTAAATTCAGGCAAAGTTAATTGCTAAGTTGGGGTAATTCACACTGGTTAGCGAAGTACTGCTTGGGGGTTTTAAAATTTACGTTGACCTCGAATGAATTATGCCAATTCAATTAATCTGAATTTTAACTGACACAGTAGCTGTTGTCACAAGTACTGGTCGCGTAATCGCATTCGCTATATTTACCGGATGTGTATTCGTTTTGCATGATTTTTCAGCATCTTCCATGGCGATTAATGACATAATTGTGATATTCTTGCATATGTCACGATTCATCTAATTATTGTATTTTGATCAATATAACTTAGAGCTGGTATTAGCGCCTCCTATAACCCCCTAGGAAAGGCATCGTGCTATACATGTTTGCGTCGCGGGTAACATACTCACAAAGGGACCTATGTATTTACCGTAATGTTTCAATTTTTCTTTTCGTTATTAGATGTTATATTCAAATCGGGTAAGTTGAAAATATCTATATGTAATTAAACAAATTTCAATAAAATTTAAAAAAATTCAATTATTTCATAGATCTCGTTTGTTGTACTTGTCGATAAATTTAACTATGCACAACTTTTTCAATTAAAAATTTTTCATGAATTTATCTTCGAAAACTCTTGTTTATCTCATTCCTTGATTTGGATTTCGCTTGGTATTGAATTCTTCATCAACAGAGGCGCAAAGAATCAGGGACACACAACATCTGTCGCGAAAATAATTTCAACGTGATATTAAATTCAGTATTCCTGGTGTTCAATTTGTTGAAAATTATATCGTCACCAGAGAATTATCGGTATTAGCAGCTGTCATTATGTTTACCGAACAGCATTGCTACAAACTTCACCTTGCAGCTGCGGCAAGGTCATAACGAGGTCATCCAGTAATTAGCAAATATTCCCGATATTCATTTGAAAATTGAGCTCAAAACCAATTAATCCGTTCAGCAAATTCATTTGATGATACGATTTTGTGATTAACCAAATTAAATGAGGTCCCAATCATTTCCATCTCTAAATATGCAAGAATATGCATCTTGATCATCTCTATCGCAAAACGGATACTGCAACGCTGCTATCTGAATATCTCTCTCTTTGTCTGCGTGAAAATTACAGGTAATAATTTTCCGGAGCGTTTTTCTTTAATGCTACAGTTGATTGATAAACATTGAAACATTTAGATAGAGAGTTTCTAGGCTTCCGTGGCCGTTCGTGAATTTCAGACATGAATTTAAAGGTATTCAGGCTTTGATCGTTATCGTAAAATTGAATTTAATAATTAACTATCAAATAGATCTTATTTATAATAATTTACACGATTTCATGCCACACCCGCCGCACCAAAAATGTTTGCGGAGCTAATCAATTTTTTGTGTCCTTATACCTTCAAAATTCTTCATATAAAATGTTTTGCTATAAGAATAAAAAATCTAGAGCTATAAAAAAACGATTGGAGGCCCTTAGATCTTTAAGATTTAGGTGTGCATTATAATGGAAAATGTGAGTTGGGTTAATACGAAAGCAAATTCGGAGATTGTATTAATTATTGGATAAGAAAGGGCTCTGAGTAAATCAAGCATCGAAAGCGATAAGATGTGGCTTAAATTTTGAGTGGAGACAGATTGCTGCAGAAAATAATTTGAGACAGAATGTAAAGATTAAATCTGTGAAAGACAAAGGGAGTTGGGAGTTTTCCAAACCAATATCTGGAATTTAATTCCTCTCTTCATTCGAAATCAAAATAAACTTGAACTTATGTTATTCATAAAAATACAATGTCTAGATATCTCTGGAGCTATAAGTGATATTTGAGAGTGAAACGAGTGAGAAAGCACAGAGAAGAATTAGTTCTGAGCAAAGAATATCCAAACACGTAAAACATTTACGTTGGACGAACGAATAATATTTATTCTCTATCTCTCCCTCTAAACTGTTTTTCTCTGCGGTTTTGCGTTGTGACAGGGTAAACATTTCTCAGGAATTCTACTTTTAGTCGGAAAACACTCTCCGCATATTTATTATTATTCTAAGTCGCGCAAATAGAGCAGGTTTTCCGTATCGAGTTCCAAAGGGCTCTCAAGCCGTTTTTGAGAAACTGCGGTACAACAAAGCCTCTCCCATCGTGATTCGATATGATAGCCGTATAGCATTAAGCCCGAATAGATACGTACCTCATCTCTTTAACATTAGCTACTGAGAGCTTGAAGGGAATGAGATTTAAAAGGCAAGATGAGGAGTGAGGTAGTCTGCTTGTAAAGTATTCACCCCGAAGGCCTGGTATATCCTCCCTCTCTGAACATTAGCTACCATTAACTCTTAATAATAACTATAATATTAGCTACCATTAACTATCAAGATTTGGTAGGAGAAATTGGGATTACTATGCAAGATGAGGAATGAGGTAGTTTGTCCTTTATTTTTTCACCAAGCAAGAAAGCTTCATACAAAACATATCCATGTAAATGAAGGGAAGGAAATATTTTATCAAATAGCCTCCTAATATGTTTTTATTGTGAATAAACATGTATAAGGTTATCGGATTTTTACACTTTTTATCCAGTATGATTTTTTAATTTTTAATATACCTATATATATATATATAATTAATATTTAATTGAATTTTAACTTTTAAATTTTATTTTGTTTAGATTTTTGCAGAATCTCACGTTTAGTTCAAATGGATTTGTAATCATTGAAAACATTTTCATGTGCTTTATTTTCGTTGATTTACATCCCCTTCTTAATGGATGTTTTCCCATACACTGTTATTTCTGTCTCTTTGAACCTTCAGTTCAGAATTTAATTCCTAACAAGCCAAAATCTATTTTTGATTGATGTTTTTATTTTTTAAAATTTTAATTGAATTTAAGTGCAACTATGGTCTAGCTTCACCTTAAGAAAGAGTTCATTCATTCATTAATTATATAAGTAACTCTTATCATGTCACTCCATAAGGAGATTATTCAACGTACTCATACTCCTGTAGCTTTCATGCTATTAAAGCCTGTAAAATATATATTTCTACATCGAGTACCAAATGACGAATGAGAAATGATCCATTTCACAGGGTATGGTGGCAGGAAAAATCCGATTCAATTCGGGTGCAACATTTTCATTGAATGCCCAACCTGTACGAGGTCGTCATCTATTTAAAATGAATTTCCGTGGTGTGTGTCTTTGTGGCGTTGGAGCTGTCTTATGTCGATATCCCGCCAGTCATCTGCTCCGTTAACTTCCTTTTCTGGAAAAAAACGCTTCAACGCGCGGATCCTGTCGATACGCTAATCCGCTTTGGACCGGAAAGTCCCGGAGAAAGGAGAATAATTCAATTTTACGCCACTTCCCGAATTAAAGGAGGAGGAAGTTTCATTTAGATGTCTTGGCGGGTCCGAGGGAGAAGAGGAATAGGAAATGGCGAAAGGAAAAGGAAAGGGAGGCGTGAAATAGTTTCGGGGCTTGCTGTAAGCATAGAGATCTTTCGTAGGAAAGGAGAGTAAAAAGAGAAGGGTAATCCCTCTTCTTCCCAAAGCGGGGAATTAAACAAGAGGAAGTACCCACAAATACCCGTATGAAAGAGTACCGTTCTCTGGTTGCTAGCATGATGATTATCATTGCTCGAGTTTTTCCACTTCCTTAGAGGTTCCGTAGAAAAGGAATTATCGTGCAGGTAGAAGGAAATTATTCTTATTCCAAATATGATAAAATAGTGCGATAGTGAGGGTTTCATTAATAATAAATAACTGTCTATGGAAAATGGCATGTGATAATGGACGCTTTTTTCGTGTTAGAACAATGTTTTGGTAGACCTGTATGTATTGTTGAAAATGTATTTAAAGATTATTCTAATTTGGGAATTGAAGCTCTTTAACGTTGAAAGCAAGCAGAAATATTGTATTTTGAAATATATCTGGTAAAATCTTAGATATATTCGCCAAAATTTGTTTAGGAATTTTTGTTTTTCAGTTCGTATTAATTATAGGATTTTCATAATTCATGTGGTACTTTTTAATGAATAATTTTATATAAGGTAGCTCAAAAAATGTTCATTACATCATTATTTACCTTTATCGTTATAAATTTTGAAATAAACAATTATAAGGTCTGAGGGAAACCCTCCGGAAAACCTTTCTCTGTCCAAAGCCAAGACTTACACATAATCAAAATTCAATACAAACATTATCCATCCCTTGAAAAAAATTGCTTCACGCTTCATACCCCATTTTGCATAGACTAAACTACCTCGTTACCAATCAGAGAATGTCTGCCAATCCTAACTGAATGTAATAAGCAGTTCTTGTAATTTACTTTAGTTCGTCTTGAAAGTACGCTCTCAAGAAGGAAACGGCTTACATATACTTGCAGGAGGAGTGTACCATTGACCTATATTATGTACGGATCTCGTACTATTATGAAAGGAGAAGTATGCTGTGATAGTCTTTTGAAAGAGGGTCCAATTTTATGTCTATGGTATTCTTTACCTTAGTAAATTTATAAAGTATAAGCTCTCCTTGAAAGAAGCTACCCATCATTGTCCTATTTTTGCGATGTTTTCTTCTCTTCCTATTTCTAGTTTCATCTGTAAAAAAGGAGCGCCTTTTTTCCATATTCCTTGTATAAGGAGGAGAGCGGGACTGTTTTTTGCTCGGGAATTGAAGTAAATCTCCAATCCCGGAGTCTCGGATGTTTTTTCCTACGAGATTCTGAATTTTTAAAGAAATTCTCGTCTTCTTTTTCCGAATCCATTTTTCATTACTTGACACTTTTCTTCCACTCATACTTTTTAGCTCACGAAGGGAATTAATTGTCTCTTTCTTCGGATCGTTTTAATCTCATCGCGCCTCGACGTCACCTTCGGTCTTCGCGCGTGGTTTATTCTCTGCCGGTTTTCTTCTTTTTTTCGGTCACAGAGGAAGTTCTCTCCTTTTACGTGTGCTACTGATTATGTGGAGTCTCCTTCTTAATCCAGTCTACCAATGTGATTTGCTAGATGGCTCAAGTCTTTCTTTAACCCGTAAACGTTGCAGTCATATAGCGTGATGGACCAAGTTACGCATTCTTATACAGAAGTATCCTAAATGATATGGAAACCTATTCTTGCCTCCATACACCATATCGTGATAATGGAATTTATTTCATTTTTCTTTTGGAAAAGGATATAGAATGTATCGTCCGTCTATTTTATCAGCCCCTAGTTCATATCTGTAATGAAAAGAAACCTGGCAAAGTTCAGTTGCTTTGAATGATCGAGGTAGCAAATTCTGATAATTTAACTATATAGTTAGTTATGTAATATAACATTCACTTATAATTATAAATGTATTTAATTATGTTAATATTCAATATATTATAATAATATTTAAGACAAATCTGTTTTGTTGAAAATTAAGCATTAGATATATGTTTGATCTCTTATTGTGTATTTGATAGCATTATGGCGTTTTAATTGAACTTTCAGGATCTTTTTTTCTAATATGCATTTTATTTCATTTCAGGTAAGTGTCTATTCCATGTTTCACTTACTGCAGAATTTAAGTATCATACTCCAGGAGACGTTTTTGAGTAAGTAGTGAAAGTTATTTATTTCAATATTGTTATCTCCGTTTATTTTAACCAACGTTTTTCATAATTAAACGGATTTAGAATTAAAAAGCATTAGTTTTTGATCTTAGTTAGCAAAATATATTATTCTTTCTTAGCCTAGGATTGGAATCGGTAGCCAACCGATGTGATACACATTCATTTAAGGCCTCTGTAATCTTACATATCGATTGGTTCGTCGTATATCCTTTTTGGAATTGATTTTGCTGAAGAGAACTCGTCGGATAATTGAAGATGTTTTATCAGCTCATATACTTAAATGGAAGTTCAGGCTAAAGGTCTTGTCTTACTATTCAATAAGCAATTGTGAAATGTAAAAACCATATAAGAAAAGCGTCGTTTTTTCGGTGAACAATTAGTCACTTAACTCTTAATTTCACTCTTCCGTCGCTTGCTTGATTTATTAATGTAATGTTCATCAGTTCTGAAGAGGCTTCATTTATTCATTCAATACATTCAGCTGCTTCAGAAAGCTTTAAGATAATGGCAACGCAAATCATTATTTAAAAATTCTGTTTTGTATATCAGTCTCTTCTTAAGGAATATCAAGAAATCATTCCTTACTTCGCCTTAATCAGAAGCACTATGGCGAGTTTTCTTTAAAGTCGTGAAAGCATTCGCAAGAGGATCGACGTAGCCAGGAAAAGAATATGGTATGGTAACTAATCCCTCGTCTCTAAAATTACCAAAACTCTCTCAGGCTTCACGAATATATTTCGTACGCTGAAAAGATGTCCGCCGAATGCACGACAGCGTAGCTGTGCATTGACTGTCATTCTGAGAGGGACAAAGCTGGCTCGAAGATTTCTCCAAAAGCTTTTGTTGCTTTGTACGCAGCTGAGACATGAATACACCGACGACAGACTGCAGATGAAAGGTGTGTTTGTCCGTGCACAATAATGTCTTTCGCGATACAGCGTCCGAGGAGAAGACAAACGGACCGTGAGGAAGTAAATGTTAGTCATCTGCAGAGAGATCAAGGTCAGGCCCCCGAGCCAAAATACCTGATGTTGGAAGGGCAGGCTTCCAAAGTGAAGTACGTGCAGGAACGGGATGGAGTTTATTCACGAATTGCATTCAAGAGATACTTAGTGTCACCGTGGTGACAAGGGGTCTCGAGGAATTCTATTTAAATTTCGGAATGACTTTCATATGGTATTAAATACGTGAATGGAAACTGAAAATAGTTCAAACAAAACAATTCAATAAATGAAGTCACTCGGAACTAAGTTGTTCTGAAACAAGTTTACCGCCATTATTTTCCACAAAACCTATACTTACTAATTAACTTTTGGTATAATTAAAATAAAACCTAAAATTATTGTATTATTTCTTATTGTTGCCGATCGAAAGTTTAAAGTATTGTACCCCCTACTAATTAGAATTACTAATTATCGTTTATAAAGATTTCGCTTGTTAGTGTACTAGTATGGTAAACAGGTTGTAGTCTAATTGCTTTCAAAAAATACAATTTGCAACTTATGCTAAAATAAAATCCACGGAGACTGCAGAGATGTTGTGGTAATATAATAAGGTCACTTGTACTGTATTGTAATAATAATCATAATAATAATAATTTTTATTCACCTAAGGACACACATATGCATGTTTAGGATAAGTAATCAATAATTAATCTGACAAAACACAGTCAAATTTACATTAGAAACACATAACAACATACATTAAAATTATAATACAGCATAGATTTTACTCCTAATAATACATTTCATCTCTTTAATACACTACAGATTCCCCTAATTTACACATTCATGTACACTATTGTATGATTTTGTTAGCAGAAATTGTTTGAATTTTTTACCGAATCGTACGTTTTTATTGTCTTGGAGAGCGTCAGGCAATTTATTATAAACTTTTAAAGCCATCACTTTAAAACTTATTCCAGTTAGGCTTAATCTATGTGGTGGAATCCGCAACTTATCTTTCCCTCGAGTAATACTTTAGTATATACTTTTCCACAGTATTGCCTGCGAAACCATTACTATGGAAAAGAATATATGAAATTACATAGTACGATAAAAAATTTAGGTGTATTTTACTGGGTATACAGTAATACATTCTCTTTACAGTTCCGGTACGTAGCTAAACCTAAAATAGCCAGCAATTTATTCACAGTATTATTAGCTCTTAACCTCTTTCCTGTTCTCTAATATAAAAAGCCAACCGCAGAATTTCCGCCTCTATGTATTATAAACCGTAACTCAATACACCACCGGGAAGAAAACATCCCTTAACTCAAAGCCCATTTCCGCTCATCCTGCCCTAAATATCCCTCCAAAAAGGAACAATATTTTTTCGCGTAATAGCTTCTCGGGAACTCAAATTGCACCCGGTCCCGAAAATTCCCAACGCGCGAAATTTCGTCGCATAAGGAAACCTTAGGAATCCATTCGATCAAAAGTATTCCGCTCCCCTGCGACACCTTACAGAATTTTTCAAAAGCTCATTCAAAACCCTCCCGCCAGAGCACGCTCTAATTCACTGGACCCTCCCCCCACGTACATCAGACACCGTGCTTCCTTCTCTTTCAACCAGTCCCCCATTCTCTGCAGCCTTCTTTAGCGAAGTTAGGCATTCCAAGCCACTTGTTCTCAATGCATATTATGAGGCAGCTCTTCCTCCTCGGTGTCTCTCGCCCCAAAGAACTAACCTTCTTACCCGTGCCCTCTCTTCCCCTCCGGGGCAGGACAAGGCGGGGATGGGCGACCTGAAGAAAGGAGTGACGGGCTGGAGACGGGTCGCAGGGACCCTCCATGAAGGGGCTCTTCTAACAGTATGCTCCAAATCGATTTTTGCTCGTAAATATTTGTCGAGGTTTTTTTCCCTAAAGAGGTGGATGTCTCTGATCCCTTTCAAGACGTTCTTTGTGGATAAAAGAATGGAAAACGGAACCGAAGCGCGAAAATAATGCGGTGTTATTTCAATGCGATGGATATAAGAATATAAAGGTTTTAATTTTTCTTCGCCTTCGTAGGTATTATGTGAGTATACAGGCATGAGATGCGATCTCTTGGAATCGGGACGGATCAATGATTGTATTGATCATTAGGGAACTTACATAGAATTTTAATCTATTAAAATAGACGATAAGAAGTTTTAACGTTAGTTTTACGTTAGTCTTCCGAATAGTTTGAGGGAATGTTCCGGCGGGATAGCTCAACAGACAGATCACCTGACCAGCAATCGGGAGTTCCGGATTCGATTCCCGGCCCCGTCCGACTTTTTTCGAGTCTTTTCTTCCTTGGGATTTATCCTAGCTGCATGCCATTTCGTGCAAATAACCTTCCCAAACCTAACCCAAACCTATTTGTCGAAGTTTTAACTATTCAAAAGACCTAAGAAGCTGGTGTTGCATCCCAGAAATGTTCAGTTTTTGATAACTGACAGCTATTGTTTGAAAAGGTAGGTTATGCTGACTGTTTGTTACTTTTATTTTGTGAATGCTAAGCAGTAATGCCATAAAAGTTTCAAAATACATGTATTTATTTCAAATTGGAGATACGTGGATTTTTTCCTTCCGTTTTATTTTAATTTAACTGTGAACTATTTCGAGGAAAACAGTATAGAAGGTGTAATAAATCGCACGAAAATAGGATTTGATATTAGAAATCCGAATTCTAAAAAGATAAATACCGAACAATATATCGAGTTGAAATAAACATTTGAAAGCTAATATATACACAATAATATTCTTACATATGGATGTATTGGAAAAAACATTACATTACGATTTTTTTATCGCAGTAAATATAATGAGACATGGAATTGCATAGATATGATTGATACAGATTTTACTTTAAATTGTGAATCTAGTTCAATTTACGTTAACAACATAGATGAGAGAAGTTGATAAACTATATAGACATGCACACAGTGAGACCTTAGTTGGAGCTCAAGTCAATATGTTTCTTCTACGTATGTTTATACTTGGGTTAAGGAAACTAGATATTTAGTAACCTTACAGTGTGGTGAAACTGTTAATAACAGGAAATAAAATTATGATATTTTATATTTTTTAGCAAGCAATTTACGATTATGATACTTTAACTTATTAATTTCACATTGGTATATTTTAAGTATCCGTATTTTTAGTGGAGTAACCCGCTGTTAATTTATCGTATAATTAAAGTATAGTCTCCTCAGGAAACCCTTATGGTTCTAGAATACGGATTGAAAATTCGTCCTCTATATTTTAATCATTATAATGACGTACTTTCTTTATCTAAGGATTCCTAGGGAAACGTACCCCCTCTTACATTATGTTGTCGGTAACAATATATGCACCAGTGATTTTCTCCCTGAATTCTGCTTTATCTTCAGTACCCTTCTCTGCATTCTCATCAAAGTAGTTCATTTACAATCGACCCACATACCTTTTCCCTCCTTTTTTATCCTGGGTCCAAATATTATTTCATTCTCACAGGCTTTTCATGCATCCTTGGTTCTACTTTCTCTTTTCCCTTTCAACTCTTTGCATCGTCTGACACCTCTCCACCATTATCCACATCTGAGCGCATTTTAAAGGATCTTCATACTTGAGGGTTGGTTCCAATTCTCTCCGTTATCACTTGCGCGGCGCTGAGCGTCGAGCAATAACCACCCGAATCCCTTTCTTTTATTTCAATCGCGATCAAAAGGGTTGCGAGTTCCGCCGTACCAAAGCCGCGGGATGAATCTTAAGAGATGGAACCGTTGCACAGTCGGTGCGCCTTTCCTTTTGTGCCCGAAAGTTATGACATGCGGCTTAGTCCACGTTTGATGAATATTTACTTCAATATGGGGCGGTATATTCTCTCACAAGAATGTTTGAATAGCGTTATATGAATATTGGCTGAGATATTCTTAACAGCAAAAGTGTGTAGAGGGAAAATGATAATAGAAAAATGTGAAAATATAGTGTGATATTTTACTTTCAAAGTTTGTTTCTGATTCCAGAGGGAATTCGAGTATGTTTTAGAGAATAGATTATAATAATTATAGAATATTTTGGGTATATTGTAATTGTAATTTATTTATATTATATTAATAGATTATACTGTCAAATATTGAGAGCAGGACGGCAAGGGAAATAAGTTTATAGTTGAATGCTTGGAAAAAACAGAGGGGAAGAGAAAGACAGAAGATAAGTTGTGTAAGCTACCTAAAAATGAAAGAGATTGCGTTGAATAGGGAATTTTAATGCAAATGGAACTACCAAAAGTTAGAACACTAATAAAGATGAACAATGTATTGCATACTTGTGTATTGTAGATTATTGATAGATAAGTCGAGGTGTAGTAGATTGCTGATATCTTCAATAAGATTCCTAAACCATTATCGAAATTCCCTTCCAATTTATCTCCTTATGTACTTCTAATTCAGTTGAACGAATATCATATATTCATCATCAAATTATTACGAAACATGTAACGAGGCTTGACTGTCAATGAATGGCCAAATAAGGATGCAATCTCCAAATCTAATACGCTTACTTTTTATAAATTCGGAAAAGTATTTCAAAAAGTTTTTATATATATGAAGCTTGTTTAAGATATGGGTTATTTCCACTGACATTTTCGTAAGTTGAGACGGTAAAAATTGTTGTTCATTAAAAATGATACCGTATCTTAATACAAAATTGACCTCTCTAATACTTTGCAGGGATGTTTTTATACCCCTTCTCAAAAAGTCTGCATTAATAACAAACATTTGTTTAGTAATTGTTTATTACTGTGAATAGTTGAGAAATCATATAGGCATCGCATTTTTTTACAACATTATATATATTTGAATTATTTGATAAAATGCGACTCTCAGATTTTATTCTTTTCATGAAAAGATAAGTAGTATTATTTATCCAAAATATGTCCAAAATATGACTTGTGTATGAAAGTACTATATTTCGATAGTAACATCCATTATTTATTTATTGAATTAGTGCCCCAATAACACAGTCATGTAATATTTTGGAAGAGATTGAAAATGTTAGCTTCACTTATTGTTTTCGTATATGGATAAAAACCAATCTTGAAATTTCACTTTTTCCGCGTAATCCATTGACTTTGGAATCGGTTTCTTCCATACATCCACAGCCGGTGCTTTCAGCTCCGCCTTAGAATGTCTCGCAAATAAAAAATAGGACGAAGAGATTATTTCTTCACTTCCCCTCTCATTTTACGAGGATTCTCTCGTCCTTCGGGTTATCAGACGCCATTACTTGGCACCGTTTACCTCAATGCTCTCTATTTTATGAACATATTCTTCTTGCCAAGGTTAGGCCAAACCTTAAAACTTAACTTTGCCATATATTCTTTTGTAACCTATACATTTCAGCATTATCGAGGTATGGAAGAAGAGAAATAAAATATTATCTTACTATATAAATATAGCAGACGATATTTATTAAGTAAATCAATGACCTGCTGATATATTGTAAGCCTGGTTGCATTGCTTATGTACAGTAATAAAAATTAAATTCACAATTAACACTCGAATTGTACGATATACATAACAACCCCATAAAGCTATTATATTCATTCCTTCGAATAAATTTTAACCAATACCGAAGCAATTTACCCTAAATGTAATAAGTACTATAGTTTTCGGGGTATAATAATAATAATAATAATAATAATAAGTCGTCTTTATTTGGGCGAGATTGAGACTTAAAAGTCTCTTCTTCCATCTAACCCATCGTCATTAAGTATAAAATAAGAAGTAGAAAAAATTAGAAGAATTGTGGAGGTAAAAAACCTAAGAGATTCTTAGGAAAAAAAATCCACTGCAGGAAAACACCCACAAGGAAGGGGGGTGTGAAAAACCTGCGCAAACCTACCAATAGTAATAGCAGAAAGATTAGAAAAGAGAAAAACATTCAAAAATAAATAAATACACTACCAATAAGTACTTACATGCGATACATAAATCAGTTCACATTTAAAAAGAGATAGCAATATACAAAGTAACATAAAAAAACTAAATAGAAAAAAAAACGTACATTATCAGAGAAAAAAAAATAAAATAAAAGAATATTACTATAAAAAAACCGTATCAAAATAATGCACACAGTATGTATGCACTAGTCAAAATTTTATATAACATAGATATTTAGGTAATAAGTAAGAAAAAAAACGAGAGAAAAAAAAAAGAAACAGATGAGAATTATTAGGTATATGGACAGGGTATATGACAATATAAGTATGATTTTTTATAATTTGAGCTAGCAGAATATATAAAACCTAAATGTATACGTAGAATTCCGTACAATAAAATGTAGAGTGCAAGTCTACCGTTTATAATACTCCTGTAACCGGTTTTATCTTCAGAGTAATTCCTTACATTAAATGATTTTACTTCTATATGGGATTACTGGTAAAAGGAACGAGTTAGGTAGTAAATATTTACTTATAAATCTTACACTTTCATATTTCTCAGAATAATTGGTGTATGCATTTTTACCTTCTCCATATACGTAGTATAGAGAAAGTATTCTTTTCATGAAAAAAATCGGCTTCCAGATTTACACGGAAATACATGTTTGGGGTACCTAGAACACGTATTGACCATTTTTGGAATGATGTCTGTGTTTGTGGGCGCTCTAACGTAAAAAGTATTGGTCGTATCATTACCAAACTTCATATAAAGCACTGTGGTGCTGTCAGAGTTGATTAGTATTTGGAGTAAATCGGTTAACCGGAAGTTGAGCTTTATTCTTTTAAGCCAATTTCCGGTTTTGCAAAATATCTCCATAAATATAATAATAACATGTATACTATTTTTATGAAAGTTTTAGATAGTGAAATTTACTATAACTTTTGTATTTAACATATTTTTGTATCAATGATTGTTTAGGAGTTATTCATAAAATACTGATAAACCGGAAGTTGCTGATCATGTACTTTGTGGGCGCTCTAACATGAAAACAATTAAACGTATCAACACCAAATTTCATTTATATTACTTTGGTTGGTGTCGTTAGAGTTGAGATTTATTTATCGAAGCTCGTTTCCGTTTTGGCAAAATATCTCCATAATTCTGATATTTTGGTACATACTGTTATCTAAAAATGTTTCGGAAGTTGTATTTTACTATAACCTTTGTATGAAACATATTTTTGTATAACTGATTGTTTAGGAGTTATTCATGAAATACTGATAAACCGGAAGTTGCTGTATATGTACTTTGTTGGCGCTCTGGGCGCTGGGGCGACATGACAATTTCATCGCTTTTCATCGAACATGCCCAGAAAAACATTATTTAAAATGTTTGTGACGTAAAAGATAATATGATATAAATTTATCACTTATCTTCGAAGTTTAGATTGAATATAGAGTTCGAAAATACTGTCGTAGACAAATATTTACATCTTATATATGGAGAAATTCATGTGCTGGCCACATCAGATTTCTTTCCTTGCTCGGTTGTTGCTTGTGTCTGTGAAACACTCTTCCTCTTGGTATTATTTGCAGCTAGAATGTAAGGTATGAGTGGGATTGGGGTAACAGCCTTTCCCAAAACGGTAGTGGAGCTTGTCTTGTGAAAAGAATTCAGTTTAAAAAAATAAAGGAGCGATTTCTGTAATTCGTAGCGAACCCTTTATTTTCACTCTCATAGGCGGAAGTGAATCGCCCTTTGTTATCGAAAACCGCTACTAGAAAATTTGTATGTGATTCTTAGGCCAGTTAATTCCCAGCAACGTCCCGAACAAACGCCGTAATTAAATGATTTTATCGCCATTTCTTCCACAACTATTCCCTCTCGATCCCCCAGTGTTCTCTTAATCTCACTTCTTTCCAATCTTTCCACTTCCTTCTCCGATTTCTGCTTTCGCCCCCTCCGACTCAACTCCCCTATTCATTTCTTCCTCCAATCTTTCCCACTTCCTTTTAACGAATTTCCTCATTTCTCAAAGTCCTCTCCCAACCCCTTTCCAATCTTTTCCCCTCATTTCTTTCTCCGCTAAGCTTCTCAACTCTTCCCCATCAATAATCATCCTTTTCGCTCTCGTTGCTTCACCGTGTTTCCTTTTCTCTCCTTCTCCTTCTTTTGTGTGGAATGAGATGGATTCGGTTTTATTCGCATTACAGCCACTCTCAGCTACGAAATTGTTTACCGCGTTCGTCTCTATTGTTGTCGGTGCACAATAGAAAAAGGCTTTTAGACTATATGATTTTTTTCCGACTTGTTCGGAGTGGTTGATTTTTGATGAAGTCGATCGATTTTGATTTCTAAATTACTCTATGTGGAAGTTTTGCTGAGTTGCTCAAGTCTTTTGGTTGAAATTAGGTTATTCGATCGGATATCGGGTGAAATAATGGAACTAACGCCTTTTCGTTTATCTTTGAGTAACAAGGAAAAGATATAACAAAAGAAATGAAAATAATACTAGAGAATTACTAGAAAACAGAGTTATTTCCTACAGATTTGGTGTAGCGCGGGTGGGTAACTTGGGGCTACCTATACTCAGATAGTCAAATTTACACTAATTTTTATTTGAATTGCAACGAAACTAAGGTCCATTTTCACGAGCGGCAATACATTTTTCATTGCTCCTATTCCTGCATCACCACAAAAAGTTTCATCAAAATCCCCGGGCAAAAGTGAGTCTCCCCTTGTTAGCCAAAAGTGTTAAAATTTTAAGTTAAGGCGATTAGTACATTTTCCCAATTCTCTTAGAATTTTTTTATCCACAAATTCAGTAATTATTTCTCAAATTGTTACTTTGAATCAATTATTTTGTACAAATCTTGAAGGTTTGTTGGATGGAAGAGGAATCTTTCAGTCTCAATCTCGCCAGAATAAACGCATTATTTTCACTCAGCTGAATGAAATTACCTATTTTAAACTATACATTTTTCGATCTATTACTTATTAATAATTAGGTAGCCAATCATTTGAAATTATATCTGAATAAATTGTTAAATATTTAATTATGTACTAATAAATAATTTAGCTAATGAATCATTCAATAATTTTAATGATACGATGGGAGACAAATTTCGTCAAATTGAAGATAATAAATAATTTTCAATATATTTTAGGCCGAGGAATTAGTAATGGACTAGCAATTTTCATCCCCGTGATAGTACTATTTTTAGTATTCTTTGGACGAAGAAAAAAATAAGGCAGTGGTGAAAAGAATAACGTAATAAAGGCGTTTATTCGGCCCGATTTAAAGATCTATAATGACCATCAACAAATTAACTTATTCACATTTAAGTTACGAGTGTTTTAAAAATACACATAGGATTAAATTAACAATATTGTGTCAATTTCTAATCATCATCGGGCAAAACATTGATAATCTCGTCTTAGTTATAGTTACTTCAATAGATCATAGGCGTAATCAACCTGTTCATTATTCTCTTATATTCAGCCATTTTTCAGTCAGTACTAATTTAACTCAAATCTTTTGCTATAGTATTTTAAGGAGGGTGTTTCGTGTAACCGGATTATCGTGAGGATATATTTCTTGAACTTCCTGCTTGAGTGGAAGGTACTTTGCGATAAGTACCCTCCGAATGGTAGTAAAGTTGTTGTAGCATTGCTCTCTTTACGACTTGGATGGTTTTATCCTAAGCGTTGATTTACGACAATAATGTGCCCGGGGCGATATTTTAATTTTATGGTTTGATTGGAGCATGTCACGTTCCAGTCACCCAGCAAAAGTTAAACTCCGTACTTGCAATTTACAGTGTCATAGCTGCGGTTTTTCGATTTACGCCATTTACGAAAAAGAGCATGCAGTTGAATCTGGATTTCCTTACACAAATTATATAACGAATTTAATGTATTTATGGCGGGATGTTTATATCATTATTACGTTTTATATTTTATACGTTATATGTACATTTATGCAATTAATACTGGGAAATTCTATGCTATTAATTAAAAAATACTACAGTAAACAAATCTAAAAAAACTATCCCTCAAATTAAGTTAAATTCAAGGGTAAAATTGCGTAAAATGATAATTGGTTAATTTAGGATTTTTTCGGAGATATTTACAGCGAATTAAATGTTTCAATCGTGATATTTTTATACTATTCCATTTATTTTAATATTACTGTCAATTTAAGCAAATGTACGTTCTCTTTAACTTAATGTCTGTGGATGCTCATGGATAATTTACACATTAAATGAAGAAAATACCATATCCAACTTGATAATAGAAAATAAATCATTGTATCCAAACAAGAAATATCAAATGCTAGATATTTGGTACAGGCTAATATGTGTAAACTAAATTACAAACCAGTAGTCTCGGTCTTGTCTGGCTTCTTCATATTTGTTCTTCCTTAGAATTTTTCATAGCTGCACGACCAATTCATGACCTATTGTATTTCCTTGTTGACAAAGTTATAGGTGAATATATTAACTTATAGATAAAATTTATAATGAATAAAGTTTATAAATTTGGTTTATTTCGCACTCCCTGAATATTTCGTTTCCAAACTTATTTATCAACCAAAATAGATTTTCGAGATAATAAACGTTAAAAATATTGATAGATGTAAAATTGACCAAAAACTAGTTGTTACAAGTACAAATTAGTAGATAAAGTGTAAAATATAGTGGAGTATATGACTTAGGTAAACAAGTCACTATAAATATTCCGCAGCCTGTGTTTATCATCAACAAAATATATTTTCTTTTGAGATTAAAAACATCTCAGAATTTCGGTATATCAGAAACAGGAAAGGAACTGAAAGGCTGCAATTTCCAAAAGGATCGCACATCTGCCTTTGCTTGTATATTCTTACACGTGACGTGGTTCGCGGTGATGGATTTAGCGATGGAATATTCAGTATCAATCTGCGAGCCGCTCCCGGCCGCGCTGACAGATATTGTAGTCCACGGGGTTTCCACTTGGCTCTTTTCTATTTCCTCTTTGAACTCTCATTCGGTAATCCTCGACCGTTTCCTTTTGTTAGGGGATTTCCTCTGCCACACTTATCCTCCATCGCCCCTTATCTCGCTCGTTCCCAACTTTCGGTCTTATCTCTCGATCGGATCTTCTCTCATAAAGTCCTCTTCCGTCGCTTTACGCTCCTCCTTTGGCACTTTTCTTCTCCGATTGTTTTAAACTCCTTCCGTGAGACTTCTTTACGCCCCGGGAACAGCGCCCCGCAGGCCTTTCGATCTTATTGGAAACTTCCATCCTTTTCCATTTTCGATAATGCATTAACGGTTTCTTTCCCAAAGCCAAGAGGCCGATCTAATGAGAAATAACGGTTACCGAAATTCTCGCCCAATTTCAGTTTGTTGACTTTTGTCTCTCGACGTAACTCCCCGAGTTTGGCGACCGTTCAAACGATGCGTCCATGAGTCGGTAGTTAAAAAATTGCACGAAGTTGGAATGGGGTTTTCAGAAATGAGATGCGAAAGCGAACCAATGAGATACTGAGGAAGAGTGAAGTATTTTGTGTAGGTGGGAAAACTCCTTTGTGGTGTGAATTCGTCATACGGAGGCACTTTTGTACGTACTTCGCGGTTGGCAAACTATTATAACGAATATTAATATTTCCACAGACGTTTCGGCTGCCAACTTGGACCCTGAATATGGCTGCTGAATTGGTAAACCGAAACGTCGCACTGTCGGCTATATTAAAAAAACCCGGACATTGAGTCAAAAATTGTTTTTTTTGAGTGCGAAACTAGAAACTTCGCATAGTTATTGCGAAAGAATCAAATGATTATGTTTCCGTATGTCGTTCTTTATATACCGCCAAGCGTCAAAAAGATACAGGGCGCCAAACTTGAGAAATGTTCACAGAAAATGAGTATCTCGGATTTTTGGCAGAATCATTCAAGTTCATTGAATTATACGAGTAGAGACTTTCAAGAAAAACTGTTGGAAAAAACACGACGCAGTAATCTAGAATTACTCCGTATCTTTCGATAAATTTAAATTTTTGCCCTAAAAGATGAGTATTTGCTCATTCAAGGCTACAAAATGGCGGAAACCATTTTCGGACAAATTTTGAGATAAAGTAAGGAAAACCACCAGGTAAACGGTGGTGGACTATCAAGTTTCGTATACCACGCCAATCTACATGGGTTCTAGATATGACATTTAAAGATACTGTTTTGTTTTACGTACTAACATGGGATTGCGGTGGATTTTTCGTAAGCTCTGCGCGGTTGCGGCTCGGCGCCATAGAACCCCAAAATCCATTTTCGCAGTCTTTTTGGTGATGTGAAGTCAAACAATTAGCCTCTTTCATGTTAAATTCTAGCTAATCAAAGTAAAAACTTGTGTGAAGACAATTAAGGATAGGAATTGGATACATCTACCGCAAAAAATAAACGTTGTATTGAGAAAATTTGACATTTTACTGAAATGTGACTGATTTAATTGATTCAAAATTTTAAAAAAATAATTTTAAGCATAAAAAAGACTTGTGTCAATGTTTTTATCCTCTGTATTGGTTGAAAATATGGTTAATAAAATTAACGTCGAGATATATTCACATTCGTTTCGGAAAATTTAATCCAAATGCTTTAATTCTTTTCATTGTATGCGCTGTTTATTTATATAATTACGTGCAGTGCTCGCATTATATCGAGAACGACCCACAATGACGCGCAGAACATCGGAAAATGTTTTTGTCTTTCGATCCACTTTCTTTTTTGCAGAACATCTTTTGTTTGATGCGATATCCTTCCCTATTATTGCACCGCCGTGATTGTTTGGACCACGTCCATCGGCGTCTGTCGTCCTTTCACTAGATTCGCCCATTAATTTTTTTCTCCTTTCTTTTTTCCCACAATATATCATCTTCCTCGCCCGCTGCTTTGTTCTCCCCGGCGACGTATGTCAGAGTTTTTTTTAGCCCCCCTTTCAGCGCCTCTGCAATCCTAAACTTATTCGGGTTTTATTCCTCATGCGGCCCTAAAGAAGTAATTTTAGCGAGATAATCCCAGATTTTCTTGTTATGCCCGTTCCTTTGCCATCGGCAAAAAATCAAACGTTAGGAGGCGGCGGATGTCTTTTTATTTATTTCGCATCGTTATGGGAAAATGAGAGTTTTTTGCGAGGAGTTACAAGGTCGTCTCAGACTTTCTTAAAACGAGTCTACTTTGATGATGTTTTCTTTTGGGAGTCAAATTAACAACGTGTTGTGTTCAAGGAAATGGAAATTGCAACCTTGGTTGACGCAGCAGAAAATTATGTTGCGGAATTGAATTTTCGTGAACCTTTTACAGCTAACTGAGACTTTTGTTTGCCAAATTCTGCATCTATTCTTTTCGTAAGCGTAGTACGTCCACCCTACACTTTGTGGAATGGCACATACAATAATAAATAAATAAAGTAACTTAGTTATTTTCACAGAAACAATTTACATAACTGTGGAATTTCTAAGTACAATTATTTGTTGACAATATATAAATAAAAAATCTGGAACCTCTCTTAAAACTGACAAAAGTTTCAAGTAAGTGATACAACCTTTACAAGTACTTTAATTTGGGCAACATAGTTTAAAGTTGATACCTACATAAAATTTTCAGTAAATTGAAATAACAAGACGATCTCTTTAAATTTCTTTCTTCATATTCTTCTCAACGTCTCTTATAACGTTCATTATCGCATTGGCACATTATTTTTTCTTCAATTATTGGAGAAATAACAATCAAATCTCAATCTGCCAGCTACTTTCTAGGATCTGCAGGTTAATATTCCGAGAAACGGTATTTGTGAATGCAGTATTTGGTGAATATAAGTGCCAAAATGTAAATTATTGCATTTAATAAGACATTCTTTTTATTATAGAAAAGAATTGAATATAATTCATAGTTTCTACAAAACAATTTCTACGTCGTTCAATGTCGACTGTACGATTCAACTTCAGGCCTTCTTTCTTTCTTAATGGTGTTTAACAATTTATGATTAAGTCAAAAAAATGACATTTAGTTACCAAGTTCAAATCGCGAAAATTAAGAAAACTTTAACAAAAATCAAGTCTGCAAAAGTAGTCACTTCGCTCTCACGCCGTTTAATTCCACGGCTTTATAATCCCTCACCCTCTTCGTAATCGAGAACGAAGCAAACTTTCTGGAGCACCCAAAATTCAGAGACATAATAATTTTCCTCTCTATTAGACTGTATTCCTTCCTCTCCCGTCAAGCACTCCTCCTTCGGAAATCTCTTTAAACCCTCCCGTTCTTTTCTCCAAACTCTAACACAATTCCGCGCCTATCCCTTATTTTTCGTTCTTAGTTCTTCCCAGTCTTAGCATTCGCGGGATTCGGGCCCCTTATCTTCCCACACCCCATTGTTTCCCACGCCCCGCCAACCAACCCCCGCTCCCACACACCACCCCAGCCCTTCGCCGCTCCCGCTTGCCGCAAAACCCCGCCTCCACACCGCGCTTCTGCACGAGGGAGCGGCCTAACCTAACCCCATCCATCCTCCCCCTTACACCTTCCCTCCCACACATTCATTTCCCACGTTCCCTTTCACCTCTACTCCTCCAAGTTTACCTCATTCCCTCCATCTTTCCTCGGCTAAGTAACCTGTACGCATCCACCGCATGTACTTTTCTTCTCGGGAACTCTCTTTCTCGTCCTCTTAACGGGATGCTCCTCTCTGCCTGCTCTATCGGTTTCTGTTCTCCTTTATCGTAAAGCTAAGAATGTGGAATGACAATAAGCAGTTCTTTATAGCTGCGAGTGATTTTATCTATGATTTTTGACACTAAGCTGCTATCGTCATTTCGTCAATTTCATGTATTTTATGAATCTGTTCTTATCAGTTTCATATTTTAACCTTAGATCAACTAATACGCACCAGTATAACCGCGAAAACTTGGAATTTAATAGGAGGAGTTAATATGCAAATAGGAGGAGTTAATATGCAAAGTAACAAGCAATATTTTACAAGGAGTTTAACTGCTAAATAAATCGTAAAACGTCGAATGACGATTGGCACTCATAGTATTTGAACTGAGAGATATTGTTACAAAGAAAAAATGTAGTTGAACCACCAAATTTGAAGACCAAAATTGAAGAAGGTGTTGCATGTTTGTTCTGCATATACTTTAATACTAACGAAATAATCGAAGAATGCAATTGGGTACAAAAGGTTAATGTTTGTCGTGACGTGAAAACCTTAACAGTTAATCGGATGCGTAAATAAAATTATGAAACATACCGTATGCATTGCTTCTGAGAAGATTGGGCATAAGAATCTGCCAAATGTAGGGCAAAAACTTTAAAACATATTCATTGTTTATGTAATACTTTAATTTCATATACAGACTGGTTTACGATCGAAATTCCTTATTTACTTGAAGAAACAGATAATATAGTATTTTATAGAAATAAAACTTCCTATTTTATCTCAATTTTCATTCAATTTAGAGGTGCATGTAAGAGTGGCAAATATATCCCATCTAATCATCGAAAAATGATTGATTTTTAAAAATCCACCTATGGGTTTCTACCCATCCTCTACTAGATGAATTTATATTATCTCCAAAGTAAGCTTCATTTGAAGTGCATCAAACAGAATTTTTTGACATCTTATTCCTTGTTTTCACAGTTCCTTGCTCTTGCAAACAGTTGCTCGTGCAAACAGTTGCTCTTACAATTTTCTTGCTCATAGTTATCATTCCTTCCATATATCTTCATTATGATGTAACCTTACCTTAAAAAATATGGCTAAATCTTTCGTTGAAATCCTATTGAATCCTCCATCAAAATTTTCTCATTATTTCCTTTCCAACTATTCTTTCATTTCATTCATCCACTCCATTCACATTTCCTCTGACAAAGACTGAGATGAGAACGCAATTATTGCATAGCTCATTTCGCTTTCCAACCCATCTTTACCCGGTCTTTATCTCTATTATCTACTTCCTTCCTTTCCCTGGGCCTTTTATCTCTTTCTGCCTCCCATCCATTTTAACTTTCCTATCCCTTCTTCCTCCACAACCGTCCATCTCTCTTCTCTCGCTCTCTAACGGGTTAAATTTAAGAGGGAACTCTTAAGGAACAATTTCTCTCATATTAAAGCCATTTATCCCACTCTCTTCTTTCCACTTTTCTCTCCTTATTTATCCCTCTCCAACCCTTCTCCTTCTCTCTACGTCTTTCATTTTGTACCCTTTCTCCAAGGCTCTTTTATTTGTTCAGTAGTGTTTTCTCTCTTTTGTATTCTCTTCATGCTCAAATCTCTCTCGGCAATCGTCTCTCTTTCTGCGAAATTCTTCAGAAATGTTAAGGAAGACATCCACAAATCTGGCGATTCAGTACTCTCATGCTTTTATATGGATTTATTCGTCTATTTCTCCACTTATAACACTTCCCCCTCTATTCGGAAAATTGATTGAGCATTCTTACGCATTGTTTTTAAGCTTGGAAGTACTACCGCTGCAATATGCAATTCATGGTGAATAGATTGAACTAAATATTTTGGTTATTACAGAAAAGTTATATTAAAACTGACGAATAGTTTTGACGCCTAAGCGTCATTCCTAAGTCACAAAGAGTCTTCTCAATCCATGATTAATAAAAAGCCCGGAGTAATTGGTTTCAATACAATTGGAAATGAATTATGTTATAATGTTTCGCGATGTGAAGGCTAAATATTTCTGAATCTATTTTGTTGAGTCTTTTGGAATTATTTCAAAGTTAAAGTGGTAATTTATCCACTCTAAGTGATATGCTATTGGGTTGAATTTGAGGAAAGGTTATGTTATGTTGCTTGATGTTACAGTTTTAGAGCGATTGTTTGCTTTATTTGTCACGAGTTACGTCACTTAATATTTCGTATTTAAAATGTTGGACAATCAGTAGTGAAATACTTTTATAAAGCCTTGGCTGCTTTATGAGAAAACCGAAATCAATCTTTAAGTCAAAATTTTTATCAGAATACAATTGTTATTAATTTCACTTCATTTTTCTAGCATTGTATTAGTAAAGTTCTACATCGGTATTTTTTATAATTTTGCGGTATTATAAGATTTGTATTAGATTTCTTTAATGAGGTATGTCAATCACATCAAAAGAAGTATCCTTGAAAGTATTCCAGCAGTCACCTATTTCAAAAAGTTGAGTCTCCTCCCTTGTACCTTCGTTATCTTTGATCTGACAGCTAAATTATTGGCATACAGTCAAGTTTTTTCGGATAAAATTGTGACAGATCTTGTATAGTATTAAACGTAGAGGGGTTATAAGGATATAAGATCAGTAAATGTAAACTACATACGCCAGTCAAGAAACAACAAATAAGTTTTATAACAAGTAAAGGACAGTGACTCAGCTGGGGGTATTAACTATTTTTCACTTCTTGAACAATCATGGGTTAAGTCGCACGCTTTCCAGCGCTAAGATAAATTTTAATTATATCATTTGTAAAAATTAGTTTTAGATCGATTATTCCTACCCAAAAGATAACTATTACTTCCTTCAAAAACTTTTTTCATAAAACTTGATGCAAAGATATTATGCTGCCATTCGTGATACGCAGTCTCCTTAAGTTATGGCTTCTGCATTTGATTAAAATTTAATTTATTTTCGGCACGTGATTTCAATACCAATGAGTAAGAAGGTGTTCCTTGCAATAATTTTGTATATTTTTCGTAAATGTTTTTATTTAATACGTCAGTCTAATATGACGAGTTTCTATCTGCCCGTAATTAAAAAAATTAATTGAAGAAACGAATTTGTTACGTAATTGAACGTTATTTTCTTTCTTAAATTACTTCGAAAATATTTACCGAAGTGTAGATGAATGCGAGGTAATGAAGCATTTGGAGAGAACCCACCCCATCAGTTTCATATTTGTACGTTTGACGCGCCCGCACCCGTACATTTCTATTTTCAAGAGCACGAACCCGACTAGTCTCGAGAAAGAGCCCCTTATTCTCAATTTACTGCGAATAAAGTCATCCGTCTATCTCTCCTGCCGTGCATTCACCCATTCAATCCATCCAACCCTCCTTTCTTCGACGAACCCCCTCCCAATCCTTGTTTTCTAGTTCTTTCATATCCAATCCCCTTTTTTTATCCCTTCCTTTCCTCGCGAGAGGGGCCCCGTTATTCTTGACGTTGGGAGGGCGTCGGAGCCATCTGACGGATTTATTCAGCAACTCCCGCGAAGGTGGACTACTTACTTCATTTCTCACCCACTTCCGTCCTCTTCCTCTTTCCTCGTCCCACCTTTATCTTCATCTCCCTTTTCTTCTCCTCTCCCGCAGAAACAATGCCTCAGCACATCCCTCTCTGTCACACAGCAACAATCTCTCCTCGTTTGCCTCTGATGGTTTTTCAGGTATTCCTACCCTCTCCACAAGTTTACCTTCTCTTCCCTTTGTGCTTTCGCTTTGTTCGAATTCCCGCCGTTTTCCCCCGCCGCTCCATCTGTTCTGATTTGATGAATCTTTCCCTATCTCGGATTTTTTTCCGCGGGAAATGATCTCGGGCTGTCATTCGTCTTCTTCCTGGGCTTTGGTTTATCTGTTTGTTTGAGCCGAATCCCGTTTCCTCTCGTTTGATGATCTTCAACTCGCACGTGGATTAGCCTTTGCTTCTCTCACTTCGCTGGGAGACGCAGGAGGTCGTATAAATGGTTGTGTTTGTTCCCGTGATCGCTTTGATGCCTACCAAGACTGGATCTACCATACGTATCAGAGCCGTTAAAACATGGACAGCCTTCGCGTAAAACTTATTGAAATGGTAAATGGTTAAAGAAACTTGACCTTTATGTGCCACATGATAATTTTAAGTCTAGTTTCCTAATCAAGTTGTCATGGGGTTCCACGAACTCCAGCCTTCTCATGTTAATTTTATTGAATTGGTTTCTGTACGATTTGTACGAAAAATTACCAGTTAGTTATTCAAAGAGCGTAATATTAAATGAAAAAATATATTGAAAGTATTTATGAATTTACAAAATACAGTTTTAGTTCATTTTTATCACCTTTTTTATGAAATTATTGATTGAAATTGTGGTTATATTTAAAAAATATCTGTATTTATAATACCGATAAAGTTCTGAATAATTTCGAAAGATCAATGGTTACCGTGGTAGAATGATATCCTAGTATGGCTGAATACTGTGTCTGCTATCATCACCTTATTTCTGTTACCAGATACAAATAACGAGCACCTATTCTGGCCTGCTTTATTTAGCCCTCTATCTCCAAAAGTACATGAAAGTAACTAAATTAAGAATACCAATGAAAATAAGCAGTAAAGGCTGGGAACATGGATATAATCACCATTATTACCTTCCAAACGGAAGTAAAAGCTTCCCAACTGCCTGTTCTTGATCTCATATCCCGACTCGTTTCCTTGATCTCATCAAATGCTTTGTTATACTTTAGTATTTTTATCAAATCTGAATCAAAATCAGAGAACAAAATACATGAATCGTGTTTTGAGGTTAGCCTTAAATTCACTTCAATGTAAAATTTATTACCAAGGAGTTATTTCATGTTAAAAGAAATGGAAAATGATAGGCCAATGAAAATAAATAAATTGCGATTAATTCATAATAAATCCTCTATAAAACTGCTAAGGTTCATCCAGGAAAGGTCTAATCGTGCTTTAATTTAATATAATAGAATGAAAGATTAAGTCGCTGTATGATAATCTATTCTCCCTCTTACTTTTAAAAATAAATATACTCTCTCTGTTGTACAAAAGGCTTGCCCTTAGGGTTGTCAGAACCTTTGTAATTCTGTTATATCTGGCTTCATCTACTTTCTCTCAAATATTTTCTATTTTTTCCGATGCTCAGGGCGATATGTGCTTAAGAATCTCGATTTTCCCTCTACGAAAAATAATTCAGAAACAAGTTATTTATTTCCTCCAACTTTCCAATACCGCGCAAAACACATTCTTTTTAATTTGATTTTTCCTTTACATGACCCAAGATGGGATTTATCTGAAGCGAAACCTTTCCTCGTTAGAATCGTATACGACTATTGGGTCTAGATAAAGGAACCTCTTAAGCACTGCTTTCGGCATTTATTCTATTATGTTGCTTATTTTCTTTTGTTAGCTGATGCTTTAAATAGGGGAATACAATTTTAAGCGATTCGAGGAGTCTTTGAGTGCGGGAAGTAGCCTTAATTAGAAATGGGAGATGCACGAATATCTTCGATATATCTTCAAGTAATAGGATTTTTGAAGAATTTGGAGGTTCATAGAATGTGATTCTGAAACGGTTATTTCCTCGTATGTCTAGGTAGATATGTTTTATTTAATTATGGAATTTCAAAATCAGTATCATTCTTTCAGGCACAACAAAGGCAGTCTTAAAAAATTAACATTCATAATAAGAATAATTTCTGAATAGTGAGAAAAATAATAAAAAAAGCATTCCTTTACACAGGGATTGTATGCAAAATTCTCCTCACGATCCAGGTTTGCCTATCAGTATGTGCCATATGATAATGAAAATATCATTGTTCTACACCGAATGTATTTGTTTAATGTGAACTATATTGCATGGTTGATTGTTTAAGTGACACGTTACGTCAATCTTTTGCATTGAGTTTAACTCGTAACTTCCATGTTTGCTCAGCGCTTACAAATACCGACGATGTGTTTTAAATACGTCATTATGTAGAGATTTATTTACGAAGTCAATTATAATCTTAATACGATTCGCACTCAATATAACCGAAATAGTAGGTAATTTTCCGTTCTTTCAACCATGATCATCTAATAGAATGGTTTTCATTTGTCATTTGGTACAGGATAGAGAAAAATCATTTCGTTTACTTTTATCACAGTATTTCTCATGGCTGTGATGCGATGTAAGCTACTGAGGTGTGAATGATCTCTTCTCATTGACTCCTGAGAAAAATGCTACTCGAAGAATAATTGTTTCACTCATGTGGACAAGCACCATCTCTTTGTTTTTGGCTATGGGAGGAAAGGAAAATTTTTTACTCATCATCATACCTATTATGTCTCATTTGCCCATTAGATCTTGGTCACTTATAATTGAGGGTTTTAGGTACTAACCGGCTTTAGGGCTAAATGCTTTACCATTAAATAAATATATACATTTTTATCGTGTGGCTAGCAACCTTAGGACAAGAGTAAATTACAGAATTGGAATCACAGCAATCGAAACAAAGAAATATTACAATATAAAACACTCTAGATTAAACAAATAATCAAATAATAATATTTTAAATCTATTTGTGGCTCTTGCATCATAGATTGTAGTTGGCACGGAATTTCAGACGTTTATGGCAAATACTCTACTATTACGGAGGCATTCGTGAAGGAATTCTCAGGATTTTCCCTAATATTCCCTCCACTCGCAACGTGTGATTCCCAGGGATTTGGGAGAAATCTAAAGAAAAGTCCTTCTGAAATCGGAAACATAATTCGACGTCAATAAAGACGCGAAACCGAACGGCCGGTTTCTCGGTGCCTCTATTATGGGTCTCTCCATTATTCATTCTCTTTTACGCCGACCGTTCTTCCCAACTTTTCCCTCCAATCGTCGCTTAAAACCTACTCAAACCTCCTTCCCTCACTCCCCCATTGTATCCCTCACTCTCTGTATCATTCATATCTCTCTCCTATTCATCTCGCACTATCTTTATTCACCTCATTTTTCCGGTATTAATATTTCATTTCGTCTTTCTTCCGAGTGGCGGCGCCTCTCTCCTCAACACGTCCTTGCTTTCGTCCTCCCTATAAATCCACGTCAGCGGAACGTTCCACCTCTTTCTCTCCCTCGTTCTCTATCTTACGCATTCTTTTATTCAAATTTTATTTCGCGGGTTGATTTACAGTTCTTTTACCCGCTCGAAGGGGGTTATCCACTGTTCTTTGCTTAGCAGTTCTTCCGAGATGCTCCCGGTCCTACGCGTGTATAATTTGGGGAGGGACTTGGTTTTCATAGTATCGCTATTGAATTACGAAGCTCCTATAAGCTATCTATGTGTTTGATATCTCCCTTGTTTTATTTAGAAATAGTACTAAACGTAGTAAATAAACGTTGTACTACTCAGCTACCTGTTTACTACTTAACCTCGTTGGTATTGTTGATTTAACTTACCCTTTCTGACTTTTCTCAACTCAGTAAAGAATCTAACTGATAAATCTATTAGATTTTACGCAATAGTTACAATAGAATCATTATTTTCGATAGTTCTTCTTACTCGGGCTCCATGCAGCTTCATATATCAAATTTCTGCTGTTGGAGCACGGTAGGTCTCTCTACTCGTTCTAACTTAATCTATCAGCTGAAAGGTTTTTATTATATCTATTGATCAGTCACCTAAACTCAGCTACCACTTTGTCGTTGATTTCACAATGCATTGTATTTGACACTTTCTTTATCATGGAGAGTCATTTTTCCTACTGATCTACATTCTCTGGCTTTATGAAACTACATGTTTCGCATTTTCTTCTCTTAGTATATTGATTTGTCTTTCAATTTGTTCTAAACTTTCCTATTTGCTGAAACTTTTTCATGTCTATTGACCTCTTAGAACAGATTGTTATTTCTTACCGATAAATAATTGATAAAGACCCTGATATTATATTTTTAAGCTTTTGAGTAAGTTTATTTGTTAAAAGACTAAAGCTTTTAATTTTTCTGTTCCATTTCATGTATTTTAACTGAATACTAAGTATGAAATTCTCCAAATGCACGTTGCATTGTGATAGTGTCTTTCATAAATTTTATTTCGTGAGAAAAAAGAAACTGTCTGTTCTATATGTATTCTTCTATATGCATTACGATATTGCTTTTCGACTCGTTAGTTTGTGTTAGAGGCAAAGGCAAAATGCTGGCAAAGAGGTATCTACAACGAATAACAGTGCTTAAAAAAATCCATTTACCTCCTTTGAATATCATTAGTACTTTTCCATAATTTTATGTGAACCAAGTGTTCATTTCATAAGAACCTTCCTTATGTAAATTTCTAAGCAGATGAATTACACTCACGCAGTTTTTCTCTCTGGTAAATGTAAAATAGCGAGATATTTTAGGATTTCTCAAGGGCGTGTAACACCTGCTGAATATATTCCGCTGCGTTATTACTTCCTCCAAGCACATTGCTTATTCCAGGGAATTATAAATCCAGCCGCGGATGGAATTCCGCAAATATTCCATATTTAGCTTCTCTCACAGAGGAATGCCTCCTGATTGCGTGCTTATATTGCGTTTGCTTGTTTTCTTTCATTTCAGCTTCTCTCCCTTAAGATAACATGAAATAGAGAATAGCTACTTCCTCTCTTATCCATATGGTGCGATTTTTCCATGTGGAGGTTTCCTTTTATACCGTAATGTGTAAAGTTTCCACTTCCTGTTTATCATCTTTCATAAGCATACGGGTTAGCAGACTTGTCTTAACACTAAAAGAACGATGGTGATCATTTGACCATTTTTAGTGTTTTACTTCAAATTTTTTAAGTTAAAAAATTGTCAATTTTTGAAACTATTTTACTTTATGTAATACCATTCCCAATTTAATGTCAACGAATTAAAATTTCGCTAACGCTAATGTGGCAATTTTTACATCGTTTTATACTTAGATGGACGGCTGGTGATGATTCTACTACGATGACACTATCTCTTTTCATGAAAATTTTTTTTGAAGAAAAATTGGAAACACCTTTTATCTCCAATTTTTCAAAAAAATATTTTCTTGCTTTTTATTTGAATGTTTTATCTAATTAAAAATCATATAAATTATTTGTCAAAGGAACTTGACTAAAGCGTTATTGCTATTTAAAACTCAATAAAGAGAACATAATAAACTTCGCTGCATCTAGAAATGTTTTACAAACTATCGATTGATGGTAAAAATTAATCTTGATATAATTATGTATATAGGCCTTAAATAAGTTATTAATCGCCTCCAAGATGCAAAGAAGCAATATAATAGATATTAAGAAGCTGAGTTGTCAAATGACGTCTTCACGTCCTTCCAAGTGGAGCAAAACTCCCGTACTTCTAGTGTGAATCGCCACACGACGTCGTAGGATACGCTCCCTGCATAATCCTCTTGAATAATGCAACCTTATTTTTCATCCTTTCCCGTGTTGTTTTTCCTTTGTCGAGTTCTGCCGTTTTTTTCGCCGTTCGGAAAATTTTAATGGTTTTCCGCGAGAGGCGGAAGTGTCGCTCTTAAAAGGTGCGTTTCCCTTTACCTCGCTCACACTCATGCCTATTTTTAAATGCGCGCGGCGCATCACCTTTGAGTTCCGCGATCCCCTTTATCAAATTCCATCCTCTGTTATTCTGTGGAGGGATAAGGGTTATTTTTCTTTTTAACCCACGGATCTTTGGTCGGATATGCTGGGTTTAAATTTAGTCCACGATGTATATATCAAGATACGAAGGATCCCACTAAGTTTGTCTGGAAATAGTTTTTTCCATCCTGTTTGAGGATAGATTGGAAATCTTGTTATGATTAGGAATGTTGCGGTTATATTACTCAAGAGATGATATACTGGAGTTTGCAATAAGTGTGGTTCAGGTACTTAGTTTTGAATGGAGTACTTGACGTCTTAAGGTTTCCACAGCATATTGCTAAATACATCTGTATTTGATGCAGAAATGACATCCCATAAGCTACTGTGATTGAAAGTTTCTTCACCTGTGAAATTTCGTGGTTTTGACCTTTAAAAGTTTTCCAAAACCTGTATTTGTTAGAGTTCTGTACCAAGTTATAATCGTTTCCGGAAATAACGCAGAGTCTCGGATTACTTACCTTCGAAGAATCAGAGATTTTTAGAGGTACAGAATGATGCATTCATTCATGTGTTCATTCAATTTAAGTACAGCATAAAGATGCAACGAAAATGGTATAATTAATGATATGGTAGGAGGGATTACTTCCTTCTCTTCAAAATATGTATGGCATACGCAAAATACAAAGATTAATTAAATATTAAAATTCGCAAATCTTTCGGTCGTTTTGTCCAGTATACAAAATGAAAGCAGACAAAATATTAAAGGTGTTTAAGTTAAATGGAAGGACAGGCATGAAGGAGGAAAATAATGAAAGAATTGCTCTCCTTTTATAAGTATTTAATGAAAAAGAGATGCATTAGAACATTCTTTACTTGACATATGCGGAAATTGAAGTAATATTGAATTAACTTAATTAAAGAATACACGCACTAAATGAATATTCTAAGTGTGCTCGAGCATAAAATTTATTCGAATAAAAAATACGACATTTATAACCATTTGTGCCATATTCCCATGGTAGTTACGTTACCTCCCTCAGATTATTTACGTAAAATGAATAGATTTAAAAAAATTGGACCTGAAAATTATACGAAATCTCCCTGAGGTTAATCCGTAAATATAATAATATTTCTGTAACTACCACAGCCCCTGTCAAAATTAGAAAACACTTTGAGAGGTATACTTTGAAACGCAATAAAACGCAAGCAACATAAAGGGACTGTTTTTCCTCCTTACTCTGGAATTCTATAGAATGCAGGCGTCAACCCGTGCTCGCTCTTTCAGTCAAAAAGTAGTTCTCTAATATCAGGAACTTGTTATTCTTTTTAATCCTGCGATATTAATTTCGAGTCCTTTTTTCCCGGACTTTTTTATCGCAACTTTTGGAGGTATTGGGAGCGAATCCGAGCCAGATTTCGAGGACAGTTTCCCCGAAAAGAATTACTCCGGATTGTGGCGTTTCAGATAAAACTCTGCTTCGGACATGATATCACCGACAAAGTGGAAAGAAAATTTTCCAAACTTTGGTCACGCCAGGGAACGACAAGCCTATTATCACCATGGTAACGATAGATTCGGGATAAAATTGGTGTGAAACCGAGCAGTCAATATGGCAGGAGTTGAAGGCGTATCGATTATTAAAATGGAATGAGAGGGAATAAGGAAGTCTGAATGGGGGAGCGTTGAAGAAGCCGGAAAAGGTTTTATAAAAGAGGAAAGGAATAAGAATAAAAGATTTCGGACCATAACGAGGAAATGGCTGTCACTATTTCATTTCCAATTCCGGCGCCAATTTTCTCAATACTTTGGTGAAAGGAATTCCATTTTGACATTGCTATCTAAAAGGCTTAATTTTCTATTGCACCGATTTAGTTTTCCTTATTGATGTTAGTTCAAACTATTTTTGAACCTTCCTATATATTTTTTAGATTTGTAAGACTGATTTATGCTTTAAGATGTACTAAGGGAAGCCACGGATTTAAATTGCAGCCTTAATTAAGGTAATTTCCACAAAATATAGATATTTTGTGGAAATTACTAAGGTCATTTATTTAAAATGGTTATACCACCGTTCCACCAAGTAAAGATTGGACATATTAATTTTATTTTAATTAAGGTTATGTAAACTGATTTTGTATTCGAAATACATTTACTAAGAACATTTTAATCAATCCGTGCCTACGTTTCATTGTCAAAATGAAAATTTTATCAGTGTTATTTACTGCTCTACTCTTGCTCAGAGTTTCAATACGAAGGCATCACTTTGTTATGACGCACCTTATTAAAAATTTAAATTAAATGGTTAATTGGAAACCATGCTACATTAATGATTGAGTTATTCATTCTAACATTAAGGATCTTCTGCATCCTCTCATTCTATTATTGATTAGGATAATATGCTTTATTTTTAGATATTGTTTATTACAATCATTCTTTCTAGTAAATCTTAATGTCTGCGATTAGTGCTCAGCTATTAAACTCATGACATAGTTTATTCTGAGAATAAATAGTGGGAGCTTGGGCAAATGAAAATAAATCACGGTCAAAATACACTCAATTGGCAAAAATTTTAAGTAATTGAATAATCATAGCTCCTTTAAAATATTCACTTCGAAGTTTAGTGAACATTTTGAATAAGTGACGAATAAGTTTTCTATGTATTACTGCAATGATACAAGTGTAATTTTAGCGTACTTCCTGGTCTTATTGAGAAAATAATTCTACTGGAAGTTTCGTTTATGCTAACAACAGTTTTACTTTAAGTTGATTCAGGCAAAATAGATTGAAGTGTATTAACATAATATTTCTAAAGTGTGGATAATCACTCATAGAAAGAGACACAAATGCGATTGCAAGTAAGAAATGCATCGCATTATTCCAGGACCTCTCAGCCTTCAAAGAATTTCCTGTTGAATTATGTAGCGCACACGACTTTCTTTTCCATCCAGAGTCGAGGAATTCAAGAATTAAAATATTTATTCTCTCGTGACGCGACGACCTAGAAAACTTTCGAGAAAATGACGGCCGAGATATACTTTTATGCGTCCGAAATTTAACGCAAACGTCACATAAGTTAGGTGCGTGCCCGGCGGCCATTTCATAATATTCTTCAAGTTACACCACTTTTCCCCGGCGTTCATTTTATTCCGTTATCGGTAGAGGTCTCTGAATGATGGAAAAAATGAGAGGAGCCTTCCCATTGGCGGAGAAAAATTCCCGTCCCAAAAATAGCCGCGATACGAATTTATCCTAATGGAGGCGAAGAAATACGGAGGTTCTCCTTTTTGTAAGAATGCGAGTTAAAAATAAGGAACGTCGAATTTGCCGTTTAGCGGATTATGAAACAACTGGGTCTCTCTCTATATCGTGGAATCGTAAGAGCATATTACGGGGAATAAAATTTTGAGATAGCAGTTTCGGCGGTTGCTAGTAATTTCGCGAAGGTTTGTATCCCTCTCTATGTTTTCCTTCGCCTATATATGTATTCTCTATCTCCAGCGACCACCCCTTCCCAAAGCGCTACTCCTATGCCGTAATCAAACCGTTTCGAATGCTTTGCAAGCACGCAATCTGATCGTTCCTCGAATAAATTACATTCTTTCGCAATTTATTTTATAATCGTTCCGACGGTGATACGAAATAGAAATTTTTGGATCGGTGGAAAGGGGCCGGAGTTTATTCTTTCCGAAGGGATTTTGTTTTTCAAGGACGGGATTATAAAGTTGGCGAAAGGGCCATGCCACGCAAAGGGCTGGAATAGTTCAAATATATCTGGTTGAGGATATCTACGACTCCATGTTTGAGTCACGTCATCGTTTGTACTATGGCTTCGATATTTATGGAGACGTCTAGGTCCAAATTGCGGCAGGTGGGGCACATTTAGGCAAAAATATAAGATTACGATTTGAAAAAAATATGATGTTAGGCTTCAGTATTTTTATACTTTCACAAAGATACAGCCTTGCATATTATTCAGTATGGGATGTTGTCATCTTTTAACTGAGCAATTACTCTGATTTATTATTAGTGATTATTACTATTGCATAATTTATTGCACTAAATATTGTCACTCCTAAATTCTACTACCACTAATACGATTCCTCATGTCTAAATAAATTTATCCCTTAAGGAAAAGTTTATTTCTCTCTATATAATGTTATTTAAGTATTTAAAATATAAATATAACTAATATAAATATAATGTTTTATAAGTATTAAATATAAAATGTTTCCAAGAATGAAAGAAATACATCATTCATCAGGGACTATTAAGGTACAGGAGCATTCCTATTGGTTGAACACTTACGTATGTATTATTAATTGCTTCGTTCATCATCTGCTTAATAGTTTGACATTTTTAGAATTACGTGAACAGAATGTGCAGCCACAAGACAGTAACTGAATGATTTCAGTAATTTATGACTGTATTATGTTCGAATTTTACTGAAGTGGAGTTCGTAAGTTTATTCTTTTCCGAGTCGGAATTGAAATATTTTGGTCATCGATGTTTGAATTGTAATTAGCATGATTAGGGCACCACTTAAGCTTTGAATTGAATATATTTGCCCATGCATCTTGCCTTAGATATGAATGTGTAATTTTGATAATGTATTGTTAAAAAAATAACTTGCTTAGAATATTTCACTAAGATACAAAACATATATTTTATGTAATAATGACTAACCTCTCCACCGATTTTGAAATAGTACTTTAATCTTTAGATCGTAAGTTGTCGTGTGAAGTTTTTGTCAGAATAATATAAACGAGGAAATTGCGATTTTTTGGTTGTTCACTAAAGCATGCATCAGTTCTCTAGTTTCAGCAATTTAAATTTAACTTGTGCGTTTCTGATAAAAAAAGATGTAGTCGTCATCATTACTAGACATTTTTAGCCCATTTCCTATTAAAAAAAATTGGCTATTTTTGCTTCTTTCCGACTGCTTCTTACCATTTTCATCTTCCTAGCTTATCTTTTAGGAACTATTTTGACCTCATAGAACATTAATTTCAGGAAAGGCGTATTTGACTCCCATATTATGCTCTTATCTTTAAAGGCGAATTCTCCATCCAACATTTTGAATTCCTGAAGCACCGCTATGAATAATATTAAAGCCACGACATCTACTTGTCTCGTTCGCATACATGCGGCCCTTGCTTTGTGAAAATATGGTACTTTTTTTAAGATAAACTTCGTTACATGTCAGAAGTGGAGTTATGCCTACCGCATTCTTTGTTTCGGTAATCAATAAGGTTCCCCGCCTAAAGTCAAAAGAGTCATCCAGGGCGAAGTGTGCCTAGACTAGAATAGCGCTTTGTCTCAAAGGATTCCTCAACTTCAGGATTCAGTTTATGGTGTGATTTTCACGGTAGAGTTATGGTAATCTCTTACGTGGAGCAAAAATTATTTAGAAGACGCGAATTTCGCGTGCTTTTGCCAATGCATCATACTCAGACATGGTCTATGACGGTGATCAATAAATTTCAAACTCTTTTCTTAGCTACTGAATGCTTATTTCTATAACTTTATGGATACATATTAGGTATGTTAATTATTTGGAAGTTGTACTCTTTTCCATGCATTTTTATGTAAGTGTTTCGTGTCAATTTGCTGGAAAAAATTGTATCGAATTGATAGTTAAATGCGCTTGTTGTTTGGTGCATAGATCATTTTGAAAATCATAGCAGTGAGATAGCGTAGTTTTTTTAAATAATGCATTTAATCTTCGAGATTGTCAAATTCTAATATTCTACAAGTATAATATTGAAATATGGTTTGAGAAAATTTCTCAAGGTACTGTAATTTAACTTTGCCACCTTTCTTAGCAAATAAGGCGGTATTTAATATCAAAATAGATAAATGAGTATGAATAAAAATATATCTATACGTTACGTAGAGATCACAGATTGTAAAGTATACAAAAACTAAGTATCTTTAGAATCTCACATTTTAATGAATACGCATTTTTATATACTGAGTCTACACTCCACTATCTTCAAGATTTGTGATATTTCAAATTTTAGCCTTATCTGTTCATGGTCTTGCTGTTAAAAAACTAAAATTTACTGTGGTTACGTATAAAGTATACTGCAGATTCTTCGAATAAGGAAATTATAGTAAATAAATAACAGCGATACGAACAAAATGTGAAAATAATTTACATTATTTCCTGGAGGTAAATATTAATTAACTCAGATTTTTGAGACTGTTTCAAATATAAATTTAATTCCCCATTGACTTGAAGAAAATTGGACAAAACTAACTGTGAAAATAAAATCACTATAATCAATTATTTCTTAGTCTTCATGAATTGCTTGTTTACACTTTACTCCTATTATAATAGATTTGAAGGAATCTCAATCTCAGAGCAATTCACACAGGTAATTTTAAAACTTTTAGTCGAACTCAAGTCACGCATCGTACTTGCCGATTACGTTCGAGTTTGATGGAAGAGTATAGGTAAAGCGAAAATCCAAATTTCCCGCAGAAGTTTAAAATTGGAAGAACATTGCAAGTGACAAGTCATTCTTGATCGAGAAAACGAAAAAGTTTTCGAGCAGAAAAACCCATCAAATTAAGCCGGAGTAATAGACTTTTCCTGCCGTCCTTCCGGCGACGAAGGAACACTCTTCCTAGCGTCGGCCGCATTGTTTTGTTTTCCTTTGGACTTTTTCCTCCACCAGCGTAAGACTCCTCCGTTCCTTTACCTTGCTCCTCCAGAAAAATCCCGTGGCTCTTAACAACGGCCCAAAACTTCTGCCGAAGATTTTGCCGTTTTTCCCTAGAGTGGTTCTCCCAACAACTTCCATCTTCTGGACCCTTCACATCTCCTTCACAGTTTACTTCCTTTGTCATTCTCCTCTCTCACCATTTTCCTTCTCTTTCTCATTATCTCTCCTATACGTGTATGTTCATCCTCTCTCTCCTTTTTGTATACTTCCATTTAACTTACCTTGTATTTTTCTAAAGATACCTTACCTACCCACGACGATATCCTGTTATCTTACTATCCTACCTTATTCTTATACCTACGTGCGCACACAGCCAGACATACGTGTCAAATGTGTATGGTAGAGATCTGAATTGATGCAATTATATCACAGATAAAGATTAAGGATGAATTAAAGAGTGGGGTAAACTAATAGGAAGTTGTGGAGATGGCACTAAATAGGGATTTTTGAATTTTAATTTTGGTGGACATGAACCTACCGAAAGTTAGAACTGTTTTTTATCCATTAAAACTGATCCAGTATCTGTGTTTCGTGCAAATTAATTAAATTAATAAATACATTTCCTAATAATTTCAAAAATAATGCTTTCTTCATCGAAATATAAATCATGTACAATTAATGCAAACTCAGGTTTTACTATGTGGTATTCAATCGCGGAAATGGTTTCATGGTATAATGTTTACTGGACCACCATGTATCATACAACACCGCCGAAGTTTCGTAGCAAAGCTGAGTTTCCAGGTAAAGTTTTATGATGTAGCTTTGATACGAAACTTTGGTCGTGTAGTTTCTTATTATATGAACTAGTAAAATATATCATTTTTGTATAAATATTGTTTCTGAAATCAACTTTTATTTCGCAATCATGTGTTTTTATTTCGCAATTATGTGTTTTTATTTTATCATGTATTTGTGTATCAGAAACGATTATGTATATTATATCCGAGTAAAATAGATGTCGGGTTTGCAATTTCTTTCGCGTTTTGTGATGAAAAGAATTCATGAAATCTTACATTTATTATTGACATTCAATTCAGAGGCATTACTTTAAACTATTTACATTTTAAGTCCCTTTACTTTTCTAAATAGACATTCATGCAATACCTAGTCATTTTTTTTAATTTTTGTCAAATTAAATTTTAGTTTCCATTCAATATTTAGTGCATTCATTCCACATTCTTGGCATTTTATTTTCTCACAAACTCTATTTCCAAGATATCCTACTTTTCCTCTTCTTACGCCGAGCATTCAAGATTTTCGATAGTATCAATAAATTCCTATCCCCAACTTACATGCATACCTGCAGCCAATTTTGTCTGGCATCTCGGAAAATTGATATTTTTCTCTCACTAAAATTGCTACCGTAAATCAAAAGTTTTTACTCGGAAAAATATTTTATGAAAGTTGCTGGATATTATAAAAGGAATGTTTAATTACGTATAAACTGAATGGCTCTATCGGGAATTTGTGTGGTCATAATATACTTCAGATATAGTTTACCATACTATTACAAATTTTAAAATTAAGAATTCATAAGTGAAGTATTGTTTTCTTGCCCCCGTGAAACAGGCAATGTAGGCAATCCAGTTGCTAAAAACATTGATGGAAAAAGGTATATTTTACCATCAAAACTTGTTATCACACTTTATGCGCTTCTTGCTCTTTAAGAGAGCATCATCAGGGGGAAAGGCAGATACTTTCCGATTAAAGTATTCTCTGCTACGTGTTTATAAGCACTACAATTATATTACTATAACAGTACGCCAGGAATAAATCCTTCTTGGGATTTGGCTCGTTCATGTTGAACAGTAGAAACTTGTCTGAAACTAGTTGGGTTGTAAGTTGTTTCTCCCTCTTTCTAATATTTCATTTCCACTCTTATCCTATTTTTCCTCCTTTACCGTCATAAAAGTCTCCACTCTCCTGAAAAAGTTCTATCTCTAGGTCTCCTTCAAGATTTTTTACAAACGCTCCTCGTCTTTCCTTTTTACTTTCTCCATATACGAAGTATAGAGAAAGTATTGTTTTCATGAAAAAATTCGACTTCGAGATTTCAACGGAAATACACGTTTTGGGGTCCCTAGAACACGTTTTGACCATTTTCTGAATGATGTCTGTGTGTATGTGTGTGAGTGTGTGTGTGTGTGTGTGTGTGTGTGTGTGTGTGAGTGTGTGTGTGTGTATGTGTGTGTGTGATAATGGGTGTTCTAACTCGAAAACTAAAAGTCGTATCAATACCAAACTTCATATATAGTACTGTTGTGTGTGCTGTCAGAGTTGATTAGTTTTTGGAGTAAATCCGTTAACCGGAAGTCGAGCTTTATTCATTAAAGCTCATTTCCGGTTTTCAAAATATCTCCATAAATATGATATATACGTCTATTGTATTACTTATAAAAGTTTTAGATAGTATAATTTACTATAACTTTTGTATTTAACATATTTTTGTATCACCGGTTCATTAGGAGTTATTCGTGAAATACTGATAAACCGGAAGAAGATGATTATGTACTTTGTGGGCGCTCTAACATGAAAATTATTTGTCGGATTAACACCAAATTTCATACATAGTACTTTTATTACAGTCGTTAGAGTTGATTAGTTTTTGGAGTAAATCGGCTGACCGGAAGTCGAGCTTCATTCTTCAAAGCTCATTTCCGGTTTTCAAAATATCTCCATAAATATGATATTTAGGTATATACTATTATTTATAAATGTTGTTTAAAATTTAATTTACTATAACTTTTTTATGAAACATATTTTTGCATCACTGATTGTTTAGGAGTTATCCATGAAATACTGTTAAACCGGAAGTTGCTGATTATGTACGTTGTGTAAAGCTCATTTCTGGTTTTCAAAATATATCCATAAAGATGATATATTGGTACATTGTATTCCTTATAAAAGTTTTAGATAATATAATTTACTATAACTTTTGTATTTAATATATTTTTGTATCACCGGTTGATTAAGAGTTATTCGTGCAATACCGATAACCCGGGAAGTAGCTGTTATGTCTATTGTGGGCGCTCTAACATGAAAACCATTCGTTGTATCAACTTTAAATTCCACATATAGTGTTTTTGTTGGTGTTGTTAGAGTTGATTAGTTTTTGGAGTAAATCGGTTGACCGGAAGTCGAGCTTCATTCTATAAAGCTCATTTCCGGTTTTCAAAATATCTCCATAAATATTATATTTAGGTATATACTATTAATTATAAATGTTTTAGAAAATTTATCTTACTATAACTTTTGTATGAAACATACTTTTATATCACCGATTGTTTAGGAGTTCTTCATGAAATACCGATAAACCGGAATTTGCTTAGTATGTACTTTGTGGGCGCTCTCACATGAAAACTATTTGTCGTTTCAACACCAAATTTCATGTATATTACTTTGGTTGTTGTGATTAGAGTTTATTATTTTTTAGAGTATATCATTGAACCGGAAGTTGAGCTTTACTCTTCGAAGCTTATTTCCGATTTTGCAAAATACCTCTATAAATATGATATTTAGGTATATACTATTATTTTTAAAAGTTTTAGAAAAATTACTCTACTACACCTTTTGTATTAAACATATTTTTGTATCACTGATTGTTTAGGAGTTATTCGTGAAATACCGATAAACCGGAAGTTGCTGATTATTTACTTTGTGGGCGCTCTTACCTGAAAACTATTTGTCGTATCAACACCAAATTTCGTACATTTTATTTTGGTTGGTGTCATCAGAGTTGATTAGGTTTTGGAGGATATCGGTTTACCAGAAGTCGATCTTTATTTATGGAAGCTCATTTCCGTTTTTGAAACATTTCACCATTAAACCTTAAGTAGTCTCGTGGGGTCAATGTGACATCAGGCGCTATATTACCGTCGGGATCACAGAAACTAATGAAGATATTTCAACCAAATTTTCGTTTTGTAAAAATGTTGTCCATGTTATGATTATCTGAGGATTTTCTTAATGTCAAGTTATAAGAAGTATGCAATTTTAGCAGTGCTACCAAATTTACTGAAATAAATTTTAATAATTATCTAAACATTATTTCAACAATTTTTAAGCACCTATACATAAAATAATTCATAGGTATTTTAAAGATTTACTGAATATTTTAGGAATGAATCTATAATGTTTAAAATGCTATTACAGTTCACAGAATACCTTACTAATTCTCACTGAGTAAATATGTGTTGATATAGTTTCAATATAGTAACAAAGAGCTACGCATTAATTTGTTTTTTTACTTTCTCCATATACGAAGTATAGAGAAAGTATTGTTTTCATGAAAAAATTCGACTTCGAGATTTCAACGGAAATACATGTTTTGGGGTCCCTAGAACACGTTTTGACCATTTTCGGAATGATGTCTGTGTGTGTGTGTGTGTGTATGTGTGTGTGTGATAGTGGGCGCTCTAACGTAAAAACTATTGGTCGTATCAATACCAAACTTCATGTATAGTAGTGTTGTGTGTGCTGTCAGAGTTCATTAGTTTTTGGAGTAAATCGGTCAACCGGAAGTCGAGCTTTATTGATTAAAGCTCATTTCCGGTTTTCAAAATATCTCCATAAATATGATATATACGTATATTGTATTACTTATAAAAGTTTTAGATAATGTAATTTACTATAACTTTTGTATTTAATATATTTTTGTATCTGCGGTTGATTAGGAGTTATTCGTGAAATACTGATAAAACGGAAGAAGATGATTATGTACTTTTTGGGCGCTCTCACATGAAAAATAATTGTCGGATCAACACCAAATTTCATAAATGTTACTTTTAGTACAGTCGTTAGAGTTGATTAGTTTTTGGAGTAGATCGGTCACCCGGAAATTGAGCTTCATTCTTCAAAGCTTATTTCCGGTTTTCAAAATATCTCCATAAATATGATATTTAGGTATATACTATTAATTATAAATGTTTTAGAAAATAAAATTTACTATAACTTTTGTTTGAATCATATTTTTTTATCACTGATTGTTTAGGAGTTATTCATGAAATACTGATAAACCGGAAGTTGCTGATTATGTACTTTGTGGGCGCTCTGGGCTCTATGGGCGAAAGGCCAAATTCATCTTTTTTCATCGAGCATGTCCCGAAAAACATTATTTATAATTTTTGTGACGTAAATGATAATAATATATAAATTAATCACTCATCTTCAAGTTTATATTGAATATAGAGTTCGAAATTACTGTCTTAGATAAATATTTACATCTTATATATGGAGAAAGTCATGTGCTGGCCACATCAGATTTTTTACTATTATTTCTCTCTCTCTCTGCAGTAATTTGGTAACCTCGTCTTCTCCCCACACCCGCATAACCATCTCATATTTTCCTTTCCCTCTTCCTGCTCCTAATTTTATTTCCTTTCTTTCTTCTCTTTTATTATCCCCTTCGTTTTTATCTTTATTAGCCTCTCCAAATTCTTCCCCACTTTGTCTCTCGCGCTTTCATTTCCTGCCATTCAGGAGTGTTTTCCTGAAGTGAATATTTCTTGCCTTTGTATATTTGACCTTTATTGCCAGGAACAGCAAAGGGTTTTTCTTATTATACAATTCTTGGGTTTTTATCGAAGTGTGCATCGCTCATGGAAAGGTCAACGGCTTGAGCGGAGTTCGTGTCCTGCCTTAGGCATGTTTAACAAGTACTCTCAATCCATATTCCTTGCGTAGGAATGGCTAATGGATGGAGGGATATAACTCTCGCGTTACAATCTCATTTCCTTGGTAGTTTGCTTTAGAATGTTTTATCTACCAGGGGAAACGTTTATGGAGGCATGGCTGTGTGATAGAAACGCTAAGATTTGAACGGGAAGGAAAACTTCTTTGGTAAGTTTTCCAATGGGCGATATGATTAATTTTAGTACCGCAGTTAGATTTGGAGGGAAACCGTACCTCTTAATTCGGATTGCTACCCATATTTATCACAATGCTGGGTTATCACCTTAAGTGTCGGCATTAGATTAGTATTGGCCCGAGATTGAACCCAGGGCGATTTAAACAAAGGAAAATACGGTAGTATTGAATGTGGTAAGGCGTAACCTCGTGGAAGGCCATAATAATGAAATAATAAAAACTTAGTAGTCTTCCACAGAATATATTTAAAATTACTAGTTTTATGCTGGCTCGCCGGCGAAACTTGTCGTTTTAAATATATTCTGTGGAAGAATACTATGTTTTTATTATTTCACGAGATGCAATAGCTTTGCTATTTGAAAATAACGCATTAAATAGGTGAATTTAGGACACAGTAACCTATCTAAAGGTAGAAGAATTATTTAAACCCTAAGGAAATCAGATATATATGCTGCTTGTAACTTATTCATCTCCTTATTAAATAAATCATTAGTAACCATTTATCTTATTAATTTTAACAATCTATTATCTCGTTCATAAAGCGGCTTGTAATATCGGAGCAGTTATGCAATATCTTTCGTGATTAAAATGTAGATTAGAAGATAGATAGATTCATGAATGTATGATGATGCTACATTGTTCTTTTCCCAATATCTTAACTTTTCATCTTCTGATTTGTAGTATCGCAAACATTCATTTATCAGTCATAATGAACGGCTTTCTAAGTAGGTTATAAGCTATCTTTAAGAAGCCACTATACGAGACCACTCATAGATACTACTGGTTGGTCTTATATAGCTTCGAGGTAAATATGATGTACTCGTGCATCATAAGTATTTACTCACTTATAAGAACAATTACAAGATTTATGAGAAAATGATAGAATGTTATTTGGAGGATCGACATCCTGTTGGCAGTAGTTGAATGAAAATAAATGAATTGAAAAATTCCATGCATTATAATGACTCCTTGAGACATTATTTCTTCTGTCCTTTGCATATTTTATGTTTTTATTCTGTCTCTCCCCAGCCAACCCTTTCTTAATGTCTCTCTCTTTTCAGGCTAAGTAACCACCTCCCAGCATTATCTCCATTCCCCTATGTGCTCCGTACAGCAAACAGCCAGTCACCAAAGACCCCTTTCAAGCTGCCACCCTCTCCCAACCCATAATCTCCCGCACGTTGTCCTTTATCTTCATGCGAGCAATACAGCGTAGCTACCCATCCTAAACAACTTCCTCAATCACAATATCTCTACCCTTCACTCCCCCAGTGACGTCATTCCCTCCGGTGCATTCGACGTGCACCTTCCGTTACGCCGTCCGCCTTCTCCCAGGGCCCATTCGACCTCCCGAGCATCCTTTTCTTCCCACCAGAGGGGAGGGCGGGCGTTCTCGCTCTTACTCTCCATTCTCGTCAAGCCATCGTCCTATATAATAATAATTTATTTGTCCAAAGACATACAACGTACGTATAGGATACGTCATAGTTTTTACATAGTTATACAAATTACAATATCTAAATTACAAGTAGTTACTGCAGGATACACTTACATATATAAATATTTTCAGTAAGCAATTATTTTACTTAAAAGCTCATCCAAACTATGTTTCACTAAGTAAATATTTTTTAAACATTTTTGATTATGTTCACCCATAATTTCCTTAAATTCATTTGGCAGCATGTTAATTACTTTTAATGGCATAATTACGAAGATCCTGCCAGTGAAACCAAACCTACCTATTGGTTTACTCAAAATACATCTTTATCTTGGGCTGTGGTCAGAACATCTGATAGTTTTTCAGAAATATCTACATTAAAAATTAAATTCCATAATATATTTAAGAGTAAATGCCATAATCATCTCTCATCCGCACAAAAGAGAACTTGATTGCTCTGAACCGCACTCCTTTACTCCACCGATATCACAAAATATCTTGGTCTTCTACTGCCACCCCTTTTCACCTTCACTAAATTCTCTTTCGTCTCTACCTAATCCGCTGCATCAATGAATTTATGTTAAACTGCATTTTACCTTTTACAGTTTATTATTTTCTTCCTTTTATCATTTTAAAATAAATTTGTTACTTAAGGTATTTATGTAACTATTTGTTCTTGTTTTGTTTTTGAATGATAGTTTTGGTATGCCTGCTAGTGTTAAGTCTCATTTTATCCTATTTCATCACTAATTTTAGTTTTCCTGTATGTAGTTTTGCAGGTTTTTCACACACCCCTTCTTGAGGGTGATTTACTGCAGTGGAAATATGTTCATAAGCGCTAAACTTCGGTTTTTCAAATCCGCAAAGTTGTCTTCTACTGTGTACAGTTTTTTTTTAGCTATCTTATTTTTTAAATTATTGTGACGAAGGGTTAGATGTATGAGGAGACTTCATAGTCTCAATCTCGCCCTAAATAAAGTCCATTATTATTATGTTTATTTTATATATATACACACACTCTGCCATGCCTTCCATTTACCAGTGCCTCCCGAGAAATTCTCGCAGCGATTCCTCTCGTCTTTTTAGCTCCGTGGCCCGCTCAACTTGGCGGAAACTTTGCGACCGCAGCGCTCAGCACATCTCCACCGCACGGCGCGAACTCCAACCATTCAGTCTCTCTATTTGCCCATTTCTCCCGGATTCCTCGTCTTTCTCGACTCCCTCTACCTCCCGCTTCCTCGGCATTAATCGCTATGTCCTCTCCCTCTCTTGCGACGCTGTTTAAATCTTGTCGCGTTCGGCCAATTTGGTAAATGTCGTCGGATAATCGGGAGCTAGGCTTGGCTCTCCATATTTTGGCATGTGGAGCTACGCATCACTTGGGAAGCTGGGAAAGTTTGAGGTGGGAAAACTGAGGGATTTTAGATCTCGATGGAGGCAAGACTATATTATGTGCCCTGTGAGAAAATATGGACGTTATACCGAATTTTTCTTTATAGATAGGTCATAAATGAAGAAATTTTAATAAGTAAAAAGTAAGAAAATTTAATTTAATATAAATAATTCCATCTCTAGAAAAGAGGTTATATTTTATACACCATTTAGTTAAGGGAATTGTGTTGAAATGTAGGAATGAAATCCACTAATATTAAATGTAAAAACTATACTTCCATACTTCCATATTTAGCTATTCACCGATTTATCTAATGTATATTTAACAGTATTATTTTATATATTCTGCGAAAATTATATATATATATATATATATATATATATATATATATATATATATATATATATATATATATATATATATATTTATTTATTTATTAGTAATTATTTCATGTGCAAGGGTACATTATAACTCACTGTGAAATGATCAACCCAAGAACTTTCACCTTAAATAATGATATACTTATAAAATTAGGGAAAACAGTGCATAGTTAAGTTTAGAATTTGGGAAAAGATACATAGAGGCTCAGGAGATGATTGGGGAGGAGAAGTTTTTAATTTAAGTACTTAAACGTCAACAGAGGTAAGGGATGGGTCAAACAATTCAAGGAGAGCGGCTACTTAAGAACATAATTGAGAGTAGAATGCAAGGAAAGAAAGATGGGAAGACAAAGGCCGAATAAATTAGGAGGCATAAAGTTTGGGGTAAGTTAACAATAATTTAAGGGCACAAAATTCTACCAAAAGGTAGTATTTTCATTTATGTAAACATATTTCATGTATGTCACTCATTTCTTAAGAAAATATTAGATACCAATGTAGTTAATATTTGATTGTATCGTTTCTGATTAACATGAATTTTCCTATCATATCACTAAAAGTTTACGATTCCTTGCTATATAGGTTTAAATACTCATAATTTTCAAGGCAATTTAAACTTGTAATAACGGATACACTTCAATTAACAGGGATATTAAAATACTGTAAGCATTCTGAATAGAATTTCATATGAAAAATAGGTCACTCTCTTAACCAAACGGAAAATACCCTGCGTCATTAAAGAGAAAATATTCGTGACTTTTGATATTACCCATTCAGAACCTGAATCAAGGATGAGCAATGGACATCGTGGACGAATGTACCGTAGCCCACCCCAATGACTACTAAAATGTATTTTTTCGACAGAATACGTCATTGCTCATGCTAGCCATCTTTTATGGGCAGCTGAGGACATGCGCGTTGGGACCGACTTCCAAATCGATTGTCACCTTCATATCAAAGGTTAATGTCGTGAAATCATGCACATATTTTCCGTTTCAAAAATGTGTGCTCCTGCAGCATGCGACTCCCAACGGGAGTTACCTTTAACCACTCAACCTTGAAAATTAATTTAAAATTGTATTCTGGAAGACTGAGGCTGGTATTCACGCGTAAATTATTCGTATCTGTGTCGTAAAATTCTCGCAAAGGACTCCTTCCGTAATGTGGAAGGTTGTGAAGTATTTGATGGAGAACTCGTTAAACAGTATAACCAAAATGGTAGATGTAAATGCGATATAAGTAGACCTTCCACTTCTAGGATCACCTCGTATTTGATTGTCTAAAAGTTGATTGATACATGATATATAAATACGGTTTGGAGAAAAATGCTCCGAAAATATTGTTTCATTATCACTTATTTTTAGCTAACCTCTGTAAATAGGTTTATTGAATGTTGAAAATTAGTTTCCTCTGGCTTTCAGATCTATTTTTACATCCCTGCTCCGTCCAACTGCTAAGAATTGAACGAGTATTCTTGAAGATGTATCTACGTTACTGAGAACTACGTTATGAGTTATATTAATTGTCATTTAGTATTTGTTTCTCAACCTCTGTGGTATTGTGTTACATATGTACTTCCTTTGAGATTTTAGTTATCGTCAAGAATGGAAAGGAAGCATTTATATTTCACAGCTGACGCGTTTTTATATAAGGAATAACTACTATAAGAGTGAAGTGAGACTACATGAGATGAACTATTATTCACTTTTTGAAGGATAGAAGAAGAAAAAACGGTGTATGCAACACATTATATCTGCTTAATCGATATACACTTCAGTAGTTCATGACAAGGATTTCATGCTACATTAGTCCGAAACTTATCACAGATTGAGAGACATTGATAAAGTATAGATATTAAGAATCCATTTCATCTTTAAATGTGATTTTTTTTCCACGCAAGTTATCCATTTTGTAATTTTTTGGAACAATGCATGAGCGTGAATGAAACATATGCTATCTATCATATGGAACTTCTTTGATAAACAAAAGACTCACATTCCTCTCACGTTTCACGATGATTTCCTGCAATTTCTTATTTCTTTTCTCTAACCGCTAGGATCATATTTATTTTTAGGGCTTTTAAAAAACCTTTTGCGAGGGCAACCATTGCATGGCTGGCGAAAATTCATCGGTGGTAATTAATTTAGTTTGCCTAACATGCGCATGCGACACTAAGAAAATCAATGGATATTCCACAAAATTCTGAAGCCATAAATACAAATTTCCTTTAAAAAATTATTTATTTAAATTTCACCATCCCCTATTACCTAAAAATGGCTCGGAGAATTTGAAATTTGTCCCTTGTTGTGTAGGCTACCGTTATAACATTTCAGCATTTGAGGGTTGCGTACTCGCAAGGATAAATGACCCCATCCTATATAAGGAACATTTTCATTTCTAATTTTGGTCAAAATTGGTAATACTTGATTTTAGATTATTCTAAATTATTCCAGTACTATTTTAAACGTTTGTTTTTGTAATAATTTGTAATTTTTAATTAAAAGTGATTTTGTCAAATGAATATCCTGAATACAATTGCTAGGTTAGGCATGGTATATTATATTCTATAGCTTCGATGAAGGACATTATTTCAGTACAATCACTTGGTGCCATTTTGATAAATAAAGCAGTATAACCATTTCCGTAAAAAATGGATTGTAACTCATTTTATGCCTGAATAAGAGGTAGCAGATTGAAAGAAATAACATTCGTCATTTACATGGTTAGAGATCGTGTCATTCAGTTAATAAGATAGACCAAAGCTTAGTTAAAAGGTAAAAGAAAATCAATACCCAGAGAAAGTTTAGTAACCTCATACTAAGATATGAAAAATGAACTAAAATACAACGAAATCGAATTCTACTTTTTTCAAATCATTCTTTAACACAAAATGATATCCATGAATTTAAAATTAAGCTTCGTTGGCAAAGAACGGTCATCGCGAAATATTCTTTTCTTAACAGAGGCATTTCAGAATGGAATAAGGTACAGTCCTGGCCAAAATTAACGCAGCACCTCCCTAGCGATCCTAACGACCGGTGGTGCGTTAATTTTGGCCAGGACTCTACGTGGATCGCTCTTAAGCCCCTTGCCTAAAAATACAAAATCGTTTTAAAAGAAGTGTTTTAATGTATTGCAGTAGATAAGGGAATTATAGAATGTAAAAGAATTTTAGAAATGTAGAATTTCTGGAGAAAGTAAGGGATTGCTTGGCAGAGTGATGTACGGTGGGGTTTTACCCTGGGAGCGCTACGGTAGCCGAGAAGGCCTGTCATTAATCGTGAAAAATCAAGAAATAACAATTTATATGTTATATATATATATACACACATATACACTTAGATGAACTGTATATAAATATGTAGAAAAACTGCCGCATGGATTACAGCCTACTTGTAATTTATGAAATAATAATAACATCTATCCAAGAGAAGGTAATTTCAAATACGCATTTTGGCGTATTTTAACTTGTCATCATAAATAATCAGTAATCATATCAGTATGCGAGTGTTTAATTACACGCGGTAAATGCGTATAAGTTCATTTTCTATAACTTAGGTTTCCATTTATCCATAAACCGAGTAATAGTTTCCAACGAAGCGTCCGAAATGAAGACTTCATCCGCTTGAACATCGCGGAGAGGTCGTTCTCATTCCGCTTAGCTTCCGCCCCGATTTCTAAAACATGTATTAAGGCGGCAACAGAGTTGATTAGAGGGTCTTATCACAAAGGAAGGAAGAGGATGGATAATTATGGCGGGGAATAGGGAAGATGGCAGCCAAATCCGGGGAGAGATTAAGGGTGGGTGATGGAGTGGGTGGGAGGCAGATATAACGAAACAAGAATTGTAGGTGGCGGGAGACGTATGATAAATAATGAGTCTCTTGAGAAAGGAAAGGAAGAAAGAAGGGGATGGGAAAGGATGCGGAAACTGAGGAGATTATGGAAGAGGAAATTGCGGAATGGAATCGAATGGGCGAATGACTGGAAATGTATGACTGACGAGAAATTGAGGTTAAATCCGCATTTTTCGGACACAGAAATGTAACATGTACGAAAATTATAAGAAGAGTGTTATACTATCAAAAATATAAAAGTTTTCCCCAAACAAAACAAAATAAACTTAGCGTCATTTATTTATTTTCCTGTTTTATATACTTAACTCTTTAAATCCTTTCATATTAACTGTAAATTGCCAATGTCTTTTAGTTGCTTAGTTCACTAAGACGTGTGTATTACTTATGGAATTGTCTGCAATAAAAATAAGGAAAATATGAGAGTATAGAGAATAAAACCCACACAAAAAATACATTAAATATATAAAAATGTAAAAAATAAACTTGCAGCAGTTTCATTTCACCTCTTTTTTGATACTGTACATATATTTATATAACTTGTGCATATTTCGATTTAATGGTGAATAATTATGCCCTCAAATCCTATCCTTTACAAATATGTTTGATTAGGTTTAGTTGGTTTTAAATATTTATTTTAGGTGTATTTGAATACTATTGTTTTATCTGTGTTAATCACATATTTTTGTAACGCCCAAGTTATGGAATTTAGGATAACATACATTACACCATCAGTTGGTAAATATGCCCAAGCGTCGTGAAAATATTTATAAATAAATGGGTTTAAACATGTGTTTAAATACATCTCAATATATTTACATGTAATCATATTTAACTGCATGGTATACAAATAGTCAAAAGTATCTAAGATTTCTCACCAGAGTATACAAAAGAGAAGAGAGTAAATAGCATTAGAGGTTTCCTAATTATAGACCTATACCTACTGTTACCATTCATTCAACTGGAAATCATTCATGTTTAGGCCGGAGTAACACTAAATGTATAAATAGTATGCAAACGTCATTGTCATTAGTAAATGTTTGTAAGACTTCTGTAAGTTTGTAGCAAATTGTTTGCTCTATAGGTTCTGGAAAATACGATAAGTACTTTATATAGAATATTTTCAGAAGGAGTCACAATGATCTTAATAAATGTAAGATTAGTTTCATGAAGTTTGCTTGATTTGAAATCTATTAATAATATTGACGTAAATTGGATGTGAATACTGGAATGATAAATATGCACAATCCTCTTAAGATTGAAGATGGTAAATTGCTGTATGCAGAGTTTGGGAATATATTATAAAAAAATTGATTTGTTGCATTTTTTGTAGATTGAAAACCTGAAAAAGAGGGAAAAATAAAAGAAAGCTAGAAGCAGTATCATTGCAATTGTTAAAAGTGCTTCTAAAGCTTAGTTCCTTCTGCAATACAAATGACCATTCCCTTAGTATTTTTTGTTTAATTCAGACTATCTGTAGAACATATATTGTATCATAATCCACTACTACCAGGTCCTGCACCTACAAGTAGTGATATGTATAACTAATAATTATAATGTGGGTTCCTAAAGGGTAAAAAATATATACCATTGACGTATATGCGAATAAAATTAATAAAAGGATTTTTTGCTATCATTTTCCAAATTAACACTCTTTAGGATCTAAATATTGATTAATATTGACCATGAAAATATCTGCATATGCTTGTAGATTACTTGCATCGACTTGAAAACAGTTCTTCCTTTACGTTGTAAACATTGGAAATGTTATGCTTTAACAAAGTATTCTATTCTACATTATGAACCATTTCCATAGAAAATTTACCCATTATATGAAGTGAATCTCCGTCGAAGTAAGCAGGAAAGTTATTTAGTATCACAGTAGATCTAATTTATATAGCTCTAAAGGGTTAAGAAAACAGTAATAATGGACGTAGACATATAGTTAAGAATGCCATTATGAGGAAATACTGCCAAGTCGCACCATATTTCGTCCCTCAGAAAACGTAGATTGACAGATTTGAGAGTTCTTATTTGCTAAGGATCTGCATTCGAAATCTCTTCTTGCATTCAACTGTATAAAGGATTGAAAGAAGTGTAAGGGGTAAGGTTAGATTCAAGAGCGTTAAAGAGGGAAGCAGAAGATTAAGTGCGCGCGCTACAATGTCTTGGAAGGGAGCCTGGGCTGCGATCACTTCTATTTTTATTTCTCGAGTGCGCTCGTCGGGAAAGGATAAAGAGCGAGCAATCCGTAAGGAAAAGGCATTTCGAACGGAAAGAATTCCCGGATTTTTTCCTCCTCTGAAGGGAACTTTTTTCGAGTGATGTTTGGAAGGATTTTTCGTCAGGGGGTGCGCAAGACGGTTTAAATAAGGAGACGGGATGGTATCGCGTGGGATGAGGAGTTGCTTAACTGAACTGAATGGGACCTGTCTGCCAGTGAGGGTGACTTAAAAAAAATCCGGAATAAACTAAGAGCTCCGAGTGGTCCCACGGATGGGGAACATTTTTGCATCTCTCGCCTTATTCCTCCGTTATTTTTTTAATGCTTTCGGGGAAGTTGGCGTGGAGTTCGTGCGAGGAAGTTGAGCGAGCGGCGGCGGAATCTGTTAAAACTCCCGCGGAGAACGGCGCTGTTTTATCTGGGCTTGCATGCTGCTTGCATTCGTTGAAGTAAGTCGGATCTGACAAAAGGGAGTAAGCGATTGGGTAGGGAAAGAAAACCGGTGAGACTGAAGCTAGACGATGTTGGAGTGCGATTAGGTTGAGCTCATTTCGTTCAGTGGCAGTGCTGCTAATGAAGGACGGTTTCATTCCATTAAATTTATCAACATATCTTATTCATTTTTTATAATGCATTTAACATGCAGTCTGCCTGTTGTCGTTTTTATGTGCTGTAGGAAAATATTCGTATATTTCCGCTTACATTGGTCCGAATTCGTTCATGAATCCATGACACATTTTCGTTTTTTGTTAAATTATTTGTATTTTTAGTATGGATTATGAAGTAAATTTTATTAATAACATCACATATTTCTTTTTAGCTCTTTTTGATAGCTATCTTTATTGTTTTGGCTTTGGCTTTTAGTGATAATAACAAATCTTTTATTTTTTAATTTTCCTTAATGATTTTGCTATACTAGGTGAAAATATGCCAAAATCTGTCAAACCAGAATTTTAATTCCACGGAAATAATATTTTTGGGGAATTGCTAGTAAGTAAACTACAGAAAGCACATTTATATGAATGCAACGGTTGTTTCACTTGTAAGATTTTAAAGTTATAATTCTGTACATTGGTCGGATTTCAATAACTTTTCAAGGTTCTTCTTCCTATGTTTTTAAAATTTGAAATTTCTCATCTCTTATTTTCATATGCTCACAATCAGTAGATATTTCTTTTTTTAGCAATAGTGCTATTGTGTTCCTTAATGCAAATACTTGCCATGTTCTCAATATTTTTCAAATCCTCTTATTTTTCTACAAATTATTCCTCCCATTTTCTGGATTAACCCTGTATTTCTTATTAAAATTAGTTTTCCTGTGGGATTTTTCTCGGCTGACGATAGATTAAATAAAGGAGCTAATTAGACTCAGGCCTCTCCAAATTAGTTTGACGTTCACTTATTTACTGTTAAACATAGTCATTCTCCAATTCATGATTAAATTTTCATCGCACGGATTAATTAACAAGTCATTTCAACGTCTAGAGGTTTCGTTATCAGTCTACTTTAGTATGTTTTTGTACGATAAACTTTTTAGTTTTATATTATGCTGATATATCAGGATTCTTCTCGTCATCTTATCAACATGTGCCTTAGTAGAGGATAAAATACTCAATCTTAAGTGCATCATTGTAACAGCGTCATTTCTGTATTCATTAATTTAATCTCCTATATCAATTTTCGTGTATCCCCTTTGAAAACGTAGGATCGTGACTTGGCCCAGAATTTCAGACTAAGATATTTCGTCGTTCGTGCAATATAACGGCACGAACATAAAAAAGTAAACTTTTTATCTAATATGTTCCCTATAGTGCTATTTTGTTTCTATATTTAGAATATTCCAGAAAATATTTGTGCAACTTGACATGAATATCTCTAGGGTATTTACTCGTTTGGTCTGGGATAACACATCGGAATGCTATAACAGGTTTCGCAATTCGTCAAAAATAAATTCCTGAATTTTTTCGTTCAACGTTTTGGCGTGAAATTCCTTCTGACGTTTAAGGATAAACGTAAATAATAAAGAAAACAAGTGTGGACACGAGCCGGCAACTCAATTTTAGGCGAAGTTTAGGAATGCATAAATCCGAGAAGTAAACATATGACTAGCAACTTTGAAAGGTTAATGTAACAAGAATGAAAGAATAATTTGGCGTGAGTATTTTTCTTTTATGTGGCCACTATTTGCAAATGCAACAGTGGTATACGTATTCAGGTGTGAATTCTCGGTTAAGTCTTTTTCGGAAAATTTAAATTTAGGAATTCTAGAATAATAAATTTCCGTGGATATTACGTAATAAATATGCTTCGAAATCCATCCATTGCAGTATTGCTCAGCAGGAAGCTAAATTTAAAGCATCGAAAATAGCAGGTTCAGTTAAAGATCTTATCGGAGAAGGCGGAATTCATATTTTGCTTAGCACGTGGAAGCGTGTGGCTTAAACCGAAGGATGGGCAGAAGGGAAAAATAGATGCTCTTTCAGGACTGAAACTCAGGTCCTCAACTTTCCCTACAGGTTATACATTTCAAGAGATACGTATATATTAGGTTAGGTTGAGGCGAGGAATTCCCATCTTATTTACCTGTATTTACCTGTATTTACCAGATCTGTATACAGGATCTGTATTTACCTGTATTTACCTGTATCGATATATGTATATATATATATATGCACATACTTGTATATATTTTCTTTTCTCTTTGTGCTCATTTGAACTTCTTTAACAAATTTGTTTTTTGTTTTGACTCGCCAAATGTTTATTTTTTTTTAATTTCTTTTTTATTATTATGATTATCATTGTCTTTTTATTTCATTATTTATCCACTTTTTTGCAACGGGTTAAATGTAAGATGGGACTAATCAGTCTCAATTTCGCCCGACAATAAAGACCTTTATCTATCTATCTATCTATCTATCTTCTGTTTTTCCCTTGACATGTACACATATAAGCAAAACATAACAGCAATACAAGCAGATTTTTATCAATTAGTATGAAAATAGAGAAGAAATATGGAAGGATTCTTTTATCAGAGTCCTCCTACGTCATTAGAGGAAAACCCGTAATCTCAAACACATCTCACCAGAACCCATTATTCCTTCGTAATAGGGAAAAAACTGAACCAACTCCACCTACTAAACAATAAATATCCTACACCCTGCCGGCATCGCTTTGTATCTAAAATTTCCATAAGTGCTCTCAAGAAGTGCGTTGTCCTGTCTTCTCAGAATACCGGGGAATGAGAAGAGGAACGCCGACAAAAACGACTATTAGAGATTTTTAACCAATAATTCCTTATCAGCCTTGTCCCAACTTTCCTTTCTTTACAATCCTGAATGACTAAAATTGTGTGAGGAGGAAGACAATGGGAAAAGAAACATATCAAGCGATACTTGAAGGAATCTCTCCATAATTCAGTAGGAATTCTGCTACAAAATATCTAATAAATAGAAAAAATGTTAGATGGTATGAAGGGTGGGATAGCGGAAAGGAATATTGAGGCACATGAACATACGGAAGGGTAGAACCCTCATGTAAGTTCATAACATGCAACCGACATTGGATAACTTCAACAAGCGAATAAATATCATCCTCTCATTCGATCTTTTCAGGCATACACGCATTTGATATCTCCCCAAGTTGATATCCGGCACATTCCCTTGTAAACAAGTCCCTCAAATGGATAATCGTTATTTTTTTCATGAGGAAATTCGCTTCTTGCTCGAGTATCTAATTTACGTTCGGGAAACAAGCGATTAAAATAACAGGCTCGTAAATTCCGCCTCTCTTCTCCTAGTGCCTGGGTGAAAGTAAAGGTATGGGCGTTTGATTATTTTGGCGTTTTATTCGAAATTTATATCTCGCTACTTCGATAACGGGAGAAATGTCGGTCTTAATGCCTGTCTAATGGAGATACTTGGAGTCTCCCGCGTCATATCTGAAATTTCGCACGGCGTTCACGAAAACCATCGAGACCCCCAACTCACTTCATGGCCCTCGCTAATCCAGAATATTTCATCGTATCATCAATTCCCGTTATCTTTTTTGTCCACAGCGCCTTTAAATCAAGGGTCGATAAAGAGTAAATATGGTGTTCAGTCCGCAGAAAACCCTGCGGTATCGGCGACATTAAGATAATTTCATTATTTATGGGCTTAGATATTGCTCGAGCGATTTTTTACGAGTTCTAATTTAGCAGTTGGTGGTTATAAAGATTGCAAACGGTTTCGTTTTGGTATAATATGGGGGTGTGAATTTTTAAATTTAAAGCCTTATGGAAGGTAATGGGAGAATTGAATATTTAATGGAGTGATTATATAGTTTTCCAAGTACCAGTAAGAGACGAAGTAACTATATTAGTGGCTAATTGGCAATCCCTTGGCGTATATAGTTGTGTGTACGACTTCTGTTAGTGTAATTAACGTACAGAAAACGTAAATACACGATAAGAATGAAAATCAGGAAATTAAATTAAAAATATCAGCAGCTAAGTTACAATTACAGTCTGTAGAAGAAGTAAAATTACATCTCAAAGTCACCTTAATGTATCTAAGTACTTGTTAATACATTTCTAATACTTCGTAAAAAATCTTTATATCCGGCGTTATCATCGAATCGAAATCGAAATTCATCGAAAACTTTCTGAATTTCTACAGAATTCCGAATCAATCAGTCTTACACTAATGCATTTTTATAATCTTTTTTTAAGCCATATTGAACTGTATAAATTAACTCACCTTCAATTTTCAGCCTACATTTATCATTGGCAGTATAAATATAACTCTAAAATAATCACTCTTGGATTGATATATCTCTAATTTATAAAGATTTCGGTACTTTACTAGATTGATTTTGAATGGTTAAATTAGAATAATTTAGTTTTAGCGTACATTTTGAAATTATAACTATTTGAAACCAATTTAACTTAAGAATTCTACGATGTGGATTAAATATTACCTACGAAATAAATAAATTAAAGATTTTTTCTACGAAGCATGTAAGACTAAACTGGCTACCATTCAGTTATCTGATATAGGATATGTTAGTAATCTACCATCGTAGAACATTTTGTATTTCAATATATTTCAAATTATAAATTGTTCGTACATCCTGTTTAATACCATACTGTAACCTAGATTAGGTACCCAGGAAATAACATTCCAACAGAACAGCAGATCTATGTGAAATGTCATAATTGCGTAAGTTTGGAGCCCCCGCGTACATCCCTTATTTATAGGTGAGAGAATTCGAAATTATTCAGCAAACATGACTTCACAGAGGCAGTTAACCGAGGGCTTGAATTTCCTTTGATAACCAGGCAATCACGTCTCGATGAATAAGTTTGGAAATTCCATAATCACAGCCGTATATAATGTAGTGCTGCATCCGAAATCCTTTGACAGCGTGAAATATTCAGAGTAATGACGGATACGTAAGTGGGTCACTTATTCGAACGCGGGCGTTACTTGTCCGTCCCCGGCGAAAGCGGCGTCACTCGCGGGGCGGGACACTCGCTACATCTCCGGTCGCGACCGCAGAGAGAAACATGGCGCCCCGATTGAATTCACGCGAAACAATGAGTCCAATTAAAGAATGGAATGCAAGGCGTCGCTGATAGAATTTATTTACCTCTTCCGCGGAGAGTTCCCGGAACTTCTCCCCTTTTCTCGAAGGGTAAAAAGGGTGCGAAAGCCCCCTCAAGGTTGAAGGAATTTCGGCGCGGCAACATTCCGTCAGCATTATTTCAATTTGGGCCGAAAATTTCATTAGGGAAGGGAATTTCCGCGAAATATTAATCGGAAGGAATCAAGAGGTAATGCAATTTCACGGAGAGAGATAACAATCGAGCGCGGGAAAAACACCGGCGATGCTTAACTTTACGCTTCGGATAATTCAGGAATTCGCGTTAAATATCGGAAATATACAGTATAGTTACCAGACGTGCGACGAAAAATTAATTACTTTTGATATTTTTAATCTAAGTAATATCTCTATTGAAGATATTCCAATTTAGGGAATGCCCTGTAACGTATAGTTGTCCAAACCGATGTGGTATTTTTGTCGGTTTTAAATAACCCAATCTTTCAAAGGTTCTATTTACCACCAGAATTTAACATTTCTCCTGCTCGGCATTTGCGTGGGAAAAATAAGTCTGGGAACTTTTTGAACGTATATACCTTATATTTTTTGGAGTCTTATAATTAGTATTCTTTACTTCGATTTTAAAATTTATCTCGGAATTCTTATGGGAGCATCATTAAATATTCCTGGCAGCTATCTTATTTACTAATCATACACCATGTTGTTTCTTAGTGTTGCTAAATTTAATTTAATTTAAATACCGTTACTATTCTTAAAAAAAGTCTAACTAACGGAAAAAATAAAAAAATACCTATAACCTCTTCAGAAAAGTTATTTTAAATGGAATGTTAACATTAATCAAAGACCCGACCCGATTTTTCTGTTATCTTGTAATATTATGTGCACAGTTAATACCTAATGTTAAATTCGGCCTCAAAATTCGAAAATATGTATTCGTGAAGATAAAAATAAAGGAAAATATCCTCACATCTGACACTCAATGCTAGCGATGTCGGAAGTTTTTCCACGGCACTCAGAAAATATAAAATCGAAAGTAATTAGAGTGATTAACAACGCGTTTGCCTGCGTTTTCTATCCAAGGCTCTTTAAATTAAATTCAAAATATTTTTTTAAAGTGAAAAACATTAGACTGCATCAACATTTAAATCCTAGACTGAGTGAAAGAATTTCTGTAATGGCGCAGTAATGAGCCATGAAACATAATTTCCTTCAATAGTAGGGAACCAGTTTCCACACGCGCTAATGGACTACTTGTTAAAATGGTTATTTTTTACGGTAATTTAGCGAGCGTGCTTGTATATGAAGTGGGCTTGGCATTCAAGTTAGGGGTTGAAGTGTCGAGGGATGTCGAAAAAGGTGGAAGAAGCAACCCCCTCTTTTATGTAGGTGCGAATGCACGAGTGTCATGCTGTCGCTCGCAGCTTGGCATCATATCCGAGGGGCAGAGTGTGGGCCGTTAGGGGTGTTGTCGGGAAAGCCCGGGTGTCGACGTGCGCTAGCCGCGTTGGGCACGAACGCTGTGCGGCTAATGGTTTTTAATGGAAGGCTTAGTCTAGCGGATGGTTGGCGGTGGTGCTTGAAGATATGTCATAACTATCAAGCCCTCATTGCTGTGTAGTGTGCGGTCTGGGATATACCCCTTGATACTTTCAGCTATAATCTAATGCTATTTAATATAATATACTTTTGGGATTTAGTACTATTTAATTTAGGATTGGGATTACTGGATCGGTAAAAGGATTGCTTGAAGACTTTTCTCATTAAGCCTTTCAGAGCTGAAAATTTTCGACGAAGAAAACAATGTATTTTGAATTTATTTGTCTTATTTAGATATATTTATACTTATTCAACTAATAAAATTTTAAAGTTATAATTTAGTTAACAATGTATGGGATGTCCGATATTTTGGACACCTATTTTAAACTGTCACTAAAGATAAAGTTTAGAACTAAAACTATGTTAGATTTTAAATAACACACACAGAAGACTAAAACAACATATGCTCACTGATATATATTGAAAAAATCATAATAAGTGTAAACATGGAAACATAGATTACCCTCCGAAATTCTTTTAAAAAACTCATGGCATTCCGTTACTCAGTAAGCTATAAAACTTTACTATGAAACTCCTTTGATATAAGATTGGCATGTTATTAACATAAAAGAAGCAAAACCATAAAATAATGCAAACAATAAATATTAAATTAATATCATTAGTTTATAATAAGCACTGAAATGGTGTCCAATACATTGGACAGGGGTCTGAAAGGGTTACGAGCAGAGATTTCGGACTTCCAACCCAATCCCAAAGGAGGCAAAGTTTATTTGTTTTTTATTTCATGAATTCTGTTTTATTGATACCATTTGTCTTAAATATTAATTTGATCACATTTCCAAGGATAGCTTTTACATTTTTTTAAAAGTTGATTGGGTAGCTACGATGCGGTATAATTTTAGGTCACTTTGGTTGCATAAGCTAAGTTTAGTGTCCTGTCATTCCCTCCTTCATTTGAAACTATAGCTTTTGTGATTAAATTTACGAAAGCTGCTCACTAATTAGCACAATTGCGATAAAGTAATAATGCGTTTAGTGGTGCTATTTACTATCGTGCACTTGGTCGTTGAAGTTTTTTCGAAGCAAATATTTTGTGAAGGGAATTTGCAAAGTAGAAAATTGTATTTTAAAAGTGCTCTATTGGTCAATTTGGTCAATTTTGGTCAATAGTACCCCACTAAAAAGAGAACTCGGTACCGTTTGGACCAACGGTGAACGCACTATCAACTTGGCTATCTAAGTGCCGATTACGTAAAGTTACACGTATACAGAGCTCATACTCATTTTGTTAAAGAATTGCAGCTCTACAAAGTAAAAGTTAAATATTGGTTATTAGTGTGGTAATAGATTCCTGTTGAAGCTGTTAATAGCCGTACCATCGACGTTTTTGATGACGCAGTGACATATGTTTGAAATAAATATCTACTATAAAGGTATGGAGTGGGGGCAAACAGAGTACTAGGAAATTTTAAATTACGAATAATGTGACTGAGTGAAATTTTATTAAGTAATAGGGAGTTTCATCAACTCTATTTGTGTTGTTTGTGAATTAATGGAGGGAATTCTGGAAGAGGTAGATAAAAAAATAACTACTCAGCACTGCGTCATACTGTATCTGAATTTAAATTATAATCAAAATTCCTTCTTTGAATGTTATAATATTGACATCGTTTCATAAAACCATTGAAAACGGCATTACGTAAGACTTTTCCGAGTGAAACACTCGGAAAAAAATTTAGGGTCGCGACGACTTAAAATGCCATCCGAAGTTAACCCAGAAAGTGCGATGAATTACTTTAAGAGGAAAGGAGATACTCTAAGTAATAAAATGGCCATTTCAAAGGGCATGAGCTATAAAATATTAAAAAGTAGCGAAGGATTTGGGATGCAGTCAAAGGCGGTGAAGGCAAGAGGAAGAAAGAGCCCCAGGGACTGAAACACATTGTGAAAATAAGAAGCTACCCTTAGATAGGTCACCAGGTCTAAGTTCTTCCATTCCCTTTTGATAACCCTACGTTTCCAGTGCTTTCTATAGGTTGAGATCCCTCTTCCTTTTCCATATGACATGAAAGTCTAAAAGAGTTCATCGCGTGACTTCAATCAGCATCTAGTCTCGTATATCCTTCTATTCTTTATTAATATTTCGTTTGTGGAGTTGTTTGATTGGTTCTTTTGCCTGATTCTATGGTCCGAACACCTAAATTTACATATAATTACTGCTCCTCCTGTTCAATACTTTCATTATTTTTCGCCATTGTGAGTTTGTCTATATGAAAAAAAAAATGAAAAAGAAATATGATATCTTCGGACTAAACTTGCATTCTGCCTCCATTTTAATTTTATTTATATGAATTAATCTCCCATCCTGTGCTATCATTTATTCTTTCAATATAGCCAATTCCTTCTAATATATGATGTATACTATACTATAAGGAATTTTGTTCATCTGACTCTTGTCGTACAATTTTCTACGAATGCATAATTTGCACTCAATAGATACTGTTGAGAATTATAACGATCAAAATAAAATTATATCACAGAATGATGAATTAGCAAAATTTGAAGAAATTAGCATGCTCGAATACATGGGATATCCAAATAAGGAAAGGGTTAAGGTGACTTTGCACATAAGGGCGTGCACCCAGGAAAATTCCCAAGGAAAAACGGACTTGAAAAAAGTCTGACAGGGCCGGGAATCGAACCCGGGATCTTCCTCTAACCGGGAGGCTGCCTTAACCATCTAGGCTACCCGACCAGAACATGGGATATCACCATTTTTTGTGAACTATGATTTAGTTCCTAGAAAGGGTGTGCTCCAATGGGTTAGGCCTTATTAATTAAATAAACTGTTACTGTGGGAATAAAACGGAGTAAATAAATGGGGTGGTTTCATAATCTTAGGATAGGGCGATAGGAATCATGACTAAAAAATAAAAGCAAAACTACTGCGCTAAAACGTAGGTATGTTAGCTAATTCTTTTTGACATTTAAGGATTTTACTCAATATATTGATCTTTCCTTCTCAACTAATTTTTCAGATTTTCTCGATCTTGGTTTCTTTGGTTGGTATGTTTCTGTTTAGATAAAGGTGTTAACTGTTAAGAATTCAAAGGAAACTTTAAGCTAAATATTAACCGATCTGAAAGTATTTTTATTCTTAATTTTTCACTAAAAGGGATAAAAACTTTCCTCGTGATGTTTGTTTACTTTAATAATTCAATTTTCCGAAATGAAGAAATCTGCATTACTTTTATTTTCTGAAAGCTAGTTTTCCACAACAGCACCGCATTCCTCTTACTATTTTCATTGCCCTGTGTTATGGACCTTTTAAGAGAAAGTTTATTTCATTAAAGTCTCAATCTTAATATATATTCCGAATGTCAATACGTTCAAATTACGTAATATATTTCAGTTGCGGTAACTGTTATTCCATTGACCGATGATATTTGCTATATATTAATGAAACTCCTGAACCAATTCATATTTTCTACATATTGTTCCAGCAGAATTTCATCGTCTAACTAACTCACTCCATTTTTATGATCCCTCTTTTCTCTTATGTTCTGTTTTCCTTCTGGGAAAATGGCAAAAGCGATTCGTTTTTATAAGGTAATGTATTCAGTTGACCTGCGCTCTCACCTTGACATGGAGATGCCCTAAAGGTCAACTGTCGAAGGGGTCGCTATGATCGAAAAAGAATTGCTGTATCTCAAAATATCTAAAATGTCAGGAAAATAAGAATCGTGTTTTTTCCTCGTAACACATTCCGCTTGGGGCTTGTTTCAGCGATGTAAGAAAGAAAACATTAGCGTGTCATTTTCAGAAGAGTGGGCTTTAATTGAGAGAATCTTCGTAAACTTTTTTAAACCACAGCAGGTAAAACATCTATCACTACTAAGTGGATTTAATTAATTTCGATTAACAAAAGTGTGTAAAAGAATGTGTCCAGGCGAACTAAATTAGGATTTTAGAATTAGTTCTAAATGCTTCTATATCGACTTCTAGACACGTGGTTGCCCGAAATCATACTTTAACAACTAAATTCTATTGGCGTCTTGTTTAATCAATACCTTCTTTTGTGTCTCTACGTGTATTTGAAATCATCCGCTTTATACTAAAAACAATTTGTTGCTGATTACGAACGGATTGCCAGTATTTTCTTGTCTAATTAATTAATTAATTTATTATAAATATACAAAATTGCTTTGAGCAGTTGAATTGTGAATGGCATGAGAATATATTTAGAGCTAATATTTCAATTTCTCTAGTAATATTAAAATGAATCCATCGAAATATTACTTTACTGTATTTTTAGGTAAACGTTAGCATTATCGATAAACTAAAATAAGCGTTAACTTAGTTTTAAAATATTAAAATATCATCAAATGAAACATTTATGTTTTCTGAGAGTAACTGAACGAATTTACAATTCTATATATAGATTAAATCATCAACAACCACATTTATAAGTAAATTCCTTTCTTTATTATATTAACTGAAAAAATATCAACGCCATATTCTTCTATATCGACAAATATCTTGATTTAAGTCCATAATAATGTAGAAAAATATTCTAAGAAGTGCAAGACTTATAAAAAATAGCTAATGTGAAATAAAATACCAATATCACTCCGTATCTTTCCTAGTGTTCAATATCAGACGAAATAATCTGATTAATGTTCGAAATATATAGAAAATGTACAAGTTGTAGAAATGTCTACTAAAATGTTCCGACTTTTCATTCTAGACCTTCCTTTGCTAAAGGTTGAGAAATTACTTTTCTTTGAAATCGCTTGTATGATGTGTCAAACTAGTCGTAAATATCACTTTTGAGGCGTAATTCCTGATTTTGTGACATGTATATTGTATTTATTCCTAGAATATTGATTCCTTATCCGTATTTTCATTCTCATTTAATTTTGACGCATTTCCCATTAAAATTTGCGTTTAAATTCTCAAATCACCATTAAATGCACCCAGCTGAAAAGATATATAACGTCACGATGCTTTACCCTGCAGCTATTTAGATTAAAAGAATTCGTAGAATTTGACCTTTCGGTGAGTATCCCTGAAACATTGTTCATTAATAAACTGTGCTAATTGAAATGTTATGCGTGGGAACTGAGAGGAAAACTTATTTCGATGCATATTAGTGATGAAGTATATGGTGTGATATTTTCTTCAAGATAATTTTCGAAATTATGAACAGTGAAGCCTAAAAGTCAAACCGCTATTTCCTGCAAAGGTTAAATTACTGAATTTTCTACTTTTAGCCAAATATGGTTACGGTGAAAACTGCGATAAAAGTGCTCTCAGGGCATTAACGGGCTTTAAACTGCCTCACTTATGAAGAAGTTTTACGAGGGATCCTGCAGATAACCATGGACATCATGCTAGTTAACGCAATCCCCACTAATCTTGGTGAACATACTAAGTGGTTAGTCCGCCTCACAGCTGGAAATGATCCTAAGGGCTTCTGAGCTAGAGTTTCTCGACCTTTGTTGGGCATTGACCCTTGAAAGTGGGTACTTCATTAGTATTTACTCTATGGTGCAACATATTTAAGGTTAAAATATAATTTACAATAATATTATAATATGTAATAATAGGTATTTCGAGGCTGTGTTTCTTTCGTCTGTGCAAATATTATTCTTCTGTCATTTGAAGCGTAAAATGAAATTAATCCAGCAATTCTTGCACTCCTTATAAAATAGATTATTTTGAATGTAAACTTAAAAATACGGTTGTGATAGTACAATGAAAATAATCTCGAATATATTACTATAATACACCTATATATGCTAATATAATCTTCTGAAAAATTCCAAAAAAACATTGCATCGATACATTGCCACCTATTCAAAATTTGTAAAAATATATACTATACCATAAAAATTATAAAATATAATTAAGATGATGATATGGACGATAGTTAAATCCACCGTTTCAGCCCCTACTTTATGGTAGCTCTTCATGATGAAGGAAGAATAAAAAAAAATTCACAATACCATAGGATTATTTTTCAATCCTGTGGTATCGTGTGTAAGTTTTATACTCTTTCTTCATCATGGACGATAATATTCATTCATGGAAATACTGTCCAGTACTTCTTCCGGGAGTAGCGTCACTTGAATTCTTCTACAATGATTATTGTGTTCCTTAATATACTTGCCATGTTTTCAATAATTTTCAAATCCTCTTATTTGTCTACAAATTAATCCTCCCATCTTCTGGATTAACCCTGTATTTCTTATTCAAATTAGTTTTCCTGTGGGATTTTTCTCGGCTGACGATAGATTAAATAAAGGAGCTAATTAGACTCAGGCCTCTCCAAATTAGTATGACGTTCACTTATTTACTGCTAACGAGTCATTCTCCAATTCATGATTAAATTTTCATCGCACGGATTAATTAACAAGTCATTTCAACGTCTACAGGTTTCGTTTTCAGCCTACTTTAGTATGTTTTTGTACGATAAACTTTTTAATTTCAAATTATGCTGATATATTTGCATTCTCCTCGTTATCTTATCAATATGTGCTTTAGTAGAGGATAAAATACTCAATCTTAAGTGCATCATTGTAACAGTGTCATTTCTGTATTCATTAATTTAATCTCCTGTATCCATTTTCGTGTATCCCCTTTGAAAACGTAGGTTCGTGACTTGGCCCAGAATTTCAGACTAAGATATCTCGTGTCACTGTAATACTGCCCAGTACCTCTTCCGGGAGTAGCGTCACTTGAATTCTTCTACGATGATTAGTATTTTGAAGCTCATAGTAATATGGGGATAGTTTTTTATCTTGAATTGAAATGGTGATTGTGTTGGAATTTTGAGGAAAGCTGTACTTAACTGTTTCATATAGAACCAAACTGCGATTATTTTATGCCACCCTCGTATTTTAGCAAATATGTATCAGTTAAGAAATTAAATCATGATGTTTATTCCTGTAAGATCAAATGTATGGAACCTTTAAGTACCTCTTCGGGAATATCCTGCAACAGAAAAACATTCAACGCTATAGGGAATAAATACGATGTGCGAATTTCAAGGGTCAAATAGCACTTTTATTGGTGATGAAGGTTTCTGGAACGTTAAAAGGTGCCCCAAAGTAGGTCATTTGTACTCGTAGTGTTCATTAATTATCGATTACTTCTCGACAGTTTCGATTATGCTGAGCGATTCATCCTTTTCTGGGCGAACTCCTCAATAATAGAGCACTTCGTCTCACATAATTGCAAGGCAGGTCATATAGATGCTGTTTCAGGTTAATTTAACTTTTAATTTGAACTTCATATTTTACTCCTAGCAAACTCGTTGAGAAGTCTGCTTTTATAAAATCCTCATATGTATTGTATATTTACAATTTTGAATTTATTAATTTTTATTATCTTTCATTTATGCATGTCTATATTCTACGAGTAAAATGTAGCTTGCATACTGCAAGCAGATCCACAACACTAATTTCATGTCGACATCATATCGAGACGGTCCTCAAAAGAAAAAAAAAGGATTGAAAATATTCTTAAAATTCGCTGCAATATTGTCTGGCATCGAACCCGGGTCTTCCTGGTGAAACTTCCTCTGAAGCACAACTGAAGATCACCTTCTCTAACTTTGTGTGAATATTCAGTCAGAAATATTGGTTGCAACTGCCTCAAACGACGTCCTACTTTTCCCATACATTCCTTATGAGAGAAATTGTAATATGCCCCGGCAACGAACCCAGGAAAAGTACGGTCTTATATTATTTTTTTTCAAGACCCTAGGCTTAATATACATCTTCCATATAAGCGAGAACTTCCTATCATTTGGATAAAAGCATCAAAAAAAATAATGAAAAACTACCTCAATGTATTTTAAAGGGCGGATTTTTGCAAGGTACTAGCATCAAACCCAGGATATTTTCCATCAAAGTCAATACTATTATCGATAGATCCTGACCATATATATAGGCTCCTAGAGTTTTTATTCTCTACCTATCCGGAAAGTATTTTATAAAAAATCCCGAAAATCAATGCAATGCATTTAAAGGGGAAAAATCGGGATTTTGGGGCCCTCTGGAATCGAACCCATGAGACTGAGATCCAAAATCGCAATTTTTATGGCGATTACACCTTATGGCCAATACGTCGTAAAAATTTCAAATCAATGACGCTTGTGGTTTAGCCTGTGAATTAGTATCCTATCTATATATATTTACCTATATACATGAATGAATCCGGAGAAGCACCTATATACAATAGATGTAGTTGAGTTTATTGTATCGATGCATTGTTTTAATTAATTGTTACGTAAGTTAACTTAAGTTACGTAAGTCACCACTTCATGGCTATCTGCGTTGGTATTGTGCAATAAATAAATAAATAATCGCTCCGTCTTTTAGCGTTCAACCTTTAATGACGTTGTTATCTAATGTCACGCAGTATCAGTGCAAAAAAGGCTATTTCTATCGTTGGCTTTCTGTCAAAAGCTTTGCTCGCGTGTTGAGTAGTTCGTTTTCGCGTCAGCAGTTCTTTGCATATCTAATTAGTTGTTTTTCGATAAAAACGTGACGTCACTCTGATTAAACTGATCCGTGCCACGTTTTCACAGCCGGAGAAACGATCGACCGAAATAACATTCGATTTTGACGTATTATCTGTCGCGAAATATCTCGCTGTAGAACCGTTATTTGTTCCTGACACCGTATCTCGACTTATGGGATATTTGTCATTTGCATTTTGGCGTATGAAAAAGAATAAATGAATCTTAAATTTGCTTTGCCTCTGTTTTGTTCGTATCTGTGATTCTATGATAAGTACTCGGCTATGGATAATGAACTGTGTTCATTCAGGTACACAGCTCATTGAGCTTAAGATATTCTTGCTAAATTAGTAATCAAAGGAAAGTTACCTCACACCTTTTCTTTTATAGAGAAATATTTTTGAATGAAAGAAATGTGTAGTAATTTCTACCTTGGAATCTAGGCGGAAGTGTACATAAATTTTATTTTTAGTCGGTTTAGAAATTTATAATAATGAAGGTAAATTATATTAATACTACTGTATACTAATAATATTATTGTTAGCATTTTTTTCTTAATTTTAGAAATTTATTAATACTCGAATCATCACATACATATATTAGTAAATACAGAGGAAACATTCTAATACGAATACTTGGATAACATAACACCAATCTTGTTTATCATGCCAAAAATTGAATAAACAATTTATTTAATTCCTTAAAATTTTTAAAATAGTAATATCACAAAAGAAGAAAAAAACATTAGAGACCCACTGATCCTATTTTGGCTTATAAGGGAATCTCCAGATGCAAAATTTAAAATCAAAAAATACACTATCATTCTCTCCTAATAATTTTAGAAATGGAAACTGTAGACCGAGCATTAGCTTAATAACTCAGAGAAAATTCCCTTTTAAATGGAAAATCCCTTCTCATAATGGCACCGAGGGAGATTAGAATAAAGGGAGGTAAGAATTCCTGCGTTATCCATCTCGCGTGAGGGCCGCAGTCAGACCGCCTTTAACCGATCCATTTGTGCGTGGGCGTCGGTGACTCCGATTTTTTTCGATTGGCCTTCTTTCTATAGTAATTTACGACCCACTCTGCCTTCTCCTCTCTCCCGTACCCTCACATTACATTTTTAATCTCAAGACCCTAGCGCCCCCTTAACATTTTCGCCAGGAGATTGATGGCCGGATATTGGAAAGGCCCCTTTCGAACAATGGTTTTTAAAGGGAATTACAAATTGAAAGATAAGAAGACGCCGAGAGAATAGAAGTAGGAGATAAATCCTTTTATCGATTTATTCCTTTTTCCCTAAAGGGTCGAAATAAATAAGGGAGGGGAAGAATATTAGTGCGGACCATGAGTTTAAGTGCACTGCGGCAGGAAGTGGTAAGGACGTTAATTTCATGGAGATAGATTATTGGAAGGTATGCGTTAATCCATTCGCAAGTAACTGTTTAGGTTCGATCAATCAACCTTTTGCATCGGAGAACCGTTTTTCACGCGGAAGGATGCGACTAATGTCGGAGCGCATCTGCATCGGAATCCTAATGTCTGATTTGCAGGAGTTACGTAACCAGGGAAGGAAATTGGAGTACCAACCAGGTTTTATGTGGGTTTTCACTTAGGATTTATTAAGGGGATAAACGAAGAATGAATTTGATGACGAGAGGAATGGTAGTTCATTTATTTTACAGAGTTTTGCTTATTTTGTACAAACAAACACTACCTATCATAATAAAGCAACTTATAACTTATTGTACTGTGTAACATAAACAAAATAGTATGATTACTAATCCTAGTTAAGCTCACCTGAAGGCGGGAATGAGTTGGAGGAATGGATTCCCTATTTATTATTATTAAATAAGAAATATATTAAAAGTATAGTTACAAACATTACACAAAGAATTTCAACATATAAGAAAAACGTAGCAAGGTCTGCCTGTAATATACATACGTAAGTGCTTAAATTTAACTTATTCGTCTAATTATAGATAATCTATTGAAACAGATATGCAGTAGTATGGTAATGATTTACTATAGTATAATGTGGTAGTTATTCTTTAAAAAACCAATATATCATTTAAAATCATTTTTGTATTACTGTAACTAGGTCTAAGGAGCCTTCAAAAATTGCCATAGTTACTGCTAAACATTAAAGAATAAAATTTTTCAGACCAGATTTCTAATATTTGAAAAATATTTTATGTAAAATCGATTAATTTCACCATTAAGATTTTATGTACTATTGACAAACAGTATATATACAAAAATCGATCCAAATTATATATTTTATCAGTTAATCAGTGATCTTACAATTAGATTTTGGAACCGCTTTTGACTTTAATGAAATTTGACGTTATTCATGTTTACGATAAACCTTTCGAAAGACCTCACCAGTTATCTCCAAAACCACTTCTCCGATGAAATTCAATGCAGAAGACAGTTGAATTCTCGGTTTATTCGTGCCTTTGAAATATCGTTGCTGCAGCCAGCTAAACTCTTAATTAATTGGGAACTATTGAGATAGAAATTGCATGCAGTAGTATTCAGCCCTTTAGTAAACAATATTTTACTCTCCAAAATAACTAATAGAATATCTAAAGGAATTATCTGTTTCAGCCTCCCAAACCTTAATATAAGAGAGGCTTGTATGTACTGCATATTCATTCCCGCAACTAGGTCACAATTGCCATGGATTTTCCTTTAGCCTTTATGTGACTACTGCTTGGAATCGCTACGGCAAGAAGTACTAGATCTCAAATTATCCTGAACATGGAATAAAATCCTCAAAGTTAGTCATTAAAATGATATAATGGATCACATATTCAAATCTGTATATTTTAACTGAGTCTTTAAAAGGGGAATATTAATAAAATGACTCTATACGAATATAAGACTGTTAGAACGTACTTTCAAGTATTTGTATGTATGGGTACAATGAACACGAATAGACCCCGATATTTCGTAAAAGGTAGGCTTCAGTACTTTGATCTATCTAGTAAGCAGAGACATGCATCGCACCGAGGATCATTTTGGAAAATATCTTAGATTATTACATTACTTAATTGCATTGTCTATCCATATCTCGTGTAATAACTTCCCCTCTTTCTGAATTATTAGACAAATCTATTTTAGAGAACTTGCACCGTATATTCTTATGGGAAAAATCGGGCCATCTAGGATCGAACCCGTGCTAGCTAAAGTGCAGTTTGTTTGGTATTTTTTGAAAAGTTAACGACTAAAGAAACGGCAAGTTTATAGTTTGGGCTGTACATTTATTGTTTGTATCGTTAATAGAATACGCACAACTAGAGAAAGCATCGCATTGGTATAGGGTGTCAGCATCGATTTCATCAGTCTATTTCAATGCGACCTGCGGTTGTAGACCCCCACAAGTTATTTCCATTTTATATCGATATCCATCCATGTCCATCAATATGGTGGTATTCTATTACAACCACAGGTGACGAACTTATGAAAATTCTCATTAATAGTAATAAATTATAACAGGTTTATTGCGGTGTGCTTAAATAAATCTTAATAAGTTCAATCCGTGTTGGTTATCCAAATTTCTCTATTACCAGACTTATGATGCTATGTTTCCCTTAAGAATTAAATACCGTTAAAGAGATAGGTGTGAATACATAAACCAATTTGCATCATTTTGCAATTTTATCTAATGAAAATTATAAACCAAAATATGAATAAGTAAATGCTAAATTGTACGATTAATAACTCTCTGAATCTATGATTTCATTTAGAGTGCTAGGAAAGGTAAATAAATAATTTTAAAAGGAGACAAAACGGGAGATCATCTCTTCAATACTCACATTCAACATGGAAGTTACGCTTTTTCTCACAATTGCATGGATCTCGCCCATGTTCACGATTATTCGAAGTGGGAACACTCGTCATCAGCGCCGCAAAAAGGCGAAGGAACACCGAGCAGAAACTAAATTTGAATCGCTTTTTTTAATTTTCCGCCGCTGTCACGGGACGCGTCCCTCTCTTATTTTTGAGCGATAGCTCCGACTTTCTCTAGCGCACATTAGGCATTTTATTCCCGCGCCGGATAATAACGCTCGCAGCCGGAGAAAGACTCGGCAAAAACCTCGCGAAGGCGTTTTATCGCCCACTTCACTTTATCACCTCCAACATCCAGAGGCTATCCCGGAATTTTAACGCGCTAATGAATTACGCCCTCGACAATCCTTTTCCTCAGTTTTTGCTCTCTAAGTTACGACTGAGTTTACAGATTGCCTACACCCAAACATCAAGGTTATCTTACATGATTTTTTATATTTCTTTTGGTCTATTCCTTAAAAATCCCAATTAACGCCGATTTCTTCGTTTCTTGATAGGATACCCACTCTTTACTTCTTCTAACATCCTCTGCCTTTCTAGTTTTTTGCTGTATTTTACCCTTAAAGAATTTCTTTAGAAGTCCTTCTCATCTTAATGTTTGACCATTTCCTCTGTCGATACTTAAATACTGCTACGAAAGCCTCCCTGATCATCTCCAGCACCTTCGTGTTATTTCGTATCAACCTAAGTTTTTTCCATTTCACGCCACGCCTACATCTTTAAGACCTCCATACCTTTGACTTCCTCTTTTTTTTAAGGTCCACTTCTCACGCCCAACGCATGCACTTACGCACGCACTTACGTACGCAGATGGTTCATTAAAAATCCCTGTTCAATTCTGTCTCATTCACTTCTTGGTAGAAGAGATTTTACAAAAATCACGAATAGTCCTTGTTATGAGCAGACTATTCCAGTGTATCACAGCATATGCACTAATACAATCCCAGAATTACATTGGAAAATATTAATATAGAAAATATGCACGGAAAAACTGTAAACTGGATGCTTATGAAAGTATCATAATACATAAAACCAAAAAGAAACTCGTAAATCGAGGATTGGGCCATATCACCAATTTTTCTGTCTGCTTCTTGCTAAACGTGACCAGGTAAAGCCACTTTGGTAAAATTATTTCATCTCATACTCTTTTCAAAAGTCAAACGAATGAAAGCCTGTCACTTAAACTTTCTTCCAGAATCTACGATATAATTACCATACCGTTTATGCTTTGTTTTATATTACCCCTGAAGATAATAGCATAGCTATAATTGAAATGTGCATTGGGTGTTTCCTAGACAGCCAGTAATCTGGGTCTTTCTGTTGCTTCTGAAAACCGGTAACAACGTGGTGTATAGTGCTGAAAAATACAACTTGGAGTTTTTGTTTCGAATCTAATTTATTAACAGCCGTGCTCCAATTCGCTTTCCATGCATCAAGGTTATCCGTTCACGATTTAATATTTAATGCTCACGGGATTAGTTAATTAGTTAGTTTTCTGTTTGTTTCCACTCTTGATTTCCCGTGGATCGTCTGGAAAATTCGCGGAAGCCATTCTTCTCCGCGTCTTTCGTTGTAAATGAAACGCTCGCTTATCTGCGATTTCCTTTCGTGGAATCCAAGTCGGGAGTCGTATCTGGCGGCGGGATTCTATCGCTCGGAATCGCGATTGAGGATTTGTGAGGCTTCGGTCGGCAAAACGCGCGGAAGATTATCCGGTCGGAAATGAGTTCGAATCTTTAATGGAGGTGGATTTACAAACCTCATTTATTCCGAGGTCAACGAGCTTTGGAGAAATGGAATATTTGTTTAAAAAGAAAGGATTAAGTAGATTTTTCAAGTATGCAACTTAAAGCAGTGGCAAATACTAGTGTAAGTTATTATTTAACTGAGTTATTTCAGCGCAAGGTTTCAACATAATTAACATATAATAATAACGTATTTTACTTGAGCTTGGGAACAGGGCAGTTTGTTTGTTTAAAGGGAGTTACACTCAGTTTATTTTCAACTTGTAAAAATTATCTAGTATTACATGTGCTACATAGTATTTTATTTTTTTATTAATTTCAATGTTTAAAAAAATACTGAAACATTTTAAATTTTTGTTACTGTCAAGTAATTGAACTGCATTGATGGGTCACTATGACAGAATCCCAATTGATCAATTATTCTGCATTTGAATTAACTATACGAACAGAATAAAAGAGTTGATTATCAATGATTAACTTTTGTTTTAAATGTAATGATTTGAAGTAAATTCCTTTTTTTAGTGTGTTATTCTATGGGAAGAATGTAATTGGAGGATGTGATTTACTAGCTTGCTAAAAATTCAATTTTTATGTTTAATGATATTGCAACAGAATTTTGCTAGTTACAAATCTTGTTAGTGAGAAGTCTTTGCTTACGTTTACATAGGATCAGATTTTCATGTACCCTTTCTTTATGTTTCAGGTGAGTTCTATCGAATCATCACTCATATTTTTCCCGTTGGAAACAGCTGTGGACGATGAACCATTTGTCTACTGCAAGGTATCTGTATATTCATTTGTCGTACGTATCTAAAGGATATTTATAACCATCACATTGGCTTTGCCTGCTTATGTATTTTAAGTTTATTGTAAAGACGAAGATTTGTACGTTTTACTATCATGATAATCGAAAAATTTTAAAATAGACAAGTTTTAGATAAATCGCCTTTTGAAAATGAATGAAATATTATTAGCATAAGTTCCGTATCATGGCGTTAAGTTTTGATAGCTTATCTCTTTAATCAAAACTTAAAAAAATGTGGTACGTTTATAGCTATTAGATGTAATTCGGAAAGTCAGAGTGTAGTGAAAGATAAAGCAAGTGAGTTTTTGCTTTTCTAATTTACTACTTCTAGGTTTTATTAATAATTTCATAGCTTGTGATGAATAGCAATGGGAAATATGGGGCACATTTTATACGCAAGCTTCCCCATTTTTCGTGGATTGACTTAAGTATAATACAGCTATTATAGTCGATGTGTCCTAACTGTACTTCGTGGAACGAGATCTTAGTTTGAAAGAAAAACTTCGTAATTTCCACAATAAGTTTTGATTTATTCGACCGGTTTCGGCATTGACAGCCATCCTCAGGTTACTTTCAACCTAAAATACAGCTCTTTCGCTACCTGAATTCAAAATAATTTAATGACATGGTAGAGGAGTTGGAATTTCCACCTCGTTATTTTCTAAGAATTTTCATATCCCATCTGATAACACGTATGCTTTCAGGTATCTCCTTCATTTCTCCACTCCGATTTCCCATAGGGTTATCTTCACCTAGCATGTATCTCACGCTGTCCAAGACTGGACCTTCATTTCCCTCTCCTTTCTTTATTTGAAAAGCACTCACTGCCTACCTTTTCCATTAGTATTCGCCTCCCTACAGCTCTATTATTCAGGTCGTTTACTACTGCTAAGGCCTCCGTTCCATTTACTCGCTTTCCCATTCTTCGCTTCCTTTATTTTAAGTCTCATTTCATCCCTAATCATTTTCTTCCTTTCTTCTTCCTGCCCCAATTCCTCTTTTCCGCCGTCTCATTTGGTTTTCTTTTCACCCATTCTTTGTCTCGTTTCACTTCTCATTTGCGTAGCACATACTTCTTCCTCTCTCTTTTTTATTGTTTTCTTCCATTTTATTGTTCATATATTCTTATCCTCAAACCTGGTTGAAGATGTTCATTTATCTGCTGGCTTTATGTCTTTGTCCAATTTTTCCATTTTCTGCAAGAAAATTAAGGTCGTGAAATTAATGAAAATGAAGAATAAAGGAGTGGGAGTAGTGATAATGAAACGAAGGTCACGTAGGTTTTGTCACAGATTAGAATTTAATTGTGAAGTACAGTTTGTAAATTACTCGTCGTGAGATATTTTTTCTCGATTGAGGGAAGAAGGTTTTATGTTTTATCAAATAGAGTCTCTGGATTAAAGAAGGATGTAGTAATTTTTGAGAAACTGTTTTTGTGTCACAAATAGTCAACTTATAACATTGAAGTATGGGTAATAATTTATCCTTTCTACCTTGACGATAAAATTAATGGAATTAATGTTTCGTAAAAGGTTTGTAGCTGGGTATAAAAATTTGACCGCATATCTTACAACATCCAACAATATGGGATAAATATTACGTTTAAACTTCTTTATAGCTATGGCACAAATGCCTCTTTCTCCTCTTTTCAGTGATGGAATTTTAAATTTTTATTTGTTGGATGATTTTTTCTAGTATTGCCTATTAGAAGTTCATCCTTGTAGCTTCTAAATCGTGTTTCTTACGTTTATAATGCGAAACAGAATATGAAAACTGAGAATTATAAAACATTATTCGATAAAAAGGGAAAATATGTATGATAATAATACAGAAGTATAATATTTAATAAGAATAAATCGTTTATTATTGTGGTTAAAACAATTTATGGTGTATTACTTATGTAACGGGTTGGAATAAACAAGTAATTTCATTTAAACATTTTATCCGGAAGGCGAGCAGAACTCAATCCTGAATAAACGGCGAAGTGAAAATTACTTATATTATGTGGGTGCTCACTAAATGTATTGTTTTAAGTGCGTATTGTCTCCTACAATGATTTCCCCTCACATTCCATTTGAACTTCTGCATCACTTCCATTTCCTCTCTACCCCTATTCAATTCTCTTTTCCATCTTTCGATCTCCTCATCCTCCCTACCTTTCACCAACTACCCCATCTCCCCTCACACCATTCCATCGAATTCCCTCTTCCGTCGCCTTAAGAAATCTCTCGCTAACTTGGTGACTAATTTACATACCCCTCGTGTTTCCACGGGAACTCCCGCCTGCCCTTTTGCAAGCCTTTCCACGCTAGGGTGCAAGTTCCTAAGATTGAAGGCGAGGGTCGCTCAAGCGGGATGAAGACGACCGACCAGATAAAGCATTCTGGAGAGCGGGTCTGGAAACCACCTAAGGCCATTGAGGCCCGGGAGAAAGGGGAGAGATATTGGGATGGTTTGGAAAGGGCCGAGGACCGGATAACGACGTGTAAAAGATTGTGTGCCGCATGCAGGAGTTACTTAAGTACCCATCGGTTGCTTAGGAAAACCATAGTCGCGAATCATACCTTGAATGGGTTATGGTGACGGAAATGGTCCCCTCGTTGGAGTAAACAGTTTCTTCAGATTTCCATATATCCAGAAATATTAAGCCAGCGTTTCCCAATTTTTCTTTTATCTTGTACACCTAAGCTTTTTAAAAATTCTAATGCCCTTTATTTAACGCACTCACAAGTTTTACAATAATAATTGAATTATTCCCCGAATGAAGTCTACTGAAAAATTTGTTCAGGACACAGGTCTTAGCTTTCAGGAATAAATCATTAGGAAATTATAAGAAAAAAATAATTTTCAAGATATTCAATACAATTTCCATTACCTCATTCAAATATCAAATTTATCCGTTGTGAGGCGAAGAACCAACGTTGGGAAACATCGCTTTAGATATTAATTTGATGTAAAAGACTTGATATTTCATCGCTGTTTTCCTATTTGTTTTCTCGAAAATCGACAATAAAGGTGTCCACCATTTTGTTGTCTTATATTACCAAAAACTCATCCCTGATCGGCAAAATTGCAATGAATTGAAGCATAAAGATTATCACCTAATCACTGCATTTTCATTTTTTTCAACGGTTTCTTACAAAATCTTCTATATAGCAACGAACTTGAATGTTTCTCCGAAAAATTTGAAGCTCATTTTCTGCCAAATTACTTAACTTCAACGTCCTGATACATTTTGTACGTTACAGCTAAATAAAACGAGCAGGAAAATTGTAAAAATCAATCATTTTTTAATAATTATGTAAGCTCTTAGTACATTATGCCAGAGATAGCTACCAACCGGCCTTTGGGCTGAATACCTTACAGACAAAGTTTCAAGTCCCGCGCTCAAAAATACAATTTTTGTCCTCATGGCCGGTTTTTTTTCGTTTCTAACCCATTGTGCGTCGGAGTAAACTTGGACTATTATGCTCATCCCCTCCCGCTTTCCGAGTCGGACGCTCTTTATTCGGAAGGGCAAAGGAGCGCCTCACGTTCGAGACGGTAATTGCTAAAGTTCGATGCTTTAATCAGGTGATACACTTAGTCTTGATTAAACCGCCCGGGGTGACCGAAAATGGTCTTCCGAGGAGGATGGCCCGTTAGGTCCCTTTGAGACGAATCTATATATTTTGCAAATGGCCGTGCGGGAACTTGTTAAATACGTTCCACTTGCGGGTTAAAAATTCGCCCACGTTGGTCTTCCGGAGGAATGGATGGAGCGAGTTGATAAGCCGTATCCATTTGAGAAATTTGTTTGGATAAAAGTTTGGGACCTAGATCGTCGCCTTGAGGGATCTAGATCGTGATTGCGGACATCTGCAGGAATTAATACATTCTCTTTTTTGATAGATCTATCGCAAAATTCGTTGCAGTAAAATTCTTTAAGATAAAAAAGAATGGTATCGGATAAGTACTTCTGAATAAAGTAAAACTACTTAAAAACTAAATCGAAAAAAATCTTCGTATAAGGATTTTTGATTTTAAGGATCAGTTTTTTTTACTTTTTCAACAGATAAAATGACCTCATTCGTTTTACTTACATCAGTATTTGTTACTGTGATAGATTTTCCAGAATTCACACCTTTATGATTTAAATAGTACAATCCTACTACCGCAATGATGCTCATTTTTTCGTTGGCTACTTTCCTGATAAGGACAATTTTAGGATATAAAAATAAAATGAAAAATGTAATTAATAGTAATTAAGATATATTAAATCTCTTGATTATATCTAATTTAAATCAGTTAAGTGAATCTTACTAGTAGGTATAAATCTCTGTTACTATTCCTCATTTATAAAGTATTGAGGGTTATATAATTACTGTAAGATATTTTTTTTCCTTTGCTTGTCTAAATCATTCAGCCGGTTAATTAATTGTTAGAAGGTTAATTTTAGTGTGGTTCTTACAGTCTTTCAAAAGTATCCACGTTATCCTATGCCGCCTACAAAAAGGTTTTACTATAAATACCCAGCCGATAAGACATATTTACATTACAACTAATGGATGCGTTACTTGCGTAAAATTAAGATTATTACTTGCCATCCAATCATTTCTCGCTCATAAACAAATGGTTGAGTCTATTTTTAACCTATTCTATTTTGATTTTAGCAATATGTATTTTTTTAGCTTTAACGTGTGGCAAAAATCAGAAATTGCACGTAGAAGAAATATCCCATGTTAAATATTTATTTTCAGAATAAACGGTTCATTTTTGTTAAAAAAAATCGTTAAAGTAAATAACAACGAAACATTACATTTTTCAAAGGAGTTATAAAATACTACGTTTCGTTTTTATTTCTTTTTGATAGCGTCCCAACAAATTAGGCCGGAACAACATGAGTTCCAATCATTCGAAAGTAGCAATAACTACTGACCTAGTAAGAGCAAAGTGATTGGAATTAATTAAAACTCAAGCAATAAATTCAATTGGAACGAAAAACGTTGAGGAAATACTGTACGATACGTGCAGGATACATAGTATCTTAAAGATAAAATAGCGTAGGGAATGAGATCTTATCCTTGAGCTCGCCATCTCTATGTGACCGCAGAATTCCTCGGAGATGAAGATTAGGTTTTATATCTGGACTGTGAAGTGAAAATAGTCCCCGTTCGAGACTAGGCGTTTAAGGCAGGAAGTTGCCTTAAATCAAGTTGATTAGCCTCTCCATTAACCCCGCTTTCTCCCCGTTAAATAGGGACCTCCTCCGGATTCCATCCTATGAGCCGATAAGCAAAACCAATATCCGAACTCCCTGCAGTAGAAAATTAGCGCCGGAAAGTGATCTACATAAAATAGATTCCTATATCTACCTCCCGCACCATCTACTCTACTGGGCGAAACTCACTTAAAACTCCTATAAGTGAGAAAGAGATAATTATCGTCTCTCCTCCATTCGTGCCCCCCCGAATAACTATTTTCCCCGAATGGGGAAGTGGGGAAGTTAGGCGTTTTAACGGAAACTCGCTTAGGAAGGTAGTTGGCCTCGGAGATTCGGAACGTAAATATTAGCGTTTCTCACTTAGGGGTCGAGTTTCGCTCTTATAAATACGATCAAACAAAACTTTAGTTCCGTATTATCAGAGAAAATGAAAGAAATTATTGTAATGTTAATTTCTTCTTTCAGGTTATTTTTATTCTAGTTCTTATCTCATTCAGTCATACTTGTAATACACGGGAAATATCTTTATTATTGGCTATATGTTCTGGATGATTTTCACACTCATTCATGTTTTTCATGATTTACCTTCAAACTTGCTTATTATGTGACCACTTTAATTTTAACAGCCTTTAAAAAAATTGGTTAGTACCTATTTGATCTCTACAGACATTTGGTCATCTACATATAATTAATTACTTACAATTCTCAATACATCCTATTGCTATGTTAAAAGAAAGAATGTGTGCTGAGTTACACTAAGTTACGCTTGACCGTATTAATATTTCATCCTATTGGTATGGCTCTACTAACGCTTGTTAGTTGTATGTACACACAGTTACTCTATACTATTGGGATTTGGGGACTTGCCAATTTTCTTCAATTTCATCTATCCGCATTTAGTGGCATGCACGGGGTAATGAGTGTTTGATAAGTATTACTTTCCTTGACCAGCTAGTTCTACCACATGTCAGTCATTGCAATGTAATGAAACTCAGGTATTTTAATTTATGTTTAAACAGTATGAAACCAATTGTAAGATGAAAAAATGTCTTCTATTATTATAAGAATAGGGAGCTGTGCTTGAAAATTTTCATAACAAGGAGAGCAAGATAAGACTGAGTTAAAAGTAGAAGAGAATGAGTTCATTGTCCAGGGGTTCTCTTTTAGCATGAAATCAGACAGTTATTACGACCAGAATGATAATAAAGTGTTTGTCCAGCTGTTCTCGACGTGTGTAAGTATGACAGAGGTGGCAAGTAAATTCTATCGAAGGAGAAAATGATTTTTAAAGGAAATGACCAACCGACAAAGAGCGAGTTGTTTGATTTGGATGAATTCTCCAAGAAGAGAGACGATCGTTGTGGAAAAAGTTGTGATATTTTATAATCCTGATGTAAGAAAATAAATGGTATTATATGAGTGAAAGAAGTTACTGGGTTTTTACCCCTAAGGGGAGCTGTGGTTATGGTGCGTAGGTAATCTTGCGTATAAACTCTGATGAACACCATGCAGAGATTCCTTCTCGGATTTAGAGAGATTATGCAGATACCAAAATATCCATACCGGATGGAAATGGATGGTATATGAACTGGGAGTTAGTCCCTGGTTCAATCAGTAATTAAAGGGGTTTGCCATTAACTGAGGAGTACCCATAGAAACTATTGTAAATAACAATATTCATCTATGAGTGATATACAACCACGATGAGAAAGTAATGCTTGTTAGGAAGTAGTCCAACATGGATTTTGGAGGTGATTAAATCCACTGCTCTTTTGCACCGTTGCGTGTATCAGGGGTGAGAGGTGGTTAAGGGTTTTGTCGGAGTTCCAAACGAGGCCATATGTGGAGGATCTTAAAGAAAGAAATGAGGCAAAGAGAGGGGACGACAGATATAAAAGCCTCGATAATCGTCAGGGATATCGCAGAAATGGGTTTTTGAGGCCTCTTTAGGAGGGCCCTAAAACGACGTCACCCGCTACCCTTTCGGGTGGCCCTAAAAGCCGATGGGCTTTCAATTAATATAGGAGAGGTTTCCGGGGGATTTAATGCCCTAGGATCCCGATATATCAAAAACTCGGCCGATATGAGATCGGGGATTTATCGCGCGACTCAGTCATCGGAATGTAATCCGCAGATGGTTTCGTTAACTGAATAATGAAGAAAACTTATTTTTGTGGAATGGCGCGGCTTTAATCTTTCGCTATTCCGATCCTGAAACTAATTCCGCGGAGAAGATAAATTGTCCGTTATGACACGAGCATGCGTTAATGATGCCACTGCAGAGTTAACGGTTTGAATATACGATTCCTAGGTACTTCTGAAGGATTTTCTGTCATACTATCGGAAGTAAAAACTAGTGAAATAATTGAAATGGCATATTTATTTATTTGTGTTATTGATTAATTTCAATACTGTGGATTTATTTACGGCATTATATCTCAAAATACGTCACTCCTTTTTGAAAAGGATGGATTTGTAAATTTTAATCAGTAACAGCGCCGTGTTCTCTCTTAATGTGAATGGGAACTTGTACACGAAATAGCTTATTCATATTTCTCGAATTAAGTTCCAAGAAACATCGTAAACTAACCTCCAGGAATATTTAGGGTAAATTGGAACTATTTCTGAGGCAAGCCTGATTATTTTGTAGTCGTAATTTTTCAGTATTATAACCAATCATGAGAAATATGAGTTAATGATTAGAAGATACATGGCTTGATTCTATGTAAGGAGAAAGGTTTAACGCTTGCTTTCAGTCCCAGTTAAAATGGTATACCAATAATTATCTTCAAAATACATTCAATTATTTTTTGCGCAATTACCGATTGAAATAATTTGTTTTGTTTACAAGCTTTTTAGTAGTGTGCTTACTGATTTATTTTTTCTCTTTACATGGTTTTGGGAGTAAGAATTGAATTGAATTGAATTGATTTTATTAACGGGCATAAAAGTGCCCTTTTCCTTAAACATTATTATACATAAAATACATATGTCTAATACAAGAGGAAATAGGAACATTTAATATAATAAAGATAGGTCAAAAATATATAAATTAAAATATAAATATCACAAAATGTCTATATATAAGGATATAAAGAAATTGGTAGATTTTATACAAAACATGAGGGAATCAGAATATTGTAAACAAATATTGAAATCATTTTAATACAAAACATAATTGAAAAAAAGCAAAACTTTTAACACAGAAAACAGGAATAAACTGTAATTGCATCTTACATGAACAAACAAAATCAGGAATTAAATAATATCATAATATTACAAATTTTTGAAGGCAGATTTTATTTGTATAATATTTGTATAAAATATATCAACAGACTGAGCACCAATGAAGTCATTATCTAATTGTTGAATTCTTGTGATAGGTGAGTTGCATAAGAAGTTCCTTGTATATTTTTCTACAACAAAAGTATCACATGATCTCGTAATATGTTTAGGGACTCTTAGTTGAATGAGTGATACTAATTTTATGCAGTCAATTTTGCCATTCATCAATTTATACAAAAAGATTATGTCTGAAGGGTCTCTTCGGGTGTACAGTTCTTCTAGCTCTATACATTCTGACAATGGTATATTGTATAAGAAGAATAATAAAACTATTATATAATTATGTATGTAATATGATATATAAGGTAGTTCAATGAAAAATGCGGAAACCCTGTTTTTCCAAAATAAAAAAAAACTTTTAAGGTCTGACATCTTCATTATTTGAGGAAAACTCACTCAATAATTTTTAGCTCCTGTAGGTATTTATATTATTATTTCTATCAATACTTTCTCTGTAAATCTTGAGGATTAAAAACGTTTCGAGCAAATGTAGCGCATCACCAAAGGATACATTTCTTAGTGTTTGTCTTCGCTTCCCTTCTCAGCGTTGTGTTTTCTTCACGTAAGTTCAGGGGCGTGAATTGCTGGGTATCCGTAGTAAATAAATAATAATGACTATAAATATCCACCAATAATTTCACCGCCCATAGTTCCGCCAGCGTTCTAGAATCTTCCGGCAAAGTTAACAAACACTTTTCACGAGATATGGTAAGGCTGTGTGGGGGGAGACGTGGGCGTATGTGCAGATGGGGAGTTAAGGAAATGGCTTTTAAGGAGGATGGGGAGGGATTTAGTGAAATATGCTCTTACGGAATTGCGCTATCCACGAAGAAGTGGATAATCTATAATCTTCCGGAGGAGCGTAGGAGGACGCTATTTTGGTCATGATGGATAATAGGACGATCTGTGAAAATTCACGAAGTCTTTATCGCTTAAACAGAGCACAAGGTCGAGGTTAGATTTTGAATACAGATAGGGAATTACTGCAGCAAAATTCTTTATTTTCCATGGTGTTTACCTTGCTGTTTACTTTATCCTGAAGGAATGCTAGAAGAGTGAATAGTATATGCGGATAGCTTTTTTTAGTCTACCGGTTTTAATATCCCTCCATCCTTTTCATGATTTCCAATAATTTTCTTTCAGAACCAAGGGCTATTTTTAAGGGAAAATATTCAGTTGTTGGTGCTAAACTAGTATAAAAATAGCAGAAGATCTATTTTCCTATTACTCCTCGATATATGATTTCGAAATCAATATTGAAAATATAAATTTCTCGAAACTGATATGAATCTTGAGCATTTAAAATTAAACTGCTTGAGTTTGCAAGGGAAAATATTTTCAATCATGTTATTGTTTTTGAAGGAGGTAAATATAACAAATAAATTTCGTCATTAGTGGCGTTTTACTATTACACAATTTATGCTTACGCAAGATTTCATCTACTGTGACACTGCGTTAATTAATTCATAGTAATAAAATTTAAATCTTATCAGTAATAATTCTTTAATTTGGCGTTTTATCAGTTTTCGCCTGCTAATAACAAAATATATCCTAAAACTACTGCAAAAGATTTTCATTAAGGAAAATGGTTTTATGTACGCTTTTCTCTTTGCAAACATTAGTCATTCATCTCTTTCATTTAGTAAACGTTCTTGTCTTAGCGAACTTTCATTAAGTTCTCTTTTATTTAGTAGATTTCGATGCATAAGAGTTTCAGTGGAAACCTAAATGTCTATTTAAAAGGTTTCTATGCTGGTCTTCATTCAGTAAAACTTTTAATTCTTACTCATATTAGAAAGCCGAATCGTTGCTTGGATTACACTTTTCCATTCTCCTCACTAAATCAGATATCGGTACGGTTCATATTGAAATATTTTTAAATGTGCACATATTCCAGTTAGCTCATTGTTCTTTGTCATTAGTTTTCTCTCATTCTTTCATTTCACCTGATCACCCACTAAAATAATACATTCGATATTCGTCACAAATCCATCCATTATTTCCGTATCAAGCCATAACCGGATAAAATCCGAAGCGTCAAAGGGGTATTACTCCGACCCCAACCTTTGTCCCAACCTCCCTTTGATATAAAAAGGCTGCCGTAATATATGGTTTCTCCACTCGGAGGGTTATTTCAACCGGAAGTGGGTTACTCTCTCTATCCACCCCTCATTTCATTCACTCTCCGCATTGCTGGCATCGGCGGATTCCCTCCTCAGAAAATAAGACGACCGGCGTTCCGTGAGCGTACGGTTGGTTCTTCCTGTGAAATGTTCCCCTCTAATGAAAGGAATGCAAAGATGGGATTCGAAAAAGGACAGCCTTGGCCAAGGAAGCCTTATGCAGCAAAGGGAATTGACGACCAAAGGTCTTGATAAAGGAATCGGGAAATATTGGTGAATTCCTTGGTTTGGAGTGTCTTGCTTTATGGGTGCGAAAGGTGGACTTTAACCCTCGAGTACTCGCGTCTGCGTCGAATCGACCCATGTGAATTTTAAAATTCCATATCTTTTTATGAGCGATGTTTTACCCATTTTTTCTCATAATAGCTGAGTTTTATAATGTTCTGAACCAGTCTTGCATTTTCGCCAGGTCGGAAATGGAAGTTTAATTATTTAAACAAATTTTCTTAGCGGTAAATCCAGGTAAATGAAAGACCTTTACAAAAATATTGCATTCTTGACCTTGTTTACGCCTTAATTTTTAGATATATTATTTCAATTTCTTATAACTAATAATTATTATTAATATATTAAATGCTGTTTTATTTTTAAATAGTTTACTTTATATACGCAATATTCCAAATTCATCAGCCATATGCTCGGCGTCAGGGATATCGATTTTTTACAGAATATTAAAATTATATGAAAATATTTATTTGATTTTATTTTAATAACCAGGTTAACCATTAATATGTCATCCTCACTAATGAATTAAAAATTTATTCACTACATTTTGAGACAATATTCCCTTTTGGAAGATGTCGGGTTGATTCCACCCAACGCGAGTACTGACGTGACAATTTAGGTTGCGAGTACTCGACGGTTAAGAAAGGAATATGTTCTACGTTTGGAGGGCTTGAAATGTGGGTATGGCATAGAATGGAAAAACTTATTTGGGTTGGTAGAAAAACAAACACGGAGTTGTTAGAGATGGTTAGGGCGGAGAGGGCTTTAATTGAAGTGATTGAGCATCACCGGAAGAAATGGGTGGGTAAAATATTCAGGGGAGAGAGATTGGTAAAGGTAGGATGCAAGAAATAAAACAGAGGGGAACGCGGAGACAAATATTGCTGGATTACATAAGGAGTGGGTTTAACTATAAGGAAATGGATATGGCGCTTAATAAGGGATTTTTATGTGCAAATGAACGTACTGAAACGTTGAACACTCGTATTTTAGTGTATTTCATTCACTTTCCACATTCCCAGCTCGGAAATTAAGACGACCAGCGTTCCGCGGGCGTACGGCGTGGCGATTCTTCCCTGGAAATCTTCCCCTCTAATGAAAGGAAGTCTTTGTGAGGAGCCCAGATTCTCCACAGCGCCCCGCAGTGGGAATATATCAAACAGGGTCCCTCGTTAAGTTTCTTCTGGGTCAAGATGGGCTCGTCTAATTCTCACGGGGTCACCTGCGATAAGGGACGGTATTGGCGGCGAGTGAATGAGATTGGGTTTTTTGAAGGTTATTTGGATCCGTGGGATTTAAGTGAGGAAAGAGGAACTCTTATTGTTTCCTTATCTGGAGGGTCCTTGAGACGGTTCCCCGAGAGGTTTCCCTCCCGACTTCTTTTTTGTCGCATTTTCTTCTTTTTTGATCCACTTGTGCGTGGGTTCCCCACTCGAAGATTCGCTTATTTTCCCGTCGCCGTCGGCTCGTTTTTCCGGGAGGGAATTAAAAGGATTTTGTCGGCCCATTCGTTGAACATTTATTTCAAGCGTTCCGGAGCGAGTTTAAGGAGGGGATTAAGTTAAGGGTGTAGATGTAACATCCGATAATGTCCTTATCTGCGGCTTTGCGAGCGAGATTACTTAGTATCTGAATTTAATCACAAGGCAGCTCGTTGATGTTAAACTGTGCCGCGGTGGATCGAAGTGTGTGTGTGTGTCGAGTAATTATGGAAAGTGCTCTAATGTCGCAATGCTACCTTATAGGTGTAATGGTAATATTTATGATATTTTTACAGAATCGATATTAAGAAAGTTTCATCTCGTATGTACTGTATCTGCTGGAAAATGTGACAACAGTTAAATTTTGTCTCGTTGAGAAGCAAAATTTGAGTTTTGAAAGAAGCTATTTATTTGCCACGATGAAATAAATGTTCGTCCTTATATACAGCAATATTCTTTTAGAGACAGAGAACCAAAGAATTTAATGATTAAATGTTCCTTCGTTTATTCTTATTATTATTAAGAATTATGATGGGATTTAAGTTGCAAGAGAGATTTTGCAACGTGCAGCCTAAAGGCGTAAACTTCGTTGAATGTAAAATTTAATGGTTTTATAGTATTAGCAATTTATTTTCTTACCTATATGTGTATATATTGTATAAGTCAGAGATTTCAGTACCTTAATTCGACTTTTCTGCGTAATTTTAAAGGAAAGTGTTTGGAAAAAATATAATTTTATTTATGCAATTCAATGCAGTCAGACTTATTTAGAAGTACAAATTCAAATCCTTCTATTCATAGGGCAATTAGGAAAATGGCCTTACTGTACCTCTACATCTTCAGTAATTCGCAATTACACCTCAAAACTTTATACTTTACACTCCATAACGGATAGTGGAAGGCGTGGCCGATACGCGAGAACAAACAACAGAGATGCGGTATTTTCTGTCACAAATATCGTTGTTTCAATTTAATTCATCGATAGACACCATATTCTATTAGCTCAGTCGATACTCCTTCTCCGTTGCCCTAATTATGATTGATGTGTTGATTCGATCTGCGGAAGAGAAAAATGAGGAAACTGAGGAGATGGAATTTGATGCGTTTATTTGGATTGAATTTCCGAACGCGGAAAGTAGGCTTCCCGTTTTAACTGTATGTTGAAATACTCGTGGAATGATTTTCTAATTAAGTTTTCGGGATTCTTCAGGATCGTAAAATTATTTCTGATATGTTTTCAATAATATTTAATTAAGACCCAAGTAATATTCTTAAACATTACATTTGGGCTATGAAAATGGCTATCAGATTATTGGTACTAACACGGAACGAAAAAAAATTTCATGTTTCTAAGTTCCGTTTTCTAGATTTTAGTTTTAAATTTAACTTTTAATAGAATAGGTACTGAAAAAAGTTAATTCTTAAGGTTTTACAATTCCTTTTGGCTGAATGATTTCAATTGACGTGAAAACATGTAGTGTGATTATCTTCAAAATATTTTTTAAAAATACGCAAATAATGTATTAGTAAAATCATTTATTATTTTGGGCATGTATAAGTGAAACAACTACTACTACTTCTTTATAATGATTTAATCGCAAAACTCGTACTTTGTGGATGTTTTTCTTTTTCGATGGTAAGAAGGTTGATTCTTTGTGAAGTTCTTTCAAACAATCTTCAAGGAAGAACAGTTAATAATAATTAATTTAAATGGAAATACATAGCGTTTACGATACCTAACACATCATATTTGATGGGATATTATTTTGTTTACGGTACTCTAAAAATATTAATAGGAATTTGATCGGCATCTTTTTCTGCTTGGAAATAATTTTGGAATAGGTTGACTGTACAAACGCGATGTCAATTCAAGGGGTTTCATTTATCAGAAAGATAATTGCTTTCGGAAAAACCTGCGACAGACAGGCATTTTTAGGTCCCTTGGAACAATTCCCACGTTCGGGAGAATAAAGAAAAGAAAACCTTATTGGCTAATGAAGGAAAGGAAAACAGCCATCCCTTCTCCAGATCCCCGACAAGTAAACAGAACGGGACGTAACTTTTGACAGGTATTCCGAACCCGGCGAAACGGTCGCGTGATATAAAAAAGAGACCAAATATGACACAATAGAGACGGGGATAGCTGCTGAGTCGACGGCGGTTATTATTTGAGTCACACCCAGAATCGGATCAAGATGGCGCCCGCGCGGCCGGGAGTGAATGCCGTTCCTTTTTTTCCTCTTTCTAACGGATAACTCGTCGGGTGCTCTCATGAAAGGGGTAGGTGAGCGGCTTGCGTTCTTCGGCGCCTCGGAAAAATTGGTGGAGGAAGGATGTGGGACAGGATGGGCAGAAATTTCGACGCGCGTGAGCCGCCTGCACAACTAGTGCCTTCCTGGAAGATGGCGGGCGGACTGCGCGGGAAAAAAGGCGGGAAAAAAGGGCGGGAAAGAGGAACGTTGGAATTAATGGCGGCGCAGACCAACTCCCTGCGGGAAAATTCCGTGACCATCCCGTCGGGGCCTCTCAGAAACCCCTTGATACCGAACTGAGGAACTAACGATGATTCCCCACCCATTAACGGCCGGATTCAATTGAAAGGAAAAGGCGGATTTATATTCAGAATGCATTTTAAGGGGGCGTGGGCGAGGGAGGCGAGGGATACGGTTTATGCAAATGGGGGTGGATTTGCCGAGCGGGGTTTTATGGAGCGGGCGGAAGGTGAGGATAGAAAGAGGTGTGATGGAGGTGGCTCGAACACCTAGCGGAATGAAAGTGATCCGTGCATTACGGATTCCGAGAGCTTACCGCGGTGTAATTAAAGGGGCTGATTTAGTGGGACGCTCTCGGTCAATTTTAAGCGGGCGGGCTTCTTCATCGGAATGGTTTTCTGTGGAAAATTGCGGGTCTCCCGCGCTAAGATAATTTTATAAAGGGCAAATTTATGCGTTTTTGGCTGTCCGGGATGGATTTGGCCGAGGAGATGGGATTGCGATGGGTTTAAAAGAATGGGCGAAGAGTAATCCGATTAGGGGGTCCTCGTTAAGCTTCCAAATATTTAGGGGTTAATGAAAAAGCGTTTAAGTCAATTTATTCGATATCTTATTTGGGGCTTAATCTCACGTTCCCATCGGACGGGAGAATTTCGTTAGCGTTGTAAAATTATTCATTTTAAATCCGTATGAATATTGAGGACGTTTTCATAAATTATGCATTCGCCGGCACGAATATAACTGCATTGCGGCCTTATCGCCGAGAAGTTTTAGGCGTGTGGAAACTCCGACTCATTTTCGCGATTAATGAGGTTCTAGGTTTTCAATACGTTTATTTTCTCGCGTTTAATGACGCCACATTCACTCATCGACTCATCTAATATATTTGATTTGCTATTTATACAAATGGCGCCTGGTGGAATAAATTCGGCGTTTAAATGGATAGTGAAACTCGCTAACGAATTATGCTCGCCCGAATTCATCGGTTCAAATGACTGTCAAAATTATTAAATTTGTCCCCGTAAATGATACCCCACCCTTTCATTAACATACATTCGTGATATATACATATTGGAATAACTTCCTACTGCTTTGTAAAATAGGCTGCATATATTAACGGCGTTTTGCTAATTGATATTCATTTCCGAGTTATTTCAATACCCCTAGCGTGTATACGAGCTTTTTCTACCAGGAATTGGATTTTAGGCTTGAATTCAATAACGGGTATGGCTTAATCAACACGTTAATGATTTTTCTGTTCCCGAAATTGGTGCCGCTAACTGACGTTGGCACGAGATTTTCAGTGAATGATGAATTGAAAATTTTAGCTGAACGGCAATGAAAGTCACATACTCTTCATAGCCAACGTGTAATTGCGACGTATATGCTGCCATTGAAATACCGATAGGTGTTCCATGGATTAAAATGTGGGAATACCGACGTTGACGCATTTGAAATCACTCTCGTATTTGGTTTTTTTACTGGGTTAGGGATTGGGAAAGCACCATATGCTTAGCGTAGTGTTAAATTTGAAGTAGGATTATTCAGAGTGAATTTCTAGCACCTTTTCACGATTTAGTCTAACAGATATGGTATGGATGGCACTAAATTTGATGGAATCGATGAAAATCAAATTAGCATATCAAAATATTCGAGGTGTACAATAAATTAGTGTATCTACAGGTTCAAAGTTTATTTTCTATTGAAATATTCACAAAAGTAACTTCACATAAAATCTGAAATATTCAGTAACAAAAAATTAACAATGTAAGATATGTTAATTGAAGCCTGTCAAGGGCCTTCTGATAGAAAAAATATTTCATATTCAAAGAGGGGTGCATTAGCAAATTATTCGCTATTCAGAAATGCAATAAACACAGTGAATCTTTTAATTCACTGCGGCAGCCTCTAATTGTGCACATCCTGTTGTATATTTTTAAGCTGGTTGAGCATACGAGCTAATCTCCTTATCAATGAAAGTCATGTGCTTGTCAATTACGTTTTTTGATTACGGAATCGTATTTGGAATAGATAACTCCAGTGGATTAATCGCTGTTGAAATTGTTCAATGATCGCTAATTGTAAAGAATAATTACGGTTCCTCTGAAAGACCGTCTGAAACCTTATGCTGTTTACTTTCGGTTTAATTACTGACTTGGAGAATTTTTAATGAGAAAAACGCAGAGAAATCAGTTAGGCATCTAAATTTCTATACACTATAAACCATAAAATTTATGATTTTCAATAAAATTTAAGCCTATAAATAATACAGTTTTTCATTTATGAGGTAATTTTAAAATATCTTATTTGACTCAGAATGCTCTGCGCTGCAAGGAAAACTATGTAGAATCTACAAACAGTCCATTTCAATTGATTATCCTGTGTTGTGTTGAAAATAATGGATATTAGATGTTCAATATTTTAGAAAAATGGGTACAATTTAATACCACACTACAAACAATATTGCAATAGGGATAAATGCATATTTAGAATAATTTATTTGAAATTATAGATCAAATATACATTTTCCTCTGGTGTTATGCCATATCCATTTTATTTAGGCCGTTGATATACTGCGAAGATGATTAGAACAATCAATTTCTCTTTCGCAATCTGTGTACGAAGGTAATTGGCGAGGGAAGAATAGTTATGCTGCATTATGTAGCACTCCCTGCATCACACAGAAAGGCTGCTTGATTAAAAAATAGGTTGATGTATATGTAGTTGTCTACTAGTGTCTGCAAAACGTTTTTCGTGCACGTAGATTACTTGGTTCTGTTTTAACTCTGCTTTATTCTATGCTTAATTATTCTCCACGTTCCATTGACGTTGATTTTCCTATGAACATGAATGAACTTATTATATTTAATAGTTATCGTTATGCTTCTTATAACATAAAAATGCTCACGTAATGGAATTTTAGTATACAGATAAACTAAAACATAAATATTAAAAGAAAGTACCATGTATGAAACGTTTATGCATGTAGTGGTGATTGGTGAAGAGGAAACTTGTAAATTTTGAGCGTTTTTGGAGTTCTAAAACACATGTTCTATATCTATTTAGTTATCGTTATATTTATTATACGAAAACGACAGGCATTCGTAAGAAAATTCAGTACACTTGTACTAAACCAGCTACATAATACAAATAGTTTCAGTGGTTGATTATAAGAAGCATTTAAATTGTGAGTATTTTCGAAGTTCTAAAACACGATTGCTGACTATATAATCTATGTAAAATCTACTCAAATATGGTAAGGTTATTCTAACCACATCCTCAAAGAAGGAGGTAAATGCCCTCTCCGCGAGGGAATTTCATACCATCCCTTTCACCATCATAGAGAAGACTTTCAAACAACATTACCTAGACTCTTCCCTTCGCTCTTCGTAGATATCCTCCATTGTAGAGATCCAATTTCGACGCTCACAGAAAAACTTGGTCAAGCAGAGTGGAGGGAGTCGAGGATTGGTAAAACTAACCACGTCTCATCGATTCCGTCTTCCAATCTCTTTAGGACTATAATAGAGAATAGACCGTATAAGAAAAGAAAACTTGAGGGAAAGCGGTAATATGGTGGGACGTTATGAAAGATCGAAGTCAAGATGGAGGAGATCGGAAGGAAACGTAAAAAAGGTGAATGGCAAAGAGGCAATATAAAAGATAAGGGGACGTAAAAGAGACTATTCAGGTGAGGACTGATGGGTAATTTAAGTAGAAGATGGAATAAAAGGTGATAATGAAAGAGGAATGCAAATATGTTGATTTTTTTCGGGGAAGAAAGAGAGGTGAATGTTATTCGATCGAGGAATGGAATGCAATACTGTGTGGGAGATTCACCTGATGATAATTGACGAAAATAATATGATCGTTCAATGCTAGAAATGCTACCTTAACGGTGATTAAATATGCCTTATAATGTACGGCGAAGGAATTGATCATGATTCTTACTATATGAAAACCAGGGGTAGGATGTTAGCCTGGTGGCAGTATTTTATTTACATTTTATCAACAAAAGAAATGTGTTTTTGTAAATACGTAACGTGTACAATCTCCGCATGATAAATAAATACATAGGTGCAGAAATTAGGTTCATCTACCTATAAAGTTGTGTAAAAATAATTATTCCTGATATGTAATCTTTTTTTTGTAGGTTAATGAGGGACCTCCTGAACAATTGAAAACTATTACATTGAGATGATATGCATATAATTCCCATGGATATCTACCATTCCTCGTGTTACTTTTGTCGAAATCATTTTTCCACATACTCTCATATTTTTTGTTCACCTAATGTTTTATTAAATATTGAAGCTAGCATTTCTATGTTATATTGGTTTGAGATAAATCTAATCAATTATCAATAATGTTCCATCGTTTTTACTTTTTGGTTTTCGTTATTTTTAATATTTGGAAAAGAGTAACAATTTTTTTCTGAATTTTCTTTTTATAGTATGTTTTTCTTAATACGCTTTGAGGAACAAAGATTTTTTAATCAACTTTGACTTCATTTCACAAATAATATAATAATTAATGTTTGTAGAGTAGGGACAAAGTTGATAATCAATTATGTTTTTTGAAGACGAAGTTAAGTTCCGCAACGTTTAGACCACTGTGATTGATATAAAGAAATGTTAGAACGTCATTGATTCTCGTTAACGTTGTAGTTTATTTGAACGCATACTAAGATTATATTTCGTTGGTTGTTTGATTCTTCCATTTTTATATTACTTGGAAAAAGGAATATTTTGTATGTGAACGCAGTCTTTTGTTATGACTTGTTGCCATTTTGGTAAGGAAAAGAGAGGTTAAGGTTATTTTTCCGATGTGTAAAAGCAATTCTCAGTCTTATAAGAACGTTTTGTGCAGAAATTTTGAATTCCCTCGAGAAGAGAACATTCTTTAATATAATTCACAATACCACCTTTGATTCCCAGCGCGGTAATGGACATAATTTCTTCGTAAGCATCGGATATATACGGACACCCGAACATATTGCCGAAAACGTAATGCGCGCGGTGCTTTCCATTTTCACTTCGGAGCAGAGGCCGGAAAATTATCCGAAAACGTATAAGGCCGAAGACAGGAAAAAGGGATCAGAAAGGCATAGGATAAAAGAATTTGGGGATCTGGAAGGAGAGATTCCGATAGAGCGAATGGGGATATTGAAGGCGGGCGGAAACGGAATGGGGGAGAGGACAAACCAATAAATTGGACGAAGCCGAGGAGGTGTTAAGCTGGAAGGATATTATTAAAAATGTGTGGGAGTCGAAGTGGAGGGAAGGGGAAACGAGAAAGGTAAAAAAGATCTAGAAAGAATAGGAAGGGTGTCCAAAGGAAGTTTAGATATAAAGGCAAAATATGATTCGGTAGTGGAAGGGGTATAACGAAAGAGAATCTCTGGAAGAATGGATGCCCGTGAATTCATCCAGTCGTAAATGTGAGGACGTTGAGCTAAGTACTTATTAATATTTATATCGTGCAATATTTATCAATTTGGATATTTTTTGGGATATTCTTACAATTGGTCGAGCAATAAAATGAGTTAAAATTGAAATTATTTCGTGCTAGAAACAATAGTGAACCGAATTATATTTATGAATTCCTTCTATGAAATAAAATGCCAAATAATTTTCGCGACACAAAATGAGAGGATAAATCATATCCTACGTATTTTTCCGATAGGATTATTTCAGGATGTTTCATGTAACTTTTAAAATGCATTGCCAAAAGGCGAACTCATTGCTTCAAAGCGTTTGTAGGAACATATTTGATAAGTTTTCACAACGGTTGCGTTATTTAACTCGGATTGGATTCCCTCTTTGGAGAATATTTTCATTTTTTGTTTTTATAACTGACTGGTTACATTGTTTTGGGGTTACTATTGGGTAGATATCACCTCAGACATTTAGCAGATGGTTGTCGGGGAGGTTTCTTTTTTCTTAATGCAACTTAATTTTAACAAGTTTCTTGCCGATTGTTAGTTACAATTACGAAAATAATGACTTGCGAAGGTTTTAACAACGAGAATAAGAGAGTGTCAAGTATCAATCATCATCGTCTTAAGCATTAGTAAAAAATCTTATACACATTAGTTTAAGAATGCTTGGAGGTTTTTGTTTACAATTTTATGATCGTATGCCTCTCCTGTGAACCTGTATCGTAAAATTTGACTTCTACTTGATCGAACGTTTCTATTTACAGTTGGTCTGACTACTTGCAAGGCTAATAATACACCTGTGCATCTATAACGAATAATCGATATGATATAGCCAAAACTCTCAGTAAAGTTTGTGAGAGATTCTAACAAAGCGTGATCGGTATTTCTTAGCGTGATGCTATTCCAGTTTCAGTCCTAATTGAAGTCGAATTTCTTCGATAGGGGTTGATCGCAAGGACGCCATATGATGGTAAAATTTTATCTATATCCTTACCATTAATAATCATTATCACCATGATTATTTGCTGACAAATAATGATAACACAAACTTAATTCAAATTTACTTCATCTTATCGTATCGTAGAGTATTTTATTTTATTTGAATTGTATAGGATAAATGTATGGCATTCATTGTCTGGAAATAAACCTTCTATACATTGATGGTCAATGTTGTGTGATTCTAAATAATGAAGCTCTATGTGATTGAATTTTAATGCGTCATAATCTATAAACAACGCAAATTTATACGTGTTTTTATTTCAATCTGAGTTGGAAAGCCTTTTTATGCCGCGTGAGTGGTTCTTAACGATTGAATTACTCATTCCAGATTCTTTTCTTTCCTTTTCCAGAGTCCTTTTTCCTTTGCAATTTTTCCAAATCCCAATACTAGGATATGATGTTATTTGAGCGTTTTAACTGATTCGGGATACCAGAATTTTATCTATTTTTCGTTCCATTAAAAAGCTCCCTCTCGTGTACATGAGAAAGTACAAGCGAAAAAGGTGTCTGACTAGAAAACTTTCTCCCTCCAACTTCGAAGGAAAAGGGGGCCGGAGAACAAGGGTCGGGGGAAGGAACGCAGAAATAGGACGGTGGGGTGGGGATATCGAGCGACCATGTAGAAAAAGGCAAAAATATGGAACTGGTACATGGAAGAAGGGGAAGAAACGGGAAAAACCTCACAATCAATGGTCTTAAAAACGGTGAAAAAACGGAGGAAGAAATCGCTGTCCGTGTAGGAAGGAAATGCGAATCTCGAATTCGTAAAAAATGTTCCAAGGGGTTCGGGAAGAGGTCGATCGGGCGGAAAATAAAAAGGGCAGAGAGAAGAGGAAGTGAATAACGCCATTATCGATGGAATAAGAAAGTACTCTCCGACGCATATCGTCGGAATATCTGAAAGGGATGTTCGAAGTTTTTCATTACCATTTCCTTGCGGTGGGAGTGCTCATGCAATTCTAGGAAGAAGAATTGGGAATGCATATTCCGCTGCCATACCTTGATTGAGAGAATATTTCATTTGCCCTTTAGTTGACGTTGGAGGACATAATAATTCATCCACTCTTGTCTCAACCTTAAAATGATGCAATGTGCATACCAACATACATATGTCTTTATTTAGGGTGATATTAAGTTTTACATACATTCGTTTTGATGTCTTTGTTTCTGGTGATGTTAGCTTAACCCTATATTGTTCGCTATAAGATCTCTTAAATACGCAGTTGTTTTTATAGTCATATCATGTTATAATTTGTTGCATGAAATATTAGATTTTCTTACCTTCTGGAGTAAAAAAGAAATGCAGGTATACTCACTAACTTGTCATATACAACTCTTCCGTGCTCAGTATTTTGTGTATACGTATAATTTCTGTATGACTCAGAGCAACTTTCAGTATGAAAATTTTGAGGTAAATTTTAAAATGTATTTTTTTCACTTTATATAATTTTAATATACAGTAGCCCTCAATTAATTTGAACTTCCATAAAGTAGTAGCATCATTGGTAGGGCCACGTTTATGAATAATTAATAATTTCTGTAACTCAATTTGAGGGAATTTTATTAAAAACAAAACAATGGTGTAGAAAATGACTCCGTGATACCGATAACCAATGAAGTATAGTAAACAAAGATCCAGAGGAGGATCCATGAGATAAATTGTTACCAGCAATATATTTCTAGTTCTTTGACTTGCCAGAATGCATGAAAATTTAGTTATATGCTATAGTTTCCCCACTTTCGTGACTCGAGTTATTCAATCAATTTTATTTGCTAATGAAAATATTGAATCATTTGGAGTAGCTTCTCCCTTTATTCCAAGAATAAGAATGAGTACTTTTTAAATGAGTTTATAGTCTTATCTATTTGTATTAGTGATTATGAATCGATTTTAATAATCGGAAACTGTTGTAGAATTATTTAAATGAAATGGCAGCAATTTAGGAACTACCCTATAGTTCTCTTTACTCCAGCACTGCTATCATTAGCCTAAGATATAAATTAAGCTGAAGTAGACGGAAATACGACTTTAGACTAGTTACGAAGCATTTCCATTAGCTTAAATGCAGCCTAAGCTTAAATGCAGAATAACGTCGAATAGCGAAGTTTGCAAACTAACATAGCTAAGATTGGAGCTTGATGTAATACTGGTTAATGTCTATTTAGTGGGGCATTTTTTAGGTAGTAAGACAGGTAGAAGGGTCGCTAGCCCAAACCATTATTTATATATGTATTATAACCAAAAATTGTTTATAATTTTTCAAATCGTATCCAATGTAGCCGGTGTACCTGCACCTTCTGTTGTGGGGGTTAGGTAGCAGATTAGGTCCCTCCGCCGAGGAAGGGTCATTTTTATGACAATTTGTGCTAGCGACCCTTCTACCTGTCTTAATACCTGAAGTATGCCCCTCTAAAGGCGGGTTTACACCCCATGTTGCTGACATTTGTATGCAACTTTTTTTTGTCGAAGGTATTCGTCTACAACATTTTGTTGCAGACAAAATACTAATGCGCTCTATTTTTCTGCGACTTTTGTGGACGACAAAAGCTCCACTTTCACGGACTACTGAAGCGGTAGGTAGGTTCCACCCTTGGTGGAAAACAAAATTTCGGTTGCAGACACGGAAAATCTGTCGTCGACACGATTTGTTGACGACAAAATAAGTGCTGTTTTCTGAAATGTTGTCGACATCTGTCGTCAACACGTGTCGTCAACTCCGGTGTAAACCTGGCTTTAATCGACATTAACCGTAATACTTAATTCAGAAAACGAATTTTTTACTTAATTGCAGCCCTTCAATTTGCATGAATTTATCCAGACTCGTAAATTTTTCTAGTCATTTACGTGCATCTTCACGAGTGTCCTCTCAGTCGATCCCCAGTCTTATCACTGCGCCATCGAAAAGACGTGTCGGCGGCCAAATGGGGACGAGCGTTGAATGCCCAGAGAGACGCCATTCCATTTTTACGGAACCACGAAGATTTAATGCTCAACCTGCGGATGCCGCCTCAGAATGAGTGCAATCACGGCGACGCGCACCTCAGCCCTAGAGCACCTTTGTGTTCCCGCCTTCCTCCACCTCGTCCGAGACCTGCAGTGCCGCACATTTACATAATTGCAACAGTCGGCTTGGAAAAGCGAGGGTGCGCGGTCTTCGTGAAAATGCCGGGAAGGACAAGCGTGTGTGGTTGAGGTGACCCGGAAGGGCTTTCCTTTTTTCTTTGCTGCGTGGGAAGTGGAATTAAAGGCGTTGGAGTGTGTTCGAATTGGGTTATGGAGGTGTAGAAGTGAGTAATTCCGAGCCGGAAAGGGATATGAAACGATGGGAATGAAGGTCGACGAGGGACTTTTCTTCACCTTTCCGCAGTTTCAAGGTGCTCATGAGAATTTTCATCCAATAGACGTTTCGCCTAAGAACGTTTCATACAAAGGACTTACCTATGAGTTGTACCGCCCAGGCAGAGTTACCACGGGGACTTTCAGTTAGGTATGTTAAGCCCTAAGAAAGCTAAGACTTAAGACATTCTTCCAAGAGTAGCTTCATCTAAAAGATAGTTAATGCAAGAGAAAACTCATTGCTTTTACAAATGTTTCCAAGTTTACAGCTATCCTTTTTCATGACTCCTGTCTTTCCCAAAATAGTGGCTCAAGAGTTTAACTATTGTTAGGATCATTAGCGAGTAATATTTAAAGTAATAGTAAACATGAGTTGGCTTCTACTTTAGTAATTAAGTTCCTTAAAATTGTTAGTTTGATACAGTTTTAGATAAGGTTGTCTTAACCAGTCATAATTGATACCTAAATTCGATTCTTCCTGGTGCCTACGGATTATAATGAAACAAACTGGATATTTAATGCGCGATATACTTATCCTAACTAATTGTTAATGGGTATGCTATGCCCATAAGAGTTCCCTTACTACACATTAAAAAACAGAAGGCTCAGGAAAAATTTGGAATTGTTTTTGGACTTCTAAAATTCCTAAATGTCCGATAACTTCTCAATTTGAGCATTTTATTATCTTCTGCTAATTATGCACCTCAACATGGTTTTCATTGTTTAGGCAGTTCTTCCTAAAAAAATAAAGAAATATTGTATTACCTGCAGAGTTTATTTCTATTTACTAAATTAGTTTCAAATAATCGTTACTAGACCCAAAATCAACAAAGACAAATCTTTTGAAGTAACACTTAAAAGGTGAGATTACTTGCCTACCAACGCAGAAGTCTCGGGTTCAAGACCTTGCTTGCCAATGTTTCTTTTTATTTAGTGCATAGCAATCAGTATTCGTATAATTTTTGGTCCCTATCTTTATATGAATGAATGTCTGTGAGGACTTTAAGAAATGTTCAACTCAACTCATTGTGTGTATCACTTGGGTTAACCAAATCATGGGTGGAAAAATATGGGGTGAAATTTCTTGGGCGTAATCTCACTTCCTGAAATGAGTGAACCATTCCTAGGCAAACCATCTCTTGGTAATACCATAGAGCAGGCATGCACAAACACTGCCACAGTGGCTGTGGCGCCACGGAATGCCACGGGACTTGGCCGGTGGCAACCCACCTCCCCTACCACTACCTCAACCCCTGCGAGTTGATTCCCTCACTCGCTACCACGACCTTGGTTCGACGCGACGCTTATTCGGAAGTGAGAGAGAGTACCTTCTCTTTCGCGCTAGACAAGGCCTTTGCAGTCATTCAGTCTTTTCTAGTCGAATGGCACCATGGCAAAAGGGGTTTCGGCCTCGGAAGGAGGTGGAAGTAACCCTTCCTTGGAGCTTTGTAAATATTGTCATACTACTCTTGTAAAAAGCACACGCATGAAAAGAAATATTAAGTAAATTTTGTAGCTGTCCGAGTTATTGGTTTCAATAATAATAGCAAAGCCACATTTGACCGTGCTGCGTTTGACCATTTCTGTCTCCGAACCGTTCGCTGCTCCTACCGCTACCACAACACCTTCGTCTTCAGCAGCCGGGTCGCGACTCCGATTCCCCCTCCACACTACCGAACAATCGAGTTTGCCACGGCTATGAGAGTGGTGGCAGGCGGCTGCCACCGTGGCGTCTTCTTTGAACATTCCTGCCATAGAGTAACTATCTCTATGGCAATACCTATGACCATCATTTCCTGCTGACCTCTTTCTAAAAAATTTGGGCTCGTGAGCAAAACCAAAACCGTGAGCTCATTTAACCTCCGTATACGTGCGTTTGGTATCGAACGGCTTATCATTCATACAATCTCCGCTTGATTTTTCCAGAAATGTCAATGCTATGGAAACTCGTTATTGTCTCATTCCTCGTATTGACCCGAAGAGATCGGGCGTTAAGGGCAAGGGAATCGAGGTTATCACGAACAGGAATTAGTTTTTTTATCGAATCGAGACACGTTTCACTGCGTAACAAGAACTTGGGAATGGCGTTTCAAGGGGGAGAAAAAAGGTCGAGGAAACTTCCTCTTATTTCGCATTGACCTTAGGAGATGTCATGTTAAGCGGAGCGGAATCGAGACTTTTTAACCCGGCAACTGTACGCATTATCTTTTATGGGACCGAGATAGGTTAGGTCGCCATTTTGCCAGGTCGTGCAAAGTTTTTCTCGGAAACGAACGCAATGATACTGAAAGTTAAGAATATATAATGGGAAAGAATGAAATTGCTGAAAGGGGTTTCGGGAATTTTATACAGTTTGATGATTTTTGAAAATATGGTGGTATCTAACTTGCGTATGGAGTTGGTGTACATGGTTTGGGTTGGACTTTGAAATGTTAAAATTTGGATGAATTCAATAATTTTACAGGATACAATAAGTGAGTAAGCCTTTGGAGTTGGTGAAATATGCATGAAATATTTTTACATTTTTATTTTGATAGAGAATGTAGACATTGATGAAGTTCATTTTGGCCATATCCTAATATATACTAAATCTATTGACACATGAAATAATTTGGTTGTTCCGTCATGAAGGTTTCTGAGCTTTTTAATTTTGCAAGTAAATCATAGATGAAGCACTTATCTCCTATTACTACTATTTACTACATTTCCTTTCCCTTAGAGGATGTACATAGCGATATAGTTAATTTAAGTATTCCATCGAATAATAAGACTAGTTCTCTTTATGACACAACTATGTAACACATACGCTAAAGTTTATCTGGATCCTAGTTCTATGAGTAAAGCAAAGGCCAACTACTTTACCTCTTTACTTGTTAGGCTCGTTCCCTCTAAGAGCTTTGTTGTCTAATGGTGAAAGAGTTGAGGTTTAAATCGACCTTTAGGCTCTATTCTTTAAAGATTTTATTTCACATAATACTATCATTTGAAATATGTATGCCTCTTCTAGTTAAGATCTCTGTAGAGCGCAGAAACTCCTTTATATAATAAGCTCGATCCATCCTTACCTTATCTAAATTAAATAATTTTGGAAAGCGTCTTCCAAAGCAGTCCCAAAACGTTTATTTAGTGTATTTCGTTTAACTTATAATGTGAGCAATTTAATAATGAGTTAGTTTATGAGCAAGGCAGTTTGGATTTTATTCCGTTTTATTTATATATTAGGGAACATTTTTACATATTTTACGGCATTGTTATCCAGTCATTTTTGTCTTAAAGGCGCGCAGTTTTGGTGTTTCAAAAACTTTGCCTCATTACTGGTTTCCAGCAAAATTTCACTGCTTGTTAATTCTAGGCAACCCTAATTTGAAACGGTTTTAAGGGAAATTTGAGGCATTTTTTAGAGTAATCAGGCGAAGAAAAATGACAAGAAACGGGGTTACGATAAAATGGCAGATTGAACGAATGGAAAGTTGGGATTGAGGAAATTGAGATATGTCAAATATATTGTGGAGCGGAAACGTGAGTAAAGTGACACAATCAAAACGGGTGACTGAGGGAATAAAAGAAGAATGTCAAGATAGAGTTCAGCGTAACTGGAAACGAAAGAAAAAAGGTGAAAAAATCATTTTCACAAGTTGGCATGTGAAAGACGAATATGAAAAAAATTATCGAGATTTGATTTGTATCAAGCTTAGTTCCAGCATTAGTAAGTTCTTTGTCTTTCACATACTACTATGAATGCGACTTATTTTATTTTTTCCCTCAATAAATATTCCGGAAAAAAAATTTATCACGTCTTTTATGATTTGCTCTAAATTATAACCTAATTCAGATCATTATCGAGTAATACCTTGTGTTATAATGGTAACTTTATGGGATGTGCCTTACAGAAAACTTAAGTTGTAAAATAATTATAAACTACATGTAGTTTCAGATAGAATCGTCTTGCTGAAAGGTAATTTATGTCTTTATTCATTTACCTTTGTATTCTTAGCCATCACATCGGACACAAGGAAACAAGATTTGTAAATCGTGATTCACTAATCGTAATTGTCGGGAAATGGGCAAATATATCCACGCTCTTCCGTTATTAATTGCAACGATTCATTGAGAAACCCTGGTTGAGTAAAAATATATGGTCTTAATCACGGAGAGAAATTGATTCTTCATAAAATTTAATTGCTTAATTCCATTGTTTGAGGCAGTTATGATGGATTTTGTTCACCCTCTTCTAATTAATTTTCCAATGATCATCATCCTAGAATAATTTGCCGATGATATCGGAAATATGTTATAACTTTTAGTTTATCCCACGGTAAAATGTTATCAATAATAATAGTAAAAATAAGAGGTTTTGAGCGAGATTGAAACTAGGGAGTCTCTTCATACATCTAACCCATCGTCAAATGAGGGACAGAATGAAAGAGATAGTTAGCAAAATTACACGAAGTAAAGTAATATATGGATTGAAAAAACCTAAGTTGAGGGCTCAGGAAAAAATTCCACTGCAGGAAAACACTCGCAAGCGTGTGAAAAACCTACAGAACGTACACATAGAAAACTATATTTTTGATGAAGGAGAAAAAAGTTATGATAGGCAGGCAGCGAAAATATAAAAATTGTACAAAAAGAAAGGGAATAAAGTATAACTTCACTACAAACAGATAAAATAAATCAACTTCACTAAACTGACATTAGTTATAGATGAATTAAAATAAACGTTGAACAATCACCGTGGTGTATGTCGCTGAAGATCAGTGATTCATATCATAAAATTGTTTGTGGTTAAAGTAGGATCGGATAGGACCGATAGGATCTATAATATAAATTATAATTGGAGAACCAACAGCTTTTGTTATGTTATATGTTTTGATTCGTACATTAGCCATTCCTTTTGTCACACATAATCTAAGTACAGATTTTCCCAAAATATAGGTCAATCCAATTTCCTATTTACATTAGTGGTTTGGAATAGTTTGCCCTCTTATTGCGGAACTAAAAACAATCGCTAATGTATTTCGTCCAAATTTCCATCGATCCGCAAGACCTGTCGGATCTGATTCCGAACAAATAGCGCAGTAACGACGGGCATTCAGGGCCGTTAGTCCATCAGGTGAAGTTGGGACGACATACATTTCGCACCGCGTCCAAAAGCGCCCAATTCAACATAAGCGAACTTCAATTCTCGGAACGACAACCGCGCTCCTTGAAAACCGAAGCAATTACAGCCCAGACATTCGGTCATTCGAGTCCAGCGGCATTCATGCTTATGAAATTCGGACTTGGAGTAAATACCGAATTCGTAGGGAAAAGGTTTTGGTGAGGGAGATTAGAATCGGACCAACGAAAGGGTTGATAAGAAGGAGAAAATAATGGAATTAGGGTCGGTTGGAAACTGGGGGACTCGGTAGAAAATACGTGCTGGAATGAATAGTGGGTAGGTGCGTATGTGTTACAGTGAAGTCGTAAGGCGTTGTCACCATATATGACTCTTGATCAGTATATAAATTCATCTACCATATTAGGGAGACTTTTATATATCAACTAAAAATGTACCTTCCTTGAATTTATTTATTGTATCGACTCTTTCAAAAAATATTTTATATTTAAAGATTCCCATCCTGCCCCTTGAGTAATGTTCCTTTGTTTGTTGTAGAAATTATTTATAAATCATACTCATCAGTTATTAATGCGGTAAAAATGTTACAGTAAAAGCTTGAAGCGTAGTCATTATATAGCTAGTTTGAGTATTATGTAAGATTTTAATAAAAGTATGAACCCCAGTGTCAACGAGTTAGCTATTCACTAAGCACTCGCTACAGCAGATTATTAAAAGTATGAATTAAAAATTAGATTGGTTATCGAACATTAAACTTGTTAGTGAAGCAATGGTATATTTGATCATTTATCTATTAGTGTAGCAATACTTTCTCATTTTGAATAGTTAGTAATAGATATGGCTTTAAACATTTATTAATAAATACACAGAAAAACAGCCACTACTATGGTTTAGAACTCAATACAAAATACACACATATACAACAACAATCATTAATTTGAGTAATATCCTCCGATAATCCTTCCATCCCTAGTATACACACAGAACCCATATATCCCATAAATACAATTACTATTATTTCCATAGATGGTCAATTTCCATCGTTTATTTGCTAAGGCACATTTCATATAATAGCAGTCAAGAATTAAATAATTTTAAAAATTATCAAGGACTCGCATTCATTTCTCTGTTTCATAATACTCTATAGCATCTAAATTTGGACTTCTTTTTATTTTTTTTGATAAAAGGGTTTTGAAATCCAGTAAGTAATAATGGAGAGTAGTGTAGTAATTGGGCAAGGAATTGAGTTATCCTCGCTTTTTCCTTTTGTACATGATGTTACAGAATCAAATGTGAAAATATAAACATTCACTAGTAATACTATAAATTAATATGTATATATTTTTTATTATAAACATTTCATCGCTGAGTTTATACTTTTATGTTATTACTATTTTATTAAATTATATTACTATTATTAAAAATAAAGTTAATGCTTTCCAGAGAATATGTGGCACAGTAAGGAGAACTTTAAAAAACAAAATAAGAAAAGAAACACATGTAAAGTTTTATAATGTTCCTACCTTACTGCTTGCGTCAGAATGTTGGGCACCAAAAAAATGAATTAAGACAGATACAATCATATGAAATGAAATAATTAAGATCAGTTAAAGGTTGGGCAAGAATTGATAAAGTAAGGAATATAAGAGATGAACTAGGTGTCCAGGCAATCACTGGTAGAATAGAGTGGTACAAGAATAGATATAAATAACATTTACTACGAATGCCAAATAGGAGAATTCTAAAACAGGCGATGGAATATGAAAAAAATAGGCAAAAGAAGTTTCGGGAGACCGAGAAAAAGATGGTAAAGCTCCACTGAACAAGTGAAGCCGTAACAGGCGTAGTGCCTAAAACTGGAAGGAAGATGATGGTGATTAAATTATTAAGGCGATTTATACAAAGACCATTAAATGTACATATTTTCTGTGTCCGCACTTCTGATGTAACACATGAAAAGAAAGAGAAGGCGAAGCGCATGGACTTGATGCGGGGAAAAGTGAGCAGAATAGCACTTCACATGCGGCGGGAAGGAGAGGTGGAAATGACGTCAGAAGGAATGGAGGCTATTCGAGCGTGGAAAAGGAACGTAGACAGAGGCGGAAAGTGATTTCGGCGAAATTTACGTGTGCGGAAAGTGTCAATTTTGGCTGTGCTGATTTTCATGCCGAATCCGCCATTACGTGGAATATTTTCCGAGAGATTCATTACCATAAATTTTATTCGAGTAAAATGGGATTCCGCCCCTGATACTGCAGGTCGGGGCTTTTAAAGCTATTTCGCTATTGCTCCGGAGGACTTTCTCCCTTCAATTGCCTGTCATTTCCAGCGTCGCTGCTGGATTTAATGCGCCTTGTATGCCATCCTCCGAAGTGGAGATAATTCTGGATTCGATACCCGGGAGCCGAACGTGCCCCAAGCGGGGATTCGTGTTTTAAGGAAAATCACGGTCGAAGTCCTTGAGTTGTACTCGAAATCTACGGATAGCAAGTGGTAAGCTTGATTGAATTACGGCGTTTTTGGGAACGTGTAGGTTGTAAGTGGATGGAAAATCCTCCAAGTTCCCGTGATGTTTTTCCCAAGAATGCTACTTTGGATGTACAGTGTAAGGAATTTGAAACAGTTGAGTTACAGTAGTTGCTACATTTCTATATTTTTTGATTTTTACAGTTTGATGTATTCTGTGATTTAATTACATACTGCATTCAACATATCATTATGCGTGATAGGGATTTATTATTTAAAAGATAAGATTTGTTATATTTTAAACCCCTAAAATGGCTGCAAAAGGCTTTATCGAATAGATTTATGTGTGCGAGTAGAACATTACTACAATTTTGAAGTGATATTTTCAAGAAATAACTGCAGGAAAAGATTTAATAAATATTTTAGTTTAATGGTAAGTTTATGCAGAGTTTGGTTGGTTGTTAATGTTCTTGGGGTCCTAAAGTTATCCCCAAGAAACTTACTTTATTACTAAATTAACCATATTATATTTTTATTTTTATTCTATTTTTCTTTGCTTGTATTCGAATTTCTTTCCTAAATTGTTAATTTATGTTTGCCTCGTTATGTTTTGTTTGTCTCTTTTGAGTATGACCATATAAGGTATCCACGCTAAATTTTAAAATTATAAATAATTAATATCAATAGAATCATAAATAATTAAAATTTACAATAATATTCATCATTAACCAATTCTTTAAGAGCACTGAATAAAGCTAGAAATAAGTAAAGTAGTACAACATATTTCTTCGTAAGTGGTGGAAGTGATGACATAACTATCATAATTTGAATAACTCTTAACAGATTATCTATAGCTTATTCTATGCATGCTAGTTTAATAGTATCAAAACAGTTGCAAAATATATATGAGAAATCTCTAATCGATTATAATATCATGATTACGTTACAGAAAGAATTACCATTGAACCTAATGCTAATACCTTACTAATTTTATTGTCAAAACGCGATAGATAGAATTCTGTAAAATTGTTACATCGATAAGATAGATGTGTATCAAACGGGTGCGACTCGAATATGTTAATTTAATTCCTCGATTATCTAGTAAACAACTTAATTTTATTAGCTGGATATCCTAGATGGTAAACATTTAAAGCAAACGATTCTGTTTCTAATCTTCTGAATATTTATATCTCAATTGTTTTTACTATGGCAATGATCTGATGGAAAATTTACCAAGTAACGGCCATTTTAAACTGCAATTTTTTGGGAAGGTGTTTTTTACCGATATGATACTTCGAACTCTGCAGAATTGCGTTGCATTAGACCTCGCATTTCTAGGCGTCGTAGCACGTTCAGATAATTCCGCTTTTATACACTTTGGTCCCCAATAACACTCGCATAACTTGCATCGAGACATTCACTTAAAATTTTCACACCGCCCGAGAGGATGAATTAGGAGCTCGCGAAAACTATATTTTTGCCGTTTTAATTGAAATAAAATTGTGGAAAATTCGGAAATACCATCTAAAGCCGATCCACGAGAGCATTATATGCAGTTCACCGGTTCGCTGGGAATTTATAGCCTCTTGCAAATACCTTTCGGACACAAGTATTTAGTGCCCAGCGGCATCGATTCCAATTAATGGGAATGTGATATATCTGAGTAGCAGTTAACCTAAATATTGGTTTAAAATCAGTGCTCTCGCTTTGCTATTCGCTGGAGTAATTTAGGTTGGTAGTATTAGAGAAATCGTAATACCAAAACCGGGTATTAAATTTTAATTATATGAATTAGGTGAGTATCACGTGAATATTCTCGCCATTTTCTATATCAAACATTTCCAGAGATTTTTGTTATAAAAATAGGAATGCTTTAAGAATAGAATTTTCAAAATTACTTAAAAATTATTTTGCATTGATATTTTTTCGAAGGTATTTTCGTAAATGTGTGTGATTATCAATTCTTGCTGAAACCCATCACCACTATTTTATCTTAATAATTTATCTTTATATAATATTTTAAGGATCTTAAGATTTACTTTTGAGAATAAAATATTGTTTGTGCTAAATTTGAATATCCTGGAGCAAAAAGATTTTATTGTAGTTCTAAAGCTCAATTCACAAGGTCGAACTGCATATTTGAAATTCTAAGTTAATTTAAGCTGGTCAAATTATCAAACACGTAGTCTACGTTTCGAGAAGTTAGATATAACGTTTTTTTTATTTTTTAAACTATTTTCATCAGGACCTTCAAAGTATATGACCAGGATATTCAGCCTGTGATTATAGACTACATTTTAGGTAATTGTTAATGAGAATGAATTTCCCCTCTTTTTCTCTCCGAGGGAAAATATGCTTCAATTACTTCACGGTGCTAGAAAGCGTGATTTTTATGGCTAGCCTTATCTATTTTGAAAAGTTTCTGTTCTTTATTAACTCTTACCGAGCCGCTTTAACGCCAACTAGACATGGCATTAAGTTTTTAAAGTAGACTTTTATACAAACTCTTCCACTTGAGCTCGCGATCTCTGAAATTATCAGCAATATTTACACACGGCTTATGAACTCAGAAGTCACGCTAAATTGCCTATTCCAACCCTTTAGGAAGCAAAAAGATAACCGTGCTTAAAAATTCTACTTAAAACCTTTTGTCGAGCTAATGCCCAAAGTCCTAGTTCTCCTTCTCACGGCTCGGGAAAGGAACGACGAGTAGTAAAAAGTGCACTTTTTAAACATATAAAATTCCTTCTCGGTGCGCTCGGGGATAAAAAATAAAACGGGAAGTCCGTATGGAAAAAGCCTCCAGGAAGTTTATGCGACCTTCTCATTCCCGCCGTATTACTTTTTCCTTACACGCATCCAACTCCTTTATATTTGGGATAGCAAAACACCGCGAGGATATAAAAAAATTTCCTTAAAAAAAGATTTCCATTCCCTACCCCTTCCTTCCGTTGAGAATCCTCGGCAACGGGAAAAAATGAATTTCGCCGCTCTATCACATGGACTCCTTTATATTTGGAATTGCAAAACACCGCGAAAAAACACCACGAGAATGTAATAACATTTGCATTACATTGTACCTACTAACCTTAATTATTTACATACATACTGAGTGTAATTGAAAGTAAAAATCTCATTAATGGATAAATTATAATAAATCAGCAATTAAATTTATTTTGGCACAAATTGGGATATTAAGAAATATGTCTTTTACTTACTCATACATTTTACTCGATTTCTTTAAAATAATTAATCAACAAAATTTTAGGAAAGGATTCACAATATGTAGTCTATCATAATGACCAGTTTAGTTGGTATACTATATTTGGAGTTTTCAAAAGAGGCTGTAGGCGTTCACTTTTTTGGTAACTTCACTATAATAATGTTTAACGAATTCGACTTTCAGCAACAAATCTTTTGCTTAACGCAATCATATTTATCGATGTTGTTCCTCAGCTATCAAGGATGAATATTTCAGTTTATTCATTATTTTTTTCCTGTATTTATTGTACCAATATATACATAAGTGATCTATAATCTACCTTTTATAAGGTTCATGTGCGTTGTTAATCCGTATTCAACGCCATCTTTTTTACTTCCTGGTAGCCTATCTCACCTTGATGTCATCTAGCATCTTCAGTCTTTAACTTTTCCTCAAATTTTTTCCTTTTGTTTTATTTATATATCACGGTAATCATTATTTTCGTGGAAAAGAAAGATTTTCATTCCCTGCTCCCTCCTTCGCTGTAGAATCCTTGGCAGCGGGAAAAAAAGTAATTCCACCGCGCTATCACACGGGTCGAATGGGGTGCATTATCTGGAGCCATTAGACCGCTCGATGCGGACTTTTCAGCGGGATATGACGGAAAGGAAGGGCTTAAAAGGGGAGACGGATGAACGCGGTGGAATGCGGGGATCGATGAGATTAGAATATGTGAGCCATGGGGTTTGAGACGAGTGGCTAGGAAGTATGGAGAAGCCCGTAGGCCGAGAGGGTTCCGCCGCGAGGGGCGTTGGGAGTGCTAATGATCACTGAATTGAGGATGGATGCAGCGGGAGGAACGGATTTGCATGATAAAGGGTTGCGAGGAGGGCCAGAGGAGGCAGGGTTGGGCGGGGATAAAAATTTCCCTAGCGGAAATGTCTTTCGACACGCAATTTCCAGGTGCGTGGGTGAGCAGAATATCTCCCTTTTATTCAGAGCTTCTTCGAATATGGGTGAGATTTTTATGGGTGAGGTTCCCCAGTGTTTTCTCCGTCTATTAACTTTGAATCACTCTCGGTGGTTCGCAGGAAATTTGGTGCGGGGCTGGTAATATCTGGGCCAACACCAAGGTCGTTCATTAAGGGGTTGGGATTCTGGGTTCGACTCCTTGGCTCACTAGGGTTTAGTGAAGGGCTTCATGCATGAATGGATGTTTTGAGGTAGTTAAAAGAGGATTTTCTTCAGAAAACATCGATAAGGGTTTAGGAGAAAAGACCTGCTAATAAATAATGCCTTATATTAAAGTTGCAAGGAAGATATAATTTTGCATATGGAAACGATTTTTTCAAGAATTCAGGTTATTTATTGAATTCCTGCACCATTCTAGTTATTTAAAATTATATTCCGATATTTTAATTTTTCGTATGGACAATGATGCTACCAAAATTGAAATAATGGTAAACCGAGTTACGTATGACTAGTTTTATTTATTTAAATATTTTAATATATATTCCTCCAGGAATTAAGTTTTACGATTAGAAAAGATAATAAAGAATTGAATTTTTTTATGATTTTTTGGTTTTCTTAATTTATTAGGTTAATACTTAATTTATTAGGTTATGCTTATGAAATATAGATTGCCGTTCTAACTTCAGTAGTAGGGTGGATCGTTTTAAGATTCAGAATTTTGTATTTCTTCTTTTTGTTTAGTTATCTCTGTAAATAGATATTTTATTTCAATTTATGTAGATAGTTAAAGTGAATAGATTTGTAGGATTAAATAGATATACAAAACTTCAGAAGTAGAAGCGCAGAAGTTCATAAGTGCTTTAGTTGGAAGAGTCCAAATTTTTATGTTTATCCTTGTTTGATTTTCATTTGTTTCCGTTTGTATTTAAATGTGGTTAAAGTGACATAAATATGGAAATAATTATAGTCAAATAATCCCTTAGTTTGATTATTTTTTGCACATAAGATATTGCCTAAGCGTAATTGACTCGATCGATCCGCTGCAGATCGAATATCTATTTTAGCAAGTAACCACTCTCATCAAAAATGAAAAACGGGTCGACATAACCAAAAATATAAAAAGGAACGAATTTTCATGCAAGAAGTATCATTTAGCGCCGAACCACCCTTGAATACGCCTTAACTTCTCCCCCAAAAAGGATTACTACCATCATGGAAACATAACTCTCCAAACTTCTTGCCGCTCTCGGAAATTCATTTTGCAAATGGCGCAGATAAACTATAGCGTCACCGTCTCTCTTAAGTGCTCTTGAATAATGTAGAAAGCGCCGCGTATTCCTTCGCCGGACTTAAAATGGTCTTACCCGTGATCGGATGGCGTGTGGAAGCGCTGTTGTCTTCCGCCGCAAAAATGTGTCAATCTCCCTCTTTTTCATTTTACGGTCGATTTGTGCCAAGGTCAGCGGCTGAGCGCATCATTGCCCTTCGGGGAGCTTTAAAGAGAGATTTATTTGATATTTGAGGCTGCACAAATTAAAACGTCCTTACGTGGCCACAGTGCCAAATCGGGTGCACTGGATGAATCGGAAACGTCACGGTGACTGGAAATCAAAGTAGGTTAACGTTTATGATGGGCGATTATGTTATATTCGGGAGCTTTTTCGAGTAATAGGGAAGTCGAATTGCCCGTTTCGTGAATTAAAATATCTTTCCAGCAATAGCCCCGTAAGGACGGTGCAGGAGCGGTGTTGAATATATCCGAAAACATTTATTCATAATGTAATACGCACCAGTAGAGCATAGCTCATTCTTTTGTATGTTTTATGGTTAAGTTAACATTATTTGCGAGTTATACGGTCAGACTTAACGTTGAACTTTGGCCAGGCAACCCCAGATAAGTCGGCTTTGGTTGTTGAGGATTTTACTGTTGAGTTTCATTTACCATTTTATAATTTCGTAGTTGATTAAAAATTGGATCCAAGTCTGAATCCTTAATCTATATAATCTACAATTGTTCCTTTAAAATAAATCATGATTTTATCGATTATATGAATTTTAATAAATACGAAATTTTATCGCTATGAACTATCATCAAACTTAAATCATTTATTTGTGCAATCGGTATCTATATATATGTCCTTACGTTTCTCGTTTTATAATCATGAAGATGATATTTTGTTTCGATAAATATCGAAAATTTTATATAACTTTGAGAGTTATTTGTTGATTTAAGCTTTTAATCACTTCAACTTAAACTCAACAAACTAAGGCTATATCGGTTGACAAAATATAGAGTCGATTTCTTAAGAGTAGCTGTAAGTTACCAAATCCCCATACCTTGGTTGGAATACGATAAATTCGTAAACATTGAACATAATACTTAATTTAGGATTTTATCTGACGTAATTTTCTACCTCATCGATAATATAGCACTCAACATTATACATATAACTTGATTTACGGAGATTCATCCATACTGAAGCGGAAAATAAGCCCTTGCAACATTGAATATATTCCAAGAAAAACCTCCTAGGAAATTTTTGTGATAAAGTGATAGATGAATTAAATTACTCAAATCTGCTTATATTTATCTTTTTATACATGACCTGTATATTAATAAATAAGTAACTCTAGTGTACTGATAAAAGCGGGAGGTTGTCTATGTAGCATTAATTATGGAATTCATATTCACGAAAACATTTTATGGGGCCATTGAATGGTTTGGAACAAAAACCGCAGATTTCGTAAGTCTCGTCGGCCAAGTTACGAAACTAGGTTATTAATAATAACTTCGTAACTGTTCCGTTACATAAGGCATCGCTTAGCGTTGGATTTACTTCTCCAGCAGTTTTCTTAAAATACTTCACGTCACATTACATAACATTCTCGCTATCTAACGAAGAAATTAGTTCGACCTAATTGGTTCGAGATGTTACTCTTGCTTTGAGGATGCACACTTTATTAGAGGAAGCATCCATGCTGAGGGATAAAAGGAGGTAAAAAGTTGTGGAGTTTGTGTGGTTGTGTGCCGTAACTTAAGGAACGAAATTTGGAAGAACTATCTCATTAAGATTTTAATACATATAGTCATGTTAGTAATGCAAGACTTTAATTTTTATGGGTAGATATGGAATTTAATCACTTAAATATCAAGTTATATTATACATTATACCCTTAGAGCAACTAATAATAATTTCTGTTTAATGATAACATAATTATACATTAGGAATCATTATTTAACTGTCCAAAAACTGCAGAGGTATAGAAGTATATTTATCCGTTATACATACATGAACATTTTTGCTCAGTTCACTTTAATTGATTAATTTAATCTTTAGGAAAGGTACCACAACATATAATCTATGATAATGACCAATCAATTTGGTTTACTTTACTTCTAAGTAATAAGTATTCGAAATAACGCCTAGTTGTTCACTTCTGTCCGTAACTGCACTAGAATAATGTTTACTGAAATTGACTCATTTGGTTTTAGCCATAAATCTTTTTTGATAAGGGATCTTACTTAAAGATGGTTTTTCTCAGTTACCAAGGAAGTATCTTTCAGTTCCTTTATACTATTTTCTATTGTTATTGTACCAATACACATACAAATTATCTAGATTTTGGTAGCCTCATGTCTATTAAAAATACTTTATACAACGTCATCTCCTTTACTTCTTGGTTTCTTACCCCACCCTTTTTGGTCATCAAGCATACTCTGACTTTTTCTTATTCTTTTCCCTTGTATTTTATTTATATTTCACGTAATTTCAGCAAATAGAGTCATAAATATCGTAATTGAATATGTTCCTATTGGTATCGGCCAAGTTAAAATCAATACTCCATCCATATTGTTTTTCACGAAAGAAACGTTAGATGGTAACATTGGCTCTGATGTAGCACCCATTCAGAACTCTTAAATATAAATCTCGCTCATTTCATACCCATTCGAAAGAGTAAGTAAGAATTTCCTCAGAGAGTTTTTGGCATTTAATAAATTCAACCAATTTATTTCCATTTTTACCAGCCACTCTTTTCAGCGTCGTCAAGCTATTCGCCGTTCGTTCCTTAAATCTGGCGTAAATTTATACCTATCAGTCGTGAATCTCCAAAAGTTCCACTTCAGCCTTCAGAAATTCCCCGTAATATAATATTTCACCGTCAAAATGGGAGTTTAATATTTATCTAACCACCTCGCCCCATCTTGATCGAAAAGATAATTCATTCGACGCCTAAATTCGAATATGGCGTGATGGTATGCCGAACCGAATATCGTTGGCTTGTAAAATATGACTTGGGGTAGCGACCCTTGAAAATGATGGCCTTGTAACCTCCTTCGGATCAATTTCCTTTAGCCCACAAAATCTCCCTCAACGGTATTGGGTCAACGGATTGGGGCTCTAATAAGCTCAGGGTACAGGGGACTAAGATAGGCCGTGTTTGCATTGTCAGGAAAGAATGTCTTTGAATTTCATCTTGCTTTAGTTATTTCTCGTCTGAGGAATAGAAACGGTCATAAAACATAAAATATCACTATCACTTGATGAATTATACATTACGTTGTATAGATAAAATTTTGGCTAGATGAAGACATTAAATTATCTCCTTCAATTTTAAGTTATAGTAGGTAGAAACTATATCTGATTAGAATATATTTGTGAATTAGATTATTATTTCTGGTTTTATTGGATTATTATTTCAGTGTAAATTATCTATTCAATTCATAGTTTACTTTGAGTACAACAAAGATAGAATGATAAAATGGTAAAATCTATTGGTTTAGCACAGTTTTATTTATTTCTCTACTAAGAAATAGAAACGGTTATAAAATTTGATTGCGTCATAAAAATGATTAGGTAGATGGACATTAGTCTTGATGACATGAGAATTGCTACACATTTCTAGATATTTTGAGGTTCTGGATTCGAACCTGTATAAATATTCAAGGCATTGTTTGCATTGCCAGGAAAGAATGTAGATATTTGAATTTTTTCTAACTTTATTTATTTCTCAAATAAAAATATAAGTTAATATAAAACGGTCCTTAACACTAGACTACCGATGGAGTCATTTTGACTCCTCGCGAGTTTTGTCTTTCCTGACTAAATTTTTCTGAATTCTGGCTTAAGGTTCCGTGACTTTTGCTAATTTTGGCATAAAAGAAGGCTTTGCGTTGAAAATAGTTTTTGATGAAAAATAGTACCCATTTTTCAAAATTTACCTTCGACTACCAAATGGAGTCATATTGACTCCCTACTGTCTTTTCGCCAAATAGTAAAATATGTTCAAGTTTTTATTTTTTTGTGTTTATAATTGATATTAAGCAATTTTTGGCTTAAATCTATAATTATTATTCTTTTTGGTAAACATTTGCGAGATTTTTGAAGGTATTTCTTGTTTTACTGGTCCGCGTTTGGAACTAAAAAACATGTGAATGTCCTGACATTATTTTACCTTGCGGTAAAGCGGTGAATATGCAATCCACATGAAAAGCTTTTAAATTCGTGAGTTTGGAAGTCGTCGTGTCAAACAAAGTTACTGCCCTAGCATGTTCGGTCCTACCAGGCCACGCGCCGTACATGACAATCGTTCGCTGCACTTGATTTGCGTTAGTGAATCCAGCGAAATTTCGAGTGGATTGTACAACTCCAGTGATGTAAGACCTTCATTTATCCTGGCTGACAATATGGCTAGAAGAATTAGGCTAAAGCCTGATGAAATCCTTTCTATTTTGCATTCAATACCAGAAGGTGAATCGGAATGCAAAACGGAAGATCATTTCGACTGACGATGACAAAGATTTGATCCTCAAAACATTGCTAGTGAGTCTGAAGATTCAGACGAAACCAGCAATCCTACAGACCGAGAACTAAAACAAATAACAAAACAAGGCAAAATTGCCTCCTCGAAAGATGACTTCGGCGAACCACGGTAGGCGATGATGACTCTCCAGGAACGCTTATGTCAGCTGATGGATTTCAATAGAAACTGCTGAAGATTAGGGAACACTTACCTGGTAGGCGTTCAAACCATATATACCTAGAGAATCGCCTGGAGCTAAAAGACACGCGAGAAAAAATATAGCTAGTGATAGTCCTATGAGTGCATGGCGATTATTTATCAACTCGTTTATACTGACTTACATAAAGCGATGTGCAATTGAGGAAGAACGCAGGCAGAATGATGAAGATTTTACTCTTTCCGATGAGGAGCTAGATACATGTATTGCCATATTTTATGCCCGCGGAATACCAGGCACGAATGATCACTCTATTACAAGTATTTGGTCAAATGACCGGAGAATACAATTTTGTAAAACATTAATGTCTAGAAACCGTTTTGTAAACATTCTGCATTATCTAAGATTTGATGAGATAGACTTCTCATCGATCCCAACGACTCAAAACTGACAATCTTGAACTCTTTTCAACAGTGTGGGATAGATTCATTGATAATTGCATAGCTTGATACAAACCCGGTCCGTAAATTACGGTTGATGAACAACTTTTCCCAAGCAAAACTAGATGTCCTTTTACTCAGTACATTCCTTCTAAGCTGGACAAATACGGCCATAAATATTGGCTAGCTGTTGAAAAGGATAGCTAATATCTTGCAAGTGGCTTTCCTTATGTTGTAAAAGATAATTTACGCAATGCTGATTACCGTTGATAATTATTTTACTTCAGTCAAACTCGCTGAACAGCTAAAAAGCCAGGGTACTAGCATTGTGGGAACGGTGAATAGAAAAGGGCGAGATGTACCAAAAGTGATCAAATCAATGAATGAAAAATTGTATATATCTAAACATTTTGGAAACAATGAAGATTTCACACTTTTTGTATATCAAGGTAAACCAAACAAAAATGTCATAATTCTTAGTTCCATCCAGCCCGATGTCGACGTTCCTACTGATTCCGCTAAGAAAACTCCTGAAACGGTGTAGTTTAAGAATGAAATTAAATACGGAGTAGAGTTCGTAGACCAAACGGCACGTAAATATACCACCAAAACATGTACTCGGCGATGGCCTATCCACTCGTTTGAAAATAGGACTTAGCGGGTATAAATAACAAAATTAATATTTATAAAAATACATAATGTTTTGTTAAAACCACGCTTGAACAATTACAATAATACACAAAAATGATAAATTTAAGCAATGTATCGATAAAAGCAGAGATAAACTGCAAAAATTAACAATAATAAGGTAGGAGTCAAAATGACTCCATTTGGTAGTTCTAGGGGGGGGTGACAAGTCCGGTATTCCTAGTGTTAAAGTGTAAATAAATAGAAAGATGGACACTAGTCTTACTGTGTGATGTGACGATTTGTGTACATGCATATAAATAGACATGTATTGAAAAAACCAACAAACCATCAAAAACGTGATTGCATGAACCTAATGTGTAATTCGTTTTCCTAGACAACATCGTCAGTCCAACTCCTGTGAGTTAATCCAATCGGCATTTCGTTCTCCTAGGACAACACCAGGGGTTAGGATAATGTTCTCACGTTTTCGGGATTGGTTGATTTATTCGTTACATTTTACTTTGGCATCATTGGTTCATTACTGTGTATTGAAATATTGAGGATCCGGGTTCGAATCTTCGTTGGTGTTGGATATTCAAATCGTGATGTGATGCGATTCATTGTAAGAATGGTTAAAAAACGTTAGTTTTCTTCTCAATAAAATCATAGTAGTTGTTGTTATACTAGTGATGGTTTGTCCATGTAGGATGTCCATTTTGGCTTACCCACTATCTCGTTTTATGTTCATATTTTCTCATAAAATATGTAAAAAATGTAGGAGATGACTTTAAGAGAGAATTTGCAAATTTAGGTTGACAATAAAAGGATTCTATTTTGGGGAGGAATCCCAATTGATGGGGGCTGCGAAGAATAGCGGAAATAACATTGTATACAACGTGAAACCCAGCATAAGTAATAATACAAAGAAAGCTGGATCAATTATACTAAGAAAATAAAAATATTAAAATAAAATTTTATGGAAAATTGAGAATATGACCAAAAGTTTAGATCAAAAATTACATTATTTACAATTATATATCATTTAATATTGCTATTCCTTGATGAATGGTATATTACGTTGTATAGATAATTTTTAGGCTAAATGAATACCTCTTGCAATTAAATAATTGTCAGTTTAAAAAGGATCTCTCTAAGATATACTATAATATTGGATTATTATAGATGCTCCAATTAGATTATAATTTATTAAAAAGGAATGAATTCCATTCTATTACGTTAATACTTTATTTCTACGTAGTATCTCAGAGTTAGAATGAGCAAATCAAAATATATGTTTATTTATGCATACGTCATTCTATTTGAATAAAATACAACGGGAATACTCCATTAAGCCTACAACGTAACTCCCTATGGGTCAAACTAGTGTATCATTTTCCATTACGTATAAAGTTGCTGATGGCCTGGCCTGCATTACAAATAAAAATCAATGGTTCACATTTTCCTCTTTAATGCCCCCAATGAGAAATGAATCCATCGAGGATAGTAGAGCGTTGAATATTGACCTCGAAAGATGCCTCCCGGAAAGCTATTTAACCTATATATCCGCACACAGATTTATTATCACTTTTCTACGTCATTTACTTCAGTACTCCATGATTGTCGCAAAATGGCCCCGCGATTTTCTTTACTGCCCGAGTCGAATCCTCCAGACACAATCACCATCTCAATTTTGCACTCGTAAGTAAGATCTTTATCGTGGCTTTGACTTTTAAAAGTGGGTCAGTGGCGGTTTTTTCCCTCTATTTCTAAGTATTTATTGCCTCTTTCGGCTCCCTCTCGTGTACCCCTCCTCCTCCACACACTCCCTTCGGCGCACCCATATCAATTAAATCGATGTACTCACCCATTCTCTCTTTACGACTCAAAACCCATTCGTTTCACAGGCATTTACCCCCTCGGCCACCATGTGCATCGATACGTCCTCTAATTCCGATTTCTTCCCACGCCCCCTACTCTCCTCTCGAACGCTGTGCAGCCGGGTCCACTTTTAAGGGGGGGGACTTCCGAGGATGGGCGTAACGTTTTTTGATTGTGTTATTTATCCCGCGTGGGAGGAGGGTAAAATGGGGACGGGGTTCGGTTGAATGATTATAAAGCGCTCGGAGGCGAAGCTCATAAAAGTGGGACTTCTCGTATTGATGTCGTTCGGTGCATTTTCCCCCGGACAAAGATCGGTACGAGGGTGTACTATATTCCGGTTTTTATTCAGATAAAGTTACCAACTTTTTTATTTATATGCGATTGTACATTGTAATTTTACGAGTTTCATCTTGGTGAGTAACATAGTAGGCGAGCGCAGGACTCCAGTTTCCAGCGATATAAATTGCCTCATAAAAGGAATAAATTTTGTAGGAATATATGGTGCACAAATGTATAAGTAACCATTAATTCAAAGAACATACTGATTGTTCAATAAATTGTAGCATATAATTGCTATCATTTATTTGTATAATTTATAATAGTAAATTGTATAGTATAATTGCTATTTGTCTATTAAGACGAATTTATCACGCTATCATGAAACTTTTCCTGAATAAAATCTATTAGGAATTATATCTTTATACAAAATATATTTAGTAAAAATCGTCACGGAATGCCTTCCAAGTACGTTCATTCAATTTATTTTATCTAGTAGCAGTATTGTAAATAGTGTTTCAACAGCTTAGCTCAATTCATGCGTGGGTTCACGCCGGGATCGAACTCGAGACAGCTATCTCCAAAGCTGATGAACACGCTGCCAACATAGCTATCCGGGATATCTTATTTGATCTAATTTTGCCATTGAGAACTAGAACATTTTCTCTTATTTATCGATTATATTTAGACTATTACTGTTCTATTTCTTCCATGCTAGAACCTATGGGTCTCCCCTGCCCTTGAATTTACAAATTATTACGTAGTATCATCTAATTTTGAATGGAACTGATTGAATACATCTAGATAGAATTGAATTAATTTTATCAAATCATAAGAGCAAAGACAAAGATTTGAAATCGGAGAAAAAGCTCCTCAATAAAAGTCGTGCGAAGAATATTCGCGATGCTAGAAACAAAGGATGAAGAAATTTTGACAAAATTTTATTCTGAAATTCCCCGTGGTTATTGCTCATCCTGCAATGCAAATACACATCCTCCTAGGAGGGCCGCAAATTTCCTTACGACATGGAAACTGTCAAGTTACCGCTGTTATAGCGATGTGTAATATTTTTTCCTGCCTCAATATCTGTCTGCTGCGAATCTAAGTTGTGGGTAGAAGCGTTACCAACTGGCAATGAATCCTCATGGAACCGTTCCTTATCTTTATCCTCGTCAACTTGCACCATATTCACCTAATGGTACTATAAAGTTTTTCTAGTGGGTTTAATTTACAGCCAACCATAAAGCCATTAATGCAAGCAATCATTACCGAAGAATTCAGCATCGCGTACGATCGCGCACTAAAGTTTCATCGCATTCCATTACAATTTGCTAAGCCCATTCATCATTTTGTGAGTTATAAACCATCGTTCCCGTTTAATTTCGATTTATACAGCTTCATTAATGAGAATTTCTTCCTCAGTCCGCATCTTCAACCAAAAGAATCTATTTTTCAAACAAAAAATCGTGTAATATTTGTAGCAATCTGTGACTCAGTTTTTAATTACATGTTAAGTAAATTATTTATAATATATACGATAAAAGTAATAATTAGATATCGTTGTGTTGTTTATTCAAGCCTCGAATCGTATAATTCATAATTCTATTGAAGCAGATGTCAGGAAAGAAATAAGCAAACGCTGAATTAATAGCGCTTATTTCTCCAATAATTTTAGCTACAATCCCTCAACTTTTTTACTTTGCCACCAATATATTGAACTTTTAAGAATATTTAGTGCACTTGCGTTATTATTTTAGACGTAATCCTCAGAATTCTAATTTCAAAGATTAAAATTCAAAGTTTCGTTTGATCTCGTTGGAAATAGATCTCACTGCATTAACAAAACGGAAATATTTCCAAAAATATGTTACTTCTTATAATATCAATTATCTTTGATAATAAATTGATCTTTCGGCTCGAAAAATTAATACTCATTTATGATGCAAATTAACTTATGTGACTTCTATTTATGTTGGAGTTAAAGATTGTTGCATTCATTCTAACTCAGCAGTAAGCGGCAAAAGGGAAACTATGTACTGATCATCGTCCGTTGAAACACTTTTGAGTGAGCAATTAATATTATTTAAGACTTATTACAATGTGACTTAAATTTAATGAAGTATTAATGATTCTAGGCCGAGCGTGGAACTCATATTGGGTGGAAAGAAGTCAAGTATCAGTGGAAGCCCAAAGTGTAAAGTAACGGAAATATTAAAATGTTAACATCATAAGAATCTCTCGTTTTTAGTTTTTAATTAAATACATCATATGTTTTTTACTTTCTCCCTAAGCGTAGTATAGAGAAAGTATTGTATTCGCAAAAAAATTCGGCCTCCTGATTTTGACGGAAATAGATGTTTTGGGGCCCATAGAGCTCGTTTTCGCTATTTTCCCGAACATGTCTGTCTGTGTGTCTGTGTGTGTCTGTCTGTGGTAAAAACGTTTTCGGGCGCTCTATCTTAAAAATTAATTATCCGATCATTTTCAAAACTCATATTTAGTATTTTCCTAACAATGCCAAGAGTTGACTAGTTTTTGGTGAATATCGCTGAACCGGAAGTTGCGGTTCATCCGGAACAAAATTTCGTTACTTAAATATCTCTGTCAGGATGCAATGTAGGTATATACAATTGTAAACAAATGCTGTAGATGATGTACATTACTGCAACTTTTGTGTGAAACATATTTTCGTAACACTGATAGTTTAGGAGTTATTCTTCAATAATGGTTATCCGGAAGTTGATGTTTATCCAGAAATGGTAGTTTTTCATATATATCTCTGTCAGAATGCAATGTAGGTATATACAGCCATGTTCCGAAATTATAGATAATGTATTTTACTACAAATGTTGTATGCAACATTTTCCTGTAACACTCATTGTTTTGGAGCTATTTATACATTACCGGCATAGGTTTCTGTTTTCAATAAATACGGAGAAACTCAAGTGTTGGCCACATCAGATTTTTTTTAAGTTACGTATCCCATTCTCGTTTTTGGTCTGGATCGTTATTTGGAAGATCATAAATTTATTGTGAGATACTTAATGTTACAGAAAGTTTTAATGCTGTGAACTATGATTTAGGAAAATATAGGGAGATTTTTCCAGTTTATATTTTGGTAAGTTAAATTATTATTTAAATGTGTATATTCCAACTATGTTTGTTCTCATTATTCATAATGTATTCAAATTGTATTTGTTGAGGAAAATTCTTTCATTGGGCCCAGTTTCCCTATCATCCTCGTTCATCTCATTTCCTATTCCCTTCTTTGTGTGTTTTTGGGTTTCCACTTGCTCTTAAACCTTTCCACCGACATATCGCCCTTCCTTCCACGACCGAATCCTCGTTACCGAAGACCTTAGCGGACGGCTTGATTTGTGGTCCTCTTGAGGATTTGGTTGGAGCATTAGGAATTGGAAGGCGGCAAAGATGCGGTTTAGTCCGAAGGAGGCCGATGAAAGGGTTTCCTTGGGAGATTTCCTTTGGAGGAGTTGAACGCCTGGGAAATGTGAATTCAGGGAAATTTACGGACGGGGACGTTTGCAAATTTTATGCTTTCTAATGTAATAAAACGCGAAAATATACATTTATTTTTGTTCTATTTTCATTCAGTTAAATTTTAAAGTAAATAGTTCCCACAATTATGATACTTTGCTCGTTATTTTAAATTCATATATCTATTTAATAACTCATTTTTTACGGATTCTATGCTTAGAAAATTTTAATTAAACTTATACATTTATCTAACATTTCATTTATAATGTCATTCAATATATGTTTTAAAGCATTACGTAGATTTAATACAAATTCCTTCATATTCAAACCCTAAAAAAAATATGTCACTAAGAATGCCTAAATGTGTAATAAAAGTTTTTTTGCTTCTGCGAATACGGTTATATTTTGTTTGCATGCATTCCACTATAAGTGTAGTCTTACAAATGTATGCCAGATTATTAAAAAACCGAGTACTTACTCCTATAATTGTATCCAGGTCGTCCATTGCTGTTTCTTCGCGTCATTCGTATTACTCATCCATTTATTTGCATTTCACCTGTTTTTACCCAGAAAATGGATAAAAATTTCAAATTAAAAAAGGGAAATTTACGTCTAGATTTGGATTTATGACAAATAGAAGACAAACAAGGAGGTCCCGATAGACGTAAGCTTGTAGAAAAGAGACAAGAGGTAGTGAAAATGTTTTCCCATTTGAATCACAAAATAATTACAATGGTGGAATGTATCAGAGCATAAGAAGTTACAGAATTGAGAAGGGACAAAATTGTTACGTCATACAGTGGTCAAGGTCGAATGAAGGTCAAATGTTTCTCATTTCAATGTAGAATCTGTCTCTTTCTGTTGTTATTGCACTGAACAAATCATCAGTGATTTTGCCATTGTTTGACCAAGAAAAGTAAAATGAGTCACGCTTCAAAAGGAAGTTTCACTGTGCAGTTTGTCGTAGATTTCATGAATTTATACTTTAATTTAAGACAGAAACTTATCGGATATTGGATCAAACCAAATTTTCTTCGAATAATATCTCAATAGTTTTCATTTTGTATAATTATTACAGCGGAAATTTCTATTTCCTGATAGAAATATATTAGAAAGAGTATTGAATGTGATCTATTGTATGCAATATATTTGAAAAAAATACTAAAAGTAATTGATCAAAATAAAAGATGAATAATTTAAATATTTAACCAACCTAATGCTGCTTTGCTTTAAATGTGAGAGGTTGATTTTTTTTTCTAGAAGCAAAAAGTGTGGTAATTAACCAGCCTGCCAGAATTTCCTAGGAATAATTAAAGTAGTATTTCTCTTTAAATCCAGATTATAACGAAAAAAGCTGCCTTTTATACTTCTTGTACATGCACTTTCTTTGATGCATTGAAGTTTAGAAGTACTCCTCACTAACCCTTTGGTAAATATTTCCTCAATAGGCACACTAAATCCCCTAGTCGATTCGCATTCAATGCGAAATCATTAGATATCATTTCATTAGAAAGGAACGGAATCGAAATAGGAATAATACGGCCTCTTCAATGAAGGAGAATGGGTTTCCAACGTCGATGAAGTCATAAATAAGACCTTTTAGGAGCAGAGAGCGGGTTGCAATAACGCGGAAAACTTGTAAGCAGTAGATAAAAGTAGAGCATAGAGGGAAGGGGAGGTGAGCGGGGAAGGGAATGTGAATTTCTTTCCTTTTCACAAATGGATTGGAACCGAAGGTGGAGAGAAAAGGAATATTTCGGAGGGATTTCGGAGAGTGGAAAAGAAGTCCCTTTTTATTTCGTAATGCGTGGAGGCAGTGAGAATTATGCCTCCGTTGAAATAGGTGGGGAGAACACGAAGGCCTTGGATATGGGAGTGAGGGGTGGATTCCCCGCTTATCTTTCCGAATGCGATTTCTTTTTTTTTCTGTTATCGGAGATGATGATGCATTGATTGAATGGCAGGAAGCAGAGAAAGAGGGAATTTAAAATGGGGAGCAGTTTATCAATATCGGAATGCGAGGGATAGATAAGGGAATCAATGCGTGAGAATTAATTTACAGCGATGGCAATAACTTTTTCGCCTCTGCTTGGTTTTGGATTAAAATTTATGTTGATCTACGTTTATCACGTTGTTTCTCTCGATCAATAGAAATTCGATGGTGAATCATTCTGCTATTAGTCGCATAACTTTAGAATAATTATGGGGCAAAACATAGTGGTGGAAAAGATAAGAGTGATGAATAATATTCAGGATAGCTATATATATGTCATAATACTCATATAGAGATTTGACTAATTCGTAGATGTTACAATGTTGGTAATTGAGGCATACTTGCGTATCAGAGCTGGCTAATGGTCAACAAAAAATCTCACAGGATAACTACAACGGAATTAGATAATCTACAGATATTTAACAGCACCAACTATTTTCTGAAGATTTACCATATCCTATTAACCGTCATAGTTATTTCAATAATATATTTTTATATTATTTATTTCAATAATATAATATAATCTATATTTTATTTGAAATTTGTTTCTTAGATAAATCGTCAATTTTTATCCTTCATTTACTATGCAAGCCAGAGAAATAAATTATGAAATGTGAGAGAACTTGGTTAGAGCCGCAGTTATGTCGCCATTTTTCACTTTTTTTTTAACCTTGGGTTTAGGGGCACGCTTCCTAGTGACCAGTTTAATTAATTTTCGTTATATTTAAATGATTTTGACTAATGATGACTAATATTTGAATGTATTTATACCAATCGGAAGTTCTAAAATCTCATGAGGAAAAATATTTCTTTCCTTTACGGATTGGAACGTCTAAGAAAGAAATTGGTTCATCCTTGAGACTAGACCACCGTAGATACTAAGATGTTTTGGTGGTGCATAAGATACAGGAAATGTTAAAGACCAAGGGCAACCAGATGAAGCGATACTTATTCCACCTTTTTTATATCTGTAATACGAGTACTACATTAAAAAAAAATTCATAAAATTCAATTATTGCATAGGCAATTAAATAAAGTTTTTTCTATGTTTCGGATATCAGCACCCTTACCAAGCAATCAAAATACAGGTTTTTCGTAAAATTCTGCAATCATCGCTCTCAAAGGTATTCATTACTCCACAAAACTAAATATAAAACTTAAATTCTTTTTAGGACCTTAACCTACGAGTAGTACTTGAAGACAACAATAGAAAGAGAATTATAATTTATTTTTCCATTTTTAATGCTCCATGAATACAAATATTTTCATTTATTAACCTATAAAGCTATAGTTCTCTTAACATATGAGCTTTACAGCTTTTAACCACATGTTTGGTAAAATCTCAAAAACCAATGCGTATTATCATGTTTGTGATTTCTAAAGTACGTGAAAAAAGTTCCAGTAACATGTTAAAGTGCAGGATAGAGCACTTTAATTAGAACGCTAACTGTAAAAAGTTCCTTTTAGAACTACAGATTGATATTAATTGCCGTCCAAAGTACGAGGTTCCAGAGAAGTATAGGAGATCAACTGGAAAATAATTCATCGAGCGACTCATCATCTTTAAGTATATTTCTTCAAAGGTTCCGAACGTGAGACCTTTAATATCGCTAATTATTCCCTGATTAACTTTCCAGCCGCTCGGCGACCTCGCAAAATTATGGATGGGATCCTCTTTCAATATCAGTCGGAGGCGTGGATTAAAGAAAAAGAGGAAGAGCTGCGAAAAAGTGGCAGTCGTAAAAAAATGAGAAGAGGAGGTGGTTCGCGTTTCTTTCCTTGATCTCGTCTTTGAATGACAACTGATCCCTTCCTTAATTGAATAGCTCGGCGAAAGTATGCGAGCGAAACGGAGTAGGAGAACGCGGAGGGATTCCGGCGAACCGGGATAAAATCGGGGAAAATGCCTCTTTCCAACGAAATAATGGTCCATGTTGCATGTGGCAAGGCTTTCCCTCGGTGCAGCTTCTAATTAAGGGATCGATCTATTGATCAGGGAGCGAGGAACGTAAGTCCGTGCATTTATAAAAGGAAAAAAGATCAGTCCTTTCAGGGTCGCAGCTTGTTTGTTCTTTTTTTAAAAGCCGTCGGCGCAAACTGACTCTTGTGGGATGCACGGTGACGAGAAAGGCTGGGGAAAGGGTGAGGGGTAACAGGGGGCCGTTGAAATGAGGATTTTATGGGAAGAGAAAGACAAACAGATCTGGGATGGGTGCAACCGCGAAGGAAAGTTTTAAATAGGAGGAAACAACGGTGTCGAAGATGGGATGAGGGTAGTATGAAGAGGAGAGGAGTTGCAATTATCGGGGAAGCGTGGTGCGATATCGGGAGGCTAAACTAATGAAAAAGGAATTGTTTGTTTTAGTGGAAACACTTGCGCACGTGCTTGCCGAAATTGTGCTTGCTGGAACTGGGAGTGGCGATCAGTTATCGATGTGGTTTATTTGATCCGGTCTTCGGTGGCTCGAGTAGAGGTAATTTCTACTGAGTCTTGAAGTTTAAAACGTTAAATGAAGTCGTTACTCCGTAAGGAGTTGAATAAGTCTCTCTCCAAGAACTTCTACAATACTGGTAATCTATTGAGTTTCATGAAGCCGTTGTCTCGTCAGAAAGTTAATTTTTAGTGGTAATTTCTCACTATGGTAGTTTTTCAATGTTAGTAATCTATTGTTTTGTTTTCAAATTTCAAAAATGCTTCTCTATTCTATAAATCTTGTGAATTATTACATTCAAGTTTGGGTGGTATAGTCACTTCTGAGTTTATCTCGAACAATTCAGTGCAGTAAAAATTTTAATATTTCATTTTATTTATCATTTGGCTAATCAACCTCTCACGTATTTTATTTAAAAATTACACTTGAATTTAATAATCATAAGGCATTTACTGGGCTGCTGCGATTCGGTCCGATTTTGTTTTATGTTTTATCAATCAGGATGTACGTACGTTTGAATGTATGATGTACACTCCTGGCCAAAATTAACGCAGCACCGGCCGTAAGGATCGTAGGGATTTAATGCGTTAATTTGGGCCAGGAGTGTACATTTGAACACTTTGAAGTTATAATCAGTTTCACAAAATCTTGCATGTTTGCAGATTGGGAATTAGAATTTCTACTCATTCATAATAAACAGAAAGGAAAATGTACGTGAAATAGAAAGCTTTCCCTGATAATTTTATATCAATTTTGCCTCTTGCTAAATTTAAGAGTAAATATAGAAAGTTATATATACGCACATAGATATATGTACTCAAAAACATACGCATACGGAATTAATTGCGTAGTATTTCGTAGTGGAAGCAAATTCGTTAATCATTTGACGTGGAGGAGCCAGTTAAACTCACCAATTTTTCTTCCTAATATCTTCTGAGGTCGGGTAATGCTCCTTTCAAGCATGAGTTTATTTCCAGATCAGAACGACAGTTATTGAATTCTATACTATGACACATATGTGCATCGCAAGGAGTTCCGTGATGCATTGAATAATGCTACATTATTGCGATTTCACATCAAGCTACGCTTAACCTTACTAATTATTCTATACTAAGTATAGTTAGGCAATGATTTTCAAACAGCTCTTAGTGTTTTCTTTGGTATTACTTGAAATTCAGACCGGTTCCCTAGGATCGTTTCCCACACGGATAAATTTAGGTTACGTAGCATATAACCGTTCTCTTGAGGGTGTAAGGAAAGGGAAGCATCCCTTAGAGGGAAACAATCGATTCATTTTAACGTTACCCTTCTCCTGCAAGTAATTTTGTCCTCATTATACCGCACAGGGAATATTATCGCGAAGGTTGCGTCAGTCTTACTCTACCAGCGAGATTAACCCTCGACATCGGACGCAGATGCTACTCGCAACATTAAGGAGAAACGGTTATTCCTCTGGGATGAAAAACAGATCGCATCTACGCAAAAAAACACCCGAAAATCGATGGCTGCCGAAAAAACAAAGGAGCTATTTCGAGGCGATCGGAAACCTCGTGGGAAGAGATTCAAAAACGAGAGAAAGAAATAATGCTGCTTGAGAGATGATCCACTAGGATAGGTTTATTAAAAGGAAAAAAAACCGAAAATATGAAAATTAGGAGAAACGTAAGTTGAATTTAAAGTGAAAGGAGTTTAAGGAAGGGTGAGGAGAGATATGTATTTTAAGGAAGCGAGGGAGTGGGAAAAGTTAAAGGAAAGTAAAGAAAGTGTAAATTTGCCAGAATAATATATCCAATATAGTATTTCAGTTCCCAAATGGCCAAGAGAGCAATGCTTTGGGCTTCAGTGAACGTGAGTCCGGGTTCGATTCTCAGTGGGAGCCAATGTGCGAAATGACTTATCCTATCGAAGCACCTTCAAGAAACATCAAGATAATCAACGTATATTTAAAGGGGTAAGGAGTTGAGGAAGGGAAATGAGATTAGGGGAATTAGAAATAAAAAAGAAAAATGTATGTAAAACCCGTGTAAACTACTAGGAATGTAAGTTGGCTTTAAAATGAAGGAAGGAGGGTAATGGTGGGGAAATGTGTACCTTTATATAAGCAGAAGGATATGAGAAGTAAAAGGAGTGTATGTTAATGTGAGCATTGGTGAGAATGATATCCGAAAAAAGAAAATATACGAGAAATGAAGGTTGACTTTAAAGTGAAAGGCGTTGAGTGAAGGGTGGGGAGGGCTCTGTAATGTAAGGGAGCAAGGGTGTGGGAAAAGTGAAAGGGAGATAAAGGAAGTGAAACTTACTAAAAATGTATGCAATATACCTGCAAACTACGAAAAAATATAGATTCATGTACGAATGCATAAAGTACTGTAGACAATATGGTGGTTATTTGGGCCGAGGTACCTCGATAAATAATGTAGATTTATATTTGAAGTGGAAGAAGTGGAGGGAAAATTGGGCAAGTTAGTGTATTTTAAAGATTCAGGGGAGTAGGGGAAGAGAAAATTTAAGTATAAATGTATTTAAAATCACGAAAACTATAAGAAACGTAAGTTGGTAAATAAAATCAATGGTATCAGGCTTGAATATGTGGAATTCCATAGAAATAAAATAAAATAAAATTTTCACTTGTACTATTTAATACAATATGGTGGAAAATAACCAACTGAAAATTTTATTTCGACAATTTATTTTTACGTAGGTGGTTTTTAAAATGAAAGGTGGGGGAGGCTGAGTACTTTAAACGGGTAGATGGCGAAGGGACGTGAATGGAGGTCAGGGGAAGTGAAAGGGGGTGCAATTCCGGGTACGGGAGAGGGAATAATTTGGAGTGAAACCGATATCTGGGTAGATGGGTGGGTTGGGGGCTTTCGGGTGCGTAGCCCAAAGGGGCCTCCGGCGAAGACCACAGCTCTAAGGTTCTGAAGTGTGAAGCTCGGAGCATCGGGGATTTGATAAAGAGAGGGACGGAAGAAGGGAGTCGGAGGATTAAGGATAGAAGTGTGCGGAAGAGGAGGATGTTTTGGGAGTGTGGGGGATTAATAGAGAATGTGTCCCGTGCAGAGAACTTATGCTCCTGCGAAGGAAATAAGTGGGTGAGGGCCGGGAGGATGGATGGGATGGGGTTTGCGGGTTAGGGATAAAAACATGGTTGGGTTTTTAAAGAGGATGGAGCCGAATGGATGAAAGTAATGTATCTGGAGAGAGTAAAGAAAGCATGGGGGATCGATAGGGATGAGCATTGGGGATTTTCTGACGTCAACAGAGATCGGCTCTTAGACGCATCGGGAGAGAAATGCCACGAAAGCGAAGTTTGTTTGCCTTTGTAATCGATTGTATCGATTCCTCTAAATGTACGCATGAATTCAATGTACAATGTTAGGAATTATGCCAGCATTGAAAGAAGAGCTGTGAAAGGTTAACTGGTCTTTTGTTGATGAAGTTTAAATATTAAATTCTGTAGCTATGTCTTGTTCCTGCTACCATACTATGATTAACAGACTATTTTTATTTGTCATGTGGTACAGGATAGAGAAAATATGTATCCTTCATTTTATTTTGTTTCAGTCTTGATCTTGGCAGTAATGAAATGAAATACACCCAGGTATGAGTGAATAATTTCACTAATCAAGCTCTCTCCTTACGAAATGCCAAGAAAAGTGTTACTTGTAGAGTCATCGTGCTACACTTGCGTGGACAGGTTCTGCTTATAGCATACTGGCACAGTGAGGAAAGCAATGGCAAACTACCTCACTCCTCATCCTACCTAGTGAACCGAATTCCTCTCTGCAAGCTCCTAGTATCTTATGCCAGAGGGGATGAGGTACCAACCGGCCTTTGGGCTGAGTACCTTACAAACAGATATGTCTTGGCGATCTTTTATATTGTCTGTTATTTTAAAACTTATTTAGCTGTAATTTATTTAAAGAATAATAAAAAGATGAAATTTTCTTTAATCTCAGATTTACGTCTTCAAATCTTTAATAAATTTCGCTAACCAAATCTAACATATTCCGGATAGTTTTCTTTCTTTGCGTATGTTTCATAGGGAAATACGAGTTAAACTTCACTCTACAAACAAAATAATTTGATTTTCTTCCAATATATGGCTATTTTCAAGTTTCTTAGTTTTCACTACAAGCTGTGGTGCGGAAAAGTTAATGACAGCGTAAAATCGGATAATAATAATAACGACCGTTTGGGATCTATAGTTAACGTAAATTAGAGAACGTTTGTAGCATCTTAAAGAGGGTGAATTATTAATGTCGAAAGTTGCACACCATTTTTTGTTCATAGCGGTTTCAATACCTACATTTATTGTATTTTTTTAACTTTAACAGAATTCTTAAACACAAAATTTGCAGTTAACCATAATTAAATTCAATTTAAAAACGCCTGTTAACAACATTTAAATATAAGGAGTTAAGTTCTTCAATGTATTCATCTCCTCGAGAAAGTTTATTTTTCTCTGAAAAATTCGGCAATTAGTGATTTTTCTTGGTGATCATATTTTTTGAGCATTGCTCAAGAAAGGGCTTCGAATTGGGGATACAGTTGAGAAACCGCATACAATATAAAATAAAGCTGGAAATATTTTCACCTTAAAATAAAATTTCTCGTGAGGTGAAAGCGGTATTGATTATGCGGGAAGGAAATTTTAAAGAAGACGAAATGAATCACGGCTGGTTTTATTCATCTCGGATTTCAAAAAAGGTTTTGTGGCCTTTCATAGTCACCGTGATATTTGGGGAATATCAAATAGTTTTTGATACTGAAACAATCCGGCAGTAATAGCGGTTAAATTGCTGTATTTACTCACGTTTTTTACTTTCTCCATATACGAAGTATAGAGAAAGTATTGTTTTCATGAAAAAATTCGACTTCGAGATTTCAACGGAAATACATGTTTTGGGGTCCCTAGAACACGTTTTGACCATTTTCGGAATGATGTCTGTGTGTATGTGTGTGTGTGTGTGTGTGTATGTGTGTGTGTGTTAGTGGGTGCTCTATCGTGAAAACTATTGGTCGTATTAATACCAAACTTCGTATATAGTACTGTGGTGTGTGCTGTCAGAGTTGATTAGTTTTTGGAGTAAATCGGTTGACCGGAAGTCGAGCTTCATTCATTATAGCTCATTTCCGGTTTTCAAAATATCTCCATAAATATGATATATACGTGCATTGTATTACTTATAAAAGTTTTAGATAATGAAATTTACTATAACTTTTGGTTGAAGCATATTTTTGTATCACTGATTGTGTAGGAGTTATTCATGAAATACTGATAAACCGGAAGTTGCTGATTATGTACTTTGAGGGCGCTCTGGGCTCTATGGGCGAAATGCCAATTTCATCGTTTTTCATCGATCATGTCCCGTAAAACATTATTATTCATGTTTTTGGCGTCAAAGATAATAATATATATATATTAATCACTCATATTCCAAGTTTAGATGGAATATAGAGTTCGAAATTACTGCGGTAGATAAATATTTACATCTTATATATATGGAGAAAGTCATGTGCTGGCCACATCAGATTTTTAAGTTTTATTTTTAAATAAACCGATTTTTGACACGCTTTAAATGAAGAAATATATATTTTCTCCTTAGGCTTCGTACCAATTTTGATAAGAAGGCTAAGTTTTAGAATGTACCCTTCATCAAAGAATCTCTGGATTTAAATTTCTCAGACAAGAGAATATGTCCCAAGAATAGAACCTCTAAGACGATCTGCCATTTGATGAAGTTTTAATCTTGTGGCGTTTTACTTCAGATTCTTTTAAATGGCGTATCTTCTTAATGGTTTGCATATATGAATGGTATCATTAACCTAACTGATCATCTTTTTTCATGTAAAAAGTGCATTTCCCAAACAATGCTGTCATGTGTCACTTCTCATTGATTTTCTCAGTAGACTATATATCATAATCCATCGCAATTAAACACATACTAGTATGAAGTGAATTAAACACTTGGTATGAATTCCACGAAGTGAGGATAGAAGACATATTAATTATATATATCATGATATTCCATTATAGAACATATTTTTACCTATCCGAAGAAATCGTTTTGCTTTTCAGCGATTTAATATGAAATCACTGTTGCTTTTAGGTGTAATTGATATTTATATAACTGTGAGATAAGACCAAAGGAAGTTGAGATTTGCAAGTACTGATTATATATTATTACATTTAACTATAATTGAAAGGCTTTAAGAGATACGAAACAATTTCACCGAGTTTAGAGTAAAGAGCACCCACCGCCGTATTATTTAACTCCTGGTATCACCAAAAACAGTAAATTGACGGTAAAGGCTATTAATCCTGCGCCTTGCAAATACTTTTCGGCTTTATAATCAGGTATAGTTCTTCGTATATTATTTTATATACGAATGTAGCATACTGTTTCCTAACTTCTTTTATCGCGTTATCTTAAAAAATAAGGTATTGAAGGACCATTGCTTATCGAGAAGTCTCCAATGATTGGTTTGAGCATATTATAATTATTGATCAACTTTATAATCAGTTTTTATTCCTAGTTTATTATGATTGATATAAATTGGACTTATATTTTCAAATACTTATCTTCTAAGTCTTAAAAAGTTAGCTAGGAAATCTTTGATTGAGAAGTCTCCATTGGTTGGTTTTACATAATTTAAATTTTTGTTTACCTTATGCACTCGGTTCTTGTTCTTCGTGTACTATTTTATGCCTGAATTAATCTGAGTAATTTCCAACTCTTTCCTCACTTAATCTTCACAAAAAGGAAGCTAGAACATCCAGTGCTTACTTAGAGGTCTTTATTGAGGTTTAACCTTATTCAAATTTTTCTTCACCTTTCACTCTGTTGTGTGAACATGTTTTTGCTCGTGAACAAGCATGCAAGTTCTTCCATGGCTCTCTCTGCGACACGCTTAACCTATGAAGGATTTTTTGCCTAGCGGTTGAGTTAGAACGGGCAAGATACTTCTTCCTCACTAGGGAAGAATCCATTTTGAAAGACGGAGGAGTATTCGGAGAAGTGGAGTAATAATGGCGGAAACGCAGTGAGGGTCGAGGGGGTGGCACAAGAGGCTGGAGGCGGAGAGGGTGGCTGTGGGAGAGAGAGGTTTTTGGGGGATGAAGGGTGATTCTGGTCCATAATGGATTGCAGCTTTAAGGGACGTCCTTGAAGGAGTAGATGCGGTGCTCTCGGGATAAGAACAAAAACGAAACGCTGTCAAGGGGGGAGGGGGCAGAGAGCGAAAGTGTGGGAGGAAGTGGGCCTGTGTGAATAGCGAAGAACAAAGGACCCCTCTCTTTGAGGGCCCCGAAGAGAATAAACACTTGAAAGAAGAAAGGGTCCGATCAAAAAATGTTTATTTCGATTGGAAGTGAGCGGTTAATAGGAGAAAGGGAAGTTTACTCATTTTGCTCGAGATTTTGGACTTTGGTGATTGCACTTAAACTAGTTGCTTTAGCAGTTGAAAATTAAATAATTATTTGTAATCGTCACAGTAATCAATTCCCATCGTATTCAATGTAAGTTTCGAAAAGATAAGAAATCAGTGTGAATATACTCAAGATAGAATTTAGGGTGAAATGTCAGAATAACGTAAATTGGCTATTGATAATTATTACAAATGATTAATTATTAAATAATAATCACGTATAATCATTCATCGTTTTACGGGTGCACTAGACAATGGGGTCTATTTTAAATTACTGATCAATTTTATAAGTTCAAAGCTAAAGAGAACCTAATTTTTGCCTCCTTTATTCTATTCTGAAATTAGTTAATGATAATTATTACTAATGATTAATTATTAAGTAATCAAGTAACATCATTCATTGTTTTACGGTGTTGCTTTACAGGTGTACCAGACAATAGGGTTCTATTTCAATTTACTGATCAATTTCATAAGTTCAAAGCTAAATAGAACCTATTTTTTTCTTCCTGTATTTGATTCTGAATCGAATTCGATTCTGTTCCTTTTGCGTGACTTTCATTGACTTACTCCTTATACTTTCGTCCGCCTTATAGTTGTAATTTTTATCTTAAACATTTAAAAAATTTAATTTCGAACATACCGCATTGAATCCATTTATATAAATGAATTTCCTCTTAAGTACTCCATAGCATCTTGCGAAGAATTACATAGTATTAAAAAACTAATGGATATTGTTTGAGCTTCTTTCTAACATTTCACCTCCCGGTCATTCACAACTAATGAATCTATAGTGTTACTATTTACATATTTCCACAAAATAAATTTAAGTCGTGTTTTAAGTATATCTTATTAAAATATGTACAGTGAAATTTGTATTCCTATATCTTCTTAAAATTCCTATATCATTATGGATTTCCACATGAGTTTAGTAGTAGTGGCCTTCCATGTAATATTTTTAACACAAGTAATTTCTGAAAATTAATTATAAATGATAAATCGGTGTTCTTATTCCTTACCCTTCCAAATGCACAATAGACATCGATGAATTCCATGAAATCGAAAATCCACTTTACTAATTACTTGCATAGTTTTGTTATCTCAGAGAACACAGAGTCCTGGAACTCCCGAAGAACGTGTTTAAGAAGGAATTTTCAAGAATAGAGTAAATTACGAGCAATATTTAGTGCTTCTTTATTACGAGAGCCCTAATTACTAACCTACTTTCATCCCCACTAATTAAGTAAATTAATTAGCTTTTTTAATATTAAGTCGGAGATGTATTCACGTCGGTCTTGCTAAGTAAAATCTTCCCTTAATAGGTCTGGTCACGAACTAGCATTAAATGAGACGAATGGTCTGGTGAATTGAGTTAAAGACTCCTTTCTTTACAATGCACGGCACGGCAATAATAGACCAATTAACTACATGAAAAGAATGGTTCATGAAGTGTTTGCCGGACGTGGAAAAATTTCTACCGCAGTAATGTTGCGTATTCAGATAGCTCTAGTTCATCAGATGATAGAAAGCTAATGAATTAACCGTTTTAAGTTTTTTTTATTACTCAGGCATGCAAGAAGATATTTATTCGATCACTTGAAAGGAAACAAGATGGCGATTTCAGGTCATTCACTCCTTAGTTTATTTTAGTATAAATACATCGTAAAAGATCTTGATACGTAAATTAGATTGCTAAATCTCTGTTCTACCAGTCATGTTGTTGACGTTACTACAAACTTTATCACTACAGTATTCAGAAATTTCGAAGGTAATCAATTCTTGATATATAGTTTGCGTGCACAGTACGATATGGTCTATATCGTTCCTGAAAATCGAGGTGTTTATATCGCCTACCTGCATTTTAGTAATGACCTCATGATTTTATCCCGTGCCACACGCCGAAAGGCGGCTTGCAGGGTTCTTATATAGACATAGACATGATATCTCTGTTCTATAGCGGTTACCTTACTGCCTTACTGTCTAAGTGGAGTCCATGGAACCAGTCGTTTTTATCTCATTCAGTTTGACCACAATTCATGGAAGGATTTGATTGAATAATCTTCAATCGTTATAAATATTTCGTGGCGTTTTTGTCATAACAATCGGGCTTAATTGTGGAAATGAGAGAGTAATGGAACCGCAGTGGTAGTCATTTAATAGTTACTCGTTAAGTCCCCAAAGGAAGCATTTAGTAACAGTAGAACCAGGGAATGGTGTTGATATAACCCTATCGAATAAATTAATACGCGATACTCATATCCGTAATACTTGCAGACGAGTACTTATGAATCCAAAAGAATCAAAATCAAACTTCATTAAAAGAATAGTCGGTAAATCCAATGGAAAAGTCCGTGAGAGATTGCACGTTGCGTTAGCTAAGCCTTTGATAGAGTATGCTCGCATTACATAGAGCACTGCTAAGAAGTTCTGCGTTTGTGATTTGTAAAAAGTGCAACTTTTTTTATGCTTAGCTGATGTTGCCCTTCACCGGTGAAGTCCCCCTAAGCTCTACTGAACTTTTCAGGAGGTGCTTCACCGAGGCAACAGCAACAACGAACACACACGACCATTCCCTGAATCGGAAAAATCCGTTCAGCCGGTAATCGAACCCGGGACCTTGGGGTAGGAACGATAGCTTAGATGGAATGCTATCCACTCGGCCAACAAGGCCGGCGGATACATCAATATATTTCATAAATAATTGGTAAAGAAAATCAGTGAGCGTTATGCAGAGGCTTCAGGTCACACAAAATAGGCACTTATAAAAGATAGGCGATATAAATTGAGGCTTAATTCACTTTTTAAACTAAGAGAAATTACGTTTTCAGAGGATGGAGGCGACGTTATGCGTCCTTTCTATATTGTTGCCTGATTCGACATAGCGAGAAAGACCAGGGAAGTAAATTCTAGAAAGATCGCTTTAAAAATTCATACTACGCTGAAATGCGGCTTGTAGGAAACATATGTAGGTATAGATGTAGAGTATGTGTACGAAAGAATCTCAGCAACATAAGGAAACACCCACTATTCATTCTTCAAGCCGCAAACACAAATATCCAGCCATTGAAATCTTCCCTCGATTTCCGAATATCTCTTTCACAATTTTTACTTCAACTCTTCACATTATTTTCCCCTGCGTTGGTCATAAATCGAGCAAAAAACGTTTCGCGGCCACAAAGGGAAGGAAGGACGTACCCAAAACGTATTCTCGCAATAGATGGAGACGACCTTGGATGAAGTAGAGAGAGTCGCTGTGGGGTTTAAAGGAGTCAAGGACTGTCAAAACAGACGTATTCACGGAATAGGAAAGAAGAGAGAGGGCCGGGAACGCTCACCCGTGTATCTTGATGCCACTACTCAACGTTTTATATTCCGCTTTCCTATCTCTTTTTTAACCCCCAAAAAAGTCCCCATTGTTTACTTTGTCAGGGTTCTCCCTTTTAATGCGAGCGTCCCTACTTTTTTCCCTTTTTCGAATGGACCCCGCTCTTCCTCCACTCTGACAAAGCTACGAACCTAATCCGATCTTATTTGTTTGGAATTACTGTGCTTCCGCTCCGCCTACGTCTTCAACTTAAATGAATAAGGAATTGGGGGCTTTTAATGCTAAGAGGGTTTTTTTATCGTTGGGGAGATACCCCGAGCTGGGATTTTTTCCTTCTTCGTGCCTCATTAGGGAAAGTGTGAACTCAATAAGGTTCGTCAAACATCCCCATCTTGAATGAGGGTCTTCAATCCTTCTAGTGAAGTTGTAAACAGATCCTGGAAAATATAAGCTTTCATCGGATAGTTTGAATTAAAATGAAATAATTAACTCCATATTCGTATTCAAATACTATTACGATATGAGTTGACAATGTGCTGAAAATGTAGAGGTTCGATAATGTTACCCTGAGGGATATCGTACCAAAATACAGCTTCATTTGGGCTAGTACTGCAGAGTTTTACTTCTCTGCTCTTTCATTTTAAATAATAGTTAATTCATTCCATCAATTTGAAAATAGAATCCTAAGATATATTTATGCAGAATTATTTGGAGCGTTCAAAAATCAAACACCTTTAATAAATGCTATTGATTTAACGCTAAGGATATTTGTGAGGAAAGTTGCGAAATAATTTTAATATTATTTGTGGTGAAGAATTTAAACGAAATATTCTGGTAATTTTATTATTAAGTCTAGCATATTATGACTAGGTAGTGTTAGTATTTCCTCTACTCATCCATCACTCACAATGTAACATTAAGGTTTTTATTCCTAATTGACTATTTATTTAATGGAAACCATTTGAATCACAAAACCGATGATCTCATCGCGATTGAATGTTGGGAATAGTACACTTCTATGAAGTAGAAAATGCATATGATTTTTATAGAATGAATTCGGTATTTTTCCACAAGAATGATTTGCCTTAATTTTACAAGTTTGATATCGAAACAGTGAATTATATTGCTATGGCTGAGATTAAATAAGGTTCTTCAGAACATGGTTAGCTTTATAAACAGCTAAAATAAGTGATCAAATATTTACCTGTATTTTATTGGGATTGGCTCTAGGGCTAGAATTATAAGAACTGATTATTCTCTTCTAATTTTCTAATGAAATTGTCTTGTCTTCCACATTCCAGAATAATTTTCCTCTTTCTTTGTGCCTTATCGATGCTCGTTATCGTCAGCGATTGGGAAATAGTTTCAAGATTTGCTTGAGGGTGGAATTCGGTTCTGGGGTTAGAGAGGCGTCTGGTGCGAATATTAAGTTTCCGCAGGAGTTGAGATTTCTGAGAATTGGGCTAACATTTTCATCTCTCTGTTACAGCCCTTTGAGGGTTATGGGTTTTCGAGCGAGATGGTTTATTAAATATATGTTATATGGTGATATGTTTCTTAGTATTGCCTGAGCCAGTGTCCTGGGAGGAATTGTTCTATATTCTTTCTCATTTTCTTCATATACATGTATGTTTAAACAGTTAATAATTATTTTAAAACATATTAATTCCATGCATTTTAATGCAAATATTTTGGAAAAAGTTAGGTAACAAAACTTCAGAGATTTGTATATTCTTTTATTGCATATATTGAATAGGATTGGAAGAGCTTGCAATGTATCTTACCAGAAAAGCACTTTGAAATACAATATGAAAAAGATATAAATTCATTATTTCGTAATTCATATGTGTCAAAATATATATTTACATTATAGTTGCTCTAGAATTGATTTCAAGAATATTCTATGGATGTTCTTTCTTCATGACTGGTTGGGGGAAGTTCTACAATAACGCAATTTTATGTTTATTTCAAATCATTGTTAAGAGATGCACCCACATATTTCAGAATAATTACATGTTGACTGGAACTAACCAAGTTTGACTGGATTATTTCCTAAAACACCTGGGTTTACGTAGTAATCTAATACGTAGATAAGTGCTGATATATATTCTCAATTGTATGAAAAATATATATTTCCAAAGACTTTCGGGTGGGTACTAGGTGATATCATCGTCGAATTAATGCTTTGTTAAGGTCAATAATTGTGAAATTTTATTCGTAATAAACCATACGCCACTGACATTGTTTTTGGTTGAAGGCGAGAGTTTGTCTTTATTTATTGCTGATGCTACAAATCAGGCTTCATCATATTTTTCATAACACTGCAACCAGCCATTAGTCTTTCTTCAGCACTGACAATGGAAGTGGTGGAAGCGTATTTTTAAAAATTTATTTAGAATAACTGTAGGTTTAAAAAATATTCTCTATAAAGAATTGTTTTATTTTAATGGATTTTCTTAGAAAAATAGTGCTCATTGCATATCACAGTATGCCTATTTGACCCGGGTAGAAGGTCATAAAATTTTGGAAGAATTATTTCAATCTGTAGGCTAAAGTATTACGAATTTATACCCTTGCTAATCTAAACGCACCCAGAACTCTTTTCGTATATTAAAACGCTGCATTTCCGGTAGCCATATTGATGCGAACACGGCCAAGTCGAAATGCAGTTCGATTAGCGCTGAGCTCATGCTGGATTCAGGGCGGAATATTTCCTTCTGACCTTCTTTCCTTCTTATCCCCCAGATATTTTCACCCGTTCGCTGGAAACACCTTCAGGAACTCTTACTGCTGCAATTTTGCTTTGCAACTGCCCCTCCCTTCCTCTCCGCTCTCAAATCTCATTTTGCCTTGGCCTTGATGCGTGTAATTAAAACGAATTCACTCGCTGCGAAGCATTGCGCTCCCGCTTTCTCCATTCTCTCAGCCCTTTTCACTCCTACGCCGTCTATTATGGGACTGAAATAGTTTCCCGGACCGAATTTATTTTCAATGAAGGAGCGACTTTGACAAAACGAAGTGAATCTGAGTTCTCTTTGGTTTCTGTTCGTCGCGAAACATTCGCGCTGTGTTTGTCAGCGTATTCGTGAAGTATTTTAATTCGTTTCGAATGGTAAGATTTTTATTTAGCTGGTAAAGTATTTTCGTCGATACTGTTTGCTTTATTTCAGCTATCTTTCTCCTACTGTGTACGAAATCTATTGCGAATTTTAATCACGTGCCCCTTCTCATTAGTTAAATTATTCGATCAATCTTTTAATATATTTTACCCTAATGTTTATTTGCCTTGATAATATCAGCTAAAATATTTCCATACATTCTCACGTATTTATTTGGCAAAATTGGTACTGGGAAGACCTTTCTTCCATTACACCCCTCTCTAATGCATATGAGCTTAAAAGCAGAACTGTAACAAGTAGTATATACAGATTTTTAACAAATAATGAGGAAATAGCAAGTTAACATGGAAAGAAGGAAAAATTGACAATTTTGATCACAGAAAAAAATGTTAATTGCAGAAAAGCACCCGCAAAGAGAGAAGAACCTGCAAAATATGCTTCGAAGCTTGAAGGAAAGATAAACTTAGATCAGTACAAAAAAGTTAGTTAGTAGTAAGGATTATAAGGTGCCTCGACAGCAAAGGTCATGTTGTACCGTATACAGAGGAGATATATGTATCATGATATTAATTTAGTTTTAACAAAAAAGATACTGACAGTATCCTAAGGCATTTTAAAATTGTCTTCTTTGCATCTGTTCCTCTGTGTATTACATATGTAATTGAATATCTCAACCCGAAATATTTTGTGGTTTATTCCGTCCTCCTATGGATATTAATTTTGCAATTCACAATATGATAATGGAGAGCCTTTTGTGAAATTCAAAGCTTAATTAGTATGAAACCGAAAAAATCACAGCCTTCCTCTTGTATTTTCTATTTGCACTGAAATGGTAATATACCCCGAACTACAATACAGGAATCCTGTGCGTTTCTGATAACGAAATTTCCATGTCATGAAATCTAAAGAAGCAGCATTTCATAAGATCTAAAGCATTCTCCACTAGATCTAATCCATATAGCTAGAAAACAAAAGTAAAACTTTAAACCTCAGAATTAAAACTTTATTAAAACTTTTGACCTCAGTTGTCGAAGCACTTTTAACAAAACTACTACTACTACTAAAACTTTAGGCTTAAAGGTCTCTCGGGTAATGGAATGGTCAACTTAAAATCTAAGAAATATTATATTTGTGGTGCTATGTGACAGAGAAATATTATACACGAGTCATTCGGTTTTTCTATTACCTCTCCATCATAACATTTATAATGTCTTATATATTCTAGTCTTATAATTCTGGTATAAATTAGTTTTCAAAAATTAATAAGCTGGTAATTTCCTCGTTTTGGGAATAAAATTACTGCTCGGTGAATCTTTCCCTTTTCCACTATTCCCGGCCATTTTTGTTTCACTAACCCATTTCGATGACTCCGCCACATTTCTTGCTTCGTCTGCCCAACTTTCTCAACGAGTCATCGCAGACGACGCCACAGATTCGCATGAATGAAAAGTGATTCGCTCCGCTGAATGACGTGCTAACTAGTGCTGAATACACAGCCTGCATGCGCCACTTTTAAAGCCTTGCGCGAGTTTTAAAATCCAAAACGAAGGTCGTTTCGATTCGCACACGAAGATCTTCCGTGTGTCAGGAGCTTAGTTTGATGTGAATTTCGCAAAACATGGGAACAGTTGACCGAAAATTGAATGAGTTCCAGCGATAGAAAGTGTTAGAAGGGCAGATGATAGAAAAGATATTTAGCGTATTATTAAAACTAGTTAGTGTGTAGGTTTTCACACCCCCCTTCCTTGTGGGTGTTTTCCTGCAGTGGATTTTTTTCCCCTAAGAATCTCTTAGGTTTTTTACATCCACGATTCTTCTAATATTTTCTACTTCTGATTTCATAATTAATGACGATATGTTAGATAGAAGAAGAGACTTTTAAGTCACAATCTCGCCCAAATAAAGACGATTTATTATTATTATTATTATAGTTATTAACTGATTATTTATCTCTATGTCTAAGACTATGAAGAAATAAGTGCCCTCTTCAGAAAATAAACTAAAAAAGGTAAAACAAGAAAACATACCCAAATTAGTTTCTATATGGTGATGACTGTCTCTACAATGCTTTATAGGTCAGAGTGTTGGGTAATAAAACAAAATGAGCTTAAATAAATAGAGCCATCTGAAATGAAACTTCTTTGGAAAATGAAGGGGTTTACAAAGTGAGATAAATTAAGGAGTACATCTGTAAGACAGGAACTAGATGTTCAGGCGGTCTCATATAAATTAGCCGAGTGCAAAAATAGGTAGAGAGAGTACTGCGAATGCCTAAAGAGAGATTTCCAAAGTAGGATTTGTGATTTAAGCCATTAGGCAAAAGGAGTGTTGGAAGATCAAGTTTGAGATGGTGATGTAAAGCCTGAACAGGGTCAAAGCCTAATCCTGAAAGGAAGAAGATTTAGAATATTCCGGTATTAATCTAGTGCACAAGTCCGTTCCAAAAAGCTTCTTGTCAGGTTCGGATTTTTAATCATTTTGCAGCTATTGTTATTCTAAATAATAGATTTAGCTACATATTGATTGCAGAAATCTTACTCCAAGTCTCTCATTGTTTTACTTTAATCTTCTTTACATTTAAGTTGTTACTCTATAATTAATGATCATATCTGAACGGAAACAATTAGTGATTAATTAGACACCAACTGAAAATTGTAAGTTGATAATTTTGGGTTTGTTTAAAATGTAGTTTGGCATAACAAGTATCTTCATCTTAATGTTTTTCTTTGTCATTTGATTGCATTTCAATAATTTTTCTTTTCTTTTATGTTTCAGGTAAGTGAATTTATTTCTTCCATTCCGCTTGAATTATTGATTCCGGGACTGGTAAGTACAACCGTCAGTAACTAATTGCGTTAGTTAATTAGCACCTTCACCTTTTCCGTATAACTGAACTGATGATGGCTTCCTGCCGAAAGTGGTAGTCCGTAATATATTTGTTTGGAAATTAGAAAGTGTTTTCTTATTTCGTTGTGGTTTTCCAAGGTATGGCTAGAAATGGTTGATTTTATTCCGAATTGTTCTTCACATTGCATATTACCAGCGTTATGTTATGCTGTTAGAACATAGATCAGTCAACCCACTTACTGGTTACGCATGTATACTTTAAATTTTCGTAGAAAAAAAGGAATTTCTCAGATGGCGCTGTTCAAACGGGTAACGAAGATTACACTTTCCGACACTAACTTAATCTGTTACATCAAGAAAATTAGATAAGGTAATTTTTTCAGATTTTATTTGAGTTTTTTATCGTTTGCTGTTAAGATATAGGAATCATTTAGCTGACAGAGAAAACGGAAAGCATTCGTCACTCAAAAAATTGTTGATTTTTAACCGTGATTTTAATCTTCCTCGTCAGATCAGCTAAGATAAAAGAGAATTTAAAAACTATGTTCATTCAACGAAAACATTTATAATCTTAGATCATAAAAAGGAGCTTTTTATGTAATAATAATAATAATAAATCGTCTTTATTTGGGCGAGATTGAGACTTAAAAGTCCCTTCTTCCATCTAACCCATACATGATAGCATGATATATAATAGATGAAAAAATTTCTAAGACTCGATCATCGTTCTGTTTAAATCAATTGAGTAAAAAGGAAGGAAAGGAAGGAAAACGGCAAATGGAGTAAATTGAGATTTGATATATATCCATCGTAGGTAAACACAGGTAACATGTGTTGCGAATGCAAATTTAGTTTTATTTCCATTCCTGCCATTTATTCATAGAAGACTCTGATTGAAGCACAGTATTATTAGTTAAGCATATTGAGATCCAGCAAAACCAAAACTGATTTAAGAAAAAACATTTGGTACGTAACTTGCACATTTTTTCGTCTCATGAGGAACAATAAAGATTAAGTTTGGTATATTAGATACTTTTGATAAATATCAGATAAATTATAATGCTTTTTTCTACTAGAAATACGTACCTCTTCGGTGTCATTCATATCGCTGAATTAATGAGTTAAAAATCTCAAATTCCAAAGTTATTTTCAACCGATGAGTTTCGGGCAATCCATAATTCTATCCATCTTCGACGGTTTCCTCCTGCAATGAACTCTCAAGTCAGTTTTTCGAAAGAAAATGTAGTGCTAGTGAACCTTTAGATCGGTGGAAATGATAACTTCGGAAAAAAAGCTAATGGGCTGAAGAGCATCTCAAAGCTATGTTTTATCGGCCGTTGAACCAGAATAAGTACCCGGCAAAGAGAGAGTGGACGCCGACGAGACTTAAATCGTATTCCCCGTCATCTTTTTCCCGAGATATTTCCTCGGCCGGCTTCCCATTGAATGTAAACTATTTCGCGTTTGAAGCCGCCCCGCGAATTTTAATTACGAGCACGGCAATACTTCCGCGGTTTCCTACGCCCAACTTCGGCTGCTCGAGTCGATGAACTTCGGGAAGTAATTGGGGAGGTCTTCCTTGTTCCCCCGGAGAGAAAAAAGCAGTTTGGCGGGAGGCGCCCGACGCAACGAAACAAAAGAAGAGGAAATTGCGAAGGGAATAATCGGCAAATTAATGAGTTAGGTGCGGCCGAAAAGCTGACGCCACGGGGTTACTAATTAGGAAGGAAGCCTAACGGCCGAATGGGTATTCGAGGAGTGAAACTTCCTTGAGAGTGAAAGGGAGAACATGGGAAGTAAGGGGTGTAGTGCAAGGGATTGAGATGGGGAATCACAAAGGGAAGGGATAGAGGGAGATTTACTATAAAGACTGCGGATGAGGGTGACTTTGCTTATTTACTATTTATTGCACAATAACGCCATAGTTTGTCACGATAACAGGTGTCGAAGTAAACGTATAAAGTAGTTAATTAAACAATATTTTTATGCATCTATGCAATAAACCCAAATACATAAAACATAAATTTAAAAAATTTAGAGAATGATAAATACAAAAATATAACTAAGCAATACATTTATTAATTATTATAGAAAACACACTGCGATGTGCATTAGTTATACGTTAAGTATGACATTTAAATAAATAACTTAAAATATGGTACTGGGTAGAAAAAAAATTATTATTCATTTACATGTGTCACAGTCTTGACCACTGCTGTATTGAAATGAAAGGTAGGACGTAGGAGTGGATAATGGCACTGATCATGTCTCTCCTTATGGACTGACAAGAAAAGTGTTACTTGTAGAGACATTGTGTTTCACTTGCGTGTACATGTTCCGATAATAGAATTCTGGCTCAGTGAGGAAAGCAAATGCAAACTACTTCACTCCTCATCCCACCTACTAAACCTCATTTCATTCTACTAGCTCGTAGAAGCTTATGTCAGAGGAAGTCCACCCCAACCGGACTTCGGGATGCATACGTTGTAGAAAGTTCATAAAATATATACAATACAACGGCATTACAATATATCATACATCTTCGTCTTCTTCTGAGGGAAATTCGAGACCGAGAGAGTCTGATTTTTGGGAGGTGTGAGGTAGCTTTTGGCGATCCCTTCTCGCAAACGTCTTCTTCCCTTTTTGAAGGAACCATTCCAACCCACTTTGTCTTTCGGCCCTCATTAAATCACCTTGATCCTCGAGCACCGGCTATCTTACTCAAGTTCTGAGGGTTTGCTGTTCATCTTTTCACGTCCCTCCGTTTGGGTGCTTTCTCCCGCAAACTGTACGGATTGGGGATGAGAGGTAATTAGTTCCCAAGAGAGAGGAAAGAGTATCACCGAGATAGTTTTTTTAGTCCGTGTAACATTTGCAAATTCGTACAATAGCAAACATAGTATTTGAGTTATTTGATATTTTTTATGCTATAATATTTATTATTATTATTAAATGTATATATGTCTCAGATGGACTACTAGTCTTGTGGTAACATCACTATTACAATAATATGTATACAAATATATCAATATAATATGCTATAAGGGTACAATATAAACCATATTCTTGAAATTATTTCAACCGTAAAATATCCTGACTTATGGGATATTTTCCATTTTCTTTTGGTAATGGATATAGTTGAATATATCATGCATCGACTGTAGTCAGAGCTTTATTTAGGGCTGTGATGAGATGAAAGCTACTTAGGCAAGAATAATTCTTACTATATCAAGAAAATTGTTAGTAATTGTGCTTTATATACGTGGAAATCTTCTGCTAATAACATTCTAGATTGTTGAGGAAAGCAAAACCAATCTACCTCAATCCCAATGTATCCTAGTAAGCCTCATTTCTTCTACAAACTTTTGGTAGTAAATGTGGGTGAGATACATTGGGATGAACTATTCACAGACAGACACTATATTATATTTGTGGAACGAATACATTGAGTTACCAACCAGCCTTCGGGATTAAACGATATGACTGTTATGAAACGAGAGGTGATTTCTGCTCATTTAATGGAAAAGTGAAAAGAAATTTAGAGAAAGGTATTGTATGAGTGAAAGATTATGATTGCTGTCAGCGCAGCACGTCGACGGACGTTTGAGAAACTCCCACCTAGTGTTGACAGCAAGACGGGTGGCTATATACCTATGCCATTGACCTATCGGTAAATCCACCACCCAAACACCCTTTTTGCATGCACTTCTAGGAAGGGGGACTTGCCCAGACGGAAAATCGCTTCTGCGCTTTCACTTTATAAAGGATTAAGTAAGTGAAGCGGTACACATCTGGCCGAAGCTCAAAGCACTACAATCCGCTGTGTGGTGTGAAGCGAAACGTAGAGTAAACGTGTTTTGGCAGGAGAAGTTGGAGGTAATTCTATAACTGACAACGGAGTAATGGCTTGTAATTCTTTTCCTATTTCCGTTTTGGGGCTTCTATGAGATGGGAAAATTTTAAATCCGTAGTCTCCTTTCAAAAGGTTACTCAAAATTAAACTTAAGTGATGTACATTTATTCAATTACAAACAATAGAGAAATAACGCCAAAAATTGCAAAATTTGGACTGAAATATAGATGATAAGGCGTTACTTCGTGGAAACCCATTACATTAATGAAGAGAAAACTTGGTACATTTTCCTTGCAAGTTAAATATGCCATTTTTTAATTATTGATACGGTATAATTTACTAGTCACAAATACAACCCTCACTTCCTTCACCACGAATCATCTTTTCAAGCAAAGTTGAAATTTATATTTATCATTATTCTACTAGATGTTATTCCTTAGTCATAAATAGAGAGTAATTTATGGGCGAATGGCCGCATTTTTCATGCTTTTTATTGATAGAGGAATAAGCATCAATTTTCCTTGTTTATAGTCACATATTTCAGAGCTTAGATTGCGATATTTTCCTTGAATAAAAGAAATCTGTCCGTTTCGAACGTTTATCAACACGCAATCTGAATCTATGAAAATTTATTAACATTGATTCGTACAAATGAGATATATTAGTTTTGCATATTATAAGTTTTTACGGAAGAACTAAAGACTTGGGGGGTCATTTATCTTTTCATTTCTACATCCTCTAATACATTGCATCGGCGATATGTTTAAAATATACACTGTATAGAACTTTCTTCCATAATTCCAAATAATTTCTTTGATTCGATGGTGCACTGCTTTTTTTGCATTTGCTAGTTATTACTTTAATCGTTTTTACACTCTTTTACTTTAAAGAAATAAAAAAAATTATTGGCCGGCTAACTAGAGTTATATAAATGGTTTCTATCCTTGTAATAAAAAAAATTCAATATAAAATAGCATTGAGTATGGGAAAGAGCTTAATCTAAAGGTAGTTAATTTTCTCCCTCGTCCTTTTAATAAATCTCTTAAAGATCCCTATTTTAATAACCTCATTATGAAATTATTAAAAGATTAATCATTTATCATGGATTTATCACCAAATCTCGTAATATTTCTTCAATTGAGAAAAATTCATAGAATAATCAACTGCCGAAGCCGATTATAATTAAATAAATTCATTTATGGCAGCTTAAAATACGAAGAATCACTTTGAATTTCCAATGGGAAATATCATTTTAATGGTAATGCACACGATTAAAATATGCGCATTGTCGTTGTGAGGATTATCTTTAGTATGGCATGATTACACGATACAGATGCCGGCCGGTTGATTTCAACTTTCATTCCTTCGTATTTGAAGTGCGCTGGGTTCGACAGCACTTACTTTCATGACATGCGTATCATTCGAGTATCTGTAAAATAAAAACATCCAGCTGTCGCCGCAACTCGAAAAGCCAAAAATAACTAGTTTATCAGGAGAAAGGAAGAGGAACCGAGTGGATGGAACGAAAGTTTCTCTCGCTTACGCGTGGTTGTCATGGAAAAAGAGATGCCGTGCGGAGTTCTGCGGTCTCCGTGGATACCACAATCCCAGTTTTAGTTCGGTTGTTCGCATGGTCTATCCCTCAAAAAAATATTGCCCCTGGAAAAGGAAAAAGGGAGAGCGTATACATTATTTTTTCCTCGGGATTTTGAGCGTGGAATGCGAGAGCGCCGAGGTTGAAGATGTTTGGTCTTCCGTGACGGAGGGTCATCCATCAAAAGGGGAGGCTTTCCCACCGTCCACCTCTGCGGGAAACATTCTTCCTCCTCCGCCCCAAAACAAAATCTTCGCCACACCGACCCCTTCCACGAAAAACCCACTCTCTTCGGCTTTGGAAATATATCCGCGACGCATGGTTCTGCGGGTTCAAGGTTCGTCCCATCACTTTTCGTGCATGTCTACATGTTTTTTCGGGGGGAAATGTCTTGCGTTTGGAGGAAAAGTTGGGCCTCCTCGTTTTCAGTGCGGCACAGAAATGGGCGAAATAAGAAAAAGAAAGAGACATTGGCGTTTATTCGTACGTAGGTGCATTGAAATCGAGCTCATTAGAAATTTCTTTTACGTATTATTTAATTTGGACATTGATATCCAACATTTGTCGTAGATTGAAACGGCATAGTTACTATTAAAGTAAAAGTTTGAACATAGTAATGGACAAGTAGTAAGAAATTTAAAGTGTTTCGACACGAGGTCATTTAGCACATAAGGGATTACACCGGGAATTGAAACCGAAACTGCTTACACCAACGGTGAACGTGCAACCTACTTGGTTATCCGGAAGCATTGAAAGACATTTCGTTCATAAAATGTCAAACTTAGTTCACTCCTATATTATACCAACATCTATGTATAATGTAAAAAATTAATATATGTGTATGAATACCAAGGAAAAAGGGACCTGAATAAAAGTCTGACGAAATGGCTCAGAATTTATGCTTGGGATTGAGTTATTATATTACAATTACAAACAGTGATTTTCATAACGGAATATATTATTCTCTATAAGAAAAGCTGACATTCTTCCATTTTCGTCGTCTTCCATATTTTAGGAAAAACATTTTATAAAAAGTATTTTGAATCTATTGCGAAATACCTTTTGTGATACTATCCTTGATAATTATGTTTATTTTATAAAAATAAATATCTTGGAAAAGTGGGATTGTATTTTGTATTTGTGGGATGAAGTATAGAATACATCCCTCAAATAGAGTTAGTCAAAATTTTAAGAATGTACTCGTAAAATTTCTCCTTTCGTATATAAAGTAGTAGAAGGATACTATTTCATAAATTATAGGGCATCAGATTTATAATTCGATTTATATTCAAGCCCATAATTCATATCCGTGCTACATTTGAATCATAGTTATATATCTTCCCTTGTGGCAAATATAATTTATGTTAGCAATAAACGAAGGCATCTTTATGCACAAAGTATATTTTATTACATTAGATTAAGTTTAGTTTTATAGGTTGAGATTAATGGGACTTCATAAGGACGGATTTTTATTTCATCTGTTCAAACCGATATAAATCATTTGGAAAGGTTTGATCTTTCGAATGAATGATTTCTCTTACCACCAGTTCATAAGCCTAACTTTCTACAAATGTGGCCTGCGAGCCTTTGGTGTGCGGTGAGGGGATTATGCATCAAGAAGTCTTTCTCTCAAATCCGTAACCGTCGCATATCGTTCGAGGAAAAAGAAACTTTTGAATCGGCTGATTTTCCCAAATTTATATCTGATCGACCCAAGTAACTGGGGTAAAGGCAATTCCTTTATCACGTTTTCCGTTAGCGTATTGTTTTAACTCATTGAGCAATGTTAATTTTAATTTGATATACATTTCTCTACTTTATTCGCGCTATATTTTCTGTGGAGTAGGATATTGGTAACGTATATTATTTCCATATTGCAGCTCAAAAGTATAGAAGCACAGCATAGAAGATATAATACTTTTCTATTTCAATGAGAGCCACAATAGTATGTAGTATTACACATTCTACTATTATACAATATAAACATTATTATAATCTCATATGCAAAGAAATTCTTGTATTACTTTGCTTCAATATTCACTGCAGACTGTGATTTTAAGTATGTATGAGATTTAAATTTAAAGGAGATAATTTTGCTACCATTTTGTAAATTGATTGACTTAACCTTAATTTGATCTCCTTTTTTTCAGTTTTTTTTTAATATGTTCCTTATGGTGCAGAATATTGGTAGCGATTATCGATCATTCAAAGCATTTCACACGTAAACACATATATATATACCATTTCAAATGCATAAAGTGAAACGTTATTCTTTAGAATCCCATGTTCTGTTTGCATTCTTTAGGGACATTATTTATGCTCATTCATAGAGAGATTCTTCCAGTACCACGCATTAGTATTCATCATAGATCATGATTGTAGTTCGTTAATGAGTAATTTAAAACGAAAGACTCTACTTATGAAAGCCTTACATTCACTACCATTTTGCAAATTTCAACGCGGAAAAAAACGGAGAATCTTGCTCGAATTTGCAATCGACGTTATTTAATGGCTCAGGGAACACCCGCTTTTTCTCTCTCCACAATGCTCTCCGGATCTTTGAGTACCACTTGATTATGCGCGAAAATAAACCAGAAGGGAATCCTAAAAAGGTCCTTCACCGTCATCGAAAAAGAGGAAAAAGATACCCAATTCACTCACCGCATTGACCTCTCCACGTCAGGAGCGCTGGTTTATTCCCACGGTCTCCATTCTTCCTTCGAAACCCATTCCTTCCAATTTCCTTCCTTTTATTTCCCCCATCGCAATGGTATACGCAGTTCTGCCTCATTTTTTCCTCGTTTCCTCCCGTCAGAACCGCCAAGAGAACCAGCGGGCCACATAAATCAAAAATGCTTATCTTCGGTTCGGAAACTTATCTGGCATCGCAATTCGAATGTTTTCCTTCTTTTCCCATCACGCTTTTCTAAGGTCTCTCTCTCCCCATCGCGTTTTTCTCCGTTCGTGATCGAGGGCGGTTAACGAGCGGTTAATTCTCCCGTTGCGATTTACTGTTGGGGAAGGAAATAAAAACGTCGCGGGGTATCGCGGAGTAGGTTAAGATCCTGATTTAGGGGTACTGTTGAGGGACTAAACATGTCTGGACGTATAGAGGAATCGGTGCTCGCGGTGTAGTGATTTTTATTGCGATTTGTCGATAACTTCGAAGTTTTATGAGAGGTTAACAATCGCAGTGGTCGGTATGACTTAGGTTACTCCATTTCCTAAATCAAAAGCATTTTATTGCAGAGTTAAATGTAGAGATTTTGTGTACAGCCATATAAATGTAGACATGTAGACCTATTTACCTATTTTATTAATTTGACCATCGGTTCCCAAGAAGTAGGCGATTTTATTTTATTCGTATACGCTTATTCCTCTCTCCATAAATATCCTGTATTCATTATATTTCGCATGCAGGAATGGAAACTATTTTAATTTTTAAAAGGTATTGATATACCTATTTAGTTTATAATATTATTTGGATAAATGAAAATGTGTGCATTACAAAGGGAAAAGAAGAAAGAAGCTTCTAATTTAAAACTCCTATTCAAATATTCAGGAATAAATCTGTTTCAAGGTAAATCCCACAAGGAGGGTACTATAAAAATCTACAGAATCTCCTGTAAGGAATAAGTTTAAACATAAAAGAAGTACATTTTTGGAGGCTTAAGTAACAGTAAAAATTTAAAAAATCAACGAAAAAATATAAAAATACGGACGAGTTACACAGAGAAAGACATTAAGCGTTGAAGAAATGTAAAATAAACCTTAAAAAATAAAAATTATGCAAAATTATTTTTTTCTTATTATACACATTCATGATATAAGTACTTTATGAACGATATTTACCAAATTGGAGTGTTAAATGCTTTCAGAATTAAACAAGCAGCATATTGTAAAAACGTTACTCAATATCAACTTAAAATAACCACTGCATAGATAGTAAAGTTGACAGTAGAATGAATATTATAAGATGTAGAATACAGTATGAAAAATATTATGGGAAAGTATAAATCAATTCAAATAAATCAGAAATTCTTGTTTAGATGCAATATTAAAAATGCAAAGGCTATTTATGTTTCCACCGAGGGGAAAAACGAAGCCGCGTAATTTGTCATTCCTCTCGCAATTAATTCTACCTTTCCCTGCGTCTCCAGTCGCATCAAATATGGATCGGCGTGAAAAAATCATTTTCGACTCCTGGGAAATTGGCCGTAATTTGACCCAAACGGAGGAAACAGAGGCGACGTCTGCATTACTGTTTTTTCTATCTTTAACCTCCGATTAGCTCCCCGACATTTTTCTCCATTACGCTCTCGAAACGACCGGAAAAAATCACGCCCCTTTACTCTCTCTCTCTCTCTCTCCATCCCCCGGGGAGGCGAGAATGGCGCAATTTTCCGCAATATTAGAAGCAATTTGCGTCCCTTCCCACTCCACGGTCAATGGGACACTCTTTGGCGTAGATCGCCACTCCGCGGCGGAGGGCTGAACTATTCCTATGGCACCATATCGCCCATCACGACTAATTCCGGTCTCCGAAGAAAACCCCCTGGTCTTTATTTTCCCCCTCTCTCTCTGGAGTAAAATGCAGTGGGGACTCGGATGAACCAGCACGCTCCACTTCTCAATTGTTACGCCTCCGAAAAAGGAGAATTTTTTCTTGGCCGGGTAATATTCTTTCTCTTTACCCCGGCGTCGGGTTCTCGCCGAGAATAAACGTAATCTTTTCGCCGTGAAAAATTAAGTCCCCATTGGTCGTCTTTTTCTACCGTTTGCCTTTCCCACTTTTGGTGGTTCACAGAAGATGCGACATTTTAATTTTGATTCGTGAATTTTAATTTTGTTCCCCGGCTAGTTGTCGCCGAGCCGTGCTTCGCAGCGGGGATGGCGTTATTGTCCCCGGGAATCCTTTCTATATAATCTATTTTAAAAGGGTATGGTCAGAGATGGAATTGCATTCGGGATATATTTAGGCATGCGACATGTTTTGAAACGAGGTGAAGGATTTCCGTGTCGCGTTGCTCTCTCTTGGTGTGGGATATTTTAGGTGTCATGTTTGCTTGTTTAAGGAAGAGGTGCAGCAAATGATATTTCGGGAAACGACCTACTGTATATTCAGCTGCAGCCGTTTGCCTCTTTTTCGCTTAAGATAAAGCTTAAATACTATCTTTTTGTTTTACATTTGTGTACTTACATCCTGCACCTATAGTTCAAATTGTTCTACTTTCAGACTTTTTTTCTACTACGATTTTCCACAGTCTCGTATCGTCCACTCGTAGCAATTACTAAAATATTTTGATACAAGGTTGTAATTTATTTGGATATAAGAATTGCGTTTGATATCATTTTAATTAGTTTTGAAGCGACTTGTATGACAAATAATAATAATCTACATCGTAGAGAGACAGTAATTATGGTAAATAATTCAATCTTTGGTGTTGTCGATAATTTTTCCCACTTACTCCCACATGTTTTGGATCCAAGTTCTTCCATTTTTTCGTTGCCAGATACATCTTTTTACAGCCTAAAAACTGAGTTACATTGAAGGGGCATTTCTTAAAGCTAATACTCTAAAATTATAGCTTTTGAGCTTTTAGATTGTTTGGAAAGACGATACACAAAAATTCAGTAGCCAATATCATATCTGATTGTGAGTAAAATAAAATTAGAATAAGAAAAGGAAATGTTGCCTTCTAAATTCCATTTCGTTCTCCAAAGATCGCATCAGTATTACCTTCACTTAGCATGAACTAAGACCGTAAAAGTCAACTTATTTCTCACTGGATCTTATACAATATACATAATATTCTATCCTGATTTGTATGTGATACGCATTACTGCCTTAACGCCGTTGTGCCGTGTCATATCCAGCTCGATATGATAATTTTATTATTCCAAAAATAATCCACTATTCAAAATTTTTACCGGAGTCGAGGAGTCCGCATTTTCTTTTATTACTGATATGCAGATTATATTTCTTTCGCGAGATAAACTAGGAATAATGTAACTGCAGTTTTGCCATTTTGAAAACTGATAAAGGAGAAGTAACTGTTGTGGATGGTGATTTACTTCCTAGTATTTTTCCAGTTTGTTAGCATTTACTATCTTTCTTTAAGTATAGTGATTTTTTGTTGTCTTCTCTGGCATTAGTTCCTCGAAATTTTATGGTTTTCCTTGTTTACTGATATATTCTAAAGATGTAAAAAGGCATACATAATTTATATATACCTAACTGATTCGGAACTAAATTATTTGGAGTTTTATCGTTGCCATTCGCTTGGGCTCTTTTGCGTAACCTGTTCTGATTTCTAGCATTGGTCTTTTCAATTAATATTGAATCATTGAATCATTTTCCTCAAAGTTCTTATGTGATTACTCAGTTGACCAGGCTGGATATTTATATCTTAATGAAAGGTGGAAATAGGAAATCGAATAATATTTTCCTCGAATTGAAATCGAATAATCATCAATCACAACACAACAAATTTCAAGGTTCGAGGTTATTTCTGCTTTTTACTCGTATTGCTCTCCTTCATGAGGTATGAGAGAGATCTGAGATTTGGCCTCCAATTCTGAATTAATTTATTTTCTATTCCCTCATCGTTATAGATATATAGTTATTTAAAAATTATTTGTAAATTCATAACCATTCACAATGTATGTATGCATATGTACAAGGGTTAAATGGAAGATGGGACTTATTAGTCCCAATTTCGCCCAATTAAGTCGTTAATAAATAAATAAATAATCGTCTCAACTAACATCTGAAAGAATCATAGCCTTATTGTAGAGGTTTAGTGGAACATCTCTACACAGAAGATTTTGCTTCGAACAATATGCATTCCATCAGAAGTTATGCCATTAAATTTGATGTGATTCCAATGATGTGCAATGGGCGAATTCAGTGCTTTCTGAATATCATGGGTGTCTTTTCTAGAATGTCCATGTTCATTTCAGCGCCCATTTCCAATGACAATAAAGCACCGAAGTCTAATTATTATTATTCTGGTCCATATATTGGCTCAGTGTTTCGGCCATTAGCCCAGTTCCCAAATCGACGTCCGCATTCATTTTCCTTTCGCGAAAACGAAGCGATTGTTCTCTCTATTTATTTTGGCTGCAGCCATTCTGAACCCCGTAAATTAACTGACGAATGAATTGATCTCGCAGCCTCGGTAATGAGAATCTGGCTGTATCCCGAGCTGGAATAATTTCCCCGAGACTTTAAAACAACCGTCGCGCTCGCCAAGACGAGGAATTAATAGGAGAACATAGCTTTCAAAGAGAAAAAAGGATCTCTCCCAAGGGAGAGAGAGAGAGAGAGGTCGATTTATGGAATTAAAAACGAGCAATGAGACGGATGGGGAAAAAATTCGTTTCACCAACCCGTTAACTTCCATTCTCCGCCGGAGCAAGGCGAGAGACATAAATGATTTAAAAATGAGAGAGTTGTCTTAAAGAAGGAATAAAAAGCGTTAAAAAGCAATACGTGGTGCGAAGAGGTACTTTCGCGAGGGGTTGTTGTTGGGAAGGCGTTTGATGGGGACCGCTTTTTAATGAAATGCTCGCGGATAAGTGAGGGATGGAGGTTTGGGAGAGGCAAGTGTAGGGACCTTTATGGAGGAGAAATGGAGATCTCATTGTCCCTTGTAACTTTAATTCTTTCTGACGCAGTGGGATAATTGCTCGGCGGAAATGAGACCGAGTGCGCGCGTAGGAAATGTAAGGATAAAATCACACTTACTGTTTTGCTACTCTTATTGAGGGAGAGTTTGGGTGCTCCAGCTTGTTTCTATAGGACGAATGTGACTGTTATGATTACGGAGTGATTAAATGCGCCCGTTTACTTCATTCTGAAGTGATGGGCGTGTGCCAATTCAAGAAATTTTCCTTGCTGGAATATAAATCATGTTTTTCGGATTTTGGATTTCAAAGTTTTCTTAGAACTTGATTTCGTCATCAGTTTTTTTTCTTGGAGTGAGGTAAATCTAAGTTATGGACATTCTTGCTTATTCTTCGCGAATTAATACCTGTGAACCAGTTCTTATATTTCTTTAAGTATTTATCAAATTAAGAGGGATACTCTTTGTTTTTTTTTAATTTTCCGAGTTAAAATACACATAATCTCCTAAATTTTTAGAATTATATTTAAAGGATATAAGTTTTACCTCAAACACATATTAAACGTTACAGCTGGATAGTGAGTTACTATTTATAACCCAACATTATTAAATTAAGTACGAAGCTCGTGAAAGGAACACAGAACTTATCAGCTCGTTTAGTCTATTTTGATAACATATGTTTTACTATGTAAATTGAGTATTGATGTTTCACTTTTTAAATTTTATCCTGTGAAAATTATCTTTGCAGCTTTAAGTGTGAAGTGAGAACGCATATACCCCTTACTAATTGACTTAAGGAAAATATCTTTTCGCCATTTCGAAACTGTTTGCTAAATTTGAGATATTGAGTCAATCGTTCAAAACCCCATACAGACCACATAGAATTTTATGTCGATATCCTCATTTTCATGTCTCTCCTCTAAATGAAGAGTAAATAGTATAACCTTTTGAATTTATGCAATAAATATTTCAACAATTTTTTATTCAGCATTAGTAAAGTAAATTCTCATGAAGAGTGCATGCTGAATATATCCCAAGAGCTCGTGTTGTTTAATTAAAGTATTCAGAACCTGTGCAAGCCTTTACGTATATAGCTGTGAATATCGTAGATGAATATAATGTACTATATTACTGCATCTTTATAATTAGACTAACTATGTTAAGATATCATGTTTTAATGCTTGCCGTGTGAATCCGATAATTTGGAGATTGAAGGCACCACATTTTTCCCAACTTATACTCATGTTTCACTGAAAAGGTATTTTATGGCAATAAAAACCTTAATATTTAAAACGTATTTAATTTAAAATCTCCTTCCTCCAAACTAACGCAGAAAACATATAAATTTTAAATGTAAACATTTCTTCGTTGTTAAGGAAATGAGAAAGAGTAAACACCAGATAAGATGGCATTTCCTTATAAGGATCAAAATCCAATACAGAAATTTCCAGGAATAATAATATATTGTAGCAAAATGCTTTGTCATTTGCTGCAAAAATTACTGCTATATCTCAGACAGAAAGTGAGATAAAGTCAAGAAAATTTAAAGGCTCCAAATACATAGTCATTAATCCTGATAATTTTTCCAAAATCTGTTAAGTTCCGCAAGAACTCCCTTATAATTAAACACTCGGTGTAATTTGCGCGGAATCAGAGATCATCTCTGAATTTTGGGAAATTATACATGGAGATTTCAGTTCTCGCAGGTTTTTCAAGGAAGATTATCATCTCAAATAAACGATATTTATGTTATCTCGCGCGTTGAAAAAAAAACTGGTAACGGCTAACGGCCAAAAAAAGGCAGAGGTAAAATTGAGATACCACGAATCATTTTCAAATATTCTAATCTTTTAATCTTTCGTGGAGAATATTTCTATTAAAGCAATATTGCGAATGCTTTATCTTGCTGAGATATCAAGATTATCAAGAAATACGGGAAACTTTTATGTAGCCAGAAAGGTAATGAAAGGAAAACAAAAATTTAAGAATAAAAGATTTTTTTGGGAGAGTTTTGCCCATGTTGCAATCATTGATGTATCTCATGACTCCCATATGCCTCCCAAATTTATACTCTTATTAAGAAGGGTTCAAAAGTGTCCACTTATCCGTTTACTTGACATACATATTATCTTGCTAAGATATCATTTATATATGAATTTTTGAAGCATGATTACTAAAAATAATTTGTGTGTTTACGGAGCATAAGGTTCATAAGAATATCAAAGTCACCCTCTGATATTTTTTCTTCATTAACTTGTGTTTTGATTTCATCATACTCATGCAATTTTGTGTATATATCGGGATCAGTATTTTGTAATTTCTGACAATATTCCTTTCGAATACAAATAATCCCAACTGCGCGTGTTAGTAAAATTTGTGACTGCAAATATTTAACTAGACTTGTTAAGACATTTATTCACCGTATGCTGGTTCTCAGCCCTGCAAATGAGCAATCAAATTTTAGAGAAGGAATTAGGTACTTAAAGTCTATCACTGCGAAAATGAATATTGCTCTCTTGATGATTATTGAAATTTTTACATGAAATTAAGTAATTAAGAGCAGCTTACGAAGGAGTCGTCTATATTTCTATACTCAACTCTCTAATTAAAGAAAGATAGAATGATTTTCTGATAAATTTGTGTTGGTTATTAAATAATTGCAACTAAAAACGCATGGCAAACTTATGTTCCCGTGGTTTTGTATATCGTTAATAAATTTAAGCAAATGGAGAGTATATTTTGAAATTAACTACAAATACTACCTAAAACAAAGAGACGTTCAATTGTATTTTAAGCCAGTTGTGTACTGCTACATCAAAGATCATTCCAAATCAAGAGTAGCTACCGTTGTGAAGACGTATTCATTCCCGATACAGGCACTCATCTATCCAGCGTAACTGCTCGTCAGTTACAGCCCCACCGAGTAAAGCTTTAACCACGCAGTCGTCAGCGGTAAATTCGCGAGATTCAAACGCTTCCACGTCCTCTGTCTCGCGTTGAAAAGCCATCCTTTCGATAAAATCAACATGACAAGAGCCTCATCACCTGTTCCCCATACGGATTCCCGCCTGAATTACGCATAATTCCAAAATGTCGCGTTCGGAGACGCGGCAAATAATAATTGCACGATAAAGGTCCTCAAAACGGGAGACCTTTTTTCTTCAAGTATTCTAATCCATGACCCACTTGCTGCCTCGGCATCTACCTCTGCCGTACCCCATTTTCTCCGATCTAATCCGTCTCCTTGGCCTTTCTTACTGCCCTCCGGGCTTTCCCGCGCCTCTGATCCGCGCTTTGCTATGCAAAGCAATAAGACGGTGCCTGCGAGGCTCGTCGACGTGGGGCGCCCGTAAGGAGGCTAGCAGTTTGCCTTGATACCCGCGAACGTGGTCGCGGGTTCGATCAAATTCCAAAGAGATGCCTATGCATAAAATAGGTTCCTGGAAAAGAGTGGGGTTCTCAGGAAAGGTTGGCGGGAGACGTGGGCTGGGAGGCCGATAAATAATTCATTCCCCGCGGATTGAATGAGAGATGTTTTAATTCCACGCGTGCGGAATTCATGGCGTTCTTCGGAAGGTATTTTCTTTGTTTGAACGCTCTTTCCTCGCCGAAGTCGATCGCTGCCGTAGATTATACGTTTCGTAAGGTTGCAGCTCACGTAGGTCTTTCCTGAGAGCTATCCCCGTGCGTACCCTTATGGAGGAGGAGGAATGCGAGTTTGCCGGGGAGTTTTTGCGGAGGCACCGGAGAAGAAATGATAATATCCAGGAACTAACCGTCCTAGATATTAATGCGCTGCTGCAATTTTCTCACAATGCTGTCTTTCTCTATGAATTGTAGAAACTTTTCATGATGGAGTTTTTAAAGACGAAGTACACGGTTCAGGGTATATCCTTTGTATTTCCATAATCTATTTTAAAATGCGATTTTGCATTCTTCGTCGTAGGTTGGAATTATTTTAGGTCAAGTGATTATGATAATGCTCATAGTCATCGAAAAATGTTGCATTTATGCACAGACGAAATTTACTTTATATTTAAATTTAAATATTACTAAGTTTTAATTAAAGCTCGTTGTCTATTTTAAAGTAATTTTATAAGCAATCGTTAAAAATTTTCATAAGATATTACGTAATCATAGTAAACGGTAGAAATAATAAATTTTAATTTTGGCAAAATATTACTTTTTGATTTTAATTTTGGAATTTTTGGCATATTCTGTCTTAATTAGGTCAATTGTAGGCGGTTTATTGTGCAATATTTACCCACATAGTAATTAATAGGATTGGATTGCAAAGCGAATTCAAACGTCGCTGAATAACTTTTATGTTAAATGATATAAAATCTCATAAAAGCAGCAGTTTGAAAAAAACACAAAGTTTAGAAAAAATAATCATGATGAAAGTGATCAGTGTATTAACACATGATGCAAGCATATCCTGTGTTTCAAGAATTCTATTTTTCAATTTAATTCAATTTTGTAGTTTATATTCCCAAAAGAAATTCGTGAATATCTACTTCTAGATATAAAATTAATATATCTAATAAGTAGTTTAGATTCAACTGGTGTTTACACCCCCTGCCGCACGCCGAAAGGCGGCTTGTAGGGTATTAATGTAGATGTAAGATAGAAAATATGTAAATAGACATTTTGATTGCGAAATACATAGTTTTTCATTTTCTTATTATTTGATATTGCATGTAAACAGTGCTGATAGTCATGCATCTCATTCAATGTCTTCGGAATAATTGCATCGTCTGTTGGTATCATGCGTATTGAATTATTTCGATATCTTTTACTAATTTTGATACCTCGTTCTAATTAATTTCCTCCGAACGCAATTCTTTTCGTTTTGCAGTTTTTTTTTAATTGTTGTTGCAAATTAATTCACCGGGGAAATAGCTACATGGTAGCAATTTAAAATGAGGGTAAGATATTTCATACTCTGCATCCTTGGAGTTCCTCGTTCCATTTTAGCCGAAAATTACGAAGACTCGTGAGCCAAGGACAATTGCCTCGGGGCCCAGAATGCAGGGCTTAATATTGCACACCCTCAGTGTTTCATACTTATTTGCCGATATCAGAAGCAGCTTCTCCCCTCAGCCACTCCCTGTCCTAACGCCGGAAGAAAGCCTTGGAGGAAATCTCGCAAAAATGAAAATATCCTTTCAAATATGTAAGCAAGGAGGTTATGAGGATATCGGATGCTGCTCCATAAGTAGAGCAGGTGATGAGACGTCGCTGTTTGTGGAATGAAGTATGTGAAGAGCAATAAAATATTCGTCTTTTCTGGAATGGATTAATAAATGCCCGTGGATGTAACGTGATAAATACTCTTCGAAATTCATTATCCATTGCAGTAATGCGCAGCAGAAAACTAAATTGAAAACATCGGAAAGATATTATCAGAGAAGACGAAATTGAAATTTTACTTAGCACGAGGAAGCGAGGTTGGGACTAGAAATTCCCATCTTCTGTTTTTCCCTTGAAATGTACACAAAAAATCAAAACGTAACAGTAATACATACAGATATTAATAAAGTAATGCGAAAACAGAGAAGAAATATAGAAGGATTCTTTTCTCAGCGTCCTCCTACGTCATTATATGAAAATCGGTAATTCCAATTTTCTTCTCACCAGAACGTTTTATTCCTCACATATCGGTCCCTACGTCATAGGGAAAAAACCGCACCCACTCCACCAACTAAACAAAAAATATCTAGCCTCCTCCCTGCCGGTATCGCTTTGTATCTAATTTTTCCTGAAGAATAATGCATTGCATTCGAAAAACGTATTGAGTGCTCTCAAAAAAGGTCGGTGTCCCTTCTTGTTTTCTCGGAGTACCGGGAAAGGAGAAGAGGAACGTGAACAAATACGGCTATTGGAGATTTTTAACCTCTAAGAATGGTTTTGTTGAACAATTAAAAAAACTGTGTTACTTTAAACTACAGAAAAAATTCCACTATAAGAATAAACCCACAAAATGAAGTGGGGTGTAAAACCTGCAAATTGTATAAGAATAGTCAAAAGATGGTAATATGCTGTACAAATATAACATAAATAGAAGAAGAAAAGTTTTCTATGTCATATCATGCTGAGCATAAATCATTTTAGCGGTTTAATTTAATAGGATTCGCATACAGCTACATTGTGAATTAATCTTCAAGCTCTCGTTGAACAGAAATTAGATTGAATTTAATTTACTTGATTTACCTGCCCGTCATGATAATGACTTGCCGGGAAAATGAGAGAACTGGGTTCGAGTACCTTTTATTTCAGTATTTTTAATTTCATCTTTAAACATGGACCTTATTAGGAATAAGCAGGGCTGGTTTGCATCCACGACCTTTCTCTCGTTTAAGTTATAATATTAGCATCTCTAATAGAAACAGAAAGACCAAAGTGCATCCAAGTCAATAATTATTACTCTTAACAAGCACACCCAACCTGAGAAATAAGTCAGTCAGGCGAATCTGAATGAATGAAACGTGTGTTTGGATTAAGGAAAAACACATTCATTATTTACTGCGAGAAATTATGCAGTAGGAATGAACCGTTGTGGAATATTTTCTTCGTGAATGAGTCTAGTGACAACTACATTATAACTGATGTCTATTTTCCTTGGGTATCGGCCTAACATGTTTTATTCCCAGTGGGTAAATTTACATAGAAATGAACCGTTACTTCATGGTAGAGATATCAGACAAAGTTGAAAGGGTGTTTTGATTAACTGTACCATGTGCTTTGTTACGTGACAAGGTGTGCTTATGCATTGCGAGGCATTTTTAATTTTATTATTTGAAATATCTCCAAATATTCCGCAAGGCATTTGACAAGGAATATCAAATTAAATGCATCAGAGAGAAACCTCCAATATCATACGTACGAAAATGCATCAGGGTTTAATTAAAATTGTTCAGAAACACTGGATTTTGCCGTATAGATTATCCGAGGACCAAATATGAACAAACCACAACGAATGTGTCTTACTAACGGCCAAAAACTCGGTTGAAACTATGCTTAAAAATAATAGATGACAGATATCTGAAGCCAGGTTTAAATTTAGAATTTTCACAAACGAGTTTTGTGAGATATTTTTTTATTTACATTAGATGAATCTTCATACCCAACAGAAACTTTGCCGTTTGCATCACCACGAATATTGTGAGAATTCCATACTCCAGTCGTTAAGCTAGAAAGGATTAAATCACGATTGAAAACGAGATAATTCGAGGCAAAGAGATGAATCGAGTGAAGGAAAACTCCGAAAAATTCTCCGCGGTTAAGTTGAAAACGGTGGCAGAATATATCTCATCATCCTTTGTCTCTACCCTTATGAAACGACTACATTTGGGCCGTTTGTTACGAAAACAAAAAGTTATGCCAGTTGGTCCGTAATGAAAAATTTAAGGACATCTCGCAGGTGATCTCATTTCTTTAATTTCTCCCTGAATTTCGGGTGAGATAACAGTGCGCATTTTCACGCATAACTTATAATACACATGTAGAGGAAATGCTAAGATGAGTTTGTGCATTAATATAGATAAGGGGGTAAAGGCTGGTGGAGAAAAAAAGAAGTCAGTAAGGTAAACTGACGACATAGTTGTGAGTGATTCTAAAAAGGCCTCACAAATGCTATTAACTGCACTTGACGATGTAGCAGAGGCGTTTGCAATGAATACAACATAATTAAAACTAATGATTTAATAAAAAATGGGGAAAAACGTGATTTGGTGGATACATTTCTTTTACTAGGATAGTGCTCTTATTTTGTATGAAAGATGAAAGGATGAGGTTCGAAATATAATAGTCTTGGCCAAGGAAGTCTTCATGAAGCGACAGGAATTGATGACTATTGGTTTCGTTAGAGGAATCATAAAAAGGTGGGTAGAATACTTGATATGGAGCATTTTGATATATGGGTAGGAAGTAGGAAATCAATTGTTTGGAGGCCTTTGAGATGAAGGTGTGGCGTTGGATAGAAAAAGTAAAATTGCGTTCATGGCATAACAAACGCGGAGGTGATGAAGATGATTGTAGAGGAGAGAGATTTCTGGAGGTAATTGAACATCGATAGGGGAAATGGGTGGGTTACATTTTGAGGAGGGAGAGGGCAATTAGGGTAGAATGCAAGGTAAAAACAGAGAGACAGACAAAATCAGAGAATATTTAGTTATAGGATTAAGTTAGAGGATTAAGCCATTAAGAAACGGAGGAAATGTTGTATAACAGGTATTTTCCTGACATAAACCTTCCGAATGGCAAAACGTTAATATTATGTATAAACTAGTAAACTCCCCCGTCATGCATGACGGGTATTAATTTCATTTTTTTAAGAAGAAGGTAACAATTTAATATGCATGCATTATTGAATCCATTTACTTCTTACGAACCATAAAGTTTGAAATGTAAATCAATAATAATTTAATATATATATATTACGTACCTAATTTAATTGACAATGAGATATTATTCACAAATGGCAAACCGTATACATTTGGAGTAAAATAATATATAGTCTAATAATTTTAAAAATAAGTAAGGGGAATTTAATATTATACATAAATGTCATTGGAGAGATAATGCAAACAGCGCGGCCTGGGGCAGAGTAGTTTTGGCCCCCCTCAGACCATATCTTGTTTCTAACCGCGGACAAAAGCGGACTTGGAAAAGGGAGCTTTTGCGGTACATGCCGCGGAAAAAAATATGTAGCGCTTTTCGGCTCATCGTACGCCACAAGCACGTCACGTCAGGTCAGCGTAAGATTGTACCCGAGTTACTCGCCAGAACAAATCCTAGAAGAGCGCATGTAAAGATTAATTGAAGTGATGGACACGGCATTGCACGCGACAGTATCGCGCCGTATGAATTACATCTCAGATGGAAATACGCTTTCGTATGAGGTCGTGCATAATGGAGGACATTGTAAGCCGGGATGGATTAAAAATAGCGACCGTTTTTTTACGTTATCTCGACTCCTTTTTTGTTTATTCGCTCTCCGCGGGAGAATATATGTATCTCACGGAGAATTTTCGAGATTCCATTATCTTTGGGATACATGGTTTTCAATGTGGGTCAGATGGATCGGGCATCAAAGGGTGCGTCGTTAGCACTCTTCTTGATTACATTCTGGCGCAAAACGTCTTAAAGAGGATGGGACTTATTTCTTACGGCGGAACACGGAATGACTTGCGGGTATCCCCCGGTAAGCTGAAAATGGCGTTCCACTTACCTTAATGGTTTCTGGAATCGGTGGGGCTGTAAATATAACGCCTGGATTCGCTAATAATTTTCCGATGAAGCGGTAAATCGCTTTAATTGCGTCTTTAAAATTGATCGATTTAGGCGGCGTATTCTTTCAGCAGTGCATGCATAATTCGTCTCCTGAACGTAAAGAAGGAATAACTGTTATCGGAAGTACCGCGGAACATTTGGTGGTTCATCCTTTAAGATTGGGTGTAAAATTGGGATATATAATGTTCTTGACAGCGTTAAAACACTTTTAGTGGGAATAACAATCAGTTTCTTGCTCAATAAACACGGAAAGGAAAAAAATGTGTTACCCCATTCGGTAGGTTAAGGTTTCTTAAAATGGTAAGGCAACAGTTAATCATAAATGTAAAGTATAACCTAATAGTAGAAAAAACATATATTCTAAGAACTGGAGATGGAAACTATAGCCATTATATGTATGATTACTAAAAGGTCTATTAAAGCATTCATTGAAATATTGGTACAAATTCGAAGCAAATTCCTGAAATAGCCGAAATTCCTAAAAAATGAAATAAAAAAAAACATTTCACTGTGTAAATTATGGTTTGGCCTGAAAAAGTTTATTTTTTACATTATTAAAGAAAACTTTTATTATATAACATGATGAGAGGAAAAAGTAGTTCTGTAACTAACACATTATCAAGATTGATTAAAATAATAAATAAGTGCGCCAAATTAACTTTTTATGGAATATCGTTATTTAATCATTTATTCAAGCCAATAATATATTGGATGCTTGACATTTGCTTTAAAACATACATTGTATTCAAAAACTTGTTTTTTTGCTGACGAGCTTCATCAAGTTAATATGGCTTGATTAACAACCCTTGTGGAAGATGTTTCACCGTAACGAAAATTTTGGTGGTAAACACGACATTCAGTTTAGAAATTACCACAAGTTCATTCATAGTATGAACCAAGAAGAAGTTCTGAAAATTTCGTCGGAGACCGATTCATTTCATGTTTGAATTAAGTGGGGAGTCTCGAGTGGGGGAACTTTTAAAAGGTGTCAAGCGAACGGATGTTTCTGGAAACGTCTCCCAATCGACCGCGACTCAAGCAAGAAGAAGAGCATACAATAATCAAAGTCCAACGGATGATTCGTCGCTCGACAAACTTTCTCACGCGTAAAAGATCATCCGCCGAGCATATACACGCCATCAAACAATGTGCTCAACTCCTGCGTAGTCCCAAGGAAATAGACAAGGGACCAGTGTTTCAATTAGACCCCCATTTAGCGCGTGTTCCCTCGCGTCTTAAGGGAGGAGATAAAATTCTTCGAGTCTCCGTGACCCATTTTCGTGGAGGAGGCGTAAGTTGATGCACTCTTAAACACGTATCTCGTTCCAGGGCCCTCGCCGAACCTCGCTCGCCTTCTACACCGCAAGTTATAATTAAGCTCACCGTGAAATTAATACACTGCATTTGGGCGAAGTGCGTGGACAAATGAAACGACGAACAAAAGATGTTTGGATCTTATTGAACCAATGAAGCATCAGGGTTCTATTATAACCCTGCATAGTAGAGAGCCTGCGCGGAAATTTTCGCGCATCCCCTCCTCGGAGGGGTATTCCCCCTCTCACGTGAACTCTTTACAACGTTCAATTCACTATATGACCTTCAGTTTCTTATGGTGGCCGGCTACCGGAAATCGTTCTCTTGTTTTTCTTCCAAATATTTCATCTGTACACCTAAGGAATATGTGAATTGAAGTCATCAACACTAATGTGCATAGAAGAGACACACTGCATTAGAATAATTGTAATAATAAATACATTTATGACGCTCTAGGAACATTCTGTAGGAGATGAAAGAATATTGCAAAACGATTATCTGCTCATATAAATGAAATTGAATAACAAATACACGAATTACGGATATAAATATAAATGTAATATTTCTTTAAAAGATAGCATCGAGGCGGAGTTTTTATTTTGTTCAGGTGGACATTGATACGAAGGATTGAACATATATATGACGCTTAGGACCGCATCGGGTAGTTTAAGAGGTCGTAGATATACGGTGGTTGAGATTCATGAAATGCAGCAACAAATATGATTCAATTCTTCTTATGTTTGGTTTAAACCACTTCAATTGGATTGGGGAGGGATATCAAAGGTAGAGGTGGTGTTGGTTGCCAATGCTCCGCCCACAGGTACCGAGAAAGGCTGTTTACTACGCGGTACTATAATAGTGACGTATGCCTGGTATCTTCTCTTCTCGCTGAGAGACTCTCGTGGAGATGGAAGTGATTCCGCGCCTTACTTTCACGTTCTGATCCGCTGTTTTCCTCCGCTTAACTCCGCTCTCCGACTCTGCCTACGTCTCATGCGTTTCCTCAAATCTGGTCTTCTCCCGTAACTTCCTCGCTTATCGCTCCTCTTCAGTCTCGCAGTTCTCGTTCTTCGACTCCGTAACGCCCATCGTTCCCAATCTTCCTCATGCAAGAACTGTCTCTGTATGTTTCTGCTCCTTATCCAACCGTACCTTATTCCTCCTTCTGTGTCTTCTCCGTTTTATTTCGTTTGTTGTTATCTGTCCATTTGCACTCGTTCTTATCCAGCCCTCTCGCTGTGTTTCGTATTTTCAGTGTCTTTCAACAGTTTAGGATTGAGCTGACTTATGATGCACTGCGCAATATTTTCATTTTTCATAACTATTCCTTCTTATTTCTCGTTATCTGAAATACAAAGAAAAAATCCTCAAGATTTCTGTAAATACGTATAGAGAGCTTGGCGCACAAACGATTAAATAACCAAAGCTTATCCATTTTTCGAAGACGTTAAATTGATTAACTAACTTTGTCATAATGGCTTTCCACAATATCCAGCCAAGTTATTTGGATTATACAAATTGACTCATTTAAGTTTTATTTGATATCGAAACTGATATGAATTGTGTTCATCAAAGAAAAGTGTAAGGGAACATTTTTACTTCTCACTCGATTGTATTTTCAATTGTTATTATTTAAATCATAGTCATTCAATTTTAACGAGTAGAAATTTTCCCACAAATTTTATTAAATATTATGAATTGATTTGAGTATTAATCCTAATCTGTGCTGTTATTATAGATTAAAAAATTATTGATTCAATATTTAGTTGTTAAATTCTCTTAAATGTTTACCCACATTCATTAATTTTATATTTTTGTCTTTAATTTTACCAATTTTATCATTGATATCAGCACAAGAAAAGAGGAAATGTTTAGTTCAAGTTACTGAAATCTTACATAAATACTCAGGTTATATTGATAATTTTGAAATTTTTATTTCATTCATTTATTCAAATTGCCCTCTATGTACTTTTCAACCCGCTTAACTCTTCTCCGCATCCGTGGAGTGGCTGCGGCGAAAGTAGTTTCAATTACTTTCTATAAATGAACTCGTTTGTTTGCCTTCCCCGGCTCCATTTCCGTGTTTGTCTCCCCGCCGCATCTTTCTTCCTATCCTCTTCTTTGTCCTCTTCCCTTTATCCCTTACCTTTCACCGGTCTCCTCCTTCCCCATCCTTCCCTCGGGGTAATTCTCTTTCCGGAGAGTGACCTAGTCGAGCTGTGATAGGAAACGATAGATGCGAGGGTAGAACGGCGTGTAATGGAAGAAACTGGTGAGGGAATAGAAGGGTTTAGAAATGGGTAGGAAGTGAGGAAGCAGTGGCTTAAATCCGACCTCTCAGGACCGCAAGGGGTGGAGAGGGAAGAACGCCACATTTTCTCTTGCACAGGAAACAACCATCTTCCTGTCCCCCCCTTCCCTCATCTCCTATTCATTCCCATACCGTCCCTTTTCTCTTCTTTATTCCTTCCCTGTCCCCACTTTACTTCGATTTCCTCGCCTCAAATATTTACTTCCTGATTCGCCCCATGATTTTTCTTTATCGGCTACTTTAGTATCGTGATCTCCATCGGTCCGTGCCGTTGAGTCAATTATAAAGGTGTACTGTTGTAAATAATGTTGCCTCGAAAAGGCTCTTTTGTCCTTGCAACTCCTCTTAGACCCTTGCCGTATCGGGGGAAATACACGCAGCTACAATCACTGCTTGTCTATATAAACAGCATCCAGGTTAATTTTCAAATCAAGATGATGGTTGTAAAATTCACAGACATAGGAGATGTGTTGTGGAAAGGCTCCATGTTTAAAAGGACGGATACGTTGCATTTTGAAACATAGATATGTTGTGGTTACAGAAATGAATGTACAACAAATTATCTTTCGGTTTATCAATTTTGGTGACTCTAGCACTTAATTTAAATAAATAAATATTGAAGTCTCTACATTTCGTTTTTAGTTTACTACTTTACTTGTCAAGTTCGAAACCATCCATCATAATTTTTAATTTTAATTATATATGGCTTTACTGGAAGGAGGGAAATAGCAATTTTAAATTGATAGAAAATAATAAGAATGAGTAGTAGTAGTATTGTTAAAAGTGCTTCGTCAGATTAGGTCAATTCGCGCATTGGATCCCACCGGGATTCGAACCCGGGATCGCTTTTTCCAAAGGCAAACGAGGTGTCCACATGACTATCCGGGAGCCTTATAATAAGAAAGATGAAGCAGCTTTGTATTGATAGAGAATCAAGGTAAATACAAATTATTAAAGTCAAGGATAACGAGATATCCCTTAATCTGTGCTAAATAAGTAGAAAAAATATAGTTTTAAAGAGCTAAGTTCCTAGTCATCCATCTCCAAATTCTTAGTGACCCATAATATGAATAATATTTGGTCGCAAGTTTGTATTACATGCGTATATTAACCAAATACTGCTCATATTTTTTTTTAATCAATGAAGTTCGTCTTTTAGCCCGTAACGTTTTCTTTTAAATAGAAACATAAGACTAGAATTTGGTCTTTGAAATCAAAGGAGAATGTCTTTTTTAGATAGTTTTTACTTATCATTTGCCGTAGGACTATATATTCAAATTTATACAAGAATTTTTGTTTAGTAATTAAATTTATTATTTTACCTAGTCACCGAAACTAATGAATGAGAAAATTTACTAACGATGTAAGGTAAGCTACTTTAATTCGTTGGGCTGTGTTAAATACAAAACGTTCCAGCTAGTTTGAAGAATAGAATAAAGTACATGGATGTATGGTTCTTGAAAAAGTTTTAAGTACAGGATAGAAAGGAGTATTGTTTTGGATATGAGTGGCCATCAATGTAGTTACCACGAACAGAAACGAAGTGCTCGATATTTATGTATGTTATGCATACGTGTACTATCTGCAAGCATCCATTTAACTTTTAGACCCTATGAATATGAGGCTCAATCCGGGTTGAGCTTATCCCCAGCCAAACACTTTTCTGCAGCTTCATCTTTGACTTAAAATTACACGAAATATCCATTTCCCCGGCACATATTTGCTTTCGTAAGTGCATCATTCATATCAAAGTCCGAGGGCGTGGGACTGTCATTTACGCAAACGGTGGTCAATGTTATTTTAGCTTTGGACCGACTGAATATCATTTCCACGAGTACGATGTTTCCATTTCGGTCCGTTGCTGCGGCCCGTTCTCCATTAACGGATAGATGAAAGCATTGTTCCATTTTGTGGTTTTCTTTGTGGTGACCAAGGAAAAGTTGGAATTTAGGGTATACGTTTAAGGAATTTATTTAGGAATGAGGAAACGTATTTAGGGAAAATTGGAGCACAAGGAAATATGTGAATCGAGAGATTATTTAACTTAAAAGGAGGAATTAGAATATTTGAGAAATTGAAATTCTAAAGAAATGTCAATCTTTCCCCAAGATAAGATTTCAGGAAGTAAATTGGGATTGGGAAAATAAAGTTTTTTGACAAATTAAAAGTTTCGAAAAATAAGAATTTTTGGACAAATTATATGTAAGGAAAAAAATGGAATTTTGCATGAATTCCAATTATTGAAAATTTGGAGAAATTAAAATTCAGGAAAAATTGTAATTTTTGAGCAATTAAAATATTTGTATAGTCTGAATTTCGGACCAATTAGAATTTAAGCAAATTAAGTGTTTTGGACAAATTAGAATTTCTGGAAAATAGGAATTCTTGGAAAATTAGAATCTCGGAGAAATTAGAATTTTGGGAAAATAAGAATTTTGGATCGACTATATTTTTGGAAAAAAATGGAATTGTGGAAAAATATCATAAAAAAATTAAAAATTTTGGAAAAAAGTTTGATTCGTAAATCTTGAATTTTGAAAAACACAGAACCCTGAAAAAATACATTATATAGGAAGAAAGTAGGGTTTTTAATCGGTTTCAACTAATGATTTTGTTTTGTTTGTAATTTTAAGAACAATTTAATGCATGTTTTATTGTTATTATAATAAAGATACTGATTTTTAACGGAGTGCGTAATCACGTAAGAAGGAAGCATGATTGAAATGTATTTATTCTCATGGAGATACAAGGAGTTGCCAATGGAGACAAGGTCCCATTTCAACAGTAAGTCCTTCCTGTCATTCGTCCATCCCATCTCTCTCTTATTTTTTCATCCTTCTCCATCTTCTCTTCTTTTCTCACTTCTCTTCCATCTCCATTTACTTCATGCTCCTTCTCTCCCCCTAATACACGTTACTTCCTTCCCCTTGATTCTCCACACGGCCGTGGGATCCTACTGAATACTTGAGTGAGAGAAAACAAGTGAAAGCATCGTATGGAGAGGGAGCCGTTTGTCTGGGATATATGGAGGAAGGAAGGGAATTCCCTTCTTTCGAGATTGGAGAGGAGGAGGCTTAGGAGAAGATGTTATGGGAGGGAGAAAGATCAGGGATGGGATTGGGGAGGTGCAGGTTTAGGAAAGAGTGGAGAAAGAAGGGTATTGATAGGCTAAGGAAAGGAGGAATCGCCCCCCTCGGGGAAGATTTTGGGCAGAATGTGGGGCAGTGAGTGCATGGGTGAGCGTTCTGCTATGAATGTGGTAGGGATGTTTTGATTATACTGGCTTATTGGAAGGACGGTTTTACTGGGCACAGATATGACTGAATTTTTTTACCGTTACTGTATTTTCTCGAATATGTAAAGGACCCATATTAAATCCTTAGAAAGAAAATCAATGATTAAGGTCAATGAGAAACAGTAGATAAATACTTACAGGAAGAGATACGAATGCCTTGAAGTTTCTATAAATACAGTTTTGGACAGCAAAAACAACATAAGAAGCCAGTCGGAGTGAAATGTTTTTATGGAAATTAAGTACTTTTATTTGCCTTATTACTTTTCCCTGGTGTTCCAACACGTGAGATAAAGTCACATTGACTGTATCATAACGATAAATGCAATTTATTGTATCTTATGCTCACTGAATAGTCGAGAGAAGTAGCAAACCTTCATGAAAGACATTTCAATGGTTTTACATTGAGTGTACATATGCAATCGCAAACATTCATATTCATCCCATAATAATAAAAGAGAATATTTATTTTCGTATCGTTCCTGCAATCTTACTGATCGCAATTAGAAAATTATTTGCAAGGATTTGATATATTTCTCCTTTGTAAAATTCAGGAAGAAATTTTTCTTCTGTACTACGTTTTATTATATAGGCTGCAGTGACTTTGAAAGATTTCCCTTCAATTTTTTTGCAAGCATTAGTGATTTTTATCCGCTCAAAAAAGTTCTCGTAGACACCGATATGAAGAACCATTATAATGAATTTACTTTAACCTTCTGCCTTGAATTGTGAATGTTGAAGAAATTCTTTCGAATGAGTTCTAATTCTGATTTATTGGATGGAAGTTAACATTGCTATCTATTAGAGGTTTAAAATCTCTAATAGCCATTTTTGTCGGTGTTCCATTTCTCATTCCCCGATATTCCGAGAAAGCAGGAAATGACACCGCACTTTTTGAGGGTTCAGTCATTTCAGCACTGATTGAGTTCTCTCAAAAAGGGCGTGTCCTGTCTTGTTTACTCAGAATACCGGGGAATGAAACCGACAAAAACTGTTATTAGCGATTTTAAACCTCTAATTCCTTAATACACGTGTCCCAACTTTCCTTTTTTTACAACTGCTATCTATGTGATAACAAAGATATTCATGAAGGAATTGAATGGTGTTATCATTCATTTTCATGCACTGAGTATTAAATTTCTTCTTGTTGTAATCGTTGGTACTTATAAAAAATGGACTTAATTTTAATGGAGTCCATAGACTTACTTTGACAAATTTTCATCTGTCATTGACATGATGATTAGCTTATACAAGGTGTTCGTGCGTAATATTTACAAGAAAATACGCAACGCTAAAAATGTAAAAGTGAAAAAGTATGGAGTCATAAGCGCAAGAGATAAACCTCTGATTATCCTTAAGACTGCATTTCAGTTTCATTTCAGAAACCCGCTTGAGGATTGTATTCCCTCACTCAGACGAGAAATCAAGGATTGGCATTTATTCATAGCATTTCACCTTTTCTAGCCCAGTCAAACGGAAAGTCGCGTTGCCTATGGCCCTAGGCGAGGCTCAGATCAGGCTCAGGGCACATTTAGGCGAAAGAGATTGCTTGCGTAGATGACAGAAGCGAGCTAAAACCTGAAAACCGATTCGGGAGAAGCGGAGAAGGCGGTGTTTATCGCGGCGTCCGTCGAGGAAATTATCCGACGAGAGTTTTCTCTCCTTTTCATTTGAGAGAGGGTTTCGGGGAAAAAGCAAAAGAAATACGCTGAGAGCCACAACATGTTGACACAAGGGCGATGTGGGAAGGTTTGAATGCAGGCCTCCGAGGCGCGTCGGGGGCTCGAGGGCTTGCCGGACACGGGAAATGAGAAAAAGCGTCCTTTGACGATTCGAGAGAACTGTAAACTGTGTGCTCTAATGAAGGAGAAGCCTGGATTTTATAGGCTGTGCTTATACATGATGAATAATGGCGTGACTTTCATTCCACACCGTGCTGCTTTTCCCTCGGATGCTATTGGGTCTAAAAATAGCGGGATACAGGTGGGCAAGCAGCGTCCCACAGGGTTTTGAGTAATAATTTTGTAAGTATTACTTCCTATGATATATTTCAATGTAAACATTGATTAGGAGGATGCAGAAGAGACGGAAATCACGTGTCGTTTGATAAATTTGCGTCCGTTCTGAGTTTTTATTACATTCTTTAAGGTGCGAACAATACTAAAATGTTGTTTCCTTTAAATTCTTATTTTAGTGTTGGCATAGCAATTTAAAAATTAGAGACTTATCTTTCTCGATGGAGCCTTTGTTAAGTACATACATATGGAAGTCCAATCGCTATACAGAAGTTCGTTTGCCTTTATATTCTATATAAACGCCCTTCTCTCTACTTCTCAGCATAATTTTTGACAGTAATACATCGAAAAATCACCTTCTTATAAGTCTCAAAGTTAAAAAGTTTTTTAATCTTGAGTATGAAATAACTTACGGTAAATCAATTAAATTAATTTAAGCTCAGATTTAATTTCGTAGTTTTCATTGATTTAAATTTCTAGTAGTGTTTGTATTATAATTGATCCACTATAGCTTTCCACATAAATACGAAAACCTTCTCACTGATCTTATTCAATTAATGACAGGCATTGTCTCTATGTAAGTCTACTACAAATTTATTCATATTCCACAAAAGTTCAATTGTGAACATTTAAAAATGAGACTTACTGGGACACGAACTATGGTCTTTCTAGAAAACAAACTGCCTCGACATGGTAAAGTATCTACAAGGAAAGTGGAACACTAGACTAGGGATCTTTCGAGATTATTTTATTTCGTTAATCTATAAGAATATTAATTAAATTAACGGTCTGCCTAAAATAAATTAATTACCCAATCAGTTTTAATCAAATCTTGCAACACCATGCTTAGCTCAAAGGGTTTTCATAACAATTCTCACTGCAGGTACATTTTTAATTACTTTTGTATATGTATTTAAGTCACACATGAAATATGGTGCGTGCTGATGACAAAGTATCATTGATATCATTAAGTATAATCTCCCAGTGGAGGAAAGATGATTAAATGGCGGCTATATGATTAAATTTCCAAGGTGGAGCTCCGCTAAAAATGACGCATCCACTCTTTTCGCTGGACCACGTTGATTAACGGAAACCCTTTTGTCGAAGGAATTTGTTTACGTCAAAAATCCCTCTCCCGGAGGAAATAAAAGGAGGATGCCGGAGCCAAGGCCCGGAGCATAACGGCAACAAAAGCGAGGGGCGAGGGAAAGAATGGGAATCCAATCCCCCACTCATCAAGACGATGATTAATGCATTCTGCATATAGTCTTTTATCCCAGACTCCCATTGTTTGCGGGAGAATGTACGCATCGACCTTGGCCTCAAAATTTAAGTTTCTTATCGGTGTATATATGCGGGCCTTCAATGCATAGTCCGATTCGGAAGCAAACATTGACGAGTTATGCAGCGGTGGCGTAAGAATAAACTTCGCATTTGCCAGTCATCTAGTTGTGGTATTCACGCGCTATTGTGGCAGCTACAAGTGGAAGAATAATACTCGGTGTTGAGATTTAAAACATTAATTTCAATAACGAGAGAAATGTTGGGGAAATTTACTGAGATTTCATTTGTTACCCATCTCCATTTAGAGATGCTGTTTTATAGGTTTATTAGTTTACATTTACTTGCATTCGCGCATATTTATTGGCATAAATTGGCGCTAGTGCATGTACTTCCTACTAAGCGCTGAAAGGTTGCTTGGCAGTGTAAATGTAGATTAAGATATAGAGATGTATTATTTGGAATCCTCTTGTTTGCCAGAATTACAATTTGATTATCTGGACCGTGGCGACGTGATACATTGACTTAAACGCACAGAAATACACTAATACCTCAAAGACAGGTAGATCATCTGTATTTTATATTCAACACAATTAAGGAAAATATTAATTCTATTCATTAATTTCGTAATTAATTTTATTGTAATTACTTTTATAAATTGTAAACAAAACGGTAATCCATTTAAATTAGTATCATTACATTATAATTTTGGTTATGTTTGATTACCTTATGTCATTAAAATAATTAAACCATTTTAAACATCTCTGTTGGTAAATTAATTTTAATTATGTAATAATAATTAATATTTACTGATATTTATAACTGTGAACTATTCTTATTTCTATGCAATATTCATCCCAGTGGATGGATCCTCAATTCCATCATTATATACTAAAACATCTGTATTAGAAACGAAGTAATATCAATAATGGTTTAATCTCTTCTTAATTATAATAAATGTGGTCAGACCACATCAAATGCTTCGTATTTTTCCTTATAATTTGCCATATATAATTTTAATATAAGTTCCTTCCTAATTGTGAAATATGTAATCATTGTGTTATAGAACGCAAATTAATAAAAATAAATTTCTGTTAGAGATATCGATTCGCTCCATTAGACACCACCAAGATGCAAAGAAGCTTCATTTTTCATCATTTATCTTTCAGACGACAGGTCAATTCTCATATTTTTGGGGAGCTATCCAAGAGAGGCGTTCCTTTTTTTGTATTATTTCGTGGTTTACGTAAAGGTCATCTGATATGCGGAACGGTTTCCCAAATATTTTTCCCCCTCAAAAATTTTTCTCAACTTGTCAGGTGTGGCCCATTCAAGCTATGATATTACCTATATATTTATATATTATATATTTACCTCTCAGTTATATCTTTCGAGAATTTATCTAACTCATTTCTGAAGTGCTTTTAATCATTCCTTCAAGAAAATCTGAGGATTCCAAGTATATTTATCTTGGGATAAAAAAATCTATTGCAGAAAATGTATATTCAGAGAAGTTTGACATAGGTCTCATGATATCCTAAAGGATATTTGCGTAAAAGCTTACAAGCGTGCATGTAAAGTGTGTGTAATTGAAGAGCTATATCGTTGAAAAAAATTTCGATGTCTTATTATTCAATCATGATCATTTATACTTGATTTTTTCAATTTTTTAATTGTAATGAAATAAAAAAAGTATTTGAATGGCATCATTAACATTTGGGTAGCAACTTGCGAGCTTTCAATGTTTTCTTATATTGTTGTGTAGTGGTTCGTGTGACATAAAAATACCATTTTTTTCTATGATTTATATTTTGATATTAATCATGGAAAAATATACATCTAGCGTGAGACTGAAATAATATCATATAAGATCGTATACATCTTTTAAGTGACTTTTAAGTAGCACGGCCATTTTAGAATAATTTGTATCTTTTTGTTCATTAATTCTAAGATTTTCTATTAGAAATTATGTAAAATAATTACGTTACCGTCATGAAAGTACGTTAATAAAGTTATGAGAGAATATTTGTATATAAAATATTGAAATCTATCAATTGATTTAATATCTTCAAAGAATAATTGCGAAACTGTTATATGTTGAACTTGCCTCGAATAATTAATCTTATTGGCCATGCTTCAGAAATATTTAATCGATTTTGATCTGTTTAAATTCGACAATGTCACTACGAGGGTATGAAAGATATTAATTTTGTGACAAACACGAATTTTTCTCTCCTTCTTTCCCTGGCAGTTCCTGGAATACCATTTCGTTTTTTTATATCAGTAATTTTAAAATGCTTGGTTAGAATCAGCTAGGGAAAGCTAATTGAAACCTTAGTTTCCTCAGATTTTATTCTTGGGAGGGTTTATTCTTTGGTATTCAAATTATGATATCTGAAAAACATGTTTTGTAGCAAATGTTGACCAAAACATCTCTTTAGATACTAAAAAACATCTTTTATAAGGTAGCAGCAACAATTTTTTCGGAATAGTTTCTTAACTTTGCAGACTTTTATGCGGTTTCCTACTACAATCTATTTACCATTGTTTGTGGTAGGAAATCTTTGATGACTACCAAAATGAAGCTTTTTTCGTTCCGAGAAAAAGGAAGCAATGTACGAATTTCACCATAGTATTCCTTCCTCGCTGCTTTTTCCTCCCGGCTGAGCGCATAGAAATTCTCCGGCTAATGCAATGCGTACCAGCCATATTACTAAAAGTCCCTGCCATTATTGCTCCAAGATTTACCATTGCATAGGAATGCCCGCGCAAAATCGGCCCGCGCAAAATCCTTTTTTACCCGGCAGAGAGCGTAGCTTTTGCTCCTTATTTCCATAAGATTCCCGGAAGAAGTCATCCAGTTAATCAAAACTTTTCCCTTAAAATGCGCTGCCGGTCCCGCAAAACTGTTGAGAGTCGGTCGTTGTGTTTGCGCTGCATCGCAATACTTCCTCGTTCGATAATTTTAATATAAGTCCGTCCCTCTCCCGTTTCGCCTCAAACCCTGTCCCCCAAGTCATCTCTTACTTTCGACGCAGGCCCCAAAAAGTTATGGATCTCTCACTCGCTCGAATTTTCTCCTCTTCCGCAAATTCCGACTTCCCAATCCCTCCCACCAATTTTCCCATTTCGGGGGTCTTCTCTCTCTGCATTTCCACTTTCATTTTTCTTCCCTCCGTTCCATCTTGATTTCTCATTCCTTGACCACTTCGTCGTCTCTGTTCCGATTTCCCGGAAAGTTCCCCTTCTCCCATCCGCATTATTCCACGCACTCCCAACTCCTATTGATTCTTGATATTTTCCGGGAGACCCGGACAATGAAATGGTTAAGGATAAGCGGTTCGTGGAAATATATTTGGGGGTCGAGGCGTAATGCGATGGCTTCGGTTTCTTTTGTGGAAGATCTTCTCTTTCTCAATGTATGGAAGGGCGCCGAAGTGGGACGGTTTCTCTTCTCTGGTGCATTATTGTTACGCTCACTTTTTATTTTTTTAAGATCATATAATTATTGCTAATCGAATTATAACTCCATTATAGCGTATCTTGCAGTTGGTTTAATTTTATATTAATTTGTTTTTTTATAATTTCATCAAAATAATGAATCAGTTATTAACCATTTTACTTTAACTACATTTTCTGTTTAAAAATAATGCATTTGATTCATCATTATTAATAATAATATCTTCACTTTTACCTTGGTAATCATTTTTGCGACGGTACCTTATTATTTTATTTATCATATGAACTATTGTTGTCAATGGAAGTAGCTCTGTCACGATCACTTTGGTATACGTCGTGATGTGGATTCCTAGTTATTAAATATATTTTAATTCACAAATAACGATTCTAAAGAAAAAAGCCTAACCAAAAGTACAATTTCAAGTTTTCTGGTCTACATTTTGAAGACCATTTTTGTTCACGTATATTAAAACAAGCTTTCGTCGAAAATGGAAAAGAAAAATATTTAGTCTTGCACAAGTTGTATTTAACGCCAAGAAAATAAACATCATTCAACAAAATCTTTAAGGCATTAAAAAAACATGATGATATTTAATCTTGCACAAATTAAGTTTAAGCAAAGCAGATCTATATCGTTCAACAAAAACTTTAAGATATTTATTTATAAACATTTTAGATTAAGAATTTGACCCAAACATTTCAAAATTAAAGAGAATATCAAGTCTGAGTTAAGGTTTGTCAATAAGGAATGAAAATCCATAGATTATGTAGATAAAATACTTATTAACTATCGCAATTGTTTATAGTAGTCACTTACTATCGTAGCCGCTATATTGGAGATGGTAATTTTTTACCTCACGTCTTCAAGATCTTCGTAAGGTTCATGTACTGCATCCTCCGTTCTCCCCAGAGCTCTGTTGATCTTGTTGGTGCCCTGCTTCTCCTCCCCCGAGTCTTCTGCCCATATTTGTTTGATTATGGCAGCCTTGCTTTCCTGATTGCCCTATAACCCTATAACCTGACCCGACCTGCACTACAACCTGACCTGGTTACATGGCTTGCCCTTTCGCATCAATATCTTTCCCCATAATTCTCCTTTATAACTCATCCTTTGAGCGTAATCGTCTTATATGGGCCAAGAAGTCATCTTCGCAATTTCGTCTTAAAAAGTCATTATCTTTTTCTAAACTATTCCTTTCCCAGGTTCTCGATAAATTGAGTTCTTATTATCGTGGCATGGTGCGTTTAATTTCGGATTTCTTAAATTTTATTCGTGGAATTATATTTCTTACAGAATTTGTTGAAATCCAGAATTTTGATAACCATAAATTCTATTCATAATCTCTTCCGCTGCGTATTGATGTGTTTGATAAAAATCATCTAATTTATGTAAATCAGGGAAGGCATATTCTCGAACTGCATTAAATTTAGGTCGACTATGTTGTAAACTGCTATTTTAGGATTAACTTACGCGAAGTACACAATTGGCACAGGAATGTCTAGAAAAGGGATGGAGAGCATTATTTCATCAAATGTCTGCATGTATTTAGCTTAGGGACGGGTGAAGGAGCTCCAGGCCTTATAGGAAACCATCAGACCGCATAAATTGCAAAATGGGTCTTTCAGTATTTCATGGTAGAAAATTTGTCTCTCAAGGAAATCGAATTTCAACCCTATGGAGGTCTAATTAGGTTATTTTTCTTTTAATATTTTTCTGAGGAAATACAATCGTAATATATTTTTTCTTAACCGCTGCGATCATTCGCTTCTGAAAGTGTATAAGGCCATATCGAGTGCTGTGAAATGTTTCGGTTGAATAGAGATGAGGGAGCTAGCCCGGTAACAATTCGAATCCTGGTTAGGGTATGATTGTAGTTGAAGTACGCAGAATACTGAGAGTTTTTGACAGTATAGTTTCGAGAATGTATTCCGAAAAAATTAATCGAAAATTTTAATACTTAAACTTAAATTTCTCCTTTCAAATATGTAGTTATTTTAACTTTCTCCATATAAGGAGAGTATTTTTTTCATGAAAAAAATCGACTTTGATATTTCAACTGAAATGCATGTTTTGAGGCCCCTAGAACACACGTTCTGTGCCTTTTCGGAATGATGTTTGTGTGTGTGTATGATTGTGAGCTCTATAACTTAAAAACTATTTGCCGTATCAATACCAAACTTCATTTACAGCACTTTGGTAGGTGTAGTTAGAGTTGATAAATTTTGGAGTAAATCCTATATCCGGAAGTCGAGCTTTATTTTCTATAAGACATCACGTTCCTCGTATTTTGCCTGGTTAGCAGATAAAAGAATTATCTTTGATAGCCGGGAAATTAGAGAAAGGTTCGAGCGTCATTTAAAGGAGTATTCAATTTCCCTCTCCGAATTTCAACGCGTTTTAGTGGCTCAACCTTCACTCGCAAAAATTCCATCACTCAAGAGGAACCCTTTAAAAAACCCCAACTCAACCGATTTCGGATTTTTCGCCTCCAATCCTCTCCAGCTCCCGGTAGTTCAGCCTCCGCCATCATATATATGGCGACATTACGTTACTCCGCGTCCTCCACAGTAATCTACCTCGTGGCCCACCTATCACACTCTCTCAGCTTTTTCCCATCCTTCCATTCATCCCGAGCCACAAAATCTTGACCCCCGTCATCATCATCAACTCCCCGCATAAAGTCCGCTTCCTCTCCCTTCACACCGTATATCTTCCTTCACACCGAATATCTTCCTTCGCGAGGGGCCCTTCTCTTCGCAAGCCCTCTTTCATGATTAAACCCAACGTCCCAAAGACTCTGGGCACAATATTATCAAGGTCCCAATCTTATTCGCCTTCCGCTACACCGTCTCGCTCGCTTCCCTTTTTTAATTTCGCTCACCCCACTCCCCACGCCCCTGGACCAATTTCTCTCTCCGGCTCCCCTCGCTCTCGTACTTATCTCGCATCATCTGCTTACTTGATGCCCCACGACTTCCCTCCTTGTTTCCACATCGTCTGCTTCCCTTCCCGTCTTCGCTCAGAATTTTCGCAGGTTATCATCCGTTTTGTTTTATGTCTGGAATTCGTTTGGGTTGGTCCCGCGTTGTTTTGTCTTCAGGATGATTTGGGCCAGGTCAATATACTTTCTCCTGGTTGTGTTTGTTGGTTGAATTCAGCATTGGGTACTCAGAACCGTGGTCCGTTGAAACTGCTGTGGATCCGAAATTTTCCTTAAATTCTTGTGGAATTCGCATTTTGGAAGATGGACAAGAGACAGGAAAATATAGTGGGCGTTAATTATTGAGTTTTAATGAGGAAATTTTATCCACGAGATATTAATCTCATATAATTTCGAGGATGCTCTCTTCTCCTTGGGTGGGGCATTTTTCTTATACAATAACAAACTGATTGTCCTTTAAGGCTGCTTAGGTAACCATTGAGCCACATTTGAATGGGGGGATATGTTCCATATTAAAATAGTGAAGGAATTGTAAGATATTTGCGATGATTCTTATCCTATCGGTGAGGCTGAGCCCCAAGTCTTTATGAAACTTAAGCTATATTCGAAGTGTGTCTTATGATTTAAATAGCTATTATATATCGGTAATTCGGTGGTACGGTTCGAAATAATTAGGTTATTTAGTTACTCAGTCTCTCTACTTAGAAACAATTGCTAAGCAAACTTCATTGGGTTTAAGAAGTGTTAAATAGAAGACAGAGATTCTAGGAAATTATTAATAATAATTTTTAATGACCTTAATGGATTCATAATTTTCGTAAATATTCTTGTAAATCGGATTAAATTATTTGTAATAATAGTATTTCTACCAAATATTTCTCCAGTTTTAAAATTTTCCAAGTTTAAAAATAGATGTTTGAAGTTAAATACTAAGCAAAAAGTATGTGTTTTAATATTCGATGATTAATTAATATATTATGATCAACGTTTAACTAATTCGTTAGTAAGCATTCACCTCATATAATTATCTATTACCATTGAAACATTTTATTAAAACTTCTCTCCCTTATTGACTAGAGATCTTCATATCTCAGGGGTAATTAAGTCTACGATTGGAGTACTTTCACTGATATACCCATCCAAATCCACCCCACCCTTTGAAACGCCACTCTTTAATTTCTATTTCATTACGTCTTTGGTTTTCATTATCGTTTTCCCATTCCGGGAATTTATTAAACATCTCTCGGTATTACCTCCACTCTCCGATACCCGGAGTTAATTATACTACATCTCCCGCTTCCCTTTCTCTTTCCCTTAACTAATACTCTTTTTCCCAATGACCACTCTCCCATTACTTTACTCCTTCTCACAGTATGGTCCCTTTCTCTTTCCCCAATTTCAATTCTATCGCAAATACCTCCTCTCTCTCTCCCTCTCTGATGTTTGTGTGTGACTTATCATAACATCATCATGATTGTTAATCAAATTCATGATTCAAGTATTGTGTATTTTCTTATTTTTATCATTTTATTATATTTTATCTTTTATCGAATTAACTATTGATGGACTTTTCTGTTGTCTTACCGTTAAGCTTATTTTATATTATTTTTTGCTACAATGTCATAATTGCTAATATAATTCATGATTACATTATTGTGCATTTTTATTTTTAGCATTTTATTTTTTGTTATATTTTCTAATTGACAATTCATGAATTATTTATTGTGTTACAATTATATTATAACTATATTTCTCTGTTACAAAGATAATATTATTACTTTATCTTGTGAATTATAAATGATTATTATTTGACTTTTACCTAGCCGATGTTTTAATAATTATTTTATTGTTCTATTAATTATATTTATTTATTTTTTCAACGCAATTAACTCATCCAGTTGGTTTACGGCCAGCTTAAAATTATCCAGGATTCGGATGTCCAGTAATCAAAGCTATTTTTACATCAGCAATAACAATTATAAAGAAATATTCCTAAAAAAATTATTATTCCAAGCGCCGTGGTCTAAGGCTAGGATATTGTTTTCGTTCAAATATTATCAGAATAAGGTTTGGTCGGTTCATTAAAAAATAATGGTACTTAGTCTTGTAAAAGTCATCAAAACGAAGGAAATCTTATTGCATGTAAAATATTCAGCCCGAAGGCCGGTTGGTGCCTCACTCCCTCTGACATAAGATACTAAGAGCTTGCAGAGAGGAATGAGCTTTGCTAAGCAGGATGAGGATTGAGGTAGTTTGACCATATTTTCCTCAATGAGCCATATTGCTGTAAATAGAATATGTCCACGCAAACGAAACACAATGACTCTACGAATAACACTCTTCTTGTCAGGCAATAAGGATCAGACACGATCGTTGCAATTATCCACTCGTATCTCAATAGATTTCATTTCATCGCAGCCATGATCAAGACTGGGTGAAAAGAAAATGAAATATACACTTTTCTCTATCCAGTACCAAATCAAAAATGAAAATTTTCCATGCATCAGAGTATGGTAGCAGGAACTGAATCTGAATAGTAAATAAAATATTTAAGACTATTTTTATAAACCTAGTTTTATATTTTGATCGCAAGATTTTTAAATGAAAGGGAACTTCAAATCTGAGTTGAATTCAGTCGAGATGAAATGAAAACCCATAGCTAATACTCTCTTTCCCAATGACTACTTTCCCATTACTTCGCTCCTTCCCATAGCACGGTTCCTTTCTCTTTCCCCACTTTCAATTCCCTCGCAAATACCTCTCTCTCTTATACTTCTGTTTAACTTGCCGCTCTTATCTGCAAGCGATTCCAGAGGAGAAGACGCCATTGAAGAGGGCCTATCGCGCCGTCCACGTTAATCACTCGTCGACTTCCTTTCTCGAAATTCCCCGTTATTAATATTTCCCCCAGTCGACTCAAAAAGCGCCGCCGAAATGGCTTCTTCTTCAAATCCCCGGAGCAATCGAAGTCGCCTCCGAAAATGGCGGGATTCGGCAGTGACGTATTTGTTCCTCCCGGGTTAATGTTTGCGTTCGTATTCTTATTGCAGAATGCGGGAAATGATTTCGATGGATTAATTCCGAAAGATTTAGGTAAAATAGAGTCGGTAGTTCCTTTTACAAATTATATAGAATTTGTGGTTAATTAAATAACTCCTCGTTCTTTGTCTTTTTTTCTCTTCGCTGTTCTTAGAGTGATCATAAAATAATGCACATGAGGAAATATAAAGTAATCGCTGTATATTACGAATTCAATATGCTGTATAACTAGTATATTCGATACATCGTCTGGTATATCGACTCTAACTCGAGAATAAGTGCATGGAAGTAGATTCTGTACAGATGTAACGTTTTTTAGTCTGAGTGTCTTAGTATTAGCCTTAGTACTCGAGCTAGTTTACCAATTTCCATTTTTCTTTAGAGTAATATTTTTTACTGCCTCAATGCACAGAAGGAATCAGAAAATATAATGGAATTTAAATAAGAGGAAGTTATTGGCATTAATCTGATGGATGTTTGTTTTACTTGAAATAGAGATGGACGTCAAGATTATTGCGGGACATATGATAATGAAATACCGACAATGTTTTCATTTCAATATCTAAACCTTTTCCTAAATGGAAACACATGAAACTGTATTAAGAAGCAATATTATGTTATCCCTGAGCCTTGATGATTTACTTTTGTGATATGTTACTTATTTATAGCCTAAAAACGGTGCTATGTAAAAATTGTTTCAATCTATATCACTAAAATAACGATAGGATGTTCGTAATTGAAATTTTCATCCTAAAATTAGCTATATTTATTAGCATAAGTTTGTTTAGTTGTATTAATTTTCGTTTTACTCATCTTGTACTCTATCTGCGAACTATCGCCCGGATCAAAAATCAATAGAAAGATAATTCAGAGCAGAAATGCACGACTTTGCTCAGTATCAAAATAGAATTTATTTATTTTGTACATTGAATTATTGAGACAAACCTTCTATTGTAAAGGAAACCCCAGACTAATAGATTTAAACATTTTTAACCAACAAATAGCTTACAATTATTGTAGCTTAATATTTAAATTGTGTATGATCTTAGTAAATAAACAATATATGTGTTCCGGATGTTAATGTTATGCATCTACCTACCGTTAAATCTAATGTTTTCTATTTCAGTTGTATTCTCCTTCTTTTACGTTAATTTTTAATAATTTAGAAAATGTTACGAGTATCATTTAAATAACAGTGAAGAAATCAATGTGTACAAACTATCGCTCGATCGATTCTCCAATAGTTCCTTGGCGTTGGCCATCCAAGGCTCTCTCTAATATCACCGTTCTTCCCCATTCACCTCCTCAGGCGCATAGATTTCCATTTTATATGCGCTGTTTGCGATGAAACATTCACGCCAACAACCCTTTCTTCCCTCAGGGAACGCCGGGAGCCCTGGAGGGCCCCAACCCGCTGGGACATCTCTCCGATCGTCCGCTTCCCCTAAAACAGGCAGGTACCAAGATCCTGGGGCCCCTCCGGGTGGAAGCAGGATGTCCGTCCCACTGCTGCCCCCGCCCCCACCGCCTCCTCTCCTCGGAGTCGAGAGGCCTTACTTCGATGACGTGTCTCCACGCAACGTGACGGCAATAGTCGGCCAATCAGCCATTCTCAACTGCAGAGTCAAGCACCTTGGCGACAGAACGGTGAGTAACACAAATCTTGATTCTTTTATACTAACAGCGCGTGTTCGACCTTCATTGAACTGTTCGCTCCTGGAAGTGTTGATTCCTTTTCGACGTTTAATGAATACGTGTGGAAATAATAATATTAAAACCTATCAAATAATCAATCATTAAATCTAGCGAAATCTATTCATTAGAAACGAGTAATGGCAACTTAATTTTTTACTATTAATAAAGATATAGTAGTAAGAAGAGAATTATAAATCTCGATCCTTTCCTGAAATAAAATCGTATCTCATTATTATTATTTTTATCATCATGTTTTTTCCATGATGTAAAATTAATTCGACGACGTTCACCTAAAGATGGCCTAAGGGGCCGAAACCATGGTCGTGGAAAATAAATAAGTTTAGTGGTACGGTAGGAGTGTTTCCTATTATTTATGTTTTTCATAATGGAGAACTACCACAAAGTCAAGGCCAGAGTAGTATATTATATGTGTTTTCCAATTAACAACTTTGTAACTGTATATGCTAGGAAAATTTTAAGCGACAGCATATTTGTTTTTTGAATTTATCATGAAAGTCCAGGGTGATCCTTGATCAATACTTGTTTTAAATATTAGTTTAGACAACGAATTGAAATACTCTCGATTAAGTTTTTTAGAACGTATTTAACCTATTTGCTAGAATTGTTTGTATTGCGGGATTCGCGAATAACAAATAAATATTGCTCACACAAATATATATGCAAGCAATGACAATTGAATTCCAAGCAATTATTGTACAGTCCTAAGTACACGCTGCACGTGTCCCTTCGTAGTGAAATCTAATAATGGATAGTTCACATTTATGATGTGTATAGCTTTTGAGAAAATAAATAAAAAAATCGAATAAAATTAAGATAAGTAAATCATGGAATTGGATGGACGCAGATACACACAAAGATATATGGTAATACGTTGAACAAAATGTCCACGTCTCTCAGGTGAATTAACTGAAATTCTTATTGAATATTTTGTTCGAGAATTGCCCTTTCTGAGTGCCTAGTTTTTCGTGTGCTGCATGAGAGATTCCACGAAGATAAATATGTATACGCCTATGGGAAACGGATCGTACTCGTATTTTTGTAAAAGATAACCTTTTTCCAGTTCGCACTCAAAGGGCATTGCGATCAGCTTTATAAAATAAAGTTCTGATTCTAAAGTCTCTCTAATGGACAAAATAGGTTTCCAGCTACGTGGAAACCCGTTTATTTGGTAAGAATATGGCATTTTCATCAATTCCTCTGGCATGCATTTGCTTTAAATATTGTGTCGGGTAAAAATAAAACATTTAATTCAGCTTTAATGAATGAATTTGTTTAATTTTGGTGACAAAATTTTGAATTTTCCCTGAATTAGTACGTTAGCACTCTATATTTATACGTGTTTACTTTAATATCCTTAAAGCCGTATGTTGGTGCATGGGTGGGGGTTTGAGCACCATGATACCAATCCGTTTATTCCCCTATAAATTACCTACTATATTAAATCTCCGGCGAAGAATTTGCTTATAAGACGCCGTTTGAAGCTTTAAATGGCATATTTAAACGTATTACTTCTAAATTTAGTTGACAACAGCAACTTAGCTTTTACGTAATCTCTTCCAAGGATCCTCAGCGTGCTTCAAGGAGCTTTGTCGTCACGCTTGCTGTTTTCATTTCAAAACACCTTACACTGTTCCTTCTCATGTTTCATCCATTGATATCTTACACATCCCTTGCACTTAAGTAGAAGAAGTGGCATCTCTCTCCCTTCCTTTTGTGTATACAAGCAATGCACTTCACTTGGCCATGTTTATATCTATAACCCCTTCCTTTGTAAACTTTTACTATACCACAGGAAAGATCCTATAAAGATCTAAAAACAATTATATTATCAGGTATGCATTTGCATATCATCTCAGTTGTAGTAGTGATTGTTACTGAAATATATATCTTAATAATCTTCAGGAAGTGAAGCCCATTAGCTTTATTCATCTGACTTGCTTGTTTGTCAAGCTGCATATGTTCCAATCCACAAGCTCAAACAAAATAATAAGGAATCTCGTCAAAATTTTAAGGCTGCTTAAATTTCAGATTATGAAATTGTCTTCTAAGTGGCGAAGTTAAAGCTTTTTAGCGTATGAAACTGTCTGAAGTCTGCTTTTCAGTTTTGGGAATAATTATTAATAGCAATTTGCAATCTCAGCAGTGAAATCATATTAGTAAAGGGTTTGAATGCTTTTTTACTGTCAATTTTTTGTAAATATAACCAATATTTTGAGCCTCTGATTCTTTAGAGTGAATTATAGTATTGTTTTACCTCCAGTTTGAGGCGACATCCAATCATGAGCGTAAACCCAAAGTGCCCAACTGAATCTACAGCTTTCATGCTAATTTCAATATTTAACAGGTAGTGATGATTACATTAAGAAGAACACATTTTGAATATTATTTTTAATTTAATAGTTAAAATAGTTGAGTTACTCCAATATCATGTGATCTATCTTCTAATGCTACAATTTCTTTTCGTCAATTTTTCAATCTCCCAAACCAATTTCTAATACGGAAGTTCTTCTAATTTTCTTCGTCTACCCTATCTCTCGTCCCGTGCAGCATCATTCGCAATCAGATCCACACATCCGCTTCCCCGCTATTGAACTCTCATTTCCTCATCCTGGTTCTTCTATCAATGGAGCGTTATCCTTGCTGCGTACGCGGCTCTAGTGCAATAAGATCGTATAGCATCCCGGGGAGGAAATTGGAATTGCTGCAATAGACATCCCATCTTATCCTCTCATATAGGCCGTTATAAAACACGGACGCAATTCACTCCGTACCGTTAACGATTAATAGCTGCGTAGCTGATCATGTGCAATGCGTAGTCGTTCGCTCAATCGGAATTTGTTTTATAGGCAAAGCTTCATTTATAAATCATAGGATCCCTGCGTATTGCGTGATTTCAAGCATGTGATACGCCAAGTGATTTAATAAAATGTTTTATATCACTCCAATTTTCAGTTTTTAAAACAAAAATGGTAAATCTCAATATTATCGTTGTATATAACACATGAAGACCATGTCAATGTAAACAATTAAAATCAATTGAACTAACTTATTCACTCTTTTGGGTTACGAGCGTTAAAAAACATATTGTAAGACTATCATACTTAGATTACTTCATACAAATGCGTCAATTTACGAGTAAATTAATGCTATATTTGGATTTGATTTTGATTATCTTTCTCGCTGGATCAGGATATCATTGAATTCAAATAGCTTATTTAGGATAATTATCTCATGCTCTAATTTTAAGTACACTATTTTCATGTTCATTTCTACAATTTATACTTTTTGTTCCCGTTGTTTTCTCAAACCATCTGTTTATGGGTGTATTCCCTCAGACGGAGTTTTTGTCTTATTCTGTATTCAATTTAAAAATTAATTGGAAATTTAATATAAACGACAATTATTGAGGTTAATTGGAGGATACGTCAACTTGGCTCAAACCTCGCTTTCAGAGGGAGTTAATTAAAATACATGCATTTAATTTAATTTTGAAATTTTAATTCATAATTGAAGATAGTTGCTTAACTGCCACGATAATTCATGTTGAAGTAGATATTTCAATTTCTCCTAGCACTAGGACTCTCATTGCATCTAAAATTAAGAAAATACTATTATTGCAGAGGTCTATAAAAGGAGTGTTGATACAAATGGGCTATCTAATGGAGGAGAGACTTATGAAAATTTACTTTTGCGCTAATAAAGCTACGAAATTCATCTGAACTTATACGTTCCTAAAGAATTTGCTTTGTTCATGTCACAGCCCACCGAAGAATCGTCAATGATTAAAAAAATAAATTCTGCAGGAGAATCATTTATCGTGAAAATTTACAGTCGAGTCAGTACGCTTATAAACATTTGTTCAGTTTATACTTTTAAAAAAATCACCCGATTAGAATAAAATCATCTCAAATATGTACTTTTATCAAATGCCATATTTCAAAGTACTCCATAACCACATGAAAACGTGCTCTTAGTTATCTGTTTTTCATGCAAGTGGTAGCGCATTTCCCAATAATCCAGATAACTGTTCCAAAATATTCTCGAGTATCGATTTTGCGAGGTTACCATCCCTTTCTTTCGATTGTTTGTGTGCCAACCCTCTTAGAAACATCTTACATAATTCAGTGTACATAAACGTCGTAGCAGGTTGATGTAATTTAGTTCAAAGGAAATTCCCCGAGACGGGAAGATTTGAGAGATGTTGTACCAAGAAATAGCGGATCGTGTTCGAGAGTCGAGTCGTCCCGAATTAAAAGTCAAAACATCAGCCAGTGATTAGGTTTCCCCGAATCTAGACGGATGAGCCGCTTTGTAGCTACATCTCTACTACACAGGTAGGATGATCTTGGAGCATGACGCTGTTCTCCTTCTGTGAGATAATTTACTTTCTGAGATAATATTTAGCATCTTGGCATTGACTTATTCCATTCTCTATGATTAACTGCCTTAATTCTACAATTAGCATCTAATATTATGTAAGAGTCTGTAAGAGCTTGATAAAGTATCTTAAAGATAACATTTCCAGACTATTTCAGAAAGACTTATTACTTTTTGTTGGAAAGGCACTTGAAATAACTTCCATTTGTTGAAAAATATTTCGGATATATATAAGAAAAAAAAATTTCCGCACAAATTGCCTCTCAGAGATTACTTATATGCTTTTTGTGTTGAGATTTCCGTATAAAAGTGTTGTTAATATTCTAAAGTATAGATAATAAACAGGATAAATGTATTTTCTGCGGTTGAATTAAAAACGAAAATTGCTAGTGTAGATATGAAGTCATTAATCATAAAGGAAACATACAACGTCAAACTAGTCCTAAATCCTTATGATAAAGCATTTCCTTTTCCATTGAATTAAAATAAATCGATGTATACTTTCAAAAAATTCGGTAGGGATTTATATATAACAAATTATTAATCAATTTAATTTAATAAATTATTAATCATTAACTCGATTCAATGGTAAAAATAGTTATGCTCCGCAGACCGTGAGTAATCTCCATTAGCAAATTGTTATTTATTTTTCATCTTTATTTCATTGCCTGGATTTTTATCCTCCAAACCCTTCTTTTACTAGGGAATTCTTTCTTGCTCCTCAAATACAATCCCATTCTTTCTATACTGCATAGCATAATTAACAACATAATTAACATTAATACAGTGACAATATTAGGTGTTATTAGCTTATAGAGGTTAACAAAAAGTTTCAAGGAACATGATAAGATAACAGTAATCATTTGGGTAACTTCAACGAGAGTTTGTAAAATCAAAGCAGTCTGCATTTCTTTAGGTTCAGTACACATACCACTCCCATCAATCAGCTGCAGATTCATAAACTTTTATCTCGCAATTTTGCCTCCATTCTCTTCACACCCAGCCGCAGACACACCCTTTTTCCGCCCTCGGAAATCCACTATCCGCGGAAGAAATGTCAACCCCAAAGCAGATTCTAGCTCAATCCCCTCAAACGAGCAATCAAGCCATTCAAACTTTACCCCTTTCTACGCATTTTCTATCCCCCCGCCTACGCCCTGCTCACCCGCCATAGAATACGGTCACTGCAGACAGCAGAGGTTGGCTCACCGGATGAAAACAAAGGTAACACAATCAACGGCTTAATTAGCGTGTTGCTCTTAACCGTCCAACATTCATTTCTTTCTCATACTCACGCAGTTTATGTATCACCGCGTCATTAGATCTTCCTCTTTTGCCCCATGCACTGCTGTTACGAGTTATGCTATTTTAATCATGAATAGTGAGGCGTTAACCCTACGGTTGTCAAGGTATTTAAAACCTTACTCTCCCAAGGGTTAGCCCAGAATTATTTTGTGTGCTGAGTTTTAGTTAATGGTTAAAGCTATAACACTATGAATTTATATTAAAAAAATAATTATTAAAGCGGGAATAGACTAGACAGAAAATGGAAATATGAACACGTACAGAAACAAGGTAAAGAATTGAAGCGTGATGTCAGAGAACGAAATCTCAAAGAAACCAGGGTCAAAGTGGACAGAAGAGAGCAAAAGAATTAACGGGCAAAGAATGAGGGAAGTCTGGAGGATCAGAAAGACAATAAAAAATGAATCAGAATTCCTTGTGATCCAAATAGGGTCTATACGCAACTAACAATAAATAATAATATATTATATCGCTAGTTGAGTAATATTTGCTTTTGAGAAATATCTATACTGTCAAATATAATTAAAATATAAATAACAATTCAAAAACCTTCACCACTAGCCTTTCAAATGCTTATTGAACTTAAGAAAGTTATGTAAATCATATTCTGAATGGTTTTTCCAACATTTAGGAATAATACAAATGGGTTAATAGAGTTAGACTTAGCACTTTAAAGCGTGCGACTTACCCAATGGCTGTACGAGAAGAGAAAAATAGTGACTTGGCTGGGACTCGAACCCAGGTCTCCCACTTTCCGGGCGGTTGTTCTACATCTAGAGCAACCTACTTCTAGAACAACCGCCCAGAAAGTGGGAGACCTGGGTTCGAGTCCCAGCCAAGTCACTATTTTTCTCTTCTCGTACAACATTTAGGAATAATTTCACGTTAAGAGCACTTACAGAAAGAATGGTCTAGCTTACGAACATATTTCTAATTTTTCTACTGTCATCTCTCACGCAGAGATATCGTTTATCGATGTATGCATATAACTTATCATGCATAGGTTTTTATTAGCATTACGTCAAAAATGTGTGATTGATGCAAAATATGTGAAGAATTAAATTATTAGATCTTTATTAACAAATACGTGGAAACGTGGAATTACTTTAAAACTTTTAAACGAAACAACACAGAAAAACTGACGCTGGGGTACCTTGGTAACCCCCATTGGTTGACAAAGAGTAAACCGTCCTACATCCATTTTTTTTTTCCCATTCACGCAGTTTATATATCATCGCGTCATCAGATCTTTTCTCTTTTCGCCCATGCACCGCTGCTGCGAGTTATGTCGTTTTCATCATGAATAGTGAGGCGTTAACTACCCTAACAACACCACTGTTTCATCTCTATCTCTCCCCTGCATTATCTCCCTCCGCCGCAGCCTCCCTCCCAGCATCTCCATCATTAACTCTCTCCCTTTGGTCTCGCTATCATAATCTCCAGCATTATCCCTCCCATTTATACCACCATCGCGTTCCTCGAGTTGTCTCTACGTCGTATGATCTCTCTAAATGAGCCCGTTCTTCTCTTGCGAGGGATCTCCTCTCATTATTTACGTATTTAATCATTTCCGGATTAGCCCTCGACGCAGTCCTACGTGATTATAATTTTTGTGGATTAAAATAACGCTGCTTGCCCAAGTGGCAATTATAACGCTATAAAAGATAGAGGCTTCCAATGACGAATGAAATAATTAATAGATGGTATCATCAACAGTCGACGTGTTTCCCCTTGGAGGAAGTAAAACATTGTCTCTGAATTCTCGACATGATAGTAATAAACGTGCTATTTCAAAGTGGAATAGTCATACGTAGAGTTACAATTTTATTTGCGTATGCGCAAGTTTCTATCAGGAAAATATTTCAGTTCACTTACTCCTATCTATGGTTGTAATAAAAAAATTAAAAGAAATTCACTATTTATTGGTCGAAAAAGTTGTATTTTTGGTGAACCAATGACCCAGTATCAAATCTGAGACAATTAATACGTTAGGAAATTGATAACATGAATAGCTCTGAGATTTTATGATCGTACAAAGGTTATAGGCTTTCCATATAATATTTCAAAGAGCTTATTATATTTTTTGAAGTATCTCTTTAAAAAACTTTCATTTGTTAAAATATACTTCGAGAGTATATCTTTTACGTGGATCAACATTTAGGAGAACCCCATCTTACTTGTTAGACGAAAGACTTCTGCGTAATATCTGTGGATAAAAGTTCCCGTAAAAATGTCTTTTGGATAAGCTGTCATCATAAAACCGACTTTTAGATGAAATGTGATTAGGAGAAACAATTTTTGGTGAAACACTTTTAAAATACGTGAAGAATTGAACTTAAAGAAAGTGCCGTGTGAAATGCTCTTTGGATAAACTGTCCTCCAAACCATCTCTTGGAGTTATGGTTTTTAAATTTAACCTTTCTTAGTGGGATAATTTTATATTAAAAACCTCCAGTTCTAAAAATTGAAATAAAAAAGTATTTTCTATATCACCTTTAAATTAAACCGTCTTAATTATTTATTTCCTTCAATTTCCTCTCCTTCGTACTCGCTAACGCATCTCCCTCTTTTCTCAGCTCTTCCTCGCACTTTTCCTCTCAGCATCAATTCCCCTCTTCTCCCATCTTGTTTTCCTTCCTCTCCCAACATGTTTATCATCCTCTCTTCTCGCACCCCTCCCATCCATATCCATTTTGTTCTCAATCTCTCTCTCCCCATTTAATCTTCCCCATCCCTCCATCTCCAACAGCCTCCTTTTTCCCATCCGCAACCTCATTGATACAAGTGCCCAGCCCTCCGGAAGCTCTAACCTCTGGAAATGGAAATAAGTCCGCTTGATCGCATTGAGTATTCACCGGAAGCGAGTCGGAATGAGGAGTCTGGATGACTCTAATCCTCAGCCCCGTTGTCTTCCCGGTCTCCTTCGGCTCCGCACCCAAGCCAACCTTGGCTTCTATTTCGGTCGTAATTGGCACCGGGCGCGGTAACAATGCTCCGCGAAGGGAAAAAAAGGCGCGGCACCATTGGGACTAATCAGCGTGGCAGCGAAGTAAACGGATTGGTGAAATGCGTCAGTATACGTTTTGTGCCGGTTTGCGACCCAGTTAAATGAGGTATCTGCGGAGGGAATCCACGTCGATACCCGTTTGGGAGTGGGACGGCGAAAGTTGCTTGCTTTTTTGCATTTACGGCCTAGTTGGGCTGTGCGAGAATAGTGACGTATGCACATTCATACATAAAAAAGTACTCTAGCTTTCGGTAGCTTCCTCAATATCAATGTACCCTAATCAAAACTATTTCTTTCGTTTATTAGTTTTTTAAGCCAACCTCTATGTTTAAAAATATAATTTTCTTTGTTTTCCTCTCAATCTTTTCCCTTGCAATCTACCCTCAATTATTTTCTTTATCAGTCACTCTCAGTATTTGGCTCCATTACCTCTTCCGACGCCAAATTACTCCAATTAAAATCCTTTTATCCTTTGCCATCTCTAGCATCTTTCCAACCTAACTTTTCCATCCTGCACGACATCTATATCTCGAAGGCCTCCAAAAGTTTAGTTTCCTCCTTCGTTAAGATTCGTGTTTCACACCCATACGTAACTATAGGTACCACGCTAAAGATTTTACCAATCGTTTCTTGATTTCTGTATCGACACCCCTATTAATCAGTTTTTTCTTTTTGTATGGCTACTTTGATCAAAACTATTCATTTCCGAACCTCGTATTTTTATCCGTGGCCTCATGAAAGAACAATACCCTAGTAAGATCTATCCACTATTTTATTGTTTCCCTTCTACCCTCATTCTTATTGTAGCTAGTACGATTATGCCCATAAATTAAATAATTCGGCAATACTCTTTAACTTATATTTATTGAGTTAAATTAAGTTTAAATTAACCAAAACAAGAATGCCTTTCTAATGCGGAAATCTAAATCATACATGTAAATTATCTCTGAATTTGATTAATAATAAAATCATTTCGGTCATAAATTTGTTCCTATGAAAATGCATATCGTTTCTCAAATTATTTCCTCTGTATCCATTAAGAAAGGCAAACTTTGGTAAACCTCGCAGTAATGGGAGCCTAGTCAGCAATAAGGGCGAATGGACAAAACTAGATCAGGTGGAGACATTCTCTTACTTGGGCAGTTTCCTTTCTTTGAGAGCGTGACGTAGACGTGGGTAGGAGTACGTATCGATAAAGGGCCCAACGAGGAGTAAATCAGGAAAGAGTAAATTTGGGAAGAGTAAATCAGGGAAGAGTATCATGAATTTCAGCAACACACCGATGCCTCGCTAATTGAAAGTCCTCCTTCAGGATGCCACCTTATCTTAGTATTGATTGATTCTGTGGTGGCGTCCTTCAAGGCGGCCTTTTCCGGATCTCTCCCTTTCCTCACTTTCTCGAACACAACATGTCCGTGATCTGGTTTCCGTAATGCTCGGATAGCGACTATGAAATGGAAATCACATTTCCTTCGTTTATTGAATCCATGACTGCAAACTATTCAGCACAAGGACTATTTGTATCTCTAACCTTTTACCATATAGTACGAGAATCGACGAAGAGGGAATGAGGTTTATGAGGTTAGATGAGGAGTGAGGTATTTTGCCGTTGTTTTCCTCCTTAGGCAAAAATAATATATGCCAAGGAAAAACGGACTTAAAAAAAGTCTGATTGGGCCGGAAATCAAACCCGGGATCTTCGTCTGTTCTGAAGGCTGCCGTTTAAAAATAATGTAATTAAGCTCCACGTTGGTGCAGCACAGTGATTCGAATAATAGTCTTTTTAGCGGTATTCAGTATAGAACTACCAAAGTGGAATTCAGCAACATTCCTATTTTAGCAGTATTAACATTAACAAATCCAAGTACAATGCAGACGCAAGAGCCACTGAACGGTATATTTTTCTCCTATAATAAAGTATAAATGAAATGTACTAATGTAAAAATACTAATCTCATACATCAAGGTTTGCTATCAGGAACATTGCATAGGATCCTAAGGTTATTTTCGATCCTATAATGTGCTCCGTTTCGTAAGCAACGTAACAGTCCGGAAACATATATTATCGTAATTCTTATGGCTATAGGTTCAGTTGGTCATTTTACGCAGATACTATCTCGATGGAATTCCCTGTCGTTGTGATAAATAATCAAAAAAATTAAATCTGGTCATCTAGCGTGTGTTCAAAATCAAATATTTTTCTTATTTATTGTTAATATTTTCGCCTTTTTTCGATCTCGGCACATTTTAAACTTGAAATATCATTGAGGGGGTTTCAATGTAGAATCTTTACAATACACACATACATGCATAATATACAGGGATCTAGTGGGTTACCTCTTCTAACTCTCTCAGTATACTTCTAAAAATTCAAAAAGCCATGTATAAAACAGTATTATTAATTTGTGTTAAATACTATATAAACGAATAATATTCCATTGTAAAAATTAAAAATAAATGCTAATTCAAAATTACATTTTCATTTCTAATCCATCAATCGAGAAATAACTCTTTCAGTAGACAAAATGCAAACTTAAGTATCATTGAATCGTATATCATAAAGCAATGGATGGAATTACGAAAAATTCTGATATTTTAAAATTAATATATTACCATCTCAATTTAAAATTTATTAAGTATTAAACTACCGATCAACATACAGCCAGATCCCCTCCTGGTTGTAGACGTGGAATATGTTTATGGATGTAGTAATGCCATTCAACTCTGAAGTGCTGAGGTCACATTACTCATTCATTCCTGAAGCGGTATCGATAGGGTAATGACTATGTAAATGCGAGATTTGCGTACTGGAGTAGGAGTCAAGTTAGAGTTGTATCGAAAGACCAATTACCTCCTTTCGATTGCATTCGAGCTTCGATTCATTCCATAAGCCATTAAACCTTGAATCTACAATGACTTAAACGATCTGAATAGACGTAATAACGGCCTGGTTCGATAAATTTAAGATGAATCACCATCTAATATCGAATGGAAATTCCAGAAACAATCTTGAATTTCAGAATTGATTAAAAACCATTCTTCGTTAGCTGCACTCAAATTAAATAATTAATATTTGATGAATTGAAAGTGAAATTATATGGAAGAGGTGAAAGTGGAAGCGGGCAATCGGATAGTAGATGATAATATAATATTATGAATAATTATTAAACCTTTATTTAATTAGACCAGAATCATTAAAATTAAATGCTTCGAATGTTATTTCTCATACGCTACGTACGTGTTTCATTACCGTTAAATAAATCGGGATTTTTATTTTGAGCGAAGGAATTATAAATTTACATTATTTGAAATTTTTAATCCTGATAACAAGGAACATATATCCTCTATCTATTTGCCTTTGAGTTTTCAACTACATTGTAGTTAAACCAGAACTTATTCTCATAAATTTAAACTATAATTCTTGAGAATTTCCTCATTTTCAAATCTCGTTGGTGACCTTTCAAGATTCACGTAAAGTGTAGCGAATTAAGTCATTCAAAAATCATGATGGATTTTGATTCTATGCTACACAACCTGTTGTAAAAACTTGAATCAAAGCATCTAAAGTAATTCTTTGAATGTTATTAAAACCATTCAGAAGTGTACTCATGTAACACCACTGTAGAGTTATCATGATTTCAACTTTAATATGACCTGATTTTTTTACGAATTCAAATTTTCTAAAAAAAAACCTTAAAGTAATATTCATTTAATTAGTTAAACAATTTCTCGCAAAAACTGGTTTCTAGGGATATTGAAAGTAAACTTCCAAAACAATTCTAGCGTGAGGTATTGCGGCGTAGCTCGAGAATTTATAGACCTATGCTAATATTTAAACCCTTTGTTGTCTTTCCTAGAATTAGCTCGATCATATCCTGGCTTGCGGCGACATTCACTCTGTTTCATAATTTTCTTCCTAATTAACAAGTTTCTCGTCGGCGCACGTTCGTTCCGCTCGGACAGACTCGCCGCGAAAATTCCGCAGCACACACGCCCAAAGAAAACGTTAATTGACGCAATAACTCTCAATTAAGTGCTCGTCGAATTCAGAGTATTAGTCGAGCAGCGAGTTGGCGCGATTATGAAAGAATCGACGAATTCCTCGTCGGCTTTAACGAGCCAATTTCCCGCGACTCATCACACCAAACCCCGCGCTTTCGACGTCATTCCTTTCGGGCCGTTTTTTAGCCCATTTTCAGCATTTTAAAATTCCGACCCGCATTAAAAAGCGAGCTTTGGGGGAGTGTGGAGTGGACCCGGACAGGGGGATGGGGAGAAAAACTGAGTGGACCCTGCCAGGCATGCGCCGGAGTATTTGTTTAAGCCCGCCAGAGAGCGCCACCGTCGGGGCGAAAGGGGCATGGAGGAAGGTGGAGTTAAAGTGGACGAGTGATGGAACGCGGATGAAAAAAACGGAATTCTCATCCACACCCACGTTGGAAGAAATGGCGGGAGGGGAGACTGAGGCAAAGTAACACAGAGTTAGGATTTTTAATAAAAAGTGGCTTAAAGGGGAGTGGGAGGCTAGAGCGATGAAAGAAGTCCCTCAGTCTTTTGCGGCTTTTTCCCGTGTGTTTTCGGAGAGGGAAAAGTGGGAAGGAAGGTTCCGCAAAGTTATGAAGTGGGTGGTTTATTTTCTCCTCTCTCTCTGACTCCTCTTCCTTCTTTCATATGAGGAATTTCCACTCCGCTATGTTCATTTCGACCCCCTCTTTCCCCGGCGGTAATGACCGGCGATGAAAATCTTCCCCGCCGCTGGGATGGGCACAAAGGAACGAGAGCACTTGCGTCTTTGTCGCTCCTCAAGGATTTCTAGCGCCTCTTTCGATTTGCAATTCCGTGGGCGTGCGGAATGAGATCTCGAAGGGCTGCGGGTGAGGGAACTGTCCCATTTTGATGGGAATTGTACGGTGTCCGATGCAGAGACTGTTTGCCTCACGATGTACTGGAGATTGGGAGTGAAGGCTGTAAGATTTTGAGGTTTCCTCTCCCTTGGAATTCAATCAGAAACCTACTATTTCCCTCAGAAGTATTGACGATTAAGGCTTTCATTGGACCGGAATCACACGAGTTTCGAGAATTGTATATTTAAAATACTCGAGTATTGAAAATACTTGAAAACAAGAGGTTAATAAAAGAATAGTAATAGACAAGGGAGGCTTCAGGAAGTGGTGCTGATTGATGTCTATAGATATTGTTAAAGAAATCGGAAGAATAATCTTTAAATAGGTACTTTGGAGTTTATTTCTGTATATCTTTGAAACGTGGACCTCCGAAAAATAGGCATCAAACGTTTCGATTCCTTTCCAAATGTGGATGTGGGTGAAAGTATGAATTTTGATGATGAATGCAATAAGAAAGTTGGGTTGATAGGAAAACCAACACGAAAGTACTGCAGATGGTTGAAGAGGAGAGGGCTTTAATTGAAGTAACTAAACATCGGAAGGGAAAATGGGTTCGTTAATGATTGAGAGGAGAAATACTGCTAAAGAAAGTAATTCAGGGTAGAATTTTAGGGAAAAACAAATATGGGAAACAGTCAGAAGATGTAAGATGACGCAAAGGGTGAGGCAAACTAAAAAGAAACGAATGAAAGGACTCTGGATTAGTTTGAAAGGCACATGAACGTTTCGCTGTATGTCTTCGTAGCGATAGACATATTTAAATACATATTTAATCACTATATTTTTTGCATTTTGCTGTTAGTATAAGTGACACTAACGTTGTGCGATCTGTAGTAATGTGATACAACAACGCACCAGAAGAAATATCTGCAAGAAGATCGCTGATCTGCTGCTGATATCTGCTGAAGATCGAAGTTCGCTGATCTACGGATATAAATCTCGTGACCATAATCCCAAATTTGCACGAGATTAAAGCAATATTTGTTTTTGAATGGGCAATCGGCAGCTCTCCATTTTCACCATCAAAAGTCTAAAGCAAGAAATGGAAGTTCCATTTTGAGAAATTCTCACTCATATCATGTTTAATATTTCATCTACACTTTGTATTATACTGTACACTTAGCATGGATTGGTGCAGTAAAAGTACAATTCCTTGGGGTACAGGAATCGAGTTTAAGATCTGAGCTTTATTTACCAGAATGACGAGATCCCCTTTTTTTTTCTCGAAGTTATTAATTTTTATAAAGGGAAGCTTTTCTTATTAAAACCTTTTTCCGCGTTTCCTCTTTCTTCCCACGCGGTATTTATATAGTCTTGAAAAAAGGGAAGGTCGTATCATTATGCAACTCCTGGCCTTGATAAGGAATAATTCTCTGTAAACCCTGTCTCTTTCTTTTTAGTTCTTTGCTGATTTAATATTCGGTATACGTAAAATAAACTTAAAAAACCGGTATTGCCTCTAAAGTTCAAAGACGAGTTAGTACCTCAACCCCTCGTACATTGACAAACAGGAACTAGTGGTAAGGAATAAGGCTTACTAGCCGGATGAGGAGAGAGGTAGTTTCTCCTTGCTTTCCTAACCAAAACTGAATGCTCTAAGCCATACATTCCCAAAATTGTCCATATAAATTTATATGGGATCCATGACAGGAAGTAGAATAAGGGTCCAAGATTTTTTTCCATGTTTTAAAGTCATATTAGAATTTTTGGAAGCCAAAAATCCCATCTTAAAAGATAATACAATCAATGGAAACGAGATATGGATTTTAACATAAAATTTCAATATTACGCAGGATAGACGATCTAAGGCAAAGTGGCCCACGGGATAAAATGTTTGGATTCCCATATTCTAATTGGAACACATCCATGTAGTAGAAGCAGATTTGCTCTACGGTTTACTTTAATCCATGCATTCCATAAATAGATACCTTAATTAATTCACTATTCAGCATATTGTCAACCCTTTAGATTGTAATTATCACAATCATGAACAATAAAAAAGTACAAGAAAGACATATTTTTCTCCATATTGTTTCAATTGAAATATATATACATATTCCATCTATCAGAATCTGGTAGTGGGTACAGTTAAATTCAAAGAATTTCAGTATTGAGTTTAGCTTCCTTATTTTAGAAAACGTAGAGATTTCCACTCCAGGCATTCCCAGCTCCTTTGTCCCCGTAATTTGTGAACCCCGAAGAGTATAGCGTGCAGGATTTGGGTGAATAAGATTCAGCCCTTAATGGATAAGGAGTCAGGAAGGTAGCCAAACTGATAAGGATCGCTTCCCAAACTCCCCGCAAGGTGGTGCGGATGTTTCCGAATTCTCATATCATTTGGGAATCCATATGTATGAGGATTCCTCGCCACCTCGTCGGACTTATTTTTCTCTCTTCTTTTCCCCAAGTACGTGCTAGGACCCCTGCCGCGCAAATTTCCCGCTCTCTCAAAGACGTCTTCTATTTTTCTCACACAACGTCTGGAGGCTCGGGAATATTTGCATTTCTTGCAGACGTGATTTTTTTTGTGGGGAAAATAAAAAGGCTCCCCAATGCGCTAGACCCTATTACTTCGAAAAATACGATCCGGGTAATGTATGCTTTAGAAGTAATAACCTAACTTCCCTTGTGTGAATGTTTTAATATCTCGGCGGCTGCTGAGGAATACGGAATCCAGAAAATCTCTGACTCAGCGAAATTCCCGACGTCAACGTTTTCTCTGTTTTGATTTCCCTTTATTGTAGATCCTCTCGGATTTTGAATCGGAAGAAATGATTATTGCGGATGAATTGAAAGCCAATATCTCTGTGCTGGAATCCCCTATTGTTTGTGAACCTCTAGGGAATACGTTCAACTTAATCATGAATGCTTATGAATGAAAATTAGAACCGGAACATGTTGTTGGCTCGCTTGGGGTAATAAAATAAAAATATAAAAGAATGAAAACCCATTGATTCTTATTATGGGAAAATTACGTATTCTGGCCGCAGTATTGAATTATGGCTCATGGATTACACTAATTATTTTACTTTTACAGTATTCGTTTCGTTTAAGTGGCCCAAAAAATCGCTTTGGGTACATAGCTTGCATAAATACATGTATTTCTATGTACGAGGAAAATCGCAACAAAATATGCTATATCTAAACTATTTAGTTTAAGTATGATAATTTGGAATTAAAATTTTCGTCCACTAAATGTTAAATTCCCCAGCGAAAGATGTAACTCATTCCTTTAGCAATTGATTTCTTGCTCTATGGCTATGCAATGACACTTTCTTTGAGGGTTCTGTGATCTTCACTCTTAGTCTTTCTTATTTATGGTGTCCCAAAAATAACGATGGAAAAATTAGTTTAATTTCACTAAATGGAATGGAGCGTAATAAAAATGGTACCGTTTGCTTAGTTATACTTGGGTAACGAGTTTATTTTCAGTCACACAGAATTTCAAAGTTAGTTACGGTACATCTCTATTGCTTTCCACTGTTCTGTATCCAATTTAATAAATGCACTCCTAAGTATTCCCACACTATGTAGCTTCAATGCCACTTTGTATGATATATCTAGATTGAAGGCCTATGAAATTTTAGAAAGCGGTTCATAAAAGAGATGGTGGTTTACTTTGGGTAATGTTTTCGTTTCATTTTTTGTCAACGAAGCATATAAAAGGAATAGAAAAGCAATAAAGTCAGTTACGCTAACTTTCTTTACCTTCACTTCCAACAAAAGCAAATAATTTACAAAACTGACTCAGGGTAAAGTGATCCAGCTTTCATATTTGACTTTTGTCGTAAAATTTTGTCTACCTTTAAATTCTGAAGTTCTTAAAATTGTGGTTTGTAGTCAAAGCTGCAATTTTCCAGTTCAAAGAAACTTCATCTGCATTAATTTTGTAAATATTACAATTAATGTTGTTAATTTCTCGAAAAATTGCGTATGATTCATATAAAATGGGTTGAGATGGAAAAAAAATATTGTCATTAAAAACATAATCAAGTGTTCCAGGGACTTTTGATTCTCGTCACTTGTAAATCAGTATATTTGTGCTTTTATTTTTACAAATAGTAAATTTACAAAACCACTATCATATATCCATTGTGGTTAATTTAACAGAAACTGAAGTACGTTAGTTTTACGTGGGTATGATACTTTTTCTCTGCTTTGTGGATGGATATCAATCAAATTATCGTTTAGCCTTTACGTGATTAAAAGAGTGTCGTCACTCAGTGTTGGTTTAACATAGTTTTCCATTTAAAAAGTCGTCGCACGCGCTGCGTTACTGGAATTCACAGCAAAATAATCGCTCACAAATTGATATATACCACTGATGAAATAAAATGGAAAAATATTTTCATGATAATTGCAATTATTAGTGATTGATGTCTGTAAATTGCTGGTTTGAATATATGTGGTTTGTTATTGAAAATATTTTCATTAAATTAATTTTGTGCTTGCATTCAATTACCTCGCTATGAACTTCTAATGTTCAGTTTGTATCCACATTAAAGCTAATTGAATATATTTTCCGGTTGAAAACTCTACCCATTCTATTTTTACTCTTTCCGTAGTTAACCAGACTGTTTTACTGTTGGCATTTTCTAGACTTTTTCAATACCTTTCTGAATGTTTCTCGAAAATCTTTTTCAATGCTGTATAATTTTCATAAATAATTTTTCCACTAATTTTAATTGTAATGCGTTTTTTCAATAAATTAATTATATTCAGAATATTCACAATAAAAATATCGCATTCTATGAGGCATGTGACTCTATCACTGGGTTACCTGCCGGTTGGTTTATTATAGGTCTCATGGTCATCTTGCTTCTTGTTAGTTGCTTCACATCCCTACAATTCTTATCTTTAACACTGATCATTATGGTCCTGTAACAATCCAACGTCTTGCCCTGTAATTTCTTCCTTCTTCCTGATGTAAATGTACCGATATATCGAGGGGCTGCTTGCTGTTTCCACGTGTGCTAATTCTTCCATTTCTCTGCAGAAAATTTGCGCAACTTAAACTCATTTGCGTACCTAGAATTTAACTAAACTGTTTTAAATCTGACAGCTTCGTGATATACTCATAATTACATCTTCCCTTTTCCTATCGACCAACTCCTGAAAGCTCATCAGTTGAAACCATTCAAGTGAGAGAAAATTTAGTCTAATTTGCTTCTGTTCCAATAAGTACAGTTGCGACGCTCGAGATCTTTCATTGGATATAGTTACCTGAAATAAATAAATAAATATATGGTATTTTAATTACAGGAGTCTCCGTCCCAATCTTACCCATACATTTTTATAACTTAATATCGTATGGTTCAATCCCGGAAGATCAATTCCTTAAATCCTCGTATACCTACATTAGTAATTTTAATGTAAATGTTGGCTATTCTTTGATCCTTCGGCTAGTACCTAGATGTTTTCAATATTTTCAAATTAAACGTTGATTTCTTTATATAATTGTGATATTATTATTTGATTCCCAAATAAAATATGTGTTGTCAAAAGTGTTAATTCACAAACATAAATCAGATAATTGTTTATTGCTCTTTCAAAACCCCGGTTATTAGCTCACTAAGAAAGATATTTACGACAACAGTCGTCAAAACTGAACTTCTTTTCAAAATCGAGAATTTGTGAAAATAATCAATTATTTCTCTTTATGTGACACACTGGATTCATGAAAATAATACGTCTTTCTGTCCTCCCAAAAACACATCTTCATTGTTCTTCTTTTCAATGGTTTTGGAGCTACTGCAGCTTCAAGGTTGTTGTGGTTGATGCTGACTCCTATACCTACCATTGATATTTCCATAATGCAGATTCACGGAACAATTTTCTTTTATAACACCTTGTGGATTCACTGGTAAACGCAGCTTATGTAAATATTTTTGCCATTTTTGATAAATTTATGCAGATAATGCAATAAATAGGTATTAGTTATATTTTTAAAATACCATAAAAAAGAAAACAGACTGTTTCTTGTTTTTCTTGTTAGTAGGAATGATTTTATTTCGTTATTTTTTGGTCCACTCCATATTTTGTTTGATTCTATCTTTGGGCTAATTTTACAAGAAGATATTCGTATATTAATATATCATGATTCAGTCTCAACGAACATATGACAGCTTTACTCTTTTGAACATATGAAGGAAGTTTTGTGTCGAGTAAACCCGAATAGGGAGGGATTATTAGTTTTATTTATGGAAGTAAGGATTTCCTGGAGTACGGCCCTTTTATGTCTATTGGGTTACTTCTTAGTATTAGATTTTCCTCAAGCTAGGCATCTGCCAAAGGAAGTAAGGAAATACCTACAATGCATCCTCTATTCCTCTTTCAGATTTACAAAAGAGTTTTAGAATATCCATTACAGCCCCATTCCCTTTCAGGTACATCTCTGCTTATTATTGATATATATGATGAATTTGCCTCAGCGCATACTCACAGCTCCATCCCATATCTTTCTGGCTTTGATGTCATACGTTTCGTCATATACGTTACATGAAGCATTCATAAGGGTAAGCTACTACGCGCTTTTCTATAGTGAGATACTAGGAAAATAACTACACAAATATCTTTATTAATTTTTTTTCAATTTTCCCGCTACGGATATTTTCCTCAAATATTAAAATTTGTTTCTTATGCATACAACCCTACATTTTTCCGCTTTATTCAAGTATTCATTATTTATATTTTTTATGTAATAGATGATAGTTTAAATGGATAAAGAGGCTTTTCTGTCTCAATATCGCCTTAATAAATGCCTTACTTGGATAAACGAAGTGAAAAATAGCAACATGACTGGGGTTGATGTTTTAGGGTAGTTAAGTGGTTTGAATACCTGCCATAAAAGTTGTAGACCTGAATTCGAGTATTAGTCTTGTCCCTATTTGTCACTTCTCTTTATTCTTGAGTGTAACCAACACAAACTTACGCGCAGAGTCATTTTATATCCTTTTTCTTGATTGAATACTTTATAGACCTTAGGGTTTTAGAAAAAGTTTGGCTAGTTATCAATAGATAAAATTATACATTACATTTTTTGTAAAATATTTTCTTTTAGAGAATTATTTTTAACCTAAGGGCGTCACTACTGTAGCTTCTCTTTCTTAAAACCCCTCTCTTTGCAGAATTTCTAACAGTGCATATCATTCCACGTCGCTGCACATCTGCACCGTATCTTCTTCGGAATAATTTTTCACGGTTATGCTCCGCCCGTTCAAATCCCCGGGCCTTTTCTAACGGCGCCCCTTGAAATCTCGAAAAAGTGGCTCCCATAATGGATTGGGCTAGGTAAACGGTGATTAGGGATTCAATAAATTCCTTTGCGATGCAAATGTCTGGCGAAAGCGATTTGTCGCATTGGGGGACGTCAAAGACGCCGATTGGCGCAAGGAAGTGCAGCAACCCGTCGCGACGACATGCATGCAATTAGTCAAGCATCGCTCCCGTAATGCAACGCAGATGCCGGCGTAATTGCCGGAGCACTTTGGAGCCGCACGAAGTAGGAAATTGGGCCACTCTCGATTAAATTGAAGGAGTCGTAAAAAGTCCTTTTTACTCGGACTAATTTCCCAGGCATAACTCCCTCGCACTCAGCGCCCGCCTTAACGGACCCGTTTTTCCTCCCACGAAGATGTTTCGGTCCCTCCTCCATATTGTGTATCAGCGCTCCTCCTCTTGCGGGGATTTTTATGGACACGACTTCCGCGTATTTCATCCGCGCATTACTGCTATAAGTGCTCCACTTCCGTTTCTTTTTGGTTCGTAATCCGAGAGGAAATCAAATGTGACTTGGGGTGGGGATGCGCATTTGGCTGCGATTTTCTCTCATTATTATCCTGGGTTTTAGGGCCTTCTATCTCTGGAAGGCTTTTGCCATTTCCGAAGGTTTATGCCATCATTCCTTTGATTTCTGGTATTTTAGGAAGATGAACTTTATCTTTCAATACCAAAGGGAGGAAATGTTTCTTGAATCTATTCTTGCTCATGTCTATAATTATCCGAAAGCATACTGAGTAGGGGAACATACAGTTTGTGTATCTGGGATCATCCTAATACTTTCAGAGTATGTAGTACCTGTCTCTAAAATAATGGACATGTACTTGACCGATGAATTTCGTAGATCGTGAGTTTTTTCATGCAGGAAAATTTTTTATCTATTTTTTTAGGAATCAGTTCTCTTCAAAATTTAATTTACTTTACCTTCGAAACGTTATTTACTTTTTACATTAACATCATTCAAATGCATGTTAGATCGAAGGTACAGCAACAACTAAATAAGGTATTTATTTTGTCGATATTAAGACTAATGTTTCTTTTTCTATAAAACCTCTCCTCAATTATAGTGACAATGTAACTCATTTTCCTTCATTTTTAGTTTTTTTGAGTTTGACGCCCACGTTTTACAATTTAATAGAGTGACCGCTTTGAAAGTGAAAAATCCCTTTTTCGAATGCTGCTTTTAGGAGACATACAGAGTGTACAAAAAAATCAGGACTATTTGACCAATTAGGAGAAGAATTTACAGAAGATTCATTCATTCAGGATTAGAAATTGCCTCTTCAAATCGGAAACTTGGAAATCCTTTATTCATCCATTTCGAAAAAAAATTCTTACCTGAACTCTTGTATAATTTTTATTTGTAAATGTATTGGTAGATTAATCACACATTCTCTAGTAACCTAGTGATTTTCATTCAAATGTTCAGGGCCCTGATTTAGATAAACCGACCTTGGATTAAAAGCGAGCTTTTTTTAGATTTTTGCCCGCTCGGCAATGTTTCGATGACGCACTCTTTTCTCCCCTCACACTCTGAGGATGATGAAAGAGTGCGTCATCAAAACGTCGGAGGCAATGATGCTTCCGCAACTGACCATGGCTTTAGGTTGGAAAGAGTTTCCTCAAACACAAATCTATCATTTCCTACGGCTTTTTCCAAAACGAAAATGTAACAAAATGGTAACAAGGCGTTTGCATTCCGTTCGAGTGCAGAATGCGGCTGTTTGAAAATTTCACATTTCTTGAATTCGCTCCGGCTGAAAAATCAACACCGACTTCATGATCCTCGAATGCAAATTCAAAAGCCATTAATTCCGCTCCCGCGCAGCCATGATCTTCCGCAATAAGACTATAATCTCATTCGCGCGGAGCAACGTAAATCAAAACTAATTGGATTCCTCAAAGTTCTCCAAGATCTCGCACCAAATAACTGCGTCCGTCTCTCTTGCACATCTCCTCCAAAGGAGCCGGCGGAACATTTTTACCCACAACAGTATCTCCGGGGAATAAATTAAGCGAATCACTGCCTACTTCCGCCGAAAAATAGGAGAATTCATTACTTTTGAGGGCATTAATGCTTTTCAGCGCGGGATATCCTCCGTGAGTTACAACTCCTCATCCCCCACCTTGTTTCACCACTATTCCCTCATACAGCGTTAGCTCACACCTGCAATCTTCAGCCTCATCCCCGTCTCTCCGTCCGTTTTAACAGTTTAATCCCTCCCCAACCCACTGCTGGAAACCTTCATTTCCTGCCCCCCCTGACGTATAACTCCTTCCTGACCCGCTCATCCCTCTTCAATCCAATCTTCCCCGCTCTAAAGCTCTCCATTTTAATCACCTTACTGACTTAGGCCTCTTTCTATCTCTCCGCACTCACTCCAACAATTTCCCCGCGTTCCTCACATTGTCCTCTCTCTTAAACTCTCGTGTCGTTCCGCGCAGTCATTCCGGGGGCCTTCCCTCCATTTCCCCGCGGAATAAGCCGCCTATTTCGGCGCAATCCATCTCCTCCGCCCCCGGCTCTCGGGCATCGCTCAAATGTGGAGAGGCGACGGCAAACGTCATCTCATTTCCCGCGCCGTTATTATAATTGGACGTGCATGGAACTTTGGAGTGGACGTATCGTCCCCTAATTTTTATTTGTTTTGCGCGAGAGTTGATACCTTTTTTGGGGAGGAATTTCTTGTTGCTATCAGTGATGCGGTTAAAGGAAAAGAATTGCCCATTTTTTTATGATTATTCTTTTACACCCACGAATACCGTAGTTAACCCATGCTGTGCGTTGCGGTTGGTATTTTGGCGTAGCGTATTGGTGAAGCATTAATTCTCAAAATTTAAGTTTCAGTGTAAACTCTTCATTTATAAAATTCACAGAAAATGGAGATATTTTGTGGAAATATAAACACTTAGGTGATAGCGATCAATTCCTGAAACCTGGAAGTGTTTATGTTTAAATCCTGTGGAAACAAGTATGCATCTTTCCTTTCAAAGACGGAGTCTCCAATTACATTGTAAAACCTAGTATTTGAGTCCGACGAAATAAAAAACTTAAGTATTAAATTGGATTAGCTATCCAGAATAGATTTTAATTATTTAATTTGGTTGATTCCGCTATTTTTCTCTGTTGCTAGCCTTTCAGCGCAAAGTTTTTGTATGTTTTTCTCGAATCATCGATGTTCAGCTAATTTTTATTAGAGTAGAAAATAACTAGTAAACATTGACGTGATGGTACGTAGTTTAATATCCATATGAAATTGATATCAGATTTTTTTTATTTGTTTGAAGTTCGGTAACTTTAAGCTGTCATGTTTCGAGAATGTGTTGAGACAAAAAAATAAGGATACTAAAATTTTCCCTTCATATTTTTTTTATAAATATATTTTGAAATTTCAAATCAAACTATGAAGTAAAACTTTTTGAGGAACAACATAGAGGAAGGTGAAGAGTTGTAAGGATTAAACCAAACCGTGTGGTATAAAATATTACAGCATTTGAAGCATACAATCCCTTACTCTATAAAATATAATCCAAAAGGTTTATTAGCGAACAAATATACGTATTATGTAGTAATTATATTTATCGAAGGAATACTTACAAATAATACACGATGAACATTCATAAATTTTTAAATTCTATGAAATTATGAAAATAATTTCGATGAGTACATGTGGTCTGAAAATTTATATAGGTAGATCTTTTAAAGTTTTGTTTCGAGCCACACATGTGTACTAACCGAAAACTCTTGGTGTACTTATTGAAATTCGAGTTCCTCAAGCCTCCAATAACATGTGCCCATTTGAAACATATCACTGTTTTTAGGTTTCAAACAATATTTTAACAATCATCGCTAATTAAATGTAGTTAATGGTAACATAAAAGTACAATTTATAGTTTTCAGAAGAAGAATGAAGTGAACATTTTTCTAATTAATACTCCATCTAAAAGTAGCGGAAGCGAAGCTCATTTATGGTATCGGTTACTATAATAAGCTTGCTGTTGAGGAAATATGATCGACAAGTACCATACTGTAGTAATATTATCTCTCATTTTTCCCCACATAATATGGTCTCCTTTCATCAGTATCATAATAGCTTCAACTTGATGGAAGCAGAATTTCATTCCGAATAAATCCAATCAGTTTCCATTCACAAACAGATGACTTATTTATGAGTACTCCAATTTCGGAGGAAGGCCAAAATTCGGCCATCAAAGTTCACCGAACTCTCAGAGGTCCCTGATAAAAGTCCCCTTCGCAACATAATGCTCTCCTAAGCCCAACTCGTAAAACTGTCCACTCAACCTGCACGCTTCAACCGAGCGGAATTGTTTCGGTATTGATTACCCACAAATTTCCGAAAGTATCGAGGGAATTCTCAATCTAACGAACCGCTTCGGAACGTAATCGATGGCCCTACAATGACCCTCGATCTAGAAATTAATCCGTATCTCAATGCATCGATCGGCGACAGTAAATCTCGCACGCGAGGGTCCCTCCGCACGCTTGGGGCCCGGGCGTTGCGCCCCTCCCCGCGCGGCCGCTTTAATCAACGGCCCCCGTCATAATTTACCGACCATGTTTCCGAAATTAATCCGCGCGGGCAAAAAACAAGCCCCGGCCGAACCCCGCCCAACGGCCGGCATTCTCTCCATCAAGCGGTCGCAATATATTCAAAACCGACGCTGGACATATTGTTTCCATTTTCGGCCCACTTCCTAAGAACTAAGTGCGTCACATCTCTGATGTCGGCCGCCTTTGTCAAATCCCCCTCTCGACACTTCATATCCCTTTGGTTTTCCTCCCTCCATTTTGCGGCATGTCCTCCCCTTTGTACTCGCATGTCCCTTAACATGCCCCGCCTTTCTCCAGCTCACCTCCTTTGAGCGATACCACTTTAGGGTACCTCTCTTTCCCCCCTCTCTCTCTCTTGCCCCGTTAATAAAGCATGTGACATTCCTGAAAACGAGTCTCAATAAGGGATTTCCATTTGATTATTTTTTCATTCGTTATCGAGGGTCGGGTTAAAAGCCGTGCGGGTTGGAAATTATCTTTCCCTCTCTCTCTGCAGCTCTTTTCGGAGATATTGCGAACGGATTCCAAAGCAAATTAGGTGAATGGATGGGAGAATAAATATAACTTCTGGATTCGCTCCCGAAATGAAAAATTAATTGCGCGCTTTAGGCAAGGAATAGAGAAATGGACGCTGTGTTACGTTCTCGTCCTGCTTTTGTTTATCCGACCTTTACGTATCAAAAAAGGGACGGATAAGTTAACTAGTGGTTGATCTGGTAATAAATGATAAGCATCGAAACTGTTCTTATAGTGAGCATTTTTTTGTGGATGAAATTATATTTATGTAAATGTTTTAATGTCAGTCTCAATAATCCATGAGCTCATTCTAAAGTAGATTGATGTGAACATTTGAGACAAAAACTATACTTAACGTTTTCGTCATTTAAATTTTTTCGCGATGGAAACATATTTAGGAAGTTAAAAAATAGGAATATCTGTGAAATTTGTTGTTTATTGAGTGAGGGAATCATATAAATGAGATTAATATATCGTATAGTTATTGCTATGCCATATCTGTATCAATTGATTGAAAACCTTTGCTATTTTAGTGAATTAGTAATTTTCTTATTCATTCTTAACGTTTTTGAAAATTTAAGTGGGCATTATTTTAGTTTTGGTTCTATTTTAGTGTGATGGCAGTATCATCAGCTTCTTATCAAGTGAGTAGGTTTTAGGAAAGTACTTGCAAGAAAACGAATACCTATCTATTTCACCAATATCTACGCCATGACCTTCACTTACGAGAGTACAGAAACTAAAGTGAAGAGCGTAAATGATAAGTGCCTTTATATAGGTTGTGGTAATGTGGATATTCTGGGCATAATTTTATGATTTGACTGCTATAATACATCAATAGGATAATAAAATACTAAAATCATTAAAAGCGTCAATAATGTCATTAATTTTCTTGATGAGGTGATGCTTCATTAATCCATTGCTGTTTAACATAATTTGAAAGAGCTAAATATTTTCAATAAAGTTTCCTAGCTTCAGCTACAAAATAGAAAGCGTTCATAAATATTTTACTGGTAACAATGTAAAATAAATGCCTATCTAATGTACTTATTTCAGGAAGTCTTAAAATATATGAATTCACGAGGTGATTTTCGATAAAAGTAAGCGATAATGTCACTCAGTATGCAAATCTTAACGCATTACATGTCTCTCGTGACGGGTTTAATAAAGGAGTAGCAAGATACGCAGCAGAAAAAGGAACGGACCTCGTAAAAATTGTTAAAAATATCGCTCACATTTAAAAAGGAAAGGAATACTTATTGCACGCCACAAAGGAACATTTTAACATTAAAGAAGTGAGATACACTTTGATGTTGCTATTCCTTGTTTTTGATGGAGGTATTGATAGTGGAAGACTGAACGGCTCTCGCTTGGATAACAAATTCACAGAAAGAATAATTGGAGAAAAAATGAGAAGGTTAAATATTTGTTCATTACGTGGTAATACTTCTGGATGACTTTATGAAATGTATTTAAGCTTGGGCAGTAACAAATGATGTTCAAGTTGAAGCAAATAATCAGTGCTTAGACGCGATTTTATTATTGTTTTCTAAAGTATATGATGTTGAGTTAAACTCTTAGACAAACGTTTGGTCATTTCTAAGCTTTTCTGCCAAAAGTAGTGCATTAAATACCAGCAATTTCAATTTTGGGGAAGAGAAGAATGTATTTCTCGCGTAATGTATTGCATAAAAACTCCGAAAGGAGCAGATATTTACAATACATATATTACTATATAATAATCTATCTAACCTAATAAATATGTTACATTATTGTATAACCTACTGATAAAATCTAGATAGAATTTCTTATAGTTCATTACCATAATCATGACGCATCATAGTAATTCCTAAAGCCAACCACAAATAAAAATATAATATTATAAGCATAAACTATAAATGATTGCCAATCCATTTTTATAACATTCTTTACCATAAAATGGAAAAAGAAATCACTATTATGTGTTATGAACCACCGCTAAGGATCAGATAAGAGTGCGAAAAATAATATAAAAATAAATTAAATAAAAACGTCATCATTCTGTCAATGTAGCTCTATCAGACTGAATCCACCAGAAAGAAGTTTCCTTTTAATTAACCGTCCCAGAGGTCTCAACAGCAGCGGTCCATTCAATCGGTTTCGATGTTTAAAGATATTTTTAGATTGAAATGTGCATGTGTAATAGGTCTTTGATGAATATTAAAAACGTTTGATTAATACACCCGCGAAATATTTATAGGAGGAATGGCTGGTCATCAAAAATTCATCAAAATCAAAATAAATAAAAACTCCATTTCGAATGATGACGTAACGTCGGAGTTTTTCCTACTCATTCCATTTCATTTTCCCTCTCTTTGAGATGTCTTCCAATACATGCGACCAGTCCTCCTTTCCATCAAATTACTAATTAGTTGTAATCATTTAAAATTCAATGGTGAATGACATTGCTCTCTCTCTGTTCAAAAAATATTGCTTTCCTTCCAGAGAAATTTCATTGTATAAGGAAATAAATTTCAGTTCCAACTGCTGCGTGGAACTAGTGCAATGTTCGATTTGTCCGGGGCTAATAAGGATATAGAATATTTTCAGCTAAATTGGTCTTTTCATGGCTGTGATAATACGAAAGCTGCGTGGACATGAGTGATCTTGGTTTATGCACACATTTCTCCTTACTGAATACATGTGCAAATAATATTGATTGAGTAGGTCTATTGCACTTATGTGGATTTTCTCCTTTAATCTGAATTTGTATCTTGATTAATACCTTTATTCAGGTGAAATTCAACTATAAATTCTTGCTGAAAAATACATTCCGAACTTTTAGGGGAAGTAGATGACATTGTAGTTTCAGTGAAGAGCGGAATCTCCGATTGACATTGGTAAAACAATGATGGGAAATAATCACATAAATAGTAATTGATGGTATTTTTTTCCGTAGACTATTAGAGTTGATCGCAAAGGGTAGGGATGTTGGCGTTAACACACTCCATGCCATACGACAGTGGTGGATCGTATGGTCCACCTCCACCACCGTTGCCACCTTAACATTCGGTATTTACAGTTTAATTTCAATATAAAAATTTTTACGAAATAATCAAACTATTTATCCTGATTGTAGAGCAACACTGAAAACACTTATTCACGAAAATTGCCTAATCACCAGGATGCCCGATTTCTATTTCTGTCAGGGAGACTTAGATGCACTACCATAGAACCAGAATGCGGTAAGGCGTTCTACTCTTACAGTGATATTGTACTTTGTTGAAAGCAAAGAAAAATTACCTCGTTCCTCATATTGCTTGGTTGCCTCAATCCCTCAACGAAGCTTTGGGTGATTTATGGGGAAGGGGATTAGGATATTACGTGCTGTTGTCTTTGCACATTATAGAGATAATGAATCCGGTGGCATAATCATGTTGCCTTTCCCAACAGGCTTTCAAACATATTCGGTTTCTCGCTCCGCTGACAAATCAGGAGCTCGTTTCTTCAATGGAAAAGAGCGCGTGAAAAATATATGGAACAACTCATCGGTGCAGAAAGCCTTTTGGATAAACGGCCCCGTTACCTCTTTAAATATTAAAAAGCGCGAGTTCTTCGGTTTCATGCTTCGTTAGACCGTTATTTTTCATCGCGCCGTCGAAAATAAAAGGGGAAACTCGGAAAGGGCTCGGCTAACAAACCGAATTTCCGAATTCTCATCTAAAAAACGTATTGGAACTTACTCCGATTTTTTATCGCCGTAAATAAATAAAGCAATCGATTTTGATAAAGCACGTCACAGCTAGGGTGCGATTTTTCAAAATTTTACCTCCCGAAAATCTCCCAGCTTCTTTTTTTTGACGTCGCCCTTCCTCCGCATCGCGTCTAGAATATAAATGACTATTGGTAAACCAATCAGAGAGCGTCATAAATAATTCATGGAGAAAAGTTTTCCCCGATCGCGACATTAAAGCGGTAACGGATTCGTCTCTCGCGACTGCGGAATATATTTATATATCGGAGGAGTGGAGCGATGGATGGGGAATAATGTTGCCAAGGACGCGGGCAACTTTCATTTCGTGGCAGCTGCCTTTACGGGAGCCGTAAATAAATTATTGTTCCGGTTACCAGATATTCCGACTCGCACATAGCTGCTATACTGAGGTGCACCCACTGCAAAGCGCCTATCGATAATATTTTGGAACGTTGTTATGGAGATTGGGTTGAACATAACGTTGAAACTTAGCCTCAACATGATAGTGTTATTATGAATTTATTATGTTACGTACATGCCAAAGTAATATCCGATCCGAGCTAATAGTCGACCCCCTAAATTGCGGCAAGAAAAAACTTAATTCTTTACTTTAACATTTTTAACCTTTCATCAGTCGCGCCAAATTTCATAACAAGAGCAGTCGCATGTTGTATGCCATACAACAGATTGTTTTTCGGCCAAAATTGTAAATGAATTGAACAAATTATTTATGAGTGCTAAACTTTAGGTAATAATATAATTTAAGAGGATAATTTAAGGGGATAATTTAAGAAGTAAACAACTTTAGTAAAATATATTATTATTCACTTTTATTTATTTGCATGCGTTCAGAGAGTCCCTAAAAAGCTAGATGTCTATTAATTCCGAAATTGAAATTCGTATAATAAATTCTAAGACGAAATAAGTGTAAAACTCCATATTAACGTTATAATATGCAAAAATAGAGTTCACCAACGAAAAATGTACCCAAACGGTCGTGTATGTGTTATAACAGTCACCTCACAGTCACTCGCTTTTACAGTCGGTTTAAGACTAAAAAGAAGCATTTGACAACTTTACAAGTTAATGGTAAGTGCAATAAAGGAAAAGACCCGGGCATGAGGTTCAAGAAACCGCCCATGTAGAAACGGGACCCGAAAAACCGTCTGTGTCGTACAGAATACAACAGCGCGACTGACGGAAAGTTAATAAGAGATAGATATTCTGATGCGTGTCTAAAAGAAAAAAACACCAAACTAAAATCGATCCCTAATATTTGTGTCTTAACAAGTTCTCAGCAAAATATTGCATATCATTTAAGTACAGCCTTGACCCCCGCATTTTAGCTGATAAGCGTGGACACACTTTTCAGTTAACAAATCCAAGAGAAAGCAAGAAGACGTGATTATAAATTCTGGAAACATTATCGGAACTGAACGCCTGAAGTTGTTACGATTGGGGGATATTTGTTTGTGCATTTAACCTTATCTTATTTGATTTTATCTTTTTTTTCCATATTTTTATGCTGATTATCTATTATTTTCTATTTACTGGGAGGAAATTTTCAATAATTTATCTTCCGTTTTATCTACGATATCATTTCTCCTTCGCTTACACGGTTAACTTCCTTGAAAATATGTATCCACAAATAAGATAACCTCCTAAATTCAGCCTTTAGAAATGGACTGTAAATCGCGGATATCGTTTGTGCACATACGGCATATAATTATTATTTTATGAATTTGTAGGACATCATTTCTTTCAAAATTCTGCTGGAACAGTTCTTATATTTCATACGTCGACTGAGAATCTCTTCCATTTATTTATCCATATCGACCCACTGTTATACCTTATCTCCTTCTTTCTCTCCAACCCTTTTTTATTTTCTATTCCGTTATAGATGATGCCCCTTCCAGTCACCTTTAAACTTTCTTATCTTTCCCGTGAGGCTGTTCGTCAATCCCTGTCGATATTCGCTAACATTATGTACATATAAAAATCCCTGATATAGTTTGTTTTTTTCTCTACTGCTCAATATCTATTTCAGAGTTTTCCAAATGCACGTATTGTTTTTTTAGTATTTTAATTTATTAGTTTAGCTAAATTCATAAGATTTATTTATATTTATGAGATTTAACGTTAGCCAAATCCCAGACGCCCAGGGCTGAAATCTAAGTGGTCAAAGATTATAAGCATTTTGTGATAGAGTGTAAAAGTTTTTTAAAATTTTTCTATCTTTCATACTTTCTTTCTTACTCTTTTATCGTTCATTAAATTTGTATTGTTAGTGAAATTAAATCGTAGTGTAGAATAAATATACGCGAATGAGTCAATGAGTCAAATGCATGAACTAAGTGGAGCTCAATAACGATTGCGAAGTATTCACAAGTTAGTTTTTCTGAAATATTTTCCTAAAGCACTTCAACCAAAAATTGTTACTCACTTGATGCAAATAACAATGAAGAAACAGAGTATTCATCTTTATTACTACAATGGAGTAAAATAGAGCATAGCTTAGAAGAAATAAATTTCTTTAGGTTCTCAAGCGGTAGCATAAATTAAAGTACACGTTACGTAAAAATCGTAATGACTTGTCAAAAGGCAATTCGCTTTAAAAGTAGAGAGGAATGGCCCTATATAATATCCGAAAAAAACCTTATCCATCTTTATGAATATTGGCAATCCATCCACTCAGGAGTTCGAAACCGAATAATCTACGCTTTCATGATGTCTTTATTGGTCGTAGTGGGCCAATGACCTCTCCTCCCGGGACGCAAAAGTATATATTTGCTCTGTCTGTCTCCACATTTCATGAAAGTTTCCATTCCGCCTCCCTGATTTCATCAGAATGAAATTTCGCGGCGTCCCTTTCAAAGTAGCGAAATTGCAATAAATGCATTCCCCGTATTCTGCCCATTCCGCGCATGGAGATATCTTTCTTTTTATTTAGCTCCGCCTCCGAAATTGAGCACAAATGCCCATTTGGGAGAGCAATTTCCTCGCCCGTCCTCCCTTTCCGAATATTCTTCGATGATTCGGGGTTCGGGATTCTATCCGAAATTTGCGACTCTGCGAATACCGCGCCAACTCGCGGCTAGGCCAAAGCGAATCCGGGGGCGCCACAGCCGAGCGTTTCTCAACACCAGAACCGCGGACTGGGCATTTTTGTCCCATTTGAAAATTTAAAATTTTCTCTTTCGTTTGATTATCTTCTTACGACAGTGGGACTTTATGACTTTTAATATGTAATCAAGAAGTTTATTCATGAAAATAATCGTAACATTCATATGTATATTTTTTAAGTAAATAGTAGAGATATCTTAAACCGCGGATGGAAAATTTTTGCCCCATGTTGGCCTTTATTTGGAGTGTATTGCTTTATGGGTGCGAAACGTGGACTTTAAGAAAGGAAGGGGTCAAACGTTTGGAGGTCTTTGAAATGTGGGTAGGGCGTAGAATGGAAAAAAATAGGAAATGATAGGGGAAAAAACACGGAGGCGTAAGAGATCGTTTTCATTGACGGGATTAAGCATCATCAGAAGAAATGGGTGGATCGAATATTGAGGGGAGAGGGATTGGTAATGGTTTTAATTGAGGGTAGGATTCAGGGAAAAAAACAGACGGGAAAACAGAGACAGAAGATGTTGGATGACATAAGGGGTGGGGTTAACTATAAGGAAATGAAAGAGATGGCGTTAAACAGGGAGTTTTGAATGTAGATGAACCTACCGAAAGGTCGAACACTCATGAAAATGATTCAAAATTCCTTAAACCACTGATGGGACATTTTTGTCTCATGTGGAATCATGGCACGTTTATCGTTAGAGGTCGATAGTTTACAACTCCATTACAGATAGTTCATCTAAAAAACTGTTCTTCTACGCCGTATGTCAACATCTTAGTTATATTTGCCCAACTTTTATAATTTTAATGACTTTGTAGCGTAGTATCTAGTCTAACACTATGGTGTTTCTGAGGTTTGGAAGATGAATCTCTTTCATTTTTCAAATTAAAATTGTTCTATGACATACAAAAACTGATTCCCAATAGAAAATGTCAAGAAGCCGCCATAAAATAAATTGAATTACCGATGGGACATTTTTGTTCCGTCCGCGGTTTTATAGGTGCTTTATGATTGCGGGTTTCTCCAAAGTCTCCAATCGAAGCTCGCGATGTTGCTCACTGTACCCGAATCAGCTCCGTTGATCGCAGGAATAATTTATTTTTCCCTTCTTCTCCTCGGCTGATGTTGGTTCAATTTGGGCAATTGCCTACTTACACTCCGACAGGTAAATGGGTCAAATGTGAGACTGATCAGCCCTTAACCTGAAAACCCGAGTAAAACAATGGAATTTATTTTTTTATGCCCACCGCGATCGCTTACTTTTTTTAGCGAGAAATTCGTTCGAAACCGTTGAGGTATTCGGGTTCGAGATCGTAGCTTATTTGAGACGCGGTATTTGTGAAAGTCTGGTTCGGAAACTACGCTGCTGTAACTTAGGTAACGGAGATATGAAATTTTCCAAATAAGTGAAACAGCCAATCTTTCTGTTATTTCGCCGATTTATATTAATAGTGCATGATTTCACATGATTTTTAACATTTTTGATATTTTTATTTTTATTTAAATGCATAGTAAAAGCAAAAATATTAGTATCCGTAAGCATAATGCACTTTGCAAATATGGTTGTAGGTTTGTACATCACAAATTTTAGATTTAAGTTGCGTATGTATTGGTATGCTATAATTGGCTGCAGATATATCAGTATCTAAAACACTAGAAACGACGGTTGTTGATGGAACGTGAACAATTCCAGATGGCAAATATTTTTATGCCCTGAATTATTGAGTAAAGTTGATGTTTTGCAATAGTAGGTGCCAACAACAACATAATGACACATTTACAATTGAGAACCGATTAATTTGAAATGTAAGATATTTGGTATATTTATGTTTCAAGATTATAGAAATGTATACCATTGGATATTCTACACTAGTTAATGTACTTTTCCTTGCGTTTACTCGAATCAAGTGTTATGTTTAGTAAAAGTTATGAGAGCTAAATATTGTTACAATTATTATCATAGAAAATTCATTGCACTTATTTTAAATTCGAATAATTTAATAATAATCGGGACGGAACGCTATATAAATTTCGATTTCATACGCCCCAATTGTTGTCTACATTGACTTGTGAAACAATTTACAGAATAAACGGAAACTCAGAAGCATCAATAGAGCATTATCTGCTTAATTCAACAATTACGAATCACCTGACTACAGGCTTAGCGAATCCTAAGAGTAAAATTCACAGAATCGGGCGAGATATGGTGGAAATCCATCATGCAAAATGAAGAAGTAGATTGGTACTTTTCCACACAAAATTCAATAGTACTACCGGTTTCAACGGAGGACCGTCATCTTCAGGTATAATATCCATCCTTTCCTGAAGACGACGGTCCTCCGTTGAAACCGGTAATACTAATATTTTTTTGTGGAAAAAGTACCAGTCTATTCCTTAATTTCGCACAAATCCTAAGAGATTTAATAAGCCACAGTGAGCGTTGAAAAGTAACCAAGCAAACATGCTGCCAATTTCAAGGTTAAAGAGCCCTCTCCTCTATAACCTTGTAACCATTCTTATTTTCCAGAATAATAACAGTTTAATTCTTGAAAATTAGTTCCTTCTTCGCAGTCTTTTCCCACATTTCTTCCATTCGGAACTTACTTTCTCAAAATTCGTGGAACCAGTCCGCGACGTCTCCGAGATGAAAAGCAAAGGTTATACGAAACTGGCAAAATTGGTTCGACTTCGAAAGAAAACGCGTGTCTAGAGAGCATTATAAAAGAATCTAAAATGGAAAATTTTGGGTATGGATCAAACGAAATAGGTTCCTGTCATTGGGAATAATATGCCGAGCTCAGTTATTTCTTATTAACTCCGGACTCGCTTTGTCTGTTGGCGTTCTCTTTTGAAACTTCTTTGAATCTTTCATAAGTGTCTCTTTGTGCAATGCAGGCCTCGGCCTTCCATTTCCGGAGTTTCAGAGTTTAGACCAGCGGTGCGTGAGTTATCCAATTACCTGTTAAAAGTGCCGTGAACTGAACGAATGGCCGTGGAAAAATTGTCATGAAGAAACATTTCCGGGAGATCGGCATCAAATACTTGTTTCTAGTTCAAATTTTCGAAAAGGAGGACGGCATTTCTTTTCGTCATTCATTTTAAAGCGAATGGAAGCTTACCATAAGAACTACGGGATTTTTCCAATTATTGATCAGCCTTGAGTTCTAAGGGCGTATTTGCTACGAATGCTGGCAGTGATCACCATTGGAGATTTCAATAATATTGCAGCACGAAGAAGAGGCTGCTGCTAGAGTTTAATCTGCAGATGGTAATATCCATCCTTTCCGGAAGATATTTAATATGTCGCGATCCCTAAGTGAAAAATATTTTATGAAATGAGAGGAATTTCCTACATTCAGAAAATCCTTGAGTATTATGCTTTTCTGAAATTGATTCCGTGGATATATATCTCTTTTGACTTGCTCAGTTTAAATGAATAGAAAAGCAGATTCTATGTAGAGTAGATTCCTTGTGAATATACCATTGAGAATTTCCTCTATATCTCCTTTTAAACCCCACCGTATCCTTCCTCTATGTAAATGACAGATTCATGTTGTCTTGTACCTCATGATGACGCTATGCGTTGAAACCTAAGTTGCTTCTACTAAATCCCGTGGCTATGTGTATTAGTTGTTTTTATTCCTATTTCTCCAACTTTATCGACCATTCAATAAACGAATCATCATCGCAATCGCTAACTTTAATTGAATACTTTCAATCGTAAAAAAATAATAAAAATTTAACGCGAGAAATATTATTTAAATTCATGGAAAATATTAACGTTATACCTCTCGTTTTACAACTCATGTTTGCCTAACTCCTGCCTAGTTTTCCATGTTACATTTATTTTCTTTATTTCCCATGCGCTGGCAATTATCGTGATATGTATACTCGTTTCCTTTATTGTGAAAAAGCAACGTATAAATATTATTTTATAAATATCGTTGATAAATAAGCACTTCTGTTCGGGGTTAGGTTTGTCCATATGTCTTGTTTATCATAGCTGTTATCCTTGGAATCGCAAATAATTGATCCCCTCACAGTAGAAGGTAAACCATGTAATGCAATAATATGTCTAAAATATTTCCCAAATTCTTACTTCCTTTTGAGCTTTTCAAAACGGAGTTATGTTATGAAAGTTACTGGTTATGTAAATTTATGAAAGGAACTGGTTCATACACATTAATAACCTAACTCTTCTTACACCATCGGATTATAATCAAATACTGGTGTATTCTATTTATATCAAAATTTGTATTTTTTCTATCATCTTCGTTTAACCTATCTAATTTAATTATTGAATTATTAGTGAACTTATGGACAATTAAGTTTAAACAGGATTTTAATATAACTGCAAAAAGTAAATCTTTGGTACACATGAAAGGTAAAAACATTTCCTTAGATTGTCATCTTTATAAAACAATTCTCTATTTTAATTGTCTATAGTTATTAAATAACTATTGTACCTAAGCACGTTAAAATTTAAACAGGATGTTTATATAACTATAAAAACAATATATTTGATAAATAAGGAATATAAAAAATTCCTTAGTTTATCATCTTCATCTGATAATTTAATATTATGATTAACTATTGTTGTTGAATTATTAGAGAGCTTAAGCATATTTAAATGGAAATAGGATGTTTATATAACAGCCACAAATTATATCTTTGATACTTACGGGATATAAGAAAATTCTTTAGGATCATTGGCAACAATTCAGTTAAATTTTATCGTTTTTTATCTATGCTATTCATGAAAAAGCACTGCACCGGTGGATTTATTTCACACCGCGTCTCCTTTCTCTTCCCTGAAAACATGAGCGATTAACGCGAAATGAATAGCACAAGACCGCGACAGAGTGACTCCTCTCCGTGTAACTTAATAGAATCCCCATCGCAGAATAAGATGTCGCGGGGATGCCATAGGAGACTCACCGTGTTTTGTTTTCCGAAGAGTTCCCCTTTCCGGCCCCGTTGTGAACACCCAGTTACCACGGTCACCGCTCTTCTTTCGCCTTGTTCTGCGGAGATTCTCCAATTAGCGTCCCCTCGCTAATTGGAGTCGATGAGCTGCGCCGTGTACAGTTTCACACATTTTTCCCACCCGTCGGGAAAAGTTCCGAAGAATACGGGAAACAAAGCGAGTCCGGGTGGGCGTCGGGAAGGCTTATTATTTCTGGTAGCTCTATTAGAGGTTGAACGTACGGCTAATGGAGCCGGGATGAAAGTGAGATCTAATAATGAATCCTAACGAGCCCGAGGGAGGGAAGGTGGCCATTAGGAAGACTGGGGAGTTATGCGCGGCAGACATCTTTCTTTATCTCCGAGCGGGGAATTTAGGTTGCTAACAGTCCTCTTAATTGACTCCGGAGTGAGTTACTCTTATCTGATGTTTCAAGGAAGGCACCGATTGTAATTCAAGGGGGTCGCGCTCCACCTCCTCTGCAGTTATGATTGCTCCCTCGACTTCCGAGGTTCTGAGTCTAGCTTGAACTTTGGCGTGTTGAGTACGCCGTGCCTCGCGACCTATCCGTTTGAGATGATTTTCTTTGTGACGCATTGCTAGGGGAAGCGTGGCATTCTTTCGAGGGTTGGGAAAGAGGGGGACTTTTGTTCTAGTGAATCTAAACGAGTTTCCTTCTGACTGACTAGTTTTTTTACCATGAATGTATTTGTTGAAATGGGAAATGCTTTAAATACAAATATAATCGACCTGGGCTTAGATGGAAGATCTCTATAGAGAATGATGTGAAAATACTTGGCAGTATCCACAAAAAAATACTTACTCCGACGTGACGATGAACTGATGATGACTTTTCTTACATTAAACCGGTCGGAGAGATTTTCTTTTATCTACTATCTTTATTTCTTTTCTATGAAAGCAAACATATGTCTGGAAAATAAATGTTTAGTAAGATAGCCCAATTCTGTGATCAGATCTAAATTACGAATCAAATCTTGAACATTTTGATGTGGATTTCATGTTAATTATCACCCTTGACTGCAAATGATGTTATTGAAGGTACTACCGTGGTTAGAAATAATGTTTTGCAGTGAGAATTGTTCCTTGGACATTGCTTTATTATTGTCAGTGACACTCGAAATATTTAAAATTATATTGGTATGCATATTAAATTGTAAATTGTTTAAATGTTGCCCGTACTTCTTTTTCGAGGTTTAATGATCGTTGTAAATTAAAACTTACAGAGTGATGTAAATGTTTAGATTTAATGATTATATTTTTTAATGCATAGAAAATACATTTATACCACGATCAATATAAAGAAAATGGAGTTCTAACTCTGTATGTGCTAATTTTATTAAATTCGATTATTAAATAAAATACTATACATTATTTCGAACCTTTCCTCTTTTCAAAAAGGTTTCTAAGAAATTTAAAATTCTATATCTTAAATTTCGTTAATAGCATCTAATTATTGGTGAGTTAGCGTTATCGCGTTTTGTAAGTTAAATTCATCGTATTCTTTACTTGTTTCTGTGTTCTAATAAGTACTTTCTTTTATTTTTACAGGTAAGCTGATCACTTCTAAATCCTTGCTGATTATTGTGAGTAATCTGTTTTGCTATTCCATGCTCGGTTCACAAAATTTATCTCCTCCAAGTCAAGCGGCAAAAACAGCTTCTTCCCCTCTCAATCCCTTTGCGTCATCCCGTCCATTTGTACACGCAGCTACGTGGGTGTCGTAGATCCAGGCCGAGTTGAACCCGTAAAATATCACGTATGGGCCACTACGTATATCGCAGCTGCGATTCCGCGGAAAATCAATCCCCCCGCACCAGGTCCGATGCGGTGCATGATTCCGGCTCATCCGTTTCGTATCTCCTAATCCCGCATTAAACGCCAAACCTGTCCAAGGTCTAGCTGAGAAAATTTCTAATTATGCCTAGAAAAATCCGCGGATCAGAGAAATTAGCGCGTATTTTTCTCGTCACAAAGCTCCTTCCGCTCTCCTTTCTCTCTCATATTCCTCAACAGCTGATACTGGTTTAATAATGTAAATATGCATCTGTGTTGTCTGTTTTGCCTTTCAGATCTCTCTTAACCTACTTTTCCATAATATTTTACTTAACCATCAGTAAGCTTAGAAAGTTTTTCAATCTCTCCTTATTGCGAGTTTTTTCCTGCTGCGTGTATATTTTCTTTATAAGCAAAACCTTCGGTTTATAAGCCTAAAATTTAGTTTTCGTCTGTGTAATTTTTCGTGCAATCTCTTCTTTAAAATTTATATGACATAGGGTTAGACGTACGAAGGGACTCTCAATGCTCAATCTCGCCCTAATAAAATATGGTTTATCATTATTATTATATACTTCATGCGATACCACCTCAAATTTAAAAATGAACGAACTAAAACTTGCCTAGCACTAATTTGGTAACTTTTACATCATGTTGTATCTAGAGGGACGGCTACTGATCATTAGACCACTTTCTCTTTTCAAGCTAAATATTTACGAATATTTACTTAAATAATACCTTTCTCTCCGATATTTTAACTAATTTCTTGCAGATATTTATATTTTAATTTGATTGATATTTAAAAGGAGCTAGAGTAAGGCCTGCTTATTTTTTAAAGCCCTATTCAGTGAAATTAATGAACTCTTCTTATAATGAATTTAGAAATTTGTTTATAAGCTATTGATTGATTGGAGAGCAGTTAATTAATATTGCTATAAGTATATAGATATCCTTTAAGTAAACAATGAATGCCTCCAAGTTGCAAAGAAGCAATAAATTATGAATTGAGAAGCGATGTGGATTCGTTCTACTTAAGAGTACTTCTAAGTAGAACGAAACTACCGTCTTCTGCTATTAAACGTCAACCCCGTACACGGTCTCGCGGAGAACATTTCTAATTACGCCCCTCGGAAATACCCGCGGATCAGAAAAATTAGCGCGGATGTTTCTCCCCGCGAAACCTCTTCATCTCCCCGGCGATATCGAGATAGTCGTAAATATCGAGCCTTATATTCTCCGTGCTCTGTATCATCGCCATTTTTCCGGGGAAAATAGGTCATGGCGCGCCCAGATAGTACCGAGTTAAACACGCAGTCATGTGTTACCATCTCCCATCGTCTGGCTACGGCGTCATGAATAATAACCCGCGTTTAGAAGTTTTTCCGTAGTCACCTCGAGTGGAGATGCATTGTCGGCCCGGTCGCCCTTTATAAAACCATTTTTATCCGACCCGGATTTATGACTCCGGAGACAGAAATGCACCGGAGGATAAGAATGATACATTTTCCTCAAATCTCGCCCTTTTTTTTGGTCCGTTTTGTATTTCCCGCGTCCATCGCGCATCTGTGCCTCTCCTGGGGCACGAAAGTTCCGCGGAAGGCCCCGAAGAGACGGCCTTATTACACTGTTAATCACCGCGTCACCCACGAGGAGCAATTCTATCTTCCCGGAAGTAAGGGGATAGAGCTGTTTTTCTTTCGGGGAATTGAATAGGAGCGCTCGAACGTGCGTCGGGTGATTTACGGGTCCGAACGCGGATTTAAGTTTTAGATTTCCGCGAGATCGCTCCTCGTCTTGTGTTCCGAGCGCGCGCTAAATGGCCTATTATCCAGAGTAATCGGTTTAATTCCAAGGGTGATGAATTCATACTTTTGTTTCCACTCGCGTTCAGGATTGTCCGTGTAAATTGCGTATTTTCGTAATTTATGTTTCAGTAGGCTAAAGCTCAGTGTGTAGCGTCCTGCTTCTTTAGAATTCCTCTATATTTCAGCCGACTGCTGCATAATCCAATTATGTTGGGTTATTTCAGCATTGGTCTATGTAGTAATTGGAAGCTCACGTACATTGCGCAGAAAAAAATCCAATGCGTGTTTCTTATGCCACCTGAATGTTATGGAGGTGGCGAGACAAAAAATCACTAAATTGCAACTCCGCAGTTTTCCACCTGCCATATATCCATGTTTGATTTTTGTGGGCTGTCTATGTCTCGAAGAACTATTTATGTACAAGTCTGAACCAAAATGACATATTCAGTCTTCTTAGTGCTTAGAATTTGTTTTATATCGTAATTTTTGATAAAAAGTAGAATTCGACTTTTGTGTTTGGGTTCAAGGGTTAAGACAAAGATGCCCATGATATAAAATCAGCGTATTGATCAAAGCCTAATTATCATGGATATGATGACCAGTTAACGTTGATAATATTTCTATTCTATTGATATTGTCCTCTTCTACTTTATTAGTATCACACTAACTTAATATTTTTTAAAATATTTCAATTTGATATAATTTAGCGAAAATTAACTTTTGGAGAAATTAAGAGCTATTTTTTTTAAATAAGAGGTATCTCATTGTAGAAATCTAGGGTCAGTAGGAGAGTTTTCCACCTTTACTTATAAGTCGTAGTTAATATTTGAGGGATTCTACGTCTGTAAATAATTCTAAATTTTTACGGTTCAAAATGATTGTTTCTATGATTTTAATTTTAAGGAAAATTCGAGGTAAGTTTCATTTTGCGGAAAAAGTTCTTTACCAAATAATCCATTCATTCACTAATTCGTTTCTAACCGAAAACAGTAAAATATGAAATTTAAATAAGGAGATAAAAGAGCTAAGAAATGTGTAAAATATTTGAAAGATTTTCTTCGTATGATGGTGGATACAGCAATTTATGTTTAGTAAGCTATATTAACATGCCTTTCGGTCAAATTGCATAAATCCAGGATGGCTTTTCAATAAAGTGCAGACAGAGTGGCTCATGCCAGCCACCTGGCATGCATGTTGCAGACAAACTTAGGTAGACAAATGGATGCTTTATAGTTTGGACCTGTCCGTGTGAACATCCTTATGGAGCGTTTTGGTATCCTCATTTGAGGATTTGAATGCTCGTCGCTCCTGCATCCGACATGCCAATCTACAGGTTTTTCAACTCCGAAGTATGAATAAGTATTCTGAACATCCTAATATGATACTATTTTCCCATAAACAGTCTTTAGGCTCAAACTAAAATGTCTATTTGATAATCTTTGACTCTGAAATAATTGTAAAAAATATTTTTTTAAGACTGAAATGGATCATGAAATTATCAAACGTCATTCAATGTGATTTTGAAAAGATCCTGGCATCCGATTAAGGAGGATGGTAAGTTGGATATCACGCTTATTTCTTCTGAGGTCATCCTTTTTTAATATTAATATTTTGGAATCTTTAATTGGGTTTGTAAATCATAGATATCATTTTAAATCATAATTATCACAATTTTCTGTATTTTATCATGTCCGCCGATACATACACAGAGGACTCTCTCAGTCTTCATGTTTTCTGGCTTTTTCTTTCGTACCCTTTGTGATAACTTCATTAAGCAATTAGAGTATTTCCATGGTGTATTCTCAATTAAGGACGAAACCACCATTATTTTGGCTGAAGAATCGTTTAATAAATGTGAATTGGGAATGGGCAAATGTAGAAGTTAATTAAACAAGAAATGACCTATTAATATTATTATCAGGTTCAATAAAAATAGAAATCCCAGAAGAATTTGGATTCGGATTTTATTCTGATTCTCATGTTATATAAAAATGGATCATGTGGTTACACAGGCGAAAATTCTGATATATTAAGCAAAGGAAATTGTAGGTTGTCTCATTCATGATTTATCAAATTACGGTCGTCAGTCGAATTATTGATTGAACGGAACACATTTAATCTAAGCTCCTCTGTGATATTTTCTTTCAACAACCATCATTCGTCACGGAGAAAAATTGAAAATTAAACTCAAAGAATTTGGGAGATGAAATATGAATTTAAAAAGGAACGGACGCTTGTTTTTCCCCAACGCTGCCCCTCGCGGAATGAAGCGGAAACTAAAAGAGACCATCTTTCTGTAGTTAAGGAAATTTCCTGTCGAACCGAATTCAGCCTATTTCCTCCGAGTGTAAATCAAGTGTATTTCATATTAGAACGGAGTGACTGCTGAGGGGATTGGGGGTGAGGATTCTGAGGGGATACACTCGATTTCTGCGCCATTCCGACGAGAAAAACAAGGGGCCCTCGCACAGATGCGAAATGGGGGAAAAGGCGATGAATTTTAAGCAATTACGGCCGCCGTGTCAGATCTCGAAAACAAAAGATTAATTCCCGTGGTTTTTGCAATTCTCCGGAACCTTTCGTTCGGCCGGAGATTTATGATGGTTTGAAGCTCTCCCTGGGCGAGAATGGAAGCAAAAAGAAGAGGCTGGGTATCGGTCGTATTGGAGAAAAACCTTGCTCGGAGGGTCGTGATGGTTTACTAGAAAGTAAAAGGAATGTAAGATGACGTCGAGTTGGCTTCGGATATCACGGTCGTGATTAAAGGCAGGAATTAAAGGAACAAAAATACTCTAGTGCCCCTACATTCTCAACCCATGTATTTTTTACGACGTTCCAAAGATTAAATTTCGTAAATGTGTTTCTGATAAGGATTTTGGAAATGAGTTTCTAATAAGGATTCCGGTATCTTCGTTTCGGTTTATTCGCTCCGAAGTTTTCTGGATTCGTATAATCTGCCACCCTCTCTCTTTGTCGAACTATTTATCCCATTATTCCTAGGTATATTTTGTCAACTCTTTTCTTACGAAGAAGATCTCTATTAAATCAGCTTTCTAATAGGACCTCTTAGGATTTACTTCGATCAAATACTTCCCATAAGATTCTTACGAAAGAGTTTCTTTCCTTTTAGATTATTTGAAGTAATTTTTTTGATTATTTTTAAAATTTCGCGAAAGCATGAGGTCATGATCGCAGAGTTCGCAGATACCGTATTACCAATGATCAGAAAATAACGTAACCTCAACCGTGTAAGCGTTTGTGTATGATAAAAGTAATATCAGCTAATTGTTCTCCTGCTATTACTTATTGTTAGTGAATGAAGATTACTCTATCAGTGTAATAAAAACTTTGATTTACTTCACTATGTTAGTATAGGTTGCTTAATGTTGTATACATTATATTGCGTATCTCTTTTTCTTTTATCTAGAAAATTATTTTGAAAAAATTGTGTTCTAGAATCAATAAGTTTTCAAAGAGTATTCTAATCCCTATTTTCAATTAAATATATATTGCTCTTCTCTGGTGCACAAATTTTCTATGAAATGTTAAATTAATAAGTGATTCCAAATCGTCACATCAAAAAGGATATTCTTTTCCAGTAGGAAGTGCATTTTTGTACCTATACATGACATACTCGAAAATTTCAACACCGAGTGCTGGCTGAGATGGTGCCAAAACATCTTGCATTTTCCCCATTCCATCGGTCTATATTCTTTGTCAAGAGGGTTTAGTTAAATGCTGAAAAACCTCGGTCTTCTTTGACCTAATCCTCTTCCAAAACCAGTGTGTACAGATTTAAAAATAACATCTTCAAGCACGTCGTCCCCCCATCCCCTAGAATTCGCGGAACCTCCGTGCTCTTCTGCGTGAATGATAGAGTGGGAGATTTACTGCATTAATCTATCAGGTTCGGGTAGTTTCTTTAATGGAAGTGGGGAAGATAAGGAGCGTCCGCAGAGAGGACCATATGCTGGATATATACGCGTGATGGAAGACTAAAATAGTGGTCGACGAGGGGTTTTGCTAGGAGAGTACCTCGCACGATTCGTCACCGGCATTTGGAGTGAGTATCTTCGAGTAAAGCAACGATCATAAATTACGGCTAAACGGAGAGAAACGTGGTAATGGTTTTCGGAGGACCCGTGTCCACCATTGATTTATAATCTCCCCTCGTTTTGGAGGGTGTGCAGAAATCACCGATGTCGCAATGGAATTGACTGCCTCTCTACGCCGGTGGTATAAAACTCAGAGGACCACGTTAGACATCTTGCAGCTCCTCCTACTTTATGCCCGCAAATGGATTTCCAAGGGTTCGCTTTACCGGAATGAATTACTAGATTTAAGGAGCTGTGTAATTAGAAGATATACGGTAAAGTATCGCAGGAATGATAAACGATCTGTAAATTTTAGCAAACTTTGTATTTCGGTTTTTGTCTGGATTTAAACCATACATTAACCCTTTGCATACGAAATCTAGGTCGCCATCGTTTATTACCAAGCTGAGGTATGGGAGAGCCTATATTTTTTCCTTTCTCTCCCAATATTTTGTTTCGATAACTTACGTAAAAATAATTTTTAGCTTTCTTAAGCTATATTTTCATATTTTAACAGTAGTAAAACTTTTCTTTTCTCATTGCTACAGTCCTGAGCTCATGTTGCAGTTTTTTGGACCATTTAGTGCCAACAATACTATTAAGGTAGAAAAAGCGCTATTAAGGTTAACTAATTAACTCCAATGGTGTCCTGTAGGACACCATTGGAATTTGTATTTATTAATGTCTTTGTAAAAGAATTTTATGGATGTTTAACTGTATTTTTCACCTTAAAACGATGCTGAACACATACAAACATTAAGAAAGATATATTTTTTATATCAACAGCAGGATCACTAAATTGTCACTATGGGGTCCTCCGAGTACCACCCTTGGTATATCACAGGTAAAGAAGTTAACTCATACAGATCATTGGTTGTTTTGCCTTGGTTTTGGCCTTGCTTGTTAGTTAGTAAGCTCTTCATAACCTTTTGAATGTATAATTTCATTCCTAAATTGAAAAATATTGAGAAAACAGATTCTCGTTTTTTTATTCGAACCTGAATGATGTTTTTATCTTCCTTTATCCGTCCTTATATTTGGGAATCGATGCTGTTTCGGATAAGTATGAAATATATGAGATTTATGGGGAATTTATGAAATATATATATGAATGTGCTGGTATATATGGAATTTCCAGAAACTCAGTTTGGTATACGACAGTAAATTAGTTTTTTGGTGCATTAGTATTTAAGTATTAGAGGTGAATAAACGTTACGGAGCATAATGTATTACTGATTATGATTGATGAAACTTTTCTCGATTTTAATTACGTATTAATTTCATTGTGAGTAAATTATGATGATCAAAATATCCTTACAAATTAAATGGCGTAATCGATCAATTTTCAATAAAGATATCATACGTAGGCGTTTGGTTCGTGGAATATTTTACATTCCAAAGGACGTATTAATCGACAATTTCGAAAATTACATTTCCTAAAAACCTAATTTCCATGAACAATGTAGAATTGTTTATGAGATCCAGGGCTGAAATTCGGACTCCATTATGGTGATTAGTATGAAAATGCGCTTTTTTGCGATTAACTACCCGAATTCAAAAACGGAATACCACTGCTAATTAAGAAACGAGAAAGATTGAAATTTCCTTTTAACGAGGGAAAATTTTACTAATGACCTCCACACAAACGAATTAAGCCAATAAATTGATAAGAACTTTATTAAACTGGCTATGCCATTCAATTTTTAGTTTTGTTTCAATCCCGTTGTTTGCCCGGAAAAGTCATTTCCACGAATGAATTTAAAAAGCCATTTCTGTTTGGTCGAAGACTGATTATCTCTCGTCCAGGTTTTTTAGGTTCTCAATATGTAATTCGCTCGACTTCGGTATTCTGTCTCTTCAAATTCGAGTCCCTCATTCTAACCAGGATGATTATTAAATGTTCATTTTTCACTGATTTAATGAGGATTTTTATTTGAGGTAAACCGCATTCGCTGGGAATAATCCTCGGAAATCAGAAAGAATTGATTCCTCTGCAATATGTTTAGAATAATATCGTATTTCCTCACACTATATTCTCGGAGTACGAACATGTAACATTTCACCTAACTAATTTATCTCAACCAGGCGAAGCTATTGATCTTAATTAGCATAGTAAATATTCGGTTTGTGAATGTTTCTTTACCTTTAACCTTATCGTTAAAACCAAGTGTTTAGATGTTTTCGTATGATTGGATACTCTCTAGATTACACTTAGTTAACATTTTTGATCTTTTTTAGTATCCCTGTTTTCGAATTATCCCATGTCTAACATATTTCCAAATGCTCTTTTCGTCAGTTTTTTCCAATTCTCTTATTCCTCGCCATTCTAAATCTAAAAATAGGGACTAGCGTTCGCCAATTGTTTTGCCAACCTCTTGGTACCCAAATAATTTTTTATAGATAATACTTTCTCTTCTTAGACAGAGGCCATTTGCTACATATCTACTTTAGAATATCATGAAATTTAAATTCTGTGGAATTTTCGTACAGCTATTGCATTTAACTTATCAATAATACCTGAAGATGTAGCTTGGCTACGAAACCTGGTCGTGTTTATAATTTTATTGCGGTGTAGTAAAAGTATTTTATCATGAAGCCGTTTTGTATCAATAATTCGTTGTCGAATCTTAGGCCATAGAGAGTCACGGGTTACGAAAGCCATGGAGAAGCAAATTATGTTCACTAGCCGAGATACGGTAGAATGCTCTAGCATGCTCTAGTATGATCATATGATGCATGTTTACCAATACCTTACCTTACCAAGTTCGAGGAATGCAAGTTTACAATACACCTCGCGGATGAATTTTAGTCGCTTTCATGCATTTCTTTGCATTACTCATCTCCTTGAAGTGGGCCTCAGATAGCAAAAACTGAGAATGTGAATACAAGGGGATAAAAGCTGAGAGAACGTTTTTGTATCCTCGGCGAAGAAATACCTCGGCTAAGCGAGTTTGAACTTCATCTCCCGTCATTTTGAAGTGTTTGTTTTGTTCGTAATCGTTGGAGACAACGCCTTCAGCAAGAACGTCAAGGAGACAACGGAATCTCTAATCAACAGTGAATCCCCCCGTCCCTTATTAAACTGCAGCCGCTACCAATTTTATTTCTTTTATAATCTGGTTCGACCGAGGCCCTTCTTCAATTAGCTCCATCGGCTGTGGCACATGCGAATCAGACGTGGCTCTCCATTGTGTTGACGGCAAACGTGGTTATGAACCGTCTGTGAGGAAAAAATTACGTTCAGGAATAGCTCACATGGAAACGGGAATCGAATATTCATCGAACTTTGTACGGCGTGATTTTTATAATTGCACATTGGTTTCTATGCGTATACGTGGACACTGTGCACCATTGAAGAATACTATATTTGTGGTAGTGACGTTTTGTGTCCATAGAGGTCTTTTATATTATTATACACAAAGTTCGAAGTTTTATTATGATTCATATTATTCATTTTGTTATGTTCTTAACCCCGTAATATTCGTTTATATTACTCTGGTTGTGGTTTCTTTTATGACCTTCAGTAGTTATAATTAATAGATTGCCATAAACACTATTTGTGTTCAATTTTCGTCACAATGCTGTCTCTAATGTCTTCAAAATGCTATTATCATTATATGATGTAGTTATTTTACGGTTAAATTAAATATACGGCAGATAGTTAATCTCATTTTAATTTTAGCTTGTAATGCGTCCGGTAACATACTATATATGCTCTTTAAGTATTAAAATGTTGTTTCATATTCCTTATGTGCAGTAAATTCAATTACATTATGTGCAAACTTCAGTTAATAAACAATTAATTTATTGCAAATTTTAATTATTCATTTTTAACGTTCATTGTTTAGATGCATTTTTCTTATTGCAGAGTGAATGTAGACCCATATAGAAATAATAAATGTCTATTTTTTATCATCTACTTTATCTTCGGTAAGGGTTTAAAGAATTCTTTCTGTAAAATATTACATTTCTATACCCCACTGCAAATAAAGAAGTTTTTATTAATTTAACATTCTTTCTTTCCGTAAATTCACAATTATCAGGCGCTGCATGATTCGGTCCCTCTAACAGCAACATATTTGTCCGCAGTGAAAATGCTTCATCGGCCACCTACACTCGTACACTTCCAGCAAGCGTCAGGTTGTGGGGAAGCTCCACAAATCAAACATTTAAATTCAGGACGAATCCGATCGGATACATTTCCCGTAGGACAAAGATTTACGTGCCGCGGACAGACGAGTCGGAAATAGGCACTTCCGGTCATAAGGACACGGAAAAAAGCCAAAGCGGAACGGCTGCAACTCCAGCCCGGTTTCGGCCGATTCGCTCTAATCTTCCAGACTCCTAACAAATGCAATTCCAGCTCTTTTGGGGGAAAAATGCATGGACTCATTGTGACCCGTCTCGCCGCTTAATGCCACCTCACGTTTTCCCGTTTCGCATCACGTCCGCGCGATGCGTTGCCTTACCCGAGCGAACGCTAAAGAAACTCATTAACCATCTGTTTGCAGCAGTCTGCCGATCGCGGTTCCAGCGATACTTTCTTTTCCTCTCCCCGGCCGATGAGCCCCCAACTCCCGGGAGCGCCCCGCCCCTTTCCCCCGAGCATCCTCTCCCGCAGAAATCTCTCCACACCCCCTTCTGCGCCCATCACCGCCGGAATCAAAGCAGGCGGAAATGGTACCCTTATCTTTTTTCGGTTGCGGGCTGTTGATGGATGTAAATTCATGGATGGGGCTGATGGAGCGTGAAATTGCTTTTGGTGCTTTCAATCTATCTCGCCCGCTTAATACATTTTATTGGAAGACGGGATATTTTGTTTCGAGCGGCGTCATCGGGAGTGGGTTGGGATGGGAAGATTCGGGATTCCTAGTCATTAGAGGTGTGGAAATTTTCGCGCGGATTCAGTTTTCGTTCGCGAGGGAATTGATGGGTTCTTTTTACGGCGCGGGGTCTGGACCGATCGGTGGGAATTAACATATCAGTGTCTGCGCTGCAATTGATTAGCACTCGTTTTATCTCTGATGGAGCTATCTATGTAAATCCTTCCACTTCTCCGGTTTACATCCGAAATCACCCGGATATTGTCATGCTTGATTTTACTTTCTCGTCTTTATTGTCCATACGTGCTTGGTTACTCATGGTATATGTAGGATCAAATTTAATGGCGGATGGTAAAAATCTGCTGCTATGATAAGATAATTTAGCGTACGGAGTGGAAGTTTCTACTTTGGAAAGAATGACCGTCGCACGATCCTTGCATTTATTTGACCAAACAGACTTGCATTTTTATATAACTCGTTTAAATGTAGATTTATGTAGCCATATCTAACTTACTCTAGTTATTATTCATTTGATAGTTATAGCTATATTCAAAAATATTGCTTGAAAACGGGTATATGACAGTTTTTCGTGTTATCCTTTCTATTGTTATAGTGATTCATAACATCAAAATTAAAATTCCGTAATGTTTGGTGATGAAATTAAATATCAAGGAAGTAGGCTTTGGCAATTTTTGGTAGCGAATATTTTTTAAGATAAAAGGAACAGGATTACTTATCAATTTCTCTCCTTCAACTGTATTAAAACTATGATTGCGACGAAATTGCTTAAATGTTACTTTTTTAACCAACGCTTTCATATCTATGGGAAAAAAATGCAATTATTTATTTACATTTAGAGAGTACTTCTCTCATAAATCATTCCGAAATACTGCCTACGTAAAGAGAATGCGTTAAGAAAATGAAGAGTGAAAAACATTTGGAAGTATAGCAAACCAAGCAAAAAATCAAGGCTTTATTGCATAACACTAACTCTAATATTCACTGTTGATTAAAATTAGCATTTACTATCAAGATCATTTTCATAAGGATATGTTAAATGAAAAGATAGACAGACATTGAAGCCACAGTTTTGCGCGAAATAAATTCAAAATTTAATTACTTATTGAAGGATATCTGATTAGGATTAACTAATCTCTTAGTGAAATTTCGCTAGTGTACTGATGCTATATCATATAAAAACACAAAATAAACGAAGATTATGCGCATGTATAATTAAGGATGATTGTAGTGTGGAACTGTAGGAAACGATGCGGTCACCGAAGCTTTCTTGCGGGCCACTAACTTTCTAATTTTCAATGACTGAGAAAACTTTCCGTAAACTCACTATCAGAGTATTTGTTTTGCTATAGAATTAATTCAACTTTTCTCTCGAGCGTACACCTATGTTTTTATGATACCGCATGTTTCAATGCAGCCGCACTTTGGTGTTGAATTATTCAATAAATAGCTCCACCAGACGCGCGGAATATCGCTGCACTTGGCGGCGTAAATAATACACCCCATTCCGCGGCCATTCTAAATTATTTATAGGATCCCGGCTTCACATTTAATTTTCTGTTGCCAAAACTTTTTCCGGCTGACCTAAATTAATCGGGGATCGGAGAATAAATTCGAAATAAATTATGGAAGCCCCTTTTTGAAATCCATACGCGGGGATGATTTATCCGCGACAAAACACCCACCTATGGAGAAAAAAGCGTCCCCAATTTACGAGCTCGGAGCATAAACTTCTTTTCCTCGGAGCCGTATATTATTCCAGTGCATCGAAACGTAATCCATTGGAGTGTGTGTCTCCTGCCTCCCGAACTTTCCGCATGAATTTAATTCCGCGAACTGCCCAAAGAGGCGCTAACTGAAGAAAAAGACGCGTCCTTGGAGAAGGGGAGAAAAAATCGTGAGAAATCCGCGCAAATTCTTCTCTATCGCTGCGTCTTTTCATAGCGAAGGAAGCCTTTCATTTATTAAGTACATTTGGCACGGCTCGTGTAGCAAAATGATTCCGAAAGGTCTGCTCAACTTCATCCTGGAAAAATTAAAAGGGCAGGAACAGTAAAAATTCTCGCGGAAGAAGCTTCCGGGGTCCTGAAATGAATTGGGATCTTTATGGCTCTCCGGATCCAAGGACGGCCATTTATCGGAGCGATCGACGGCTCGGATTTCTGCTGGAATATGCATGAATGGATTTGTCATCTTGATGCCAGCGGGCGTTAAGGCTATTGGAGCGATTTTGAGATTCTGGTAAATAGATGCTATCTCCGTCTTTATGGGAAGTTATATACGAGATGGTTATCAAAAGCGGCGAATTGATTTCCTAATTTATTTGTGAATAGTATTAATGTGGCATAAATCTGAAAATCATATGAATATATGAGGATCCGGGGAGAGACAGACTCCACGGAATTCTGGCCTGGATTTCTTTTTGACCCCTATTTTAAAACAGTAAAACCTGGAATTTGTCAATAGTCTCTTGAGGATGAGAATATCAAAAGAAACGTTTTAAGTTAGTACTTGTTAGTTTTTACAATATCGGAATAAGCAATTGGAGCCTGTAAATGTTCACTTGAGTATGGACAATTCGAGCAGCTCGCTTATTGAATTGTGAGTCTTGTAAACATTTAAGAATAATTAAGGTAGAATGCACTAAATTATAAAAGAGCAACTTGGTACGATAACTTACCAAATCATACATTACATCCATTATGTACAGAGTATAAAACTATTTGTACCTCTGAGATCTCCATTCGTATTTCAGAATTCAAAATAATGTAGGCCCTTTTTCAAGTTTACTTAATCTCCTTTCCACTTCTGAGAATGTGGCAATGTAGGTCACCTTGCGTCTCTAGCTGAGAAACAGAAGGAATTATAATTTTATGCTCATAGAATACTTAATTTAACCTTTATTCTTACAATTCCCTTTAATAACTTGAACCGTAATTTTTTAGTTTGATAAAAGTTCGTTGTTAAAGTTAATACTGTCAAGCATAACTTTGAGGAACGCAACACACATGTTGAAAGAGAATACTTTAATTTTCCTTCACATTGTTCTCTTATCTATTATGGCGTGATAATAACCAGGTTACATGTTTCCGCCTCTTTTTTTCACAAGCCTACATTCGATGATTCTTGGTAGCTCTCTGTCCCAACTAAATATTTGTTTCTTTCGTTTATTTTTCCTTCATTTCGCAGTTTGTTATGCTGTAATAAAAACAATTCATGAGCGCTCTACTCTTCGGTAGATTCGTGTTTTCTGCACTCATACCTTAATTATACTCTCTATTCATTCTCGATAACTTACTAGGTCCTTTATCTCGTACAGTCTCTTTCCCTAACTTTCTTTTGCAATACTTCTCCCCTTGGCCCGAACTAACTTACTCTATCAATCGGTAAATCCAATAGCTTAGCATCGAAATTGTGGTATCTTTCCATCTTAAAGTAAAATAGAAAAGAACTCAGCGCTTCTACCTTTGAATCATGGTGATTTAATAAAACGCTATGGTAGAATATTCTTTCGATTAATCTTCTATTCAGTAAATATAAGAATAAAATTATCGAAAAAAATAATTCATTAGTGTGTAAATATTGGTATTCTCTATCAAGTAAGCGTCCGCAAAATTAATCTGAAACTTATAATCCGAAAAACATTCTAAAATGGAAATATTAGATTAAACATTCGGGTACAAGCAAATGGGGAATTCATTTTGTTGGCTTTAAGAAAAACTTGACTATACTCAGCAGTATTTTTTGATAAGCGCTTCGTATTTTGCTGAAAACCTTTCGTATAAATATATCGCTTTTCGCTCTCGCCAAATAAAGTCCCTTGTATGTATGTATGTATAAGTAATTTTTGTGAATTTGAATGAATTCACACATTTCCCAGTTGTAACTAATCCCAGGTATAAAAGAAATTTGGGGGTATTGAATGCAAATGTGGAAGTAAGGGGATTTGCGTGAAGTACTCGCTTACAAATAAAAAATGCGGGGTGCTAATGCGGCAGTAAATCTTCTAAAGTTTTTCACCGCGGAGGCAAAAATTTCGGCATTAGGCATTGAAATATGTGAGTGCTATTGACTCAGCTGATTTCATACGGCAAGAGTTCGACTCTCAGGTCGTTTCCCTCGTTCGAATCAGGTTATCGAACTTCTTTGTTGTAGAACCCCGACCCGAGAAGTGAAAATAAAAAGGTTCGATTCAATTATCTGTGAGTGTGGCTGGAAGATAATCCTAGGTTCCGTGCTCGTTAAAACGGGCTTATTTGCAGAGGAATCTGGAATAGATTAGTTGGAATTTGCAAAGCGAGTTCTGCCATGTTTGGTATTCTAAATACTAACTTAATGCTAACTCAGAAATGTGGGGCAGGAAAGGGTGGTGGAAGTTTTTCATCGCAGGTTTGTGTGTTGGAGAAATGTGGCAAACTAAGCCGATTCGTTCGAAAAGGCGGTAGTATTATTTTAAGAGTTAATTTTCTGAGTTTTCGTAAAGGTTAAGCCTAATGTAATTATTTCTTCTTTTTTCTTCTCAGAATAGCTACCCTCTTATAATACGTGAAACTTGTTATTTTGTGATTTTAACCCTGAGTACAGGTTTATATGTAAGGAAAGGATTCGAGCTAAGGTATTATTACTTTCTCCATATACGTAATATAGAGAAAGTGTAGTTTTCATGAAAAAATTGACTTCGAGATTTCAACGGAAATACATGCTTTGGGGTCCCTAGAACACATTTTGACCATTTTTGGAATGATGTATGTGTGTGTGTGTGTGTGTGTGTGTGCTTGTGGGCGCTCTAACGTAAAACCTATTAGTAGTATCAATACCAAATTTCATGTATATTCATGGTATGTGCTGTCAGAGTTGATTAATTCTTGGAGTAAATCGGTTAACCGTAACTCGAGCTTTATTCTTCGAAGAAAATTTCAGTGTTTGCAAAATATCTCTAAAAATATGATATTAAGGTATATACTATTATTTATAGAAGTTTTAGAAAATGTAATTTACTATAAAATTTGTATGAAAATTATTTTTTTTGTGAAATACTGATAAACCGGAAGCTGCCGACTTTGTACTTTGTGGGCGCTCTAATATAGAGCGCCCACAATCACACACACATACACTCATATATCATTCCAAAAATGGTCAAGACGTGTTCTAGGGACCTCAAAACATGTATTTCCGTTGAAATCTCGAAGTCGATTTTTTCATGAAATAATACTTTCTCAATTTGGAGAAAGTAATAATTATTAGCCTATAAATTAATTCTGTTTCTAGTATTCAGTACTAGGTAATATCAATTCCCACTTATTATAATTCATCAAGGTAGGTGTGCTGGAATTCCGTTATCATAATTAAAATTTAAAAAATTATCGTATTTTTCTCACAGTTATTCTTGGTGATCAATCTTCGAATTAAAAATATCATGAAGTGAAGAAATTTGATTTACATACCGAAGTTAATAAGAATACAGATTAAAGTGAAATTGAAAGTTTATGGCCCTTGGACAGGAGCTATTTTCTAGTCTAGACAGGTCAACCTTCTAGAAATGATAATAATAATAATGCCGTCTTATTACTGGTGGTACTGATCACCTATTGATTACAATCTATCACAATTTATGTTCGAAATTGAGAAAAACACACCTCTCATACCGATAATATACCCTTATATACTATGAATTGAGGGACCATAAGCTTTCAATTTCTCCTACGTTGAGCATCCACTCAAACATGTCTTCTTGAAACTAACCAGGAAAAATTGAAATGCTCGTAGTTGTAATATGAACACACGCCGTACAACTTTCAATGTTTGTCCTTTGAAAATCGTTCTCGCCATAGAGTTCAATCTCCCACGGTTTGTGAGATATATTCGTGAACTTGGGAGAATTTATATCAACTTCCTCCCAGTAAAAGTTTTATTCCGAAACGTGAAGGGTTTTGCCCTTTTCTCATTCCAGTGATACGGTAAGATTTCCTTCCGGGTGTGTCAAATTTCCTTTGATCGCATGTTTCTCAAATACTAGTAGTTTAAGCAACAGAACGTCTCCCATGTCTTAGTATGAAGCAGGAAAAACGAGCTTCCTAGAAATGTGTAGAAATGGTGACATTTTCCCAATTCGCTACGAGGATGTCTTTTTGAGCTTCAATTCTTTGTATTTTCCTAAAGAAAGGGCTTCCCTACTTCTGACATTTATTCGTTGTAATTCGGATTTAACATAAGGAAATGACTTTTTCCTAAATAATATGAATGACTGCTCTCCTATGCAGTTAAGAGGTTTTATTCATCTCGTTTTTACTTCACATGAGTGACTTTAATCTTTTTCTCTTCCTACTTTCCGGTCACCACTCGTATTATCTCTCCATGTCTTCATTGTTCCATTGTTGCCACCTCTTTCAATATTTTTATTCCATTTCCTTTTTCTACTCGACGCCTTTCACCCATCGCTCTGATTTACAATTTCGCCGTATTTTTTATCTCTCTCCATATTCAATCTCGGAGTGTTTTTTCGTCGATGAGTTTTCACAATACTTTCATCCGTGCTGTCGTAGTTTCCTGCTTCATCAGCTTTGATTGTATTTTCTGTACCTAATGATTTTCATCATTCTACTGCTCACGAATTTGTATTTAATTCTCTTCTCTCTATCTCAGATATTCGTTGAACTGTATCACTTGTGTTAGAGGTATAAAATCTCCAATAGCTGTCTTTATGGGTGTGTTCCTCGTCTCATTCCACGGTAATCGGAGAATATTATTTAAATTAGATAATTAAAATAAGATAGGTTATTAATATAAGATAGACAATTTTTATATTTAATATATTAAGATAGATAATTAATTAACAGCCATGTTCCAAATTTTCTTTTTTTGTATCTCTTGTGGTTTACCTAGCTAGATGCAATCAGGTTTCTCTAAATCTCCGAATAAGATTGTATGATGCTATTTTATTCCAGTGCTTAATATTCAATACTTGTATATACTTTGGTTTATTATCGTTGTAAATCTTGCGTCGTAGTTTCACTTCACGTATTTGGATTTCTTAGTGGATATTATAAATTAGATGTTTAAAATAAAATTAAAAGATAGTTCCGTTCTGCAGTAGTATCACGCATTTGCTGACAACTATTATCAACTGCGTAATTCACCAAAAATATTGATATGATCTATGAGATTTGGCCATTCTTCGTGGTACTCCGAGTGGAAATTAGAAAGGAGCTTTTATTTACACCATGTTAATAGTTAATTTAAATAAAATGAATTAACAAAAACTAGAACTGTTTTTGTTGAAAATTAGGATTACTAATTTCTGAAAATTTTCATGACAAAGTCAATAGATGTAACTTGTACAAATTCCACATATACGTACAATACATTCATACATGTTAAATTTCTTGACATACTTATTAAAAGTTTTTACTATGAAATTCAAACTATTAACGATTGTCAGTGCGTAATTCATAATATCTAACTCCTAACTTAGTTAACTAGTCTAACTTAGTAAACGCTGCGGTATGTGCAGGCCGAGTTGAGTTTTCAAATTAATAATCTTTGCAAAAGACAGAAGCTCTATTTCAATTACCTGCAGCGTTTCATGTGGTACGACCGATTCATACCAATTAGGAGACCGATCACCTCACTTCGTCTCTTTTTTCCACCCATATCTTCTGCAGAATTGTATCTTTGTTTCGTACTTCAATGCCTATTACTCTTCCCTGATGAAATCGCCCACTGAATCCTTATTCCGAATAAGCAAAATCACCCGGGGGTGCCCGAAAAGCTCGGGGTACGGGTACCCTGGCGGGAAAACTGGTAACCGCGATTCCCAGTTTTTACCCCCGGCAGGGCCCGCCCCTCCCCGGGCTCCCCATTCTGCTACGAATCCCGCACAGCGGCGCTCGGTCACACTTTGGCGCACACGGAGTCACACGGCCCAAGATCATTTGTATTCCGCCGACCCAGTTCGTCTATTTCAGATCGAGAAGGTACTTTCCGCCTTTTCCTTCACCTATTCCCCCCGTCCCGACCTCCCTAATGCAAAGGAGTTAAAAGTTGTGAGATTGGGAAAGATGCCAGTTGAATCCGAGCTCCAATATATGGCCTAAGGAAAGGAGGCGGGAAGAAAAAATGTACATATTTCTGAAGGAGGTCTTTCCGCCAATGACGCCGGGGAAGGATTCGTTACGCTCAAGATGAACGCCGCGCTGTAAATCAGATTAAAACGGATATTCTCATTTAATCTTCTGGAAGGAGCGGGTTTATTCCGGGTTGTTTTTTTATTTTGGAAGTTTTCCGATTTTTCCCCGGCGGGAGTATCTCTGCTCGAAGTGTTTCGAGTGCCTGAACATGGAATTTTTCATTTCGGATTTTTAAGGGAGTATTTATTTCTCCCAGCCTCTCGCGGTGCCTTTTTAAGCCACTTTATGTACATTTTCTGTCCTGAGGAAAGATGACCGTATCCTCGCTTTACCCCTGTCTTAAACCTATTCCCTGAGTAAATGAAAATTCCTCCCCTAGGCTAGCAAGGTATTTTACATTTTACCTCTCCCAAGGACCTTTGTTATATAGATAAAACAGCAAAACTATTAATTTATTAGAGGTTTAAAATCTCCAATAGCCGTTTTTATCGGCGTTCCTCTTCTAATTCCCTTTTCTAAGACAGGACACCGCTCTTTTTGAGAGCTTTTCTCGAAATACTGGGGAGTGAGAAGAGGATAGCTGACAAAAACGGCTATTGGAAATTTTAAACCGCTAATTCTGTAACAGCCATGTCCCAACTTACCTTTCTTTATTAATTTATCTAAAATATGAATGACAATAGGTAAATATGTTATATTTTTCCTTAAGTAAGGTCTTTCTTGGCAAATATAATTAAAAACCACAAAACTTCAAAAATCTTCACCAAAAACCTCTCAAATGCTCATTAAACTTTACAAAGTTATGTAAAGTCATATTCTGAATGGTTTTATCAACATTTAGGAATCATTTCACGTTAGTAACACTTAGAGAAAGAATGGCCTCGCTTAAGAACATATTTGTAGTTCCAAAAGAAAAAAGTAAGACTTTTTTCAAGTTTGATTTTCCTTGGAATTTTTCCTGGGTGCATCCCCTTATGTGCAAAGTACCTTCATCCTTTCCTTATATTTATAGTTGTTTCTTTCTTCACCATATTTACTGAGTTTACAAAATTACACTAAAATGTGCGATTGATGAAAAAATATGTAATGAATAAAATTATTATATATCGGGTTACTAGTACATTATAGTACATGAAATTATTTTAAAACTTTGAACCTGAATAACACATTAAAACTATCGCTGGTTTAACCGAGTTACCCCCATCGGTAGCCGAAGGGTTAAGCGAGTATTTGTTTCTCTCAGCCTCTCGCGAAACTTTTTCAAGCCGCTCTTATATATTTTCCTTCCTTTGGAAAGATGACCGTACTATTGCTCGACCCAAGTCTCCAACCGATTCCCAAATTACATGCAAATTTAACGTCGCCTTTTATTACGCGAGTTAAACGCTATAGTATATCAATATCGTAACTCTCTCTCCTCGTAATGACCTCTGGATCCTCTTCTCCTACGTAGAATTCAAATGAGTACGCCGCAAAGCACCGAGCATTGGTTTATCCTAACGGGCCTTTTAATTCCCATCCGTTTCGAGCCGTTTGCGAACGGCGTCTTTTTCTCCGAGAAATCCACTCAAAGTCGTTTGAATTCATCTTTTTCGGGAGGTATCTTTCCTCTTATCGGAATCCAATTCGTTTACTTTATATCTTCCCGGCTTCCTTCCCGATATTTTCCTCCGAAAGATATCGCCGTTTATGCCCTGTAATCATTCGGGGGAACTTTTTCATCAGAAAACCTTAAAATAATCGAATTATCTCAACGGTGCCGAGCATTATCTCTGACGCGTTAATGGAATTTTGAAAGTTTTACTTCGGAACCATATCTATCGAGGAGAAACCATACAAAACCGCAACCGATTCTCGATCCGTTTTTTTCCTTTATCATACTTTTTAATCTCTATTATTCCAAGTCATATCGGGCCCTTCGGGGAGGTATCGTTACTTTCAATCTATCATCCCTTTCATTAGCACAACAGTGGATATCGCGTCTTTTTTATCCTATCTTGTCTCTTTTAGGTTCTTTTCAATGTAATTCACAATCAGCATTTATTTCTTACTCATAGGTATGACTTTATTTTTATATTTTATGATACGAATTTTCAAATTATTCATGATTTGCCGGGAAGGTTAATATTAATACGGCCCTTACTGCCCGTAAATGCAGACAGGACAAAAGGTTATGACAAGAAAAAGTTCTGATAAAGACATACATATAGAGAGACCATAGATAAATACACCTACTTATCTATTCTAAAAATGAACCCCTTTAATATCTTGGGCGACCATGAAAGCTTCTTCGGGTCAGACTCTGACGCGGCGAGACTCAGCCCGCGACACCTGACTAGTGTAATTTTTAATTTGCTCTTTTACTAATTATTTTCAACTATAAAAATAGTGAAACGCCTTTGATTATGTTTAAAATTCGTTATTATGGATTTAAAGTTTCTGTATTTGTGAAATTAGAGTCGAGAGAGTTGGTTTAAAATCCCCCCGTTAACGTACTGAGGAAAAACAATTTGGAGCAATGAATTATATGTTTTAAAATATCTTCATTAGCAGTCTTTATCGGTGCTGCGCAACTCATTGCCACCGGTTCTCGGAAACAGCAAAAGACGTGATTACCAGTTTTTAAGAAGTGCCGGATACGTACTTTGATGACCTTGCTTCCGTCTTCATGGGTGGTCTAAAGATGGTAGAAAAATGTAGAAATTTTGAATCTCCTTGGAGATGGTAGTATGGCTATCGAAATACTCATCGGGAGCTTCTTAGAAAGTTGGTAACTCGGTAATCTTTGTTTCTCTACCACCTTGACACTCCCTTGAAGATTCAGAACCACATGAAGATGGTATTGCTTGTTAGAAATTCGGTTCCTGTCATTTCCAAAAACCGGTGGAAAAGAGACGCGAGGCACCGACAAGGAAGATTTTTTAGAACCCTTATTTTAATCATCTCCACCGTTCGAGTATTAATCTTTATTGTTCCCCTTCCTGTCGGGCTCACCGGCTAGGTATCGCGTCGCCATATCCAGTACCCCTATGTTTTTAATCTTACTTCCACTTCGCGGTAGGAAAATGGGCATTTTTAGGGAAACAGGTGTGGGGTGAAGTAGGGCAGGCCGAACGAAAAACAACAATCGCTCCCTCAGTCCCTTTGGGTGAGGGCGCTAGTGAAAGCAGGGTTTGTTTTTCCATTTTGACGTTCTGGGGAGGGGGGGAGCGGGATATGAAAACAAAGCCGGGGACAGTCTGTATCTAGCAATAACACGTCACCGCCAACGGTGTTTCGTTTTGCCATGGCTCCTGCGGAATCTAACATAATCCTCGGCGTACACGACAGCGGGATATCATTCCCATGTCGTTATTGCTGCTTCTTTGTTTGTTCCCCATTCCGTGGTCTCTTTGATGTTTTTCCTGTTTTTCATCGGAGGGATAGCGAAATGCGTCCGCGAACGATTCGATTCTCTTTCTCTTCGATGATTCAGTGTTTTTCGTGACGGAGGGACTGTGAATGAGGTGTGACCTTTTCGGGGTGTTTTGTAGTTTTTGCCGCGACAGCTGTAAGATATTCACGTTTTCTACACATTCAGCTCGTCTTCGTGTGAAAGGGGATGTTCATACCAAGCTGTCAACCCGTTCCTTTCATTAATAACCAAATTGTATCTAGGAGAAAAAGGTCGATGTTTTAAAAGATACTCCTTCCCGTATCGTTTTACGTTTATTGTCCGACAGGCAGAAATATACATGGGGTAGTATGGTGTAAGTATAGTATTCTGGTAAGAACTCAACAAAATATTAGGATTAAAAATATTTTCAAGTCCTGCATTTGTTCGTATGCACGTAGATATATAAAAATTATATCATACGGTTTATAATATCTAACAGGTTTTAGTTCTCTTCTGTAAATTAACGGTCTTTGTTTTATATTGGTAGTACCATATTTTTTTACAAAAAATACGTTAGTATGAATGGGATATTTTTAGTTAACATGAACTATTTTAAATATTTTCATATGAGGATTTTCTAGATTTGACCAATGATAGTTACAAACTGTCTCCTGGTTATTTAAATATTATTCGTTAAAATTTTAATATCAAAATATAATCTCCTATAATTATTACATTACGCTTACCGTGAACAAATTTACTATGCACTGGTTAAATAACCGCAACCCAGCCTTGTGTTAAAAAATATTTTAAAGACTCCTTGCCTGCAGTAGAGAGGATTGTCAAAAAACTTTATATTCAGTCATAGAGGTCAAACGAAACGTACAATAGGTCACCTTCCTGTGTACCTTCCTGTGCTGCAGCATATGATACTGCGGTTTTAGCTAATCTTTACTCTCAGGATTCCATATTCAACTTGCCGCATAGATGAGGCTGTATTATAAGAAAAGAGAATCGATTTCTTTGAAATTCCATTTTCATCGCTCCTGTATTCTATATATTTTAATGCAACTGATTTATTATAATTGTATTCTCCCTGTTCTTTTCAGTATAAGTGATTCAAATCATATGTTATTCATGATCAAGAATCGTAGATATTAGGCAAAGTGGACTTCTTTTATATTTAATCCGCCTTTTTATCTCCAGGTTATACAACAGACAGCAATCTTGCAATCCTCTCTCGTATAAATCTAATGGCAGCTCTGTATATCGTAACCGAGTTGTATTTTCCTAGAAGTGACTGAATCACAGTTGGAATTTTAACATTCCCAATTCAACAGAAGCCTCCCACATTCCTAGCTTCTCTTTGTCTATCTATTGTCTATCACCGCTCTAGACAGTGTGTGTATCTTAGCACATTTGCCATAATATCGCATATCTTTACTGCAAGAGAATTCTGGGCGCTAAGACCCCAGGTGCGTGACAAAATGTGTTCCCAGGGAAGCTTATAGTACTTCAGTACTTGGTGAGAAGGGGAGAGCTATTTCGGAAGGGGTGAACTGTGGGGAAATGTAGACACACGCGTAAAGGAAGTAAATTCCATTTGTATAAGTGGCACTAACAACTATTGGGACCCTTTTCTATTAAATAGGATTTTCTATATAAAATTACTAAGTTGATTTTTCACCGCAATGGACTAAATTGTGTATAATAGCATGAGCCACAATCATTTCTATACAGTTTTGACAGATTTTCTTTTGGAAATTTAGCGATATTTTTCATTACCTCTATTTTTCGTTCTTGATTTATTGGAAAGATGTTTCGCATAATTGAAATATTACATTTTTCTCATAACTGATACAAAATTTATTAGAATATTTGAATATTAACTCCTTACGCTAATTAATAGAAAAATTTTTTTATGAGCTGCCGAGTAGCCCAGTTGGTAGCTTGTTCGGCTTTAGTGAAAGCGGTCCCGTGACCGATTCCCGGTGGAAACCTATGTGCGAAATGAACTAAGATATCGAAGCACTTTTAGCAATACTTCTGTTATTACTAGAGTCTCTAGCGCGTTGGTTTTCCTCAAGTGACAGTGATTCTTATATAGAGTTGTTTCCACGAATGCTACAAAATTCAATATTCCATCTTGTCTTTGAGTAAAAAATAAGAAAAATAAAGATGACCTTAATGCGTATTTTCTGAACCACTTCCCTGACGATTTTTTTCGAGCAAATCTTCAAAATCAAGACACATTTTTTAATTTATTATTTTAAATTTATAAATATGAATCTGAGTAATTAAATGAGAGAAATTATTAATTTAAACAATAATTGCTCCAAATATTTAAACTTAAAAAAACGGCAATTATATTCTTGCAATCTCCCTTTCTGGAATAACGAAACGATCAAGGACTGAGTTACAGAGAAAAAACCTCCTTAAGTTTATTAAGAAAATATTTATCATAGTAACTTTGGCCGAAATATACTGCTCAACCTGTATTTATGGAACTTATCTATTGGTTTTCTTCTTCCTTCCTGGTATTAACTTCCTAAGAATAACTCTTCAGACCCTTATTACATATATCCACTGTATCATCTAATTACTGAAATTAATAACTAAAATATCTTTCACAGTTTGAATCCTCTACAACTTTGATATGCATCATAGTGTGGTAATATACGTGTACTATCAATGCAGTGGGTCTCATTATTTTGTTTGATACCTGACTCTAGCTGATTAATTTATTTTCTATTGAATCCTCACTTTTTGCTAACGCAATGGCCCACTTAGTGCTCTGCATTGTTCTTCGCGTACACGATCAGAAGCTAGGCAAATAATGAGCGCAAATTTTCTTTGGCGTTCATGTGCTAGATTCATCGGCTTACGAAGCAATTCATGTATAGCAGTTCAGAGGCTTGTCAAATATGTATTCATGTATTGTTCTCGCAAATTCAATCCTCTTGCTATTAAGGGTACTTTATCAAGCGAATATCCCAGACATAATTTCCATTGTCGGTTATCTCTCGAAATCATATCACTAAGGCACGGGAAGTTTTCAATCAGAGGTATCGGTTTTCGCTCTGTTCTCATTTTCCGCGCAATCTCCTCTCGGTCGAGCGTTATAAAATTAAGTGGTTTAATAGTAGTCAAGAGATAGTCTTTTCCATACATTTACAGCTGTCATTAGATCCAATATCTTATAGAGTCAGTAATGATGTGCTTTATTTGATGTGATTCCATTGAGGTTTAATTATTTTGCTGGGAATGTTCTTTCTACTGTGCGAACGAAACTCTGAAAGACCGAGTCTTATTTTCCTTAATTATCATTTATCAATTCAGAATGATTCTTTATATTATTTCCATTCAGAATAATGTCATACTGATATGTTTGTCTAATGAAATATTTCATTAAGATGTTTTGAAGAGAGATAATCATCCCAATAGTTTAAAAGGCTCTAGAAAAGCTGGCATTATTCACACGTGATTTTTTTTTGATTCAACAAAGTTTCATCAGACTAAGGTCTGTCAACAGATCGTCAATAGCACGAAAGAATTACATCACAAAAGTATTCTTAAATACTTTTTGAAAATAGCTCAGAGCTCACTGTACAAAAATAAGCAACAACACAAGTAGTTTTGAAGTGAAAAGAAATATAAAGAATATGAAAAAGGATTAGCTCTGCAGTAAGTAAATCTGAACTAATTGTTCTGTAATCAAAATTAGCCCAGTACATTTTACTTTTTAAGAGAAAAAATATATATCTTTAAAAAAAGGCAAAAAAGAAAAACTTTAAGGGACACTGTAATATCCCAACAAAAGATATCGAAATATTTTTTATTATTTCAAGATTAATTATTAATAACATACAGCAGAAAATACCAATTAACAGTTGTAATATGACGATAATATAATAGTGGAGGAAACAATTACAAGGAACGAACGCGATTTAAATTTATTTTAAGATTATTATTAATTCGTTACTAATTTAATTTTTTATTAGATTTAAAATTGAAAAGTTACAGCTATTACGATCTCTATGAAGAGTATATATACCTGCCGAGGAATTTATTTTAGTAACATACTTTAAGAGAATAGACCAATTCATAAGATTAAGATTACAATAGTATCCTCTAGTTAACGAACATAAAACATGTATTCTTTGTCGTTTAGAGCAAAAATCAAGAATTACTCTTTCTTCGCAAATTCGAGGATCGCTAACTTTAGGCATACAATACTCCACCAGTTCCCTCTTCACATAATACTAATTAAGTGTTCTCTTCGCTTAATACCTTCCGTTTCATTGAGCAAGCTGAGGATATGAGAGGTGCTCCATATATTCTCAATCTAGTGCTCGTGAATTACGCCCATGCAAATCCCGTTACTTTAGTTAAGCTACTTAAGAATTTCAACTGCAGGCGAATGATTTCAGTGAGCCTTTTACGGCCCTTAGTCAGGTAGTAAATCAGGTGCAATTAACTGAGCAATCAATTGTATGTAATACTTCACCATTCTTCAATGGTTTTAGTAGAAAAGTTTCGTGTATTTAAATTAGAAAGTCATAAAATGCGTGGTTACAATGAATGTTGATTTTTTAGCTAAAACTTAACTCACGCAAATTTATTGGATTCAGGTATTTTTAAATATTAAGTGTTTCTGGTATCGATAGAGATAATATGTTCTTTGGGTTATCTAATTTCTGTTATTTACGCAAGAACCCTAAGAGACAGAGATACATTTGAGAAGCAACCCCAATGAATGCGTGTTGTATCCGCGGTAAATTCAATCATTTTAATGTATTTAGTAGGAAATACACATTTTTAGTTATAAAACCTACCTCTTTGATTAGATCACTCAATTATTATAGAAAGGATTTTATGATATATGTATATCCATCGGATTACTCGAGAAGATTATCACCGTTTTACCGTTCATTAGTGCCTAGCAAATACATAATTTTGTCAAAATTTTATAGGAAATGCTAAATAATCCAAACTGATTTTGCCTGATTCCAACCCATCATTTGCTTTCTGTGACCGAATGATTTCCTGTTATATCATGAAAATCTATTTATTTATTTGATATGTCATTGTAAGTCGTCCTTCTGTCAAAGTGGCAATGTTCAAATGGAATATAAAAATGAATTTTCCCAAATAAGGGAGGGAAATCCCTCCAAAAACCTCCCGTAGGCTGTACAATTAAATTACACTATACATGTAGGTACACTCCTGGCCAAAATTAACGCAGCACCTCCCCAGGGATCCTTACGGCAGGTGTTGCGTTAATTTTGGCCAGGACTGTACATAAAATATAAAATAAATCATATATAAAACATATATACGATCAATCATTTGACTAAAATAATACATTACATGGTAAGGTATCCACATAATCACATACATATGAATCGATTAAATGAAATAACAAATACAATACATACGACTTTCATGTCTTCCTAGACATTTTCATAGTTTACATATCCTTATTTTAATTTAAATTATCATAAGCGGACATCTTTTGAGAAATAATTGCTGTATTAGAAGAGAAGTAGTTGCTTAAATTTGCATATTTATTTGTTGTAACAGTAATTTATATTTCTTGAGGAATTGATGAAAAAGGGCATCCTTCTGGAGGTAGTGGGAACGTCGGATCCAATTTGCCCAGTTTCTCCCCAGTCAACAACAGTATTAATCAGCTAGTTGCCGCCATTCCGATTCACCCGCAGAAAGTCTCCTTCCAACGGCTTAAGCAGCGGCCATCGCGTGCCTCGATAGCATCTCAATGTGTAGGAGGGGTCAAGCGGGAAAGGTACCTCAAACCGCCCTGCCAACTCCCTGCCACCCCGAGGGCATGTCGTCGGAGACGAGTCGGACTTAAGGGATATACATTACACATATCCCTATTCCAGCTGGAGCAGATTTTATCGCCACACGTCTGGAATTTTTGGCCATAAAAGGGCGATAATTGGAATACAAGCGTTATCTCCCCAAATGGCTAGCCATCGCCGGGATTGGAGACATTTTTAATTCCCTTTCGGTGACGCATAAACGGGGAATTAGCTTTCGTTTTAGCGTCGGCTTTTTTCGGGACGTGTATGAATATTCATTGCCTTGCGAATTATATTTAAATTTTACGTCTGCCCGATAAGCGATCTTTATATGTTTTATGACCGAGCGGTCTGGGATTTCGTTTTTCCGAGTGGTCTAATCACGTGACACATGGTTATATGCCGTGTTACGTGGGGAGTAATAATAACCTATCCCCGAGATTTCAATTTCAGAGAGGTTGAGCATTTTTTGCGTGATTAATGCCAGCTCCCTTATCTTTCAGGGAAAGATAAAAGTATAAGTGGATAAAGAAATGAGCACCGCGATATGGATTTACAGAATGTTCTCTAAACGAAGATTATTAAGCAAAAAACCCGCAAATACGTTTTCCTGCCTATCATTATTCGTTTCAAACACGCATCTTCCAATTAATCGGGAACGGTAACATTTTTTTGCCGAATTTATGGCAAAAACTGTTTTATTTGACTCTAGGTTAGATTTATTATCCTATCCTTGGATAGTTTATCAGAAATTGACGAAAAATCGTCTATCTCCACTTTTTATTGTGTTTATCGTTTATAAAGTAATATTTTCCTTTCATCGTGATAACATAATTACGCAGGAATTTAAAGAACTTTCGTGCTACTTAATAATTTCGCACTTTTTAATATTAAGTGGAATGCTAACTGAACCTGAGCTCTTATCACGACTTATATTTTCATCAATGGCATTTAATTGATGCTTAAGTAATCTCCTTAATTATAATTTAAGAATTACTGATACAACCAGCTCATTTTCATTTTCAAATTTATGACAAAATTACTTGCGTCACATGATGTGACAGTGTTGCTTAAAAATATAAGGCTTAATTTCTTACCTGTCTATTTAAATTAAATGTAGTGGATGACATTTATAATTATCAAGACATCTTCGACCTTTTTTCTCCCAGATTTAAAAGCCTTTAGGCACAAATGTTTTCACTTTGCCAGATATTTATAGTTCATACCTTTAAAATTAATATTTTAATTTTTAAAATATGAAGAAAAGGTATCTTTAAAATGAATAAATAAGTACTCATAATTGATTATTTAATTTATTCATGATTAAAACAAACTAGTATCACTTCATATTATTATTGCAATCTAGAATTATTCCACTCACAGCTCTACAACCACTTGCACCCTATATAATCATCCTTCTCACAGTACCCCATCCAAAAACTGCATCTTATGTATAGTAAAATTGCTACTTTCGTACTTAAAACGAGGTAATAGTTAAAAAATATTATAATGATATGAAAGAGTTTTCTGAATTTTACCAGGTTATAACTTTGAGAATTAAACAGATATTATGTGCTTAAAGTGTTTCTTCAGTTAAAAGTAATGATATTGTTATTTTTATTGGCAAAACATTTACTTGGAGAACATATGGGACGTTCTAGTTAACAAAACAAGTTGGATGTAGCGTGTGATGTCATTAGAATTGGAAAATATAGGTTAAATAAGGATAAATTTAGGTCAAGTCTTGCAACAGCATCGCTGAATTATTGCCCCGTTAAATTTCAATACAAATTCAAATATACTTATCCTTTCTAATTACGTGTTCGAGTGTTGCATAATTCAGCTGCTTTTTGTTCTATTTTGCAGGAACCGTCGCACGGCAAGGTATAGTTTTTTTCCCGAGATTATTTATGAAATTCTTCTATGCATCACGTCAAGCGTACTTTATTTGAAACCTTCGCTGTGGTTTGACTTTAATGTCAATTTTTTGACCAATTTCGCGGGCGAAAAAAGATTTTCATCCAGAGGGAGCCGGCTTGTTTCCGCCTCCAAAATAGGACAATCCAAAGCTTGGGATTGTTTGACCCGTACGGGGTGAATACGGAGACCTCCATGAATCATTCATACAAACCCAGAAATGCAATCAGCAAAGGCCTCCCGAACTGTATTTCCCGGGAGAAAAAATATATTTCGGAAAAATCCGGGATCCAATATTTGGTATTTTTTATAGCTGGTGACCCGGTTTTGTTTTCGGGGCACATCTCCGATCATCCTTAGGAAATATTCGTCTTCTTTTTGTTGCAAACTAAGATTGGCGAAGAGGGGACGATTTTACAAATCGAAACACACCTGAGAACAACAACTGCACCGAAGTTTCCGACTTCGCGGCCTACATTTGAATCCGAAACGATTTGCGGCAACGGTTGGCGCCTGTATCTTCGATTGGGTATTCGAAATAAACGTTCGAAGCAGAATTTGCAAAGAAATCACCTAAGATTTTTCCCATGCATTCGAAATTCGAAAGTACGAATTCACGAAAGTTTTGCGTAATATTTCCATCTCTAATGGATATCGAGATGAAATTCTGGTCTTATCTCCCGATTTTTCTCTTATAACGTAAATTTTCCACGCGCAATTTAATGCATTACTTAAGTTTTAAGAAGATTTGTGGAGTAAGTTTTATATAGTAAAATCTGAAAGCTATTTCTTAGGCATTTATAGGTGGGAAAATAACTTTAATATAGCTATTGACAACATGCACTCGTACTATTTCCTGGGTTCCTAATATTAGAGTGAATTTGGGTCTCAATTTAAGACTCTATTTATTCTTGCTCTATCTAATTATGCTGATAATGAAAATTGTTGATGAAAAAGTGGAATTCTTTGAATTTGGAAGGAATTTGGAATTTCATTGGTATACTTCCGAAATAAGGTCACTCCAGATAAAATTAAGTTTCTTTCACTATAATGCTCAAATCCATTCTTTTTTGTATTAACTGATCTGCTCACCTATCCATTAGATACTAATTTGTGCCATTAGATTATGAAAGTTATACATTTAGTGATACTTTTCACCTATATCAATCTAGATTATTTCTTCTGAAGTACATAAGGCCGTGTTGATCATTATTTTCTGTGTTTTTCATGAACTGCGTATTTTCTGCTTGATTATCTTCTAATTATTTAGTAATTTATCATTGCATTTTTTTATAAGGATAACTCCATAAATTTTCAGGGATCAAGGGCCAAAATCAAACAAGGAAAAGGTATGCCCCAAGCAGCTCATCGCCGCATGAAAATTTCCGTTAGTTTGGCTTCCTCGGCTATTTGACCCTCGAAAAAGAATTCGCAAGGGCTTCTCTTTTTTCCTGAAGTGCTACGGAAGTAAGGGAAATGATTTGAAAGCCTCTTCTCTGAATTCTTATTTCCTTAAAAAGCACGAACTCCCTAAGGTGCCAAAATCAATGTTTTCTTTCGCCTTTTTGTTAATAAAGACGGATTGAGTTAATGAATTACAATCCTCCATGTAAATTATCTTTGTCCATTCTTGTTATCTCATTCATGTCAATGACTCATTCAAATTTGACCATCAATATCGTGTCAGTTAAGTTATTTTTCCTTTAATTTTGGTATTCTTTCGTGTTTAATATTTTAGTTCTTTGTGTATCAGTATTCTTTCTCTCTCATTATTTCCTATTTTATAACTTGGCGTACAAAAACTGCATTGTGTACAAGTATGGAATGAAAACGAATTTTGAACACCAAAAATCCCATTTAATGTGATAAGCTTCCTTCGTGAAGCGTTTTTAAATCGACTGCACACTATTTTAATTTTGGATAGTACCTGTCATTCGTGAATGTTCTATGTTTCGGTACGTTCATGTACACCCAAATTCCCTATTAAGGGCCATCTCTTTCATTTCATTATTAACTATACCCACTAGCCATACCCATACATATATCCATTAGCCCACTCTTTCAGTCGTCCAACATCTTCTGTCCTTGTTTTCCTCTCTGTTTTTCCCCTGAATTCTACCTTCAATTACAGTCTTCACCAATCCGTCTCCCCTCAATATTTGAACCGCCTATTTCCTCTGTCGATGCTTAATCATTTCAATTAAAGTCTTCTCCTCCCCAACCCTCTCCAGCACCTCGGTATTTGTTTTCATACAGTACCTGTATAGATTCTTTAACAATGATGTTACCACTACAGTATGTTGCAACAAAAATCGTACAATTTATTTTAGTTAAAAGCAAAATTCATCATAAGTTTCTGTTGCTTTCTTCCACAGTACTCAATTTGTTGTTGTGTTTCAAACTTCTTAAACTCCACTTCTTTGACTGAATAATGTTTGGAATTTTGTCCTCAGTTTCATTAACTACCTCTAATGTCTTACTATTTTATCTCTCAGCTGTGTGTATGAGATTTATCTAAACCATCTGTTAAGATCTATACGTATTTACCAGCTAATAACCTCATTGGTTTTCATATTGATAAGTATTCATGTATATTATGATTTATATTTGGAATATATAACCCATATAATGCTATTTGCCTCAATTAACTTCTATTTTAATTTAAATTACGTCGATTAGATACATGTAAAAGTAAGTACATGCACTTGCTTTTAGATACTTTTTACATGGTATACTGTTTTTGATCCTTTTCTTTTGATTTTTCCTCGCACTGGGGTTTTGTGCTCTTCAAACCTCAGTTGAGAAGACTTGTTCCCGAAACTCTAATTCCCTGTTAGTGTTATATTCTCTCTTGATATTCTTATCATTTACTTGTATTTATGTTATAAAGGCTAACTTTATCGTAACCTTGCCTCAAAAATAATTATATTGATTCTTTCAATGGAATAATTTTCTTCCTCAAGTTCAATTGAAGCAAATATAAAACCCAAACGAATTAAAGAGTGTCATTAAGTGTCATTCATTCAATCGCATAAATTACAAGATAATGGTTGATTGACAGCAACACTCCATAACCATTCTCCTTCTTTCAGATTGCCTTCTCCGTTGAAATACTTGTCTTAATTTAGCCATTATTGCTTCTGGTTACCGCCAATTTCGCGAGAATTAATCGAGACCCGGCGAAATTTATTTTTCCCCGAAAATTAAGGATTCGGTCCCATGAAAGAGATTTTTAGATTAAGGGCATCGTATTACAAAGCTCGCGTAGTATGAGAAATTTATTTTCTGGGATGGCGATGAAATACCTGGCAAAGAAATGATTTCGCTTTGAGGATGAAAAGGGACTTTTATACTTCCATATAATGAAATGTCACTTTGATGAATATGAGCAGAGATTTGACATGGAACTGCCCAACAAACCCCCCTGAGCTTAATTGTATCTCCTTAATTAAAAAAAAGAATCGCTGCTGTAACTAAAATTACAGCATCATAATTTAGGAAAACGTTGAGATGTGATATAAATCCGAAGAATGCTGTGTACATCCTGAAACTTTTGATAATATACTTTATTTTAATAATATTCCTTTGGTATAGTAACTGCATTATGATACCCATAGGCTATATATCTGACTTATATTATGCAATATGATTATCTATTAATATGGCCTCGTGTCATAGAACTGGAAATGATTATACACTTATCAACCATTAGGATGTACATCGAGAAAAATAATAAGAACTTCTATATAGAGAAATATAAATTCGTTTATCCTGAATAATTACGGAAATAATGTTAATTTAGTTCTTCTCTGTTTACCTTCACTTAAATTATTATATTTTGCTCTTAAAATTATCCGACAACAGGAACGGATCTAGAGAAAAATTTTGGGGGGGGGTCCGATCAAAAAATTTAAAAATAAAAGACATTTCGGCTTTCACAAACGTGACGTTAGAATTGTGTTAGACAAATTCGAATATTTTCGCTAGTGATTGCTTATTAAATTGTGTGTTTATTTGCGTTATTTGAGTTTTATTTTCGAAAAATAGGCACAAGTGATATTTCGGGGGGGGGGGGGGGTCCGGACCCCCAGGACCACCCCCCTGGATCCGTCCCTGTCCAACAATAGTGATAATTATGAATAATGTATCCTGGATGTACTTCTTCAAGAAGAGAAGTAATTTTTGATGAAATACATTATTTTATTATTTTTTCCGTGTAATCTATAAAGTGTATAATTCTATTTCATTTTACGATGAAATCAAACAATTTGTTCGATTGTAATGGAGTTCCACCGAATTTTGTAATATCAATATTCGGAGCTTTCGAATATTGATATTACAAAAAATACATTTATTCTGTTCAAATAAGGTATTTTTGTTAATATAGTACTTGTTTGCTCTAATTTACATTCGGTATTGTCTTTTACTCTTAGCTAACATATCTCAAAATTCCATCTTCGTCTATATGTAAGAAAATCTGTGATTTTCAGCAAATAGTTTTTCTCGCTCTTCCTAAGTTTTTGTGTGCAGAACTTACCGATTCAGAATATCACCTACTAAATTTAGGATATTTCAACATTTTTTAATTCAGGTCCACAGATAATTAAAGAAATGAAAATAGAAATTATACAAATGCAGGGATCCCGTGAAGGAAGCGAAAGGAACTTAGTGGCACCAAGAGCGGAGCAAACAGTCGTCCCCAATCAGGAATTCTTTTCAGTTACCACGCTGTCCCGGAAGTCCTGAGGTGCGATATTATCCATTTAGCGTTCCCCCACTCCTATATCCTTTCCTTCGGCGGGATTCTCGCTGATTTTCACTCCCTTTCCCGTTATCTCCTCACCTATGGACCACTTTCCCTTCAGACGAACAAAAATCTTAAATACGCCCACAAGCCGAGATCGTAACATTAGCACTCATTTGCATAGCAAACGCCGCTGCGTTGGTTAAACGCTCCCGAATATCTCCGGCTCACACACGGCGAATCTCGCGGGGGAATATTTGCTCCTTCCCCGGCCGTATCTGCGATTAAACGAGTCGGATTAAGGCTTAGCACGCAGTGTAAATTTCAACACCTTTTCCGAGAGGATGTTATATTTTTTTAAGCCTACGCATGGAGGGACATTTTCACTTCTTTCTCCTCGTTTTTACTTCGGAAATCCGTCGTTAAAATGTACTACCGTGGTTGTAAAAAGTGGAAGTTATAAAGGAGAAGAATTACTGCGCGTGAAGTTGAAGTCTCGCGAGCTTAATATTGCGATTGATGGTACCCTCACGTAGATGGGAAGGAACTGATGCAACGTAAAGTCTATTTTCTTCTTTGCCGTTCTTTTCTATTGAAATTCCTTTTCATGTCCTGTTTTAATTCCATTCTGGTATGGATGTAAAAGTAACTGAAATATATATGTATTTCACAGAGGAAGTGTGCGAGTCGAACTTTCATTCATATTATTTTACAACATATAATGAGATACTTACTAAATATTAGTATTTACAATGTACCATACACTCCTTATACAGTGCCAAATGGGTGTGTCATTTCGCGAATAATTTTTTAATCTGAATGTACTAATTTGAAATGTCTGAACTAAAATAAACAGAATCCTTAGGGTCTTAATGAATTTAAAATAATAGATTTGTTCAAGTAAAGCGTATCTTTTCTTTTAAACATGAAGAATTTCCATATAACATCGCCAATGTCTGCCAATGTTATTCCTTAAGAACTTTTCTTATTTTAACAAGACCTGGATTCAAATTAACCTCTACTCATCAAACTTATAAAATTATTATTATATAAACACTAATTATATAAAATTTTAGAAGAGTATTAAAAAAATGAATTAAGTAAATGGTCATATGTATCTATGTGATCAGAAACAGAAGGATTTTCTTATAGTCGCAAGACACTTAATCTATCTGTGCTTGCATTATAATTCAAGAAAATCGGAATCACTATGATCAGCCCTTTAATGAAAGCAGATTGAATCCAGCCACTCCTTTTTCTACCCTGTGAGAGATGTTTATATTATGTATATCAATTTAAAAGAGACGCATTTTAAGGCTGTTTTTTAATATTTTTATAGTACCGTCTGCTATAAATCAAGACGTTTTCCAAAGAAATTTTCGTTGTGATAGTTGGAAACGTTTTATCAAAAATGGGACCCTTTCATACCTTGTTTTTAAACAGCAATTTGTCATGTACTAAACATTGAAGAAAGGCGTGTAAGTGAAGCTAAAGTCGTCATTAAATTCCTTAAACGCTCGGAAAAGTTTCGATCAGCTTTCTAAATTTGCGAAAACGATAAATACAGGCACAGTTACAGAATCAACGAGCCCCCACGCTTCCTGAATTTAGGTGCACCGAAACGTCTTCGACTACATAAGCTCAAATTATGGTCCTCAGCAAAACTTATTTGAAAATAAAACCAAACTAAGCAGCGAGTCTTTGGAACTTAAACAAATGGATTCTCTCTGTGAATGCTTATGAGTACCTTAGTTTCAACTCGCCACGTCTTGCTAGAAAAGTACTACGCATTTGAACAAAATTCTTCCAATTTTTCTAAAAGCTTTTCGTGGAATCGGGATCGTTGAACTCAAGACCATTACTGTTCCACTGCTTTTGCATTATGGGCGTGCTCGTGAATTTTGGCTTAATGAGATGATTTTGCACATTTTCAGGATTCTTGAAGCCGAGAGTAGGGTTCAGCAGTGGGTAACATTTCCACCGTCTTGATAAACTGAAGCTTTTCTTTCGTTTCCGGTTTGGAATTCGCTAAGAGGTTTCCATTGTGATACTTTCTTTTGTGAAAGGTTAAGTGCTTAAGAATCCTTTCAACCTTTTGCGCTTCAATGTCGTCGTTTATGGCATATCGTTTTTATTTCCATTCCATTCAAGTTTATTTTTTAGGAAGAATAGTTGACCCACGAGCTATCTTCAGCTACATAGTAAATGTTGGTAAATTGACGATATAATATTTTGCACTGGTTGAAGAGCCTCTTGATTCTCAAGGAGGAATATAAAAGATTGATGAATAATAAGGAATCTAACATCTCACGACTAAACACAGTTCAACGGTATGGGTCATTGAAAACGTAACTTAAAAACCTTAAAGTAATTCCCAAAATTTAGACTTGGAATGTTAATTTACGATCAAAATATTTTTACTGACATAAATTCATAGAATGTATGTTCTAGAAAACTCGGCTTAAGTTTGAACGAGGATTCTTTTTAATTTAGTTGCGCTATGAAAGTAAAACTCCAAACGATTCAATTGCAATTTACTTGCAATTATAATGGAAAGGATTTAGTTTCTCTTGGTTTGCATCGTTGAAAAATATATGCATATAAAGAAGTTTTTAGAGACTTAAAATCTCTAATGGCAGTTTTTGTCGGCGTTCCTCTTCTCATTCCCTGGCATTCCAAGAAAACAAGACAGGACACCGCTCACTTAATACGTATTTCGAATTCTATGCATTCCTCGTTAGGAGTGAATATAAAGAAGTATAATATCTGTTGGGATGATTTTTATTGAGGATAATTGAGGTGTATTAATATCTTCAATTTATATCCTAATAAATCGTATTCAAATATAATGGGTAATTATGTAGTATATTATGCTCATTCTATAGTGTAACTGATCCACAAATTTATTTTCCTGTGAAGATATATATGTAAAGCGAAAATATAACCATTGATAAACATTCACGGTTCATATAAATGCTTACGGCTAGAGTTGTTAACATGTGAAATATTGCGACTATTCGGTTCTCTCTGAATAATGCATTTAAAAGAGTGAGTAATGCCTAAAGAGCAGGATATTTTAAAATTCCAAACTTATCCTGCTTTTGAAAACTTAAAATAGCTTTTAAGGGAATGGATGAATCAATATTCAAGGAGGTTATTTTTTGATTCTCTCTGGGAATAACTGGAAAACACTTGGCCACTTGTCTGTGGTTTCTGCAAAAGATAACGGCACTACTTTACGGATCCATTTTTGCTGTAATGGTGAATTTAGTTTAAAATATTTTCCTCCATTCCTTTTTTCCCATTGTTGGCGGGATTAAATATATTCAAAGAATTAGCAAAGGAAATATCAGATTAAAATCTAAGAAGTAGAAAAAGCATAAAATAGTAAATTTATATTAACATTTTTCATTTCTATTCCTCCTTGGAAAATTTGTATGTCCTTTATCTTAATTTAACAATATATAATGTATTAATTGTATTTAATATTGTATTTTCATGTCGTTTATTTACTAACGCAGTTTTCGTCGGTGTTACTTATCGCTTAACTTCTGGATATTACTGTATCCAACTTAGTGCAGGTATTTGATCTGCAAACTTGAAGCTATTCGAATACATTAATGCATTGGAATGCGTATATCAAGTTTTGCATTCAAATCTTTGAAGTTTTAATGAATTTAGAGCTTTCTGGTTTGGTTCGTGATATGATTTATAATTGAAATATATATAAATATGTAGAAAGATAAACTGTCATGTCATTTTGTGACCCCTCGAGGAATTGTATGATGCTGCTTAATTATATTTAAAAATTATCTTCGAATAACTATCTCATATTCAGATTTTTATTTGCTTCATAAGTAATTTTTCTGACAGTAAGAACCTCAATTTTGGCCTCTGTGTGAATCGCACCCAAGATAATGAATAAAGGTAGCTTTCTGATAGGTCTTTCATCTCCCTTTTTCCTACCATTTTAGGTAATATCAATCGACAACGTCATCATTTAACATTAAAAAATTACTTTATCAGTGATATCAATTTTACAAATGTCAATTTCCCCGTGGAAGAAATAGCCAGAATCTAACACATCACGTTTACAGATGCTAGGAAATAATTCCCTAACGGGAGAGCGAGAATCATTCAGACGAGGCGGAGAAAATGGGTTGATTGGATGATAGAGCGAATCCCATAAGAGCCCCGGACGAACACCTTCCCCACACAGAGGTGGCGGTTACTTCAGTTAAATAAATGCTCGCATCAAACGAGCTCAATATATCGAGGTGAGAAAATGCAGGTGCGCCCCCACGATGAATTTCGCGCGGGTGCCGAGAGCCGTGACGCAGAGATTACATTCTTCTCCCTCGGGCGCAGATCTGAATGTGCTCGACGATTGGCGGAATCGTATTTGCATGAATCAGGGAGCTAGGTGTAATGAAAGAAAGTTTGGATTAAAGCTGTTAAATATTTCATGGGTGGCACATGGAAGGGTGCCTGTTTCCTTTTTAATTACATCGTTAAAGAAAATAAGAAAATAATTAAAAAAATATATAATATTGTTTATATTAATTTAGAATATTTTTTTTAGTTTTTACAATAATTTATAACATTAATAAAATTATATTATTTTTACAACATTTTATTATTTATATAATATTTTATTATTTATTTAAAATTTTATCATTTAACGTATATATTTTTTTGTATAATATTGTATTGTTCACATTATATTTTTATTTATATTGTTTTATCATTCAAATTATACATTTATTTATAAATTATTAATACATTTTATAAATAAAAATATTAAAAAGAAACTTTTGAATAGCCCACCTTATTCAACAACACAATCACAGAATCACATTGTTAAATTTAAATTTGAAAAAAAAATCAATACATAAATCATCCAAATTAGGTGCATATGAAAGCATCATTGTGCACTAGAATAAAGAGAAACAAATGAACGGGTAAAAGGTCCCCGTACCAAACTCTTCCTTCTACACCCTCTTGGACATGCTTACGAAAAGCAGGTAGGGGCGATGTTCTTTCTTCGTCTTAGCGTCCAACTACGTCACTACGGAGTATCCGTTACTCCCAAACTCCTCAAAAGAAACTTGATTCTTTACAACCCTCTCCCTAAGTCAAAGGGGGAAAACCTTACCCATTACACCACTCGAAAAATATATATCATCCCTCTACCGTTTTTGCTCTGTTCTTAATCACAGCTTACGATGACATCATTGCTTTCGAAATGTGTATTGGGTTTTCTTAAAATTGTGGTATACCTTTTTGTTTTCTCCGAATACCGGTTAATGAGAAGAGGAATGCCGACAAAGAAGGCTTTTGGAGATTTTCAACCTCTAAAGGAGTCATTTGTTACCGCGTGGGAGGGATTCACTATTTTCCGCGCGGTGTAATGAGTCATGGGCGGCGACCGAGTGTCAAAAAGATAACCGCGTTATTTATTCAGTTTTTGCCGCAGCAGTTGCGAGGAAAATAACGTCACCTCGGCGGGGTGTTGATGGATACGTGGGTCTTTGTGTTCGAGTCGCACCGGGGTACTCCTATAGATTACATCAGTGGCTGAATATTTTAGGAAATTGCGATGCGTTCATTTCGGTAATCCAACGTGCTGGACGGCTCAATCGAGGTACTGCAAAATTCTCGCACTCTCATTTGAGTTTATGGAGTTAACTCCTTGAAAGATAATATCGTCTTATTTTTTTACCTTTGCCACCGAGGACTTTATTACTTAGTGTTATTAACATGAGTCAAGCATTACAGATTCACTATTGAGGTAAGTATACAACATTTAAGAATACACCGAGAAAAGGTTCGCTGTATTTAATTTCCCTTTTTCGGTACTTTTCTCGTTTTTGTATGTCAAATATTACTAATTTAAGTTTGGTAAACAAGAAAAAGTCTGAAAGGCATGAGAAATAATTTTACGTTCATATGCTACATATGTCTTTCAGTACGTTTTGGAGTCGTAACCGGCACTTTTACTGAATCAAACTTTAACAGCCTTATTTTCTGCTATACATAGGATAAGCAAGAAAAATTTGGTTCAAATAAGTGGAAATGGTTTAAGAGAAAAGATCGGAAATGTTAGATTATTGGAAGGACAGACACACAAAGAACGAGAACTATATATTTATTTAGTTTTTAATTTATATATTATCATTGGATTAATACTCCTTTAGCAACGGTATCGCAGTAATATTGAACTACTTTTTATTATTAAATATTTCCAATGCTAAGGTTATTATTGCATTTTATCATTAATTCGATCTTTACTATTGGATAAATAGTCAAGTAGTGACGTTGTTGATTGCAGTGAATAAGAGAGGACACGTATTTTTTTCTGAATGGAATTTTGTTTCACCGATTTTAAAAGCGTACTTGTTTACTATTGCCTGAGAATACAACACTTCATTTCATTTACCAAATTAGCCAAAGCATTAGTCGGAGGTGATTTTCTTCTTCATAAAATAAGAAAATTGAACGTGCGATTTGGTATTTCCCAGCAGATTGCACCTTTGCGGGAAGTAGACTGTTATCCGTTATTTCCTTCCCGGAAAATAACGCAGATAGTTATAGAATTATGTATTTTTCTGATTGTTATATCCTTGCTAAAAGACCACAGTACCTATATCGTTCAGTGAAAATGTTGGAATGACGGAGGATAAAATATCGGTAAAAAATTCCTCAAATCAGCCCCGATTGGAATTGATTGCAGCGACGATCGCTGTTTGTTCAATAATAACCCATGAACATAGGCACAATTGGAACGTATGACCAAACGTAGAATCAATTTTCAGTTTTAATTACGCATTTATGGATCAATTATTGTTATAGCATGGGAAATGTAACTCAATGCGTCTCTGTATTTTTTTTTAAATTCACTCCAACGTTTACCCATTCACGGTAAAGTTCAATTAAGAAAGGTCGTACAATTGTGAATGTATATCAGGTATTCGGAAATTAACTGTGTAGACATGCTAATATAAGCTGCTATAGAAAGGTGATTATAACGTACATACTATTAACCTTTATTAAAAATTACCTTAGTGCTACAATTGTTTTTCGGTGAATACATTTGACAGCTGTTCTGTTTGCATATTTCACTCCCTATATAGATGAACATAAAAAAATGGAAGCTTTCAGGGCATGGGTGTCTTATAATGGAAATCAATAGGTTAAATTGGCATAAAAACCGATTAGAAAAGCATCAAAAAGGTTTTCCAATTAAGCAAATAAGCGATAGACAAGAGAATCGATGTGTCAACTAAGGGGAGAAGAAAGATTGCTGAAGAAATTAATTGAATTCAGGAGACAAAGGAAGATATAGAGATGGAAAAACATGCACGAGATGTTGGGTTATACTGAAAGAGGTATTAGTAATTTAGAATTATGAAAAGGTCATTGAGTAGTTGCTCATTTCATTGCATATTTAATTATAATGCACATGAACCTACATTAAAGTAGATAACTTATGATGATAATTATTATACAAGATTACGACACAGATTGATGCTTCAGTATCACGTAACTTCTTCTATCCCCACTCAAAGTTTTTAACGTGATAGCGTCTATCTAGAGCTACTACTTTTGATAGCTACCCAATTTCTCAAATTGCGCATTTCTCCTTTCTTTGAACACGAAAACAATTCTTACTTCCTCCTAAAAGGATAACTGTTCTCTAAATTCAGCATCACTATTGTAGGAGGAAAATCTAGCCTTCCATCTGAGCAATCTGTAGATTGCCAAGCTCTCCTCATCCTAAAAGTTCCCCGTAATTTCGTCTTTAATTCAACTGGAATCTTCGAGTTCTTTGCTTTCCAGCGTTGCTGCCCACCCTCCAGAGCCCTCCTTATTCTTTCCCGAACACTTATTTTTATCCCTCCGTCTTTGAATAACGTAGTATATTACTTTTCATTCCATCTTTCGCAAACGCTTTCAGTTTAATCCATAAATGGTACTCTCCGAGGCTCCCTCTAAATTAAGCCGAAGGACTTCGCCTCCTTTGTTTGCGCGACTTCCCGGCCCGTAATGCAATTCACAACATTTCACGAAATGCGGGCTTTTCGCTCTTTATGAAACAAAGCGTCACTAGCCTTTATTTTCGCCCCACTCCCCTTACACTTCAATCCGTGTCACGGCAAGTAATTTCATTCACGTTGCGCAAACACACTTATCTCCGTAAGAGCGGTGCGGAGCCAATCAACCGGTGTTTTTTCATGTTATGCCGGTTTACACCCACGCCCTCCGCTGCGTAACAAGCAGAAAAAATCCCGTGCGGTCGATTTTCGAAACGGTCACCGAATGCAGTGCTACGCTCTGCATTTATTCCTCGCGACAGTCGCCTAAGTGTTTTATCCTTGATTTATCGTTTGTACACGACCCGTGCGAGTATGAAGTAATGAAGTGCTCCAGTCGAGAATTGTCCCAGTTATCTAGTGGGTGGGTCATGACGTTTCGCTTTTTTAGAGCGATTGAATAAATGGTCTCTCCTAACCTAGCTGTCTGTCAGTTTGGTAACTCTAATTGGTTAATGACTGCAAATCGTTGGATTTTAACGGCTAGAGGTAGTAAAAAAGTAAACAGTACTTCAAGTAAAAATATTCCTTAACTTGGATTTAATATTAATTTTCAGCAAATTCTGAATGCGCAATTACATAATATGAAATTATAATTTTACTAGATTAAATTGCTAATTACTTCATAATCAGTCTTTCAAAACTGCAGTAAAGATGGTGAAAAAATATAATGATTAACGGAAAATTTCTGATTATCATCACTGTAAATTTTTCTCTATGCGATAAAAATGGAATTAGTACTATCGTATTTTTTCACGATATTTGTCTATCACTACAGTTTATCTAGATTTTTTAGATCAAGATGAAGATCGAGTTATTATCGTAGGTATTTCGAGGTATTTTGAAAGTATTTCATAGTTGATAGATTCATAGCTAAAAAATTATTTACAAATGTTTGTCCAAATTCCGATCCAGCGAAATATTCTTTTCACCGCAGAAGTATTTTGGAAAGGAAGTAGTAAACTAGGTCAAGAGATTAAGGTGTGGATGAAAATGTAGATAAGGATGAAGATGTAAATGAAGGTAGAGGTATAGATGGAGAGGTCAATGCTCTTGTAAAATATAATCATTATGGATGGATCTTAACCGCAATATTTCTATATTTACAACAGTAACCCATCCTAACTGATTATCAGATAGCTCTCTCCAGCGAATATCTTCCTGATTAAATTTGGCAAGAGTCCTTCCATTAGAACAATTCTTCCACTATTTAAATCAGGTTCCCCCTCGTTTTCTCACGGAAGACATGATGTAAGGTCAACCATAATAACTCATTTAAACCTCACCTTTACCCTACCCTCGCTGTTTACACTGCCGAGCCTCAACGCACCATTTAATTTCACACCCACGCGAACAGCCCGAAACTCAGCATGGTGTGCGCGTGGTCGTCAAATACGTACGCCGTGTGCACCCGTGAATTCGCTCGCAGTCGGTGGCGGATGTGTGGTGCTCCTAAGGCACTCGGCCATGGATAGCGTCGGGTGACCTTTCACGCAGGACCTGCAGGGGAAGGGTTGGGTGGCTGTTCTATTCCCATGCTGTATATTTTTATTATATGCACACTACCTACGTAGTATGAAATTCATTATTGAAAGTAATTTCGGTGTTAACCAGAAGACAGAGTGTTGCCTTAGATTCACTGAGTACATGTAAAAAGTCGAAAGAAAAGAGACGATTTATTTTTTCCACAGGATTTTAATAGAAACACGTCCGGGGTTTTACTTAAATTCTGTGTAAAATAAGAGCAACAAAATTATTTCCATTTCTGCAAAGCATCGCCATCCGTGAATTTTCTTTTATATTTTTATTCTTTACTTTTGTGTTTATATTTTTATATCTGCCTTAGTTTTAACTGAATGTTTCCTTATGCTACTGTAATATAAATTTGTGAATTTTTTCCATTTTCTATTCTTATTCATTTAGTTATTTTTTATTTTCATGCATATAGGCATAGCATACTGAAGTTTAAATTTGACTATGCTTATTTATTTGCCACATACGTGTTCATATTGATGTTATATTTTATCATAATTCTTCTCCTTCTTGAGTTATTACATTTGGTAAGTTTGTGCAGATTCTTCTTCCTCAAGTATGTTTTCCTGCAGTGGTTAATGTTGTCCAAACAATATCCTATTTTTCTACATCCACAATTCCTTACAACTTAATTTTACTTTAATTTTAAATTCATCATTTTACTATTTATTAGATGGTTCTGACCGAAGATACGACTTTTGCCTCGATCTCGCCCGAATAAAAACATTATCCCTTTTATTAACCGAATTTTATCATGTTCTTTTGGTTGTTCCACCATTGTAGAAGGTATCTAAATTTCTTTTTTATTTTTATGGTGAGATAAAGACTAATGATTTTTACATGTCTGTTACTACTATTCTGTAATATCTGTTCTCCCTTCTGAAGATAAGGCAGCTATTTCTCTTTACTTTTTAAATTTTATATGTTGTACAATACGTTTTTTTATTTGCGAAGCAATCTCACGTGGAGTGACTTTTTTCTTAACAATTCACCAATCAAATCTGCAGCAAGGAAAATGGAAAAGCGTTCGCAATCGTATCTGATGTATGTTACTCGCTTAGAGCGTTCAATTTTGCGTACGACAAATTTTCAAATAAATTTTAAAGGAAAAAGATTTTTTGAATATATTTTTGTAACAATGAAACTCATCCATTTTATTTATTGGGCCACGAATTAATTTGTATCAAAAATATATATATCATCTTCTATCGTCGTATATCTCGGAGTCAAAATATTTTATATACGGCTCTTAACGGTTTAACTTTAATTTCTCCAATTTGTTTTATTAGCATGGTTAATAAAATTAATCGATTTAGTCATATTTGGAGATCAGTATTTTAAAATGATCTTCAATACATTTTTGAGTTGGCATTTTTGTCTCTGTTTTATATAAAATATTGGTTTACTAAATATTGCAAATTTTCATTTGCGTCTCAATACCCTAGGCTCCTCATTATCAGTAGTCTATTTTATGTAAGTTTTTGAAAATGTCAACCTGATCAGTTTGTTTACTATTATTTCTTTTTATTTTACAGGTAAGCTGACCATTTTATAATCCTTTCCTGTGAACGTGAGTAGAATGTTTTTGCTTTACATTTAAACATGCATTTGTTATCTTTTAAGTAAATGTAAATAATTTTGGACCGGGTGACCAAAATTGGGTAGAGTTACAATTATCATAGACTATTCCTAAATTAGTTTTTTGACATCTAAATTCGTACTATAATTTTATTCTTTATTTTATTATGTAATAAGCGCATAGTAATTAAACAACTTTACTAATGGCATTTCATATACGAGTGAAAGCAGGAAGTCGTTGGAATATTCAATATTATAAAGCCAAAATTCCCATTTAATTTCCTCTATGCAACATTTTTTCTAACATAATTATCGCACTTTCATATATCATAAAACTGGCTTCTATCATCGAATTTAGTAAATTATTAACTGAAAACATGCGGTGTTCGGGTTTTCCGTAAGATAATGCACGAACTCGAAGAATTAAAAGCTCATTTTGAGTTACGGATAATCTTATAAATGTTCGTCTCTGCTCAAAAAAAGTCGGCCTTTCTTAGTAAATATTTGTAAATTATCACAACATTGTAACTACTGAAATTTTCAACAAGATTTTATTTCCTTCTACCCTCGTATATTATGTAATTCTCATTGTATCCTTGTATCGCATAATCTTTCCTCAGGGAATGATTTTTTGAATTCTCTCTCTTAATCATATAATTCATCGACAAATCCACATTTTGCCAAATGGCAGACCATAAATCTTTAAGATGACCTTTTCTTAGCCTCGGGATGGGTGTTAAAAAATCAAGCTCGCAATTCCTGTCAACAGCAGTTTGCTGTACGCTTTATTTTCTCCTTTATCCTACTCATTCTCCAAATTAGAATTAAATGTCAGGACCTTTCACTTTCCTACTTATATTTCCTAACGCCCAGTTTCCTCCTGGCAGTGCCTTTTTCCTCGATTATTTCCTCTCTTTAGATAATTTATTGAACTCTTTTTCTCTTTTCACCATCCTATTTTTTTTGCAGGAAAATCCTTTTAAATTTGATGAGAAAATCTCAGGTCGCTGATGCTCAAAACAAGCTCTAGGTGTTAATTCGATAACACGAGAAATTAAATGAGGCATCTTCTATAATAGAAGTGTTATTAAGTATGAGTCATTGAATATTATTTCTACCTTTATTCTGCCGGATAGCTAATTAATGATAGACAAAGACAATTACAGTGTGGAGTATTGGAATATTTTTTAAGCGAAGAAATGGATAGGAAATCTAACCTCGTTTTATGAGGTTTTTGTGCAAATTTTGTATGGGTTTACTTTCTGTTCAAGTAAGCGGTGTTCCTTAGAGTATGAAAAAATTGCGGATGGTGTCATGTGTAGCACATATTACATAGTGCATGGCGAATACAACAGTACCTACATATTATTCTATGTAAAGGAGTAAAGGCAAATTTGGAAGCAGCCTACTATTTTCTTTAAATGTATAAAAATAATTTTAGATAAAAAAATTCTACTTACTAAGAACTTTCACTGAATATGTTATAATTTTTTAATGCGATGGTTTTAGTGTAAGGTAAAGTTGGATATTTGAGGATTATGTATCGCATCATATTACTGAGCAAACAAATCCATCTAAATTCGATATGTATGCTTATTAATGTCTTTTTAGTGATCAATATTGAAACTCGTACCTATATTTTGGCTCGTTGAATTTATGTTAATACAAATGAGAAAGATTCATGTGGTCATCGGGATTGTGGTAATAAACATATTTAATTATCCATTCACCGCACTTTGTTTTTAAATCTTTTCACTGCCAGATATGCATGCGTGATTTTGGTCTTCTTTGTATTATTCGCCGAATAACTTTTAAGTGTAATACTGGCATAGGTACTTACTGTCATGTTGGAATAACTTATTCCTCATAAATGCGTCACAGAGAGTTACTGCAAATAATCTAAATTTATCTTAGATTTTAACACGACTAAGTAATAAACAACCGAAGCTATTGCATGCATGGTATAAATGTATATTATAATTTTAATTAAATAGATACAATTTACCAATTTAACATAAATTGAAAAATTTAGTCACTTTATGATGGAAATCAGAATTGCCTAGAATCAAAGTTTAACACTGCTGACAGCAAAATAAAAAAATCTGATGTGACCAGAACATGACTCTCCATATATAAGATGTAAATATTTATGTACGACAGTATTTTAGAACTCTATATTCTATCTTAACTCGGAAGATAAGTGTATAATTTATATTATATTATCTTTTACGTCACAAACATTATGAATAATGTTTTTCGCGACATGTTCGATGAAAAACGATGAAATGGCCTTTCGCCATACGCCCAGAGCACCCACATAGTACACTCCTGGCCAAAATTAACGCAGCACCTCCCTAGCGATCCTTACGGCCGGTGCTGCGTTAATTTTGGCCAGGACTGTACATATACAGCAACTTCCTGTTTATCAGTAATTCATGAATAACTCCTAAAAAAATCAGTTGTACAGAAATGTGTTTCCTACAAAAAATATAGTAAACACATTTTCTAAAACTTTTATTAATTATACATATATTAATATACCTTAATATCAGATTAATGGAGATATATTGCAAAAACGGAAACGAGATTCGAAAAATGAAGCTCAATTTCCGGTTAACCGATTTACTCCAAAAACTAATCAACTCTAACGACACCAACCAAAAAACTATATATGAAATTCAGTGCTGATACGACAAATAGTTTTGATGTTAGATCTCCCACAAAGTACATAATCAGCTACTTCCGGTTTATCAGTGTTTCACGAATACCTCCTAAACAATCGGTGATACAAAAATATGCTTAGAAAAAATGTATGGTAAATTTAATTTTCTAAAACTTTTATAAATAATAGAATATACCAAAATATCATATTTATGGAGATAGTTTGCTAAAACGGAAATTTTTTTCGAAGCAAAAACCTCAACTTCCGGTTAACCGATTTACTCCGAAAACTAATCAACTGTGACAGCACCCAACACAGTGCTATATATGAAGTTTTGTATTGATACAACTAATAGTTTCTACGTTAGAGCGCCCACAAGCACACACACACATATAATTCCGAAAATGGTCAAAACGTATTCTAGGGACCCCGAAACATGTATTTCCGTTGAAATCTCGAAGTCGATTTTTTTCCTGAAAACAATACTTTCTCTATACTACATATATGGAGAAAATAAAAACCATAATATCTGCTAGCATAGATGTAAGCGCAGGTCTAATAACAAGTCGCACAAGCTCATGTCAAATCCACGATAAACTAAACATGATAGTAGTTTTTTGTTTACGATCGGTGACTTTTTCCCAGAATTTCTTTCGACAGCCTATGTATTTATCAGTCGCATGTTGCACCGCATAATCGAAAGCTCCCTTTTAATATAAAGTAATTTTATACTAACGTAGCGTAGAGAGAGATGGTAAAACAAATACTGGAAACTCACCTCGATACCATTCCGTTAAAGCAGACGCAAATTAGATATCAAAGCTCCGCGCCCGGTGCATCCTTCCGTGGCGATTTTTCCATTCATTCGAACGATTCGCAAACGGAAAAAAAAACGCTCGGAGATGGAATCGCGTAGATGCAGCGATCCCTGGCGACCTAATCAGCGTATCTCTCGTCCTTTATCGTGCGAAAGAATCCTCGACAACGCCGACGGAGCGAGAGGTTTCAGAGGCGATGAATCGATTATCGAAAATATTTTTCGCGGGATTCGGCGCCCGTTGACAGCGGATCGACCGCTGGACTCGGCCGCGGGCGTCGCAATTTTCATCCCGGGAACCAATTACCTAAGAGGTGACTAAAAATGGCGTAATTCTGCAAAAAACCCTAACCTCATCTATTTTCCATCCTAGTACAACGGATTTACTTTCGGGGCGATGAAAGAGTTGGCCCGGGGGTCTCGCTGGATTTTTTCGGTGGAAATTGAGTCCGTTCGTTACGCTGTATCGATCATGTAGGTGGCCCGAGGGTGTGGTGTGAGATTCCGCTTTGACGAGTTTTTCGTTCTACTTCGCGATGACGCGTTATAGATTGAGCGATTCGATTATAAGATTAAGATTATTGAAGCAGATACGGCGAAGGTTGCCGTTATTAAAGTTGAATTTATTGGGTTTTGATATTGGTTCCGGTGAGTTATATGTGCCGGAGGCGTTCATTTTTTTCATTTCGTACAAATTTGCATGATGTGATCTTAAATTGCAAGGGATAAAATTTCTTGTACACAATTCACGCATACACATCGGAAATATTGCATTTTAAATAAAATGATATACATTATTTCGAATTGCAAACTTCAACGTGACTACTCTAAATCGTTTGGTACTACAAGGTTTAAACTATTTGATCTCAAATACATTTGATTAAATTCAATCCAGGTCATTTAAATCATAGTAGATGATGACCCAGGACTCTAATATGCAAGTTTTTGATGAAATATTGTTATTTTAAACATAAATTCAGTTAGGTACGTTAGTTTTAAACCGTTTCAAAGTGCATCCACTTTATGAAAGTTGATCTACCGTAAATAATTTAAAATATGTAAATCAAATAAAGCTAAATCATGTATCTTATCATAGAAAAGGGAAATATGTACCAGAAGCAACTTAAATGTGCGAAAATAATATCAAATAGTCAGTTAAAATAGTGAGAGGTTCCATAGAGTGGGATGGAGGTGAGAAACACTTTTAAATAGGTTAATTATAAATCATTGGTCGAGTACAAAAAGCTCCGATGAATTTTCATTATCCCAATAATTTCATCAGTAGTATACTTTATAAGTCATCTTAAAAGGAGAAGTACTCCGAGGAGCATAACATATAACTAGATAATGAAATCATACCGTACGAAGGATGCTTTAAATCTGACGGAAAATAGCTGAATGATATTAGGGTAATTTTACATTTTTTCCAGTAAATTGAGTGCTAAGATACATGCAAGAATTTCAGCTAATACATTTAAAAAATTAATTAAATCGTTGCATTACAGTGATTTTTCCATAAACTTTTAAATGGGAATATGGTGGTAATGTAAGTAATTCTAAGAATTAGTAAAATAAGACGCTGATAATTACGAAGATAACAAAATCAATTACTAAATTAACTTATTGAAAGTATAAGCCCTGGTATAAGCTCATGCCCGGTTAACGTACCAGCCAATGTTAAAAAGTATGGCATTATTACGTAGCAGACAAGTTTTTTCAAACTCTGCATAGTAATATAATGACGTTGGAATAATAAAACTCACTAGCGGAACGAATCTGGTAATTTTCCTTTGCTAAAAATTGCTTATTGAATATTTACTCCTTACAAAATAGGCCGCAATAAGTTGTATCAACATTACGCGCTTTTCTTTTCCTCATCGATAGATTCGCGAGCATCCAGAAGTATGGGAAAATAATTCCAGGCAGGCTTTCGTAAGGAACCGTTCACAATATTTATCGAGTATTCCATTTGCGGAGTATCGGGAGGAGCCGGATCGCCGAGAATCTTAAAAAAAATCATCCTCTCCTTTGTTTTGAAAACATCGCGTTTTCAATGGCGGATCCTCCCTTTTTTGTTTAGTTCGGGGAAAAGGGAAAAATTTTATAAAAATTCTCCAGGCCCTTACGGAATGAGCCCCCCTTTAATCGAGGCGGCGAGTTTCCAAACAAGCCGAAAACCCTGAAAAAAATCCCTCTTTATCTCCTCCGTGCTCTTCCTACGCGCCCTATCTCTCTAGCAACCTCTTCCGTAATGTTCAATATTTTTCCAGCATCCGCCTCCCCGGCTTTATTCCACGTTGTTTGTCCCCTTTCCCTCCATATTTTTTTCGGAACGATAGGAACAGAAAATGGATAGAAGAGGTTTGCGGTTGATAGACAACCGGAGTCGCCTCAGGGATCTTACTCTCCCCAAAAAAACAATTCCTTTAGACTTCCGTTCCTTTTTTATCCCCTTGCAGATTCCCCCATCGTCCGTCGCCGCAGAACCATGCCTTTCTTCTGATTATTCTCTTTTCCCTTCACGCGCCTTTCCCTTTGTTTTCTCTCCGTGTGTGTGCTTTCCATTCGTGCGGGGATGTCGGTGTATGCTTAACTACGCACATGTATCAAAGGTGGATGCTTCCACATGGAATTTATAATTACTCGTAGGGATGTGACGTGTATTTTTGGCCGTACTTTCCCGCAATTTTATTCCAATTATATGTGACGACCGTTGCAATTGAAACCTCACTAATTTATATTCTTATTGTATAAAATAATGAATTTACAGTCATCAGCCCATTAAGTAGTTGGATCGTCAGCCGCTCTTCCAATATCGAACATCTTGAAGAGGAAATGAGGTTTACCAAGTAAGATGAAAAGTGAAGTAGGCTACTCTTGCGATCCTATATTATTGTGTAGATGAAATGTGTCCTCTTTAAGATATTCTTTTCATATCCACCATCAAAGAATGGACAAATTGACTGCCAAATTTAATTATAAATAACTTAGCGGATTTTACATAATCAGAGCCACAAAGAACTAAGAAAAGTACCTAGCTTTCTCGAGTCTCAGAGGCCATTTTTACTTTTTTAGAGCAAAAAATAATCTGCTGTCTTAAATTCGAGTGCCTTTTAGATTCGTGATCTGGAATTTATCATCGTGATGCAGATATCAAAGAGAATAGTTACATAAAAAGATATATTTAGAGCTATGATTCGGTTTTTCCCTTGCCAGTTAACGTCATTCTTGTAGGCAATAATTAGCAATCAATTCAGTGTGAGCGTATTGGGATAGATACCTTGACAAATAACATATCACGTCTTACAACCTTATTATTATATTTTCCTATTTTCTTGTGCATAAGCCAAACATATGGTGGCCTTAGATTAGAGAATACTAGGTCACTACATTAATATCAGTATTTTTCCACTCGGCTGAAGGATAGGACGATTTCTCGGTTTCATTGTAGAACAGCGCCTTAGAATCCTAATAGCTCTAAAACAATCGCTTTGAAAATCAGTATCAAATTAAAATTCCTATCTTCAAACAAAGAAAATATTATGCATATTCAAAAACCAGTTTTATAGAATTTCTTTTGTTTACATTGCCTAAAGCTCTTCTAATTAATGATTGATTCAGCAAAAGTTTCATAGAAAAGTCCGCCGGGAGTAATTTCTGTTGGTGCTCCAGGCCGTTTTGGTCGAAAGAAATTATTTATAAAAGAAACTTAATGCTAAGGTTATTCATTTTTCCTTATTTTTTATTTAAACTAGAAAAATTCAAAGCGATACGTCTCCGTTTGCTTGTATTTCAAAAAAGCGATTTTTTAAATGTAGCATCCCTCGAGGGAGCCATTTCTGGCTCACCCTTTTTCTTAAAATCGATTACCGCGTGGAAATTGGAATCAGCCGTAACACGCGATATCATCAACAGTTAGGCGATATAATTCTCGGGCGGGAAGCCTTTACTCGCAACAATTTTTACCCTTAATGATACTGAATTTTTCAATTCCTCCCCCACTTTCACCGGCGATTTTTCTACATCTTTCGAGAGCATCCATAACTGAGGAATACTCGGGCGGATGAGGCGGTCGGCGGCAAGGCCTTCTCCGCCTCATGACCGCTTTCTTTATCGCTCCCCATTTGCTCTTGACGTCCTGCCCAACTCCTCTTACGCCCGCAGATTTTTTCCACGCCGTGAGGATATCGCTTATGCATTCAGTTTGTTCGTCCGTCCGTCAACCTGTCCGTGTTTGAAATAGCTCCCGGAAACCCCTCTTTCAGAGGGGTTTCCTAAATTTGCCTCTTAAAAGTCTGGGGTTAAGGGGGGTAATGATGCGTGTAGGATTGTTCTTAGAGGGTTTAGTGTCCTGTCACTCGATTGTAGATTATATCGGAGTGCCGAAACAAACTATAATTAGCTTTCTGTTCCAAGTAATGTTTCCTTCTGCTGTTTCTTACAAGGTATACGCGATTTCCACAAATTACCATATATTATATCATGTTCTCGTAAAGCATCTTTCGAAAATTGAGTAGATCAATTTCTGTAGCCAGATTTTTGGACTTGTGCTATATTTCCCGAATACGAAATCAGCGAAAAACACAGCCCTGGTTTCAGTAGCTCAGTAACTAAATATTTTATAAGAGCTTGGGTGTGTGTGTTCGCTTAAAATTCAACAAATGAGAATATGGGATTTAAGAATCGTGCTTTTTAATAAAAGTCGACACCCTGCATATAATAGGCTTCTTTTCATGCGTTTGTTGATCCTCATTCGATCTCATTGAGACCCTATTTATAGCGAATTATGAAATTCACGAGAATCGGCTAAGGATCTTGACGCAAATATTGTACTAAAATATTTTATAGAGATTCATTTTCTCATCAGGGGATTTCGGCTTCAAAGTCAGATAGCTTTAAAAGAATTAAAGATATTCCTTTTCGCTCACATTTTCCTTTCGAATGAAGCAGAGATGAGAAATTTTAGATTCTCTTCTTTATAAATAGAAGAGAGAATTTTTATGATATTTCAATTTTCTCCGTTGAGAATGAACGGTAACTTCAGCTAAGACCGTGTAAAGGTATTAATTGACTGCTGAAGATATTCGTTATGTATTTATTCAAATATATATATATATATATATTTCACTCACTTCATTCTTCTTCAGGAAATAAAGATATTTGTGTCGTTTTAGTCGATGTCATAATCCATGTATTTCCTTTTTCTTAAAATGTTATAATTTTTTATATAGCTTATTTTTTTGGATTGCTTGAAAATTCTTTTCATACGCATCCTGATTTATATCCATCAAATATACTTTGCTTACTTGGAAGGATATGCTGAGTGCCTTTCTATAATTACTTCCAATTTCACGGAAATATTATTGTCAAATTTCCAAAGCATGCAAAAATGATGATTCTTTATCGATTTGATAAAAGTTAACTAATATTGAAAGTCGTCATTCCTGAATCATTTTTCGGAAGGCTGAAATTCTGTAATTACGAAAGTGAAAATTTCCCCCGCTGGAGTCCAATCTATAGAAGATCGTATCTCCTCAATAAATCTGTGAAAAAGGTTAAGATTAGGGCAAATATCGAAAATATCTGCAAATCTAGAGAAAATAAATGAAATATTGCTATGCCAATGCTAAAGCTCAATTTTGATCTTTCAAATTAACCTACCATATTGCAGCAGTTGATTGATAAGGAATTATATTTTATTTTTGAGAGGGTTTACTTTCGTGTAAGAGAGAATTATATTTTCCACCTTATAATGCCAGTCTGGGATGGTAGTGCAAATCTTATGTCATACTAGCGTAATGCACTTACAAATAGTGGTCAAGGCAAAGGGTGTCTTATTACATTGAAAGATTCCCCAATGCCAAAATTCGTCTGACCCGCAAAATTGACGAACTGTAACGAATGTCGTGAATAGCGGAAGACCCATCGCAGCGAAATGTGGCTTTTGTAGTTTCTCCAGCGCATCTTCTGTACTCGTCGCGATAGAAGATGGGCTCAAAGGGAATTCTCCCGGGAACAAAGCAATGCGATTGTCGATGGACCGCTGGACCGCGTCTCAATGACAACAACTTAAAAAGGTTTTGGTGGGCACGGCAGAGAGACGCAAGGGATGGAACGCCCTTATAAAGCGTACGGCAAAGAGCGTTTTTGTCTTTATCGCTAATCCACTTAATTGTATCCTAATGGATTGCCGTGGAGGTTTTTGTCGTAACGCAGTGCGGAGGACCCTTTGGAGATGGGACAAAATGTCGGAATGCAGTGATGGATAGATCCGGTGAGAGATGGAATTTCGGCGTTCTTTTCTGATTTCTCCGTAACCGTTGCGTGATTAAATCGACCTTTACCGAGGACTGTTTTCTTTACATATGGGAAAGCTGATTTTTAGGCATGGGTCTTGGGTAAACACACAGGGATCTAACTGAAAAGGTTCTTAATTTCATTAGTTTAACTGCCATAATTATCTTTTATTAAAATCCTTACATGTAATGGTGTACAGTTTTCCTTTGTTTCTTAAATAGCTCGTGAATTCGAAGGAGACATCTTACTAGGAATTATTCGATTTATATCATGTTGAACTTGATATTACTGTTATAACCTTGTTTCTCCATGATATGATGTTATATAATAATAATAATAATACAAGAACTTAATAAGGGCGAGATTGAAACTAAAAAGTCTCTTCTTACATCTAACTCTTATATATCCATGCATATCTATCTCTAGAGTTCTGCTTTTATCAATTCTTGCTCCTTGGTCAGCTGATATTCATTACCTTGGCTAAGTAAGCTTATTGTAAGTAAGTATTCTTCTGTCACATTCTTAACATTCTTATTTTTCATAACCTCTGCTCCTTATCATTTCTTAACCTAAAACAGTAAGAGTAACCCTCAAAATGTGAAGAGATTTGACAAACTTCATTTTTATATATCCGAAATATCCTTCATAGGAAATGAGGGCTCAAAATTTGAATAAGTTATGACCGACAGGCAGATGTTTTTTGTCATTCAACTTATCGAATTCATTCGATAACTACAGCAGATAAACGTTCTACATACTGCTTGTTAATTCTGCAATAATTTTGGGTGGTATAGGAAAAGAGGCAAATTACGTCATTACCTATTTTTTAAATCTATAAACTATAGAAAGATTTTATACCTGATGTAATGCTTGTTTTAGTGGCAATAAGTATTGATTTTATTGTATTTATAATTGAGATACTTCTTCATATCTCTATTAATAAAAAGTGATTATTGTTACTAAGTAGCGGCAATTTATTTTAGATCTATGGACGTAAGCAACCAAAAAGATTTCGCTCGTAATATATTCCAGTAGTTGTCACTTCAGTAATTTCCTCCTTTACTTTGAGTACATCTCAGGGACTTTAGCAAGTAACTCAGGAGCTATAACCAAATACTAATCCTGTAAGTACTCGTTCCGGATGTCAATTACACGGAAAACACCACAATTCCGTCCTTTTTCAGGCGATCGCATAAGTTCCCGGCGTCGAGCAACATTTTGGAACGGGAGCAATTAATCAGTATCAAAGGAATCGCTCCCGAGAGGAAAGTCGCGGCGAATTCACGTCCCACCACACACATCGCATTTGATCCCGGCGAGATTTTAAGCAGGGCCCCAATTTACAGAGCGCTGCATAGTCAAAGTGGGAACCCGGGTATTCTTTCACGCCGCTGCATCTGTCTCGCTCCCAAACAATGCTGCACGGCGCAGAATTCCGCGGGAGCGAATCGCAAACCCTGGGAGAATTGAACTTTGAAAGGAATTGAACTTTCCTCCCTTGACCCTATCCGTATTACCGAAAACCGGAACGTAAACTTAGTTTACCCTTGTAATTCCCCCCTTTTTCCGGAATCCCTTAATCCGCACTCTACGGACACACAAACGCCAAGGTATTTCGCCCCAACTTCTCCCCGACCATAAAACACATCTATCCGGGTCCATACACATCTAGCTGGGTCCATCTCGCAGCTTCCAAAACGTCAGACGCTGAATAATGCATGGAGCTAGGCATACAAGTGACTGGCATACAACCAGAGGCATTCCCTAAAAACTAGGAACGTTGCGAGCAGAAGGTTTTCGCTCAGAAGTACTAAAGGGGCAGTGGGTTAGTGACCTCCTCTTCCAGACCTCCTTGCTGCAAGCGGTGTCTCGATTTTTTTTCGCGGAGTCGTAATTTGAAAGCGGAATTCCTCTCGGTTTTGCTCTTTCCGTGTCATCTTTTCTATCCATTCCGAGGCGTCGGTTTTTTTTGCTGTTTCTGGAAGAGGTCTCCGTAACCTTTTAAACCGGACCTCGCGTTTTAGAGTTCCTTCGGTGTGTCAAGCGAGGCTGCTCCTCGAACGACCTCGTTCCTTTATCCGAGTGTACTCGCCTCGTAAGATACACTTCCTTTTGATGCGTGGTACTGTAAGTCGAGCCCCGGTTTAGTCTCTCGCGGAACGGGGAGCAGTAGACCGCGAAGGACGTTTTTCAAATCTTAGCATTGGTCAGGAGCAGGTGAATGCATCCTAGAAGCCACCTCGTTAAGAATGTTTCATAAGACGTGTCTGCTAAGTCTATGACCTCACGCTCTCTTATATAAATGTAGTTCTTATATTTTTGTAACTTACCTTTTACTATCGTAGCCCATTTTTATTATTAAGCAAATTTTATCCATTCTCAAGCATCATTCAGGATGTCCCAAAATTAACTTATGCATTTTAGAAATTAAATAACTAAAAATGGAAATGAATAGAATTCTATAGTTTACTTCATTATACACACCTTTCAGTTTTTCTTTATTTTTTTCAAATTAAAACGTCAATTTTTTATCCCCTTGTGCCTTCAAATATATTTTTGGTATTCCATAACCATATCTAAATCCAACATTTTGATATTATATATGTATTCTGTGTTTTTTTTTTGTTTACAGCCGTCCTATTTACCACTCGTCGTCTTTTGACTTTGTTTTACTCATATATTCTCCGTGACACACTACCTTAAAATTTTAATGTAGCAGTTCCTCTTCTTTCAGTAATTATCTCATCCATTTTTTTCTGCCGTCAATTACTTCAATAGTCTTCAAATTCATCAATCATTCAAATAATCCATTGACCTCCTACCATTTTCAACATATCTTCCTTGATATTTTTAAATCCAGCTTTCGTTTACCATTCTGCACCGCATATGTGTAGCTTACACTCTTTTAATTTCCTTTCTTAATGTATTTTTAATTTATAAAAGTCAAAACACTCTACAGAATGTAATCTAAATCTTTCTGTTTCCTAAAAAAAATTCCAAAATGCTTCTTTATCTAACACAATCCATCTTCTAACCTCATTTTACTCCTTCCATCCCATGGAACAACGCAATCCAAGTATTATCGATTCATCATTTATAATTTTTACTATCGTTCATGGCTTCTGATTTCAGGAATCATCCTAGGTGTAATTCAACCGAATCTGTCCGTGAATGGGGCCAATTTATTTCTTATAGATCATATGATGTGGATGAAACTAAAATTTGAGAAATGTGAAAGGTATTAAGATCTTAATTCTATGATTCTTTGTATGATGATCGTACTGTTTGCGAAGTGAAGCTTTCGGCACATTTTCCGTATAACTCAGCAGTTCATGAATTAATTAAACCTACTTTGAAATCACAATAAGACCTAAAATTATGCTTCAAGTTTGAATAAATCATAGATGAGATACATAGAGTAATCATCAATGCAGTATTCAAGAAAACAGACGCGATAGCGGAATTATTTCTTCGCAAAATTGGTTCAATGCAGAATCACCGCTCAATGTATCTGTAAAATCCTTTCCATTCTGCAATATGCAAAGAGTAAAGCCACGTCAATGGCCGATAATGAAACATTCCTCAGCAAACCGTGCGCATACGGAATCGCGATTTGCTGCCAGATTTCGATTTTTTTCAATCCAAAACCCGTCCGAGTGGACGGAAAGAAATGGCGCAAACATCATTTTCGATTTCATTATTTCGGAGATGAGCGATGCAAAAATTCAATTCGACGGTACGGAATTAAAATGCCAAAATGTAACGTCATGAAAGTGAATGACTAATCAAAAAAAAATACAAAAATGTGTTCAAATTATTCGGTCGCTGGAATCAATATCAGAGGAAAATTAGTTCCCTTTTATAAGTTTGTTTACAAGTCTTTTACCTCCATTGTTTCACGTTACCAAGGATTCAGTAGATAATATGCTCTACGTTACTTTCTGGTAGATAATTCTCTTTTATATCATTCAGCCATTTTAACGTTTTTTTATCTTTGGTACTGCGTCACACGCTCAGTTTTTTTTCTAGTATGACTTGCCATCAATATTTAATAAAACAGTTCTTTTTATTTTGTTTGCTGTATTCTGTGAAAAATTCTTATAACTGGCTGATCCTTTAATAGATCCTACCATGTTTTTTTTGTCTACCAAAAGTATACACTTTCTTAATCTTACACCGCATCTATATTCCAAACTTATTCAATTGATTCACATCCTAATTTACTTTGGTCCATGTTGCACACAGATAAAGAAATAACTATTGTAAAATCAGTCTTCTGTTGGTATATAAGGTGAAATTTCATATTTACATGCAATATTAAATTAAAACTCTTGCGAAAATATTGTGTGGAATTTTAAAAGTGTATTTCCTTTTATCTGATTCGAGAAAACTATAGATCAAGGATTTTCATTTTATACTGTTGAACTCTCAGAACCTTTACTTCTAGAGAGAATATCTCGTTTTTTGTCTGATTGCAACGTAATTAAATTGTTTTATATTACTCACATCATTAATGTCCTTTACGTAGAATACAAATCTCATTGTCTCTTGTCATGCTAGAGTTTTGCAGAGTTTTAGTTTCATAATGAATATCCGGAAGCCGAGCACTCATTTACTCATGTGAATTTGAATTTAATCTTAAGAACATATCGCAGTTGTAGCAGAATTTTAACATAAGTAACCGAAATTAAAACTAAGCCCCTATATTAATTAGAACGTTCTTGCATTCCGTACACCGCAACACGGCTTACCCAGATCATACGTATGGTATTGCGCATTTATCATTCTGCACGTAACTCACTCTGCATAAAGGGGATTTAAGACGAGGGCCAACGTCTAAACAAGGACGAGTTTGTTATTTTGCTTTGCCACGCTTTGCGGCCCAATTAGGCAAGAACACTGCGTGGTATTCGAAACCAAGCTTTCCGGAGCTATGTGGAAGTTATGAGCGTGACGCCGCACCATAACTACGCCTAGACTAAGAAGTTGGTGGAACTAAATTCCAAGGAATGCTTCGCCCTAAATTGAAAATAGCTGCGTATGCTTTGAGATGATTTTCTGTTGAAAGTATGTTCGTTCGCCCATGTAAGTAACTTTAGGAGAACATAAGCCTGTTATACTGTTATGCAGTACACTTACCTTTGGTGAAATTATGCAAAAAGAGGAAAAAAATGAGCCCATACACTGCGGTTTGTTTGGTTATGACCTTAGTTTTTGATGGGTACATCTCTTATGGAGATTAAGGCATTTAACCAATATGCAATACCATGAAGAAGATACTGATGATGTTAGGAGATTGAAGTATTTCAACATTCCCTGTGAGCCTAAAGGTGTTACAGAAATATTTAATTTAAATATCTCGTGTTTTTTCGTCAAGGTTCATTATGAAAAAAATGAAGTATGCATCCATACTCGATGGTTCGTGGCCCCTCGACTCTCTGGTTCAATATCATTAAGTTAAAAAAGTTATATTGTTAAAAATATTCCAAATATTTCTCATTTTTAAGACGAGTGAGATTCTTCATGGCATTAAAAAAAACATTTGTTATGGTAATTCTCGAAGTTATGTATTATTTCGAAACTAAGGTTTCAAACGGAATAAGAATTAATGTATACAAATTTTTAAGAAACAATTTTAGTAATATGGAATGGTAAATGATGAATGGTTGATTTATAAATTTTAACGTACTATAACCAAACACAATTTTATACTTCGATCCGATCTAACTTACTTTCTCCAATCTATAACAAATACAGATTTGAATGGTTAACTCCTCTCATACTCAAAGTGCCTTCTTTCATTTCCATACAACAAAACACTCCTCAAAATTAAAATATCCATTCCTGATTTTAAAACAAAGTCCTTTCATAGCTAATTTCGAAATATTATCATATTTCACACAGAAACTATACCACTGATAGAAGAGCCTTAAGTTCTGATCAAACACGTAATCAACCGTGAAGAAGACCAGTTAACTCGCTTAAGCCAGAAAAGGGATTGCATTGCATGTGACTGCTCGTCACATGTACTCCCGATTGCATCATGTCGAGAGGAGAGGGGCTCAGCGAAGAATGCACTTACGTCGCTCGACCCGAACGGCACTTCTTTAAGCGATATCTGATTATTCTCTCCGGAGCCATAAATTGTGCATCCAAGGAGTTCACGCTTTCAAGTTCACGGTCTCCAGTAGAATAGGCTTAAGTGGCAAAGAAGGTCTTCTGTTTTCCCCCTTTGCTGAGAAAGAGCTTTGGCAGAAACCGCCAGGAATTTGCGGCAGGAACTGATTCACTTTGTGCCAACGTTCTTTTTTCCCTCGGAGTAATGCTCCCCGGGAGAACTTTTCCACGGAGTGGGTTTTCAGTTTTATCGTATAGGAAATCCTAAAGCGGGACTCGGTGATATAGATTCCCAAGTAATGTTTTGCTGGAGACGGGCTTTCCAGGGGCACTTCGTTGTTGCTGATAACGTAAGGTAATGTTTGTCACCCCATCAGAGCGCCATTAGCCGGGAGTTATACTGAGAAACTCCGTTCTGAGAGCCAATTCTTGGAGTAAAAAGGGTTTGGATATTTTCAGAATCGGGCTGCCACCTTAAATGGCGTATAATTCCTACCAAGAGCAAAATACACCAACTACGAGGTAGACGCCATTGAATCTTGCCCTAACAGGCGAGAGAATTATTGACAAATAATTGTTAAAATATTTATAAAATTATTGATTGTTCATTGCAATAAATTTATCGTAGTTTGGGGAGTTTTTATTGAAAAAAAATTGTTACATTTTTCCAACTTAATTTTTTTATAACCGGCCAAGAATTTGCGGCGCTCACCTCTTATATCTTGGTCTACATATGTAACCTGTTAGCCATTAAATGATTACATTTCCCTTCTCGTTTCAATCGGAAAGATGAATTTTTCAAGCGACTGGTTCTAGCATCTATTTCCCTGAACTTTCTTGCAGTATCAGAACGAACTATAAACAGAGAGAACGCATAATGAAACCATCCATGAAACTCTATCCATGAAACCGTAGTAAATTATTTCTCTTATTAATCTCAATACTTTACGTTGACAATACAGTGTCATATTGATTACTCTTATGTATTTAGTTTTCTAATGTATTTACGAAAACATATTTTGCACCCTTAATCAAATTTATCTGATGAAAATTCATCTAAAGAGTTAGAATATGAAAATTATCCGACCCTTATTGTAGATAAATTTCCTTGTCTCAGAGTCCGTTAGAAGGGAAAACTTCAATATGCTGTCTTCTACTTTTAATCGAATAGAATATTGTAAGCTAAAATAATCTTTACGTGCTATATTTCAAACACAAGATATACTGTGCTTATCTAATGTAATCCCTAATATAATAATAATCCCCTGCCATACGCCTCTGGCGGCTCGCGGGGTATATATCTAAATCTAATTCGGGCTTTAAATAAGATACTCAGGTATGTGCTACAGACATTATTGTGCTTTAAATCTACAGTTTTCGAAAAACAGCTCCGTTCAAAGAATGCAATTTTTGAAAATTATTTTGTGATGGTAATTTAAATATTTGATATTTTTTTAAGGCTAAGCAGAGTAAAGTTATCTTATTTGATCACATACTTTGAGTGAATGGCTAATTCGGTTAAAAACTACCTTCCCCTAAAGAGAGTTTTCTTCGATTTGCGTCACTTGTGAATTGTGTGAATGGTTGGCGGAATGTGCTGGCAAAATATACCGTGCGTATCTTACGAAACCACTTCCTGCTGTAAAGAATGGCGTTGGGAAGAGCATCAGAACCGGACGTAGGCACTTCAGTGGAACAAGGGGTCAACAGGATATGACGTTGGAAAGAGTTGGCTAGGATTTAAAAGCAAATGGCAGTGAAAGGGTTAGCGGAGAACAAAAGATAGGGAAGGCAAAAGGGGCAAAAAATATCCAGCTAGTAATTTCAAGCGAGTTATAAAGTCATAAACACGTTTTTTCCGCCTTTGAAATACAGTAGCCTCGAGCTTTATGATTGCGATTTTGAAATGAAAACATATAAAAGCTTTCTTTGAAGTATGTTTGCGCAAGACTTGATGGAAATGATTCAAAATATACGCAAGGGGATATTTCATTTACCAACATATTTTATTTGATTCTACTGCGGTAGATATTTCTATTACGCTTGCGTGTGTAAAACGGTAGCTACTATGTGCTGGGTATAGATTGATACATGCTTGATATATTGATATACTGCAAGGGAAGTAGGATGTAAAGATTTCATTTTATATTCTTTAATAAAATGCTGCTGCCGCAATGAAAGGATCATTTATTTTTAATTGCGTTTAATGGAGTAGTTATTTATTATATTGTACCCCTGTGGTGAAACACTGGCTCAAATGACGACACTAACTTACACTACAACTAATATAAAGAATGTTACAGATATTTACATGTAAAACTACAGAGTATCACTTAAACTTCCCTTCCGTCTACCTCCATAGTTTATTGAGAAGAACTTTCTTAAAAAACAATCTAGAGACACTAAAATCCCCATATTCTTCATATATTAGTTCCAATAATTCTTAGAAATACCTAAGTAAGGAAAGCAGAACTTTAGTATCTGAGGCAAAAACACAGCTCACCGACCATAAGAACTTAACGAAGAAAAATTACGAATTGATCATGTTCTAGAATCTGTCGTAGCAGAGTTGTGTTCCTGATCCTTGTTGATTTCGGAATCTTGGGGAATACCGTCCTTCGGTGCCTTATTCCTTGGTATATTTAAGTCTACACCCATACTTCCAATTTTATCGAAAGATATATCAGCCAACATAATTAAGAAGGAATCGGAATTCAGTGATGAAGACACTGTTTTGCTTGTAAATCTTAAAATATCTATTTCCGTAAGCAGTGGTGTACAGTGAATAATGTTTCTAGTACGAATACAATGTGAAAATAGTTGTTTTTTAACTTTAAATAATTTAAATATACGATTATACTCGCACAGAGAGGTCCATATACGTCCACAAATCAGGCATAAATACACCAACTCCAAAAACCGACCATTTAGGAAATGGAGGTCATCACACTTGTTCGTCTGTGTAGAACTTATGCGGAAGATTGCGGAGCAGTTAGCAGTTACAAGGCCAACGCCGGAACACGAGCAAGAGTTCTCGGAGGAATGGGGAAAAAGGTTCCAAAGACGAAGTGCTGAATCTTGCGGGGAAAACTCCGTGGGTACGTTCGAGAAGGAGGAGCGGGGAAGACGGTCTAAATGGCGAGAGAGTTGAAGGACAGGGAAAAAACTAAACGGAAGAGATATTAAATGTGCGGGGAGGGGAATTTTGTGGCATCCTCAAAGAGGAATGGGGTTCCTGTGGATGAGACTGGATGCTTACAGGAGGGCCTCGAAACGCTATTGGGTACTGGGAACAACACCGACCTAAATGAATGGGAGGATGGCGAATTGGTGGGGGAGAAATGGCTCGGAAAGAGTTAAGGGTAAGAGAGATGTGGTGGTAGGGGAAGATGAGTGGATCTTAAGGGGGTGGTGGTATAAATAAGGGGTGGAAAAACGAGGTCAAGAAATAAACTAGTTAGCATGATGATGGCTAGCGATGTGTTTAATGGCTATGTGGACTTGGAAATACTTCTTCGGAGCTTCTGGGTTGTATAATAAGGGTTACTCGACTTCATCAAGCATCAAGGCTGGAAATATAACGATTGCGCTGGAAGTAGTGGCTCGGAGAGGAAACATAAACTGGTAACTTTTGCTTGAACTTTTGGAGCAATATAGAGGGAAATTAATGGAAATTTTCTTAGCGCCTTTTTCTTCGTGTACTTATCTTGAGTTATGGGTTAATTGACGATATTTACTTGGCTAAAATGAAGCACAAAAGTTAGGAGGCTTTGCAGGAGTTGAGGGTGCACTTAATTGCTCATGAAATTAATAAACACATTTTTAATTGAATTTCTTAAGCAATAGAATTCAGGGAAATTCAAGAAACCACTTTAAAAAAAATACATTCATGAATTTTCTGTAGGTTAATAAGCGTTCCGAATCCCTATTCAAATCTGTTTATTCTGTGTCTTGGTAGCGTACTCCAGTCTTAATATCATCAAACGTCTTCTGATGTGTCCTGTGTCTTTCCCTCTATTATTTCCTTTCTGCAAAATTTTTATAGTGAAATACTTAAATCAAAATTTTAAAATTTGTAAATCTCTCAATTAGAAGTTTCTAAGTTATAGGAAACCTTTTCTCTGATGAACAAAACTAATTAGTTATTAAAAATTAATAAACTTGGATGTTGACGAGTTATTGCTGAATCAAGCCTATAAAACTTTGAAGTGGATGCTCTCCAAAAATTTGTTTTCTCTCTCTGTTGACAGAAATTCATTTATGTAATTTTAATTTGTCCATTTTTTACCTTCAGATATATTTCAGCAGTCATTAACAGATTGTTTGCAAGAAGTTTTCGGTCAATCAAAAACAGCGTTAGATATTTGCATAATTTTTAGTGGAGCCTAAGGCATTTTCATATTACTTACGAAGCTAAACAAATGGCAAGAATAAGTTAACTGTCAAAACTGCATCCAAAATAATATCCTCTTAAGAGTTTGAGATACATTTACTCATGAATTCTACACTCATCTACTTTAATGCTTATTAATATAAAAGTTCTTTTAGATCAAAGAAGTGATTGAGATAAGTATAAACATAGAAATGAAACAACTGCGGGGTATCTTCCAAAGATGCCCAAATATATAAAAATTTTAACATGAGTTTTCACGTAAGGGCATTGCAAGTATGTGATTATTTCCTTTTCACATTATGTTAATAGTGAAAGATCCATACCAAATACAATATATCCAAAATGACTGCGGAATTTTATAGAGTAGCTACTGCTACAAATTTTGAAGTTTCCGAAAACGAATTAGGAGTACTTAAATCTGAAGTGTTCAAGTTACTCCTCAATTTAATATTTTTAACTTGATTGTTTTGACTCTTTATCATATTCTTCGATGCCATCCTAAATGTTTTTCCACTCGCATCATGAAAAATTTTCATTCGTAGAACCTCTTCCTTATTGTACTTTATGTGCTTCCCAATTCCTCTACAAAATTTGTTTGTAATTGATGATTGTTCCGTTCTTTGAGTTAGACGCTGATAGTTTTCGCATTTTTACTGACGAATTCATTCAACCACGTAATAGTTTCAGATGCTGTTAATCTTTTACAAAAAGAATTCAAAAGGAGGATATTTAAATATTTTTCTCCAATAATAAAATCAAATTCTTAACTTCGAAAATCAGTGGGCTAGAAGTATGCGTTGGTCTGTCCATTAAGACAAAAATTCTACGTTTACATTCCATGTTGAATTACCTCCGTCGCGTAAGTATTTTCAGCTGCTTTTGGAAGGCAATAAGAAAATGGTATTTGGTACGTGCTGCAACGAAAGAGCTCCGATTCGGTCTAATATGGAGAACAGAAGCTGACCCGAAAGCTTCCATTTCGGGTCACAAGCTCCTGAGCTGGTTTCTGTTTCGATCTGCGGGCGCTAATTTATTTCCTCGCATATCTGACATTCCCTCGCCCGCCACCTGGGCACGCGACCGGGAACTACGCAGAAGCCTAAATTTATTCCACCTTATTTTTCATTCTTTTTGAGTGTAATTTCACTAAAAATAGAATATTGTGTCTCTTCCTCGAAAATGGTTACCGTACTATTTTTTGCGACATGTATGATATTGAGTTACAATTTTTCGGTTTCATAACGCATTTACAGGGCTACTGTTATAAAAAAAACATAAGTTCCTGTCCGTTCAACTTGTAGCAGCGATCAAAATTGAGCTGATGATTCATAAACGCATTCCGTTCGGAAACGTGGTAATCGTATTCAGTTTTGACAAGTGTCGCTTCCCACCAGTCGTTCACACATGTAAGGCCGCGTTCCATTATGGTTCTTAATTGAAGCAGCGCTAGAAAGAGATAATGGATGACTATGTAAAAACAAGGGAATGCGGATTCCATCAAACTGAATTTACATTCTCGCATTGCAAAATAATCGCAGATAATAGCATTCTCTACGCACAACATAGTTTGTCTTTATTTCGCCACTATCCAATTCGAATAGTGTTTGCAGGAATTTAAGTAGTTTCAAAGCAAGGCTTACTATAAATGTCTCAAAATAGCAGATTTCAAAACGATATCGGATTACAAGTCTTTACTTGCGATAGTTATTTAAAAAGCGCAGTGTGTTTTTTTTTAATTCACTTTCCTCGGAAAAGAATTACTGAGCCGAAATGTGCAGTTTTCTAAGAAATATGAGATGACGTGTATCTAATATGTTAAGAAGCAACTTGATTTTCGCCATTTATAATTTTCACTTAATTTGAAAAACCATTTACTGATTACCCAATGTAGATAGGTAATTTTATCAACAATTTGTCCATTGAGAGGATTTCTGATCCATCATAAATGTGTTACAATTCTCAGAAACTTAATCTAAACTTTGTTTGAATCAGAATCGTTGGAATTGAATCACCGAATTTGTGAATTAAAAATCATATTTGTTATAGCAAAATGCTATGCCCTCGATAACATTGAGGCACCATGAAAGATACTAGTACCAGTCTAATCACATTATTTTAGATGTTATTTAAAAATTAACTTGTGAATTTTAGTTATTAGTAGCATTTCTTATTCTATCTACTAAATTGAAGATAGCTTAATAACGAGCAGTTGTATCTCAAATTAATATTTTAAGCTTTAAGTAATACCAATATTATACTATATTGAGTATAAGGATTAAAGCAATTTCGGATAAATGATACCTATATCATTTATATTTCGGACCTTATGATATCCTATAATTAATTTCTAAGAAATATTATGCCTAAACATATAAAATACGTTACTATTATGCCAAAATATATACTAATAGTATGTCTAAAGATATAAATTTATTACTAAGAAATATTTCAAGCAATATCATTACCAATATTACACTCCTATAGTGAAACAAACATTCATTTATTTATTTACGTGATAATTTACTGCTTGATGATATCCAAGCGTTTATTACTAAGAAATAGAAATTTATATTCGAAACATTTCAAACAGCCTTCTAAATGGTTATAGAGATACAGGAGCGATAATAATAATATAGGAGCGATAATACATAACAGTTTACCACGTCAAGTGAATTAGCCCTAATCCCATAAATCTAGAGTACACTCGAAACACTACCGCACTGAGTGAGCCACTTTTCCTTCAGCAGGAATTTCATTTATACGCGACCTTATGTGTCGAATATCTCAGCCATAATCTCCAAACAGTAAGGAAAAATCGATCGGCCGGGAATAAAAAATAAATAAAAGGCGGCCGAAGAAGAAGAAGGATTATGGCCGGGATCGGAGGCCATGGAATGAAAAGATAAAAATAACAAAACACGAAGGAGAAAATAGAGGCCATAAATTCGTCTTAACATCAATGGAAAAAGTACGCCGACTGATACAGGAGTTTACCCGGGGAAAGGGTTCGAGGAGGGGCTAAGAAAAAGGAGATAAAAGGGAGAAACAAACAATGGAAAGACGGAAAGCGTGACGATAAATAAAGGAAGCTTAGAGAATGACCCTTTTGCTTGGGAGGAGCGTTTTGAAGAGGGTACGAGAGGAAGGATTGGCGGATCGAAAGGAAAAGAAGATAAAGAGGCGGGGGAGTAATGACGGGAGAATTCGGCGGGAGTGATGCGAAAATTCTAGAAAACCGGGCGTCTTGAAGGCGAATTCAATGTCTTTATAAAGTGACGTTCAGGGGGATATAAATGGGGGCGAATTTCGAGGCCGATAAGATTGGATATTTGCGAGGAAACTAAGCGTTGGGAATAGATTTTGCGGGAACGATACCTTACCAAATATTTGCGAAGAGCCGCAGAAATACTTCGTAGGGGAAAATGAGGTCGGTGGTAAGAATTGACCATAAACTGGTGGGGGGGAAGCTCTAAAAATTAATTTAGTGTGAAAAATAAATTTTGGATTTAATACAGAGACTATATGGTGGTAAAAACTCAACGAAAAATGTTCAAAATTATTTTAGAAACCTAGGAGTTAAGGAGGAGAAATTGTAGTGAATTTTGTCCCTTAAGGCAGATATTTTATTTACTACCGACTCTGACATTTGATCCAAATCGATAATTTTATGTAACTAAACAAATATTAATTTTAGTATGTGTAACAATTGAAATGTGGTACGAGCACCAAACACTGTTTCTGTCGCTCCGTAATGCGTCTAAAACATAGGAATGAGCAAGTAAGAAAATAGAATATTACAAATTTTGTCAAATTGCTCGCTATAATTATATACTACATGAATTCTACGTAAATTACAGTTCGAAAATCGTATTTCAAAAAATGTATCGAGTTGACTATTTTATCTGTACTTATTTTAAAATTAGTTACCAAATATTTAAACTTCAAACCTTTTTTCTTTAAAGCATATTGGTAAAATTGTATTTATCTGACTCTAGAACGAAGTAACATTATCAAAAATTTATTTGCTTATATTTATCTTGATTTTGCAATGGCTAAAGATTCGCAAAGTATTGTCGACTGATATACAGTACACTCGCCCGATAAGCCGCGTAAATGGGATTGATTCATTTTTTCTTCCTGATATTTCATAAGACTAACAAGATTTCAACTAATCTAATATGGATGTGATATTACTAGGGGAAATATAAGGTATATTTTCTATGCCGCAATAGGAGATACATTCTAATTTTCAACTATTAAATGAACAATAAATAATCAAAACCTAACTATTACATTGTAATTACTTGAGGAACATAAATAAAACTCGAACCGGATAAAAATCTGATGTGGCCAACGCATGATTTTCTCCATATTTATTGAAAACAGAAGCCTATACCTGTAATATATAAATAACTCCAAAACCATGAGTGCTACCGAAAAATGTTTTAAACAAAAGTGGTAGTAAAATACATTATCTATTACTTTTTGCACGAGTTGTATATCAATACATCACATTCTATTAGAGATTTTTAAGAAAAACTAAAATTTTTACTATAAAAACCAACTTAAAGTTAGTGAGTATTCATTAATAACTCCAAAAAAAATTGTTTTGCGAAGAAATGTTTCAAATAAAAGTTGTAGTAATGTACATTATATATAACTTTTGAATGTAATATTATATACTTACATTGCATTCTGACTGAGATATCTATGAAAAACTTCCATTTCTGGATAAACAACAACCTCCGGTTAACCATTATTCAAGAATAACTCCTAAACAATAAGTTTTACGAAAAGATGGTGCAACCAAAAGTTGTAGTGAAGTAAAGTAGTGATATCTTTTGTAGTTAATTGTATATACCTACATTGCATTCTGACAGTGATATTCAAGAAACAAAATTTTCTTCCGGATGAACCGCAACTTCCAGTTAAGCGGTATTCATTAAAAACTAATCAACTCTTTGCAATTTTAGGAAAATACTAAATATGAATTTTGAAAATGATTGAATAATTACTTTTTAAGATAGAGCACCCAAAAATTTTTTTTTACCGCAGACAGACACAGACATGATCGGGAAAATAGTAAAAACGAACTCTATGGGCCCCAAAACATCTATTTCCGTTGAAGTCTTGAGGTCGAATTTTTTTGCGAATACAATACTTTCTTTAGGAAGTAATAACTTAATTAAATTGCGCCCATTTTTTTGAGGAATGCGAACCATCAATTAGCATGAATCGTATACCTTTTGAAGATAACAGTATTACTTGTATCTGATATCCAATGGACGGTGTTTTTGCAATAAATGAATAAAATGTGCGCAATTCTATACTGCTAGCTAGCCCTAAAAAGCAATCCGATTATATTTTCAACGACATTTCAAATACCGCTCCATACAACCATAAACGAATCGGAAGAAAAACACGGAGGAAATAAATGCTTGCCCATCTTATCTCCAAGGAGCAGGAGAATAAAAAACGGGAAATGCCCTCCTGGAAGTAGAGGAAGGGGTAAGAGACCCACAAATAAGTTGAAATAAGAGAGAACGGCTGGTGGAGAACAGCGGTTGATCCGTCGCAGATATGATCAACAACGGGGGAAATTCCTTAAATTGCGGCCGTTTGAAAATATCAGCGATAATGGGGTAAAAGTCGAGTGGCAGGAAATCGGGAGAAAGGAAAGCGTGCGAAAGAAAGGGCTCTCAGAGATCACAGTCAATGCGTCAGCGTGGTGTACGTGCGTGTCGTGAAGAGGAGAGCAGGGGAGGGGAACAAAAATAACGGAGAGGAAATCGCAAGACCCCTTCTTATGTACCGGGAGACGCATTGCTTCCCCCTTCCCTGCCTTCAACCCGAGATATCCTATTTTTACGGTAGCTCCTCAGAGCATACGGATTGTTTTTCGGAACCAGTGATAAGGAGATCCTTCAGATCACTGGATGGTTTGAATTGTATAGGGCTAAATATTAGCATTCTCTTATTCCCCAAATTTTATTTAAAACTACTGTATGATCTTTTAATGATAGCATGATATGATATTCGGAATCGCGACAGTATGATAAAGTAAATGAAAGGTAGGTTCAGAATACCATACATTCAGTACATTCACACTGAATAGCATTACATTTAGTACATTCGTTGAAGTTTGGTATTTACGTATTAGAGTATGATACAAGCATTCGATTCTCCAAATATTTTTATAGCTGAAAATTCAGTAAAGAACATGGCTTTATCTATTCCAGTGTTCTAAACCAACTCAGATATTAAATTTTCTATGTATTCTAAGGGACGTTTAATCCACCAACTCTGTGTAGGAGAAATTAATTTATCCGTACATTTAGATCTCCAAATGGTTTTATTTCCCTCTTTTATGCATTCATTCTAGATATTCCAACAATATTTATTATGCTTAGATCGATTGCTCTGCTCACATAATTATTGGGTACTCTAACAATATTAATTACCTAATAATTATCTGAGCAGACCAATCGATCTAAGCAAAAACTGACTGTTTATGTGTAAACAAGCGTAATCCATCTTTCAATCCTACCTTCGATCGTAGGAGAAAGGACGCGTGAGGTGAAGGAGGAATGATAGGTGCCTTACTTATGATAGACCTCTCCAATCCATTTCCCTATTTGTTTGGGTACATAGAAGTTGCGCCATGAAAAATCTCGGTAACCCAAAATTTGGAATGAGATTAATACCGATTTTGAGCTGAGATCCCTTTAAATTGTGTTAAAATGCACTAGAGAAAAGTTTGAAAGAAATCGTCATTTTATTTTTTTTCTAATGTCTGAGAATGATAAAGTAAATTTAAATAATAGCTAATTTTTGTTTCTTTTCTCAAGCGTCCTCTGAGGGAATTTTGAAGCTGAAAATATATTAGACCAAAAAGTAGCTATTAGCGATCTCGAAGGTAGTTTAAACAGTTTTCGTCTGGTTATTTTCAATTCTAAAACGAGAACGCAATTTTTTAATCTTTTGACCTCCGAATGCAGTAAATTGCACATCTCTGCAATGCCATTCAATGTACTAAAAGTTAAAAATAAAATAGGCTCGAATCTGCCGTTTTGGTCTAGCGCTACAGCATCCTTACCCATTTATATTTCCAACCCCTAGCAACGATCTCGCATCCTGCACCGAAAAGTTTCCTCCCCCTCCCACTAAACCCTTCTCCTCCCAGCTTCCTTCCTCCGCTGCGATACAACTGCGGAGACCCGTCCTTTCCCCTTCCCATTTATCTCTCCTTCCTCTTCCCACGCTATCTTTCTCTCCCGCGGTGGGGGGGACGGCTAAAGGTTTCACCACGATTTTGGGCCATACTCCGGAATGGTTTCATTGGGCGGCGGGGTTGGAGGTATCCGAGCCGTTTCTCACCGGCGGAAGGTGAGACTTTTCCCCGTGGCCCCCAATGGACGGCCCCTCCTTCCGGTCCCCCCAGGCACGGTCGCAATCCTTTTCTCAGTGGCCCGCGCATTGAATAGCCAATGAGCTGACCGCCGATTCTTTCCCCCTCGTTGTTTTTGTGCCCCCTATCTTTCTCCGTTACTCTCCCTTTCGGATGGTTTATACCGATGCGACTCTCGTCTCGGTGGATTTCACGTACGTGACCGGGCGTTTTTCGCAACCCCCATCACTAACCCCTCCCCCCTAGAGATTCCTTCTGCGGGTTGGATTTTTGGTGTGGCCGAAAATGCATTAACCCCTCAATGTCATCGGACGTACTATTACGTTCTGGGTTATTCTTCATTTTATAGATCCTTTACTTTCTCAAAATGTTGTATAATGTACATATATGGGTCAAAATCAGAGAGATGAGCATTTTCAGTTTTTGATTTTTGAAAAATTTAATAGTCATTAGAATATTAATTATTAATTAATATCATAGCGCCATATTCCCTAAAGTGATTCTAAAATTGGCCACGCACAAAAGTGATTTATGTTTTAGCTAAGAATTTAAATTATAAAAGTAGGGTTGATATTAATCGTCTAGGAAACGTTTTCTTAAATTATATAAAACACAATGTACTGGACTTAACCTTAGTGTTCTTATTTAAAAACGTAAATGACACAATTATTAATGAGATAGTATTCGAATCAATAAATTTAAGTTAAAAAATTTGTTATTTATAAAGTATTCTTCGTGATATCGTATTATCTATAATTTCAATTATTAAATTACTTTTTATTTTTAACAATTTGAGCCTATATATGTAATTCACCTAATGATGCATTGAGTTGATATAATATTAACTTATCTGTATGAAAGCAGTTTAAGATAAATGAATATTGAAATATTTGCCTTTTTCGGCGTTCCCGGAAATGACAATGACGTTCCCTGAATGACGGCAGCGTTTTCTCAATGTCAATTTCCATAAAAAGTAAAAGTAATATTAATAATTACCTTACAGAATACGAAAAAAAAGCATTTTTTGGAGCTTCTGGATCTTGCTTACTGGTGAAAAATGCCTCTAGCTTTATTTTTTTAGCAACTTCGCATGCTGGTATAATGATATACATTCTCATTAGGAAAGAGTTTTTTATTGCACATATGCGTGTTTTCAAATTTTTGTTACGTATATTATATCAACTTAAAGCATAAGAACATTGATTCAGAATGTTTCACCCGAAATCATTTTTAAGAGTGCTAATGCTGTCTACGAATTTAAGCAGTCCAATTATAATTTTCCTCATACCTTTCCCGATATGTGCCAAAATACATGGCGAAAACGAAAATTCTTCCCTTTTTGGAAAAATTGCCAATTTTTGGAGAGCCGTGTCTCGAAAAGCTCTGAACTTATAAAGCTGAATTCGCACTTAACTTGTAGGACATATAATCATCTTTAAAATTTACAATATCTTCTGTAGAAGGTATTATAGAAGATATCTAACAAAAACTAAAAAAATAACATAGATTTCACTGGTTTTTCAGACATTACTCAGACACGTCTTTCGAGTTTGCAAGATCGATCACATACAATTGGTAAACGTAACAACATTATGTATAAAATGCAGCTATATAAGACCTTTTGTAAGGCCTGACGTATAATTTGACTGGACGATTAACAAAATTCTAGTTTCTTCCTAGTTGCTCTTTGTATCATTAACACGAAAAAAACACATTCTATTTAGTTTAGGGAAGACAAAACAGCAAATAAGCGCTGAATTGGAGGCTATCCTCAGATTAATATTTCCATGCAGCCCAATTTATATGTCGCCTAAATATATGTCAATTATCACTTGACAAAGAACTTGTCTCAATTGAAATTGAGATAAATGTTGAGCTTTTCAATAATATTTGGTTTTGGTCTGATATCTAGAGAGAAGCTTTGATTATTTGCGTTTTATTTTGGAGAGCGGAATTCACGGTGACGAAGCGGCGGCTGCGAATAAACCTAATATGTGCTTTTGAGGGGTTAAGATAAAAGTGCGCTGTGACCTCGGAGGGTCACTGATTCTCGATATTTTATGTCTGTCGGCGACGCAATTTCGGGGTCGTTGCCGAAGGTTTTCTTCGCAGTTTGGCTTTTTGGAAAGGGTGAGTGTTTTGGTCGCTGTGATTTTTTTATGGAGGTGAATTTTATCGGAGATCTCCTGTGCGAAAATGAGTTTTATTTTATAGATTGAGAAGTTTCCTAGGTGCTGCATTTTCTGTATTATTATTAAAGAGCGGGTTTTAACATGAAATTTAAGTATCTCCAGTTATTAGTCATTAAATGTAAACTGGTTTCACACAGTTTCTCACTTATCTTAAATCCAGGTACTTATTTATAAGTATAAATTCTTTCCAATTTCTATCCTTTGCGGCCACAAATCGAATTTTATAACATTAAAATATAAATAGGTATAATCTTTCAACTGATTTCTTATACAAGAAACCGTTAAGTTCTTAACGCCTATTATAGAAGAAAGTAATAGTATAGTTGAAATACTCATTTGTTAGCTGAATGTATCAATTATAATACCGTAACAATACTCGTATTTATTAAATTTCTTGAACATATTTAGGCCTGGGAAACAACATCATTGCAAATATCTCTCTAGATAGAATAGTATACCATCGAAATTTATCGAGATTGTATTGATTCCCATCAAGACTAACAATCCAGAGTCGACGTAGGATATAGGATTAGAAATAGGTGGCATATCCAAGTTAAAGCTCTGTAACAATAGTAATAATGGTGTAATGCTTTGCTCAATTAATTTACTGGGCCTATGTGTTCGGAAAACAAATCTCCGTTATCTATGTCAAAAGCGGTACTTTGAAGTCACGCGGGCAATATATAATGCAGGATACATTCCTGAAATTTCTTGTATGTTATTTTATTCCGAAGTTAAAGTGAAACTTGAGGACTAATGAATTAACATGTATTGGAATTAGCCTCTATTTAAAACGTTGTTTGAAAAATAAACCCTGAGAAACACTCTATACAGTATAAAAGATGCAGGATAAACTCCTGATATTTCTTGTATGTTATTTTAATCTGAAGTTAAAATGGAACTGGTGGACTTATGAAGTAGCACGTAGTGGAATTAGCTTCTATTTAAAACTTTTTGGAACAATATACACTGAGAACCACTCCTAAAAGTTCCCAAAGACATCAAGTATGTCACTTTTTAATGAATTAAATCAGTATGAGTCACAATACTGTTTATCGAGAGTTAACGATTTTATTTTCCCTTAGTACAACGCGGATCTATGTAGATTTTTGCTTATGAGAGGAAGTCGCATGGATTTGACGGTGGAAGGGATGATGGAGAGGTAAGAGCTTCTCATTTTTTAGCTTAACCGTCTGTGGATGATTGGTGGATACGAATTTGCTGAGTTGGCAATCTGGCAGATTGCGAGAACGTTCCCAAAAGTACGGAAAAGTAAACTTTTGCTAGCGTGACGCCCAAGATACGAAAAAATGTCCGGATTCCCCTTCCCTACAAAAAGGAAACAATTTTTGCCAACTTTTTCGAATATTATTAACTCTATCTGAAGGGCGAAAGTGATAGAGGGCCGAGATTAATTGCCATTACTTTCGAATTCTAGGATTCGGCTCTAATTCAAAAAGTTTTTTCGATTTTGAAAAATTTCCCTTTTATAAATCGTTTTCCATGAAGGAAAGAGGACATTCGAAATAAAAATGAAAAAATCCCGACAAAAAGTCAATGTTTGGAATAGTTTTGAAGTAAACGTTTCCGATTATTTTATTTGCAGATGTCGTTCACGTGATATGTATGCTAGTAATGTTAATTATTTCATAAGCAGTTAGACGTAAATTTAAAAACATACTGCAAGCCTCCTTTCATCGTTTGGGATAATTTGCAAGGTAATTCAATATTTACATGCGTAAATATGTAACTGAAAATTGGGTTAAACATTATTAGGACATTGTTTCTCCTAATTCAGCATATTCTGGATTATGCATATTTGTGCATAGTTTATTTGTGTTAACAAATTGCCTGTACTAAATAACTGGACTCCAAATTGCTGTGTTATCTTATGTATGACTTGAAGGAATTATATTCTGAATTGTAATCGTAGGATAAAGAAACGAAAGTTTCGTTGAGATTCAAAGTTCAGCTATATGAAGTAGCACATACCGTTCATTTATTGAAGCGGGTTGTTTCATATAGCGTTATGTACATATCCAGCTCTGAAAATGTTTCTATAATTTTGGTTATGCATAGAAGATGGCTATTCTAGCCGCCTCCTTAAATCTCAATGCAAAGTTTTCTATGTTTTTATCAGCACATATAGTTCGCCAATTGTAACGGAATGACACAAATACAGTTATTCATTCAGACTACGCAAAATTTTAATTTTCACAACTTCAGTTGTAACTTCCAGACATTTTGCTAAAATACGACATTGGTATAATAATAATACTAATAATAATAATAAATGGACTTTATTCGGGCGAGATCGAGTATATCACTACATCGCCTCATAATTATTAGAGTGGATCCACAGATGTAAAGAAAGAAATTTTGGAACGTGGCTGTTACAAAATTAGAGGTTTTAAATCTCCAAAAGCCGTCTTTGTCATCGTCTCTCATCTCATTCTCGGGCATTCGGAGAAAAAAATGAAACTGGAAAGAATAGGTATCTTAAAATTGCGGTATTATTTTCTTGCTTTCTCCAAATACCGGGGAATGAGACGAGGGACGCCGACAAAGACGGATTTAGGAGATTTAATATCTCAAACACAGGTGTAAGGCAGAAATGTACTTTATTTGTTTGTTAATGAAAATTATATCAATTATCATATCAATAGTAAGATAATGAACGGGTAAAGACTTGGTGACGTTTTAATTCCGAAGCTTTCGCTGAGGAAAAAGATGTTAAAAACATACATTTTCGCGTAACAAGACCTCAGACGAAATAAAGATGCCGAAGATTTAAGTTTGAAGTACGATGACAAAATGAAGGGAATGAAATTGTGAGAGTTGGATATGAAGTAAGGAGAGTGTTAAGGAAAAAAGAGAGGTTGGAGAAGCTGGGCTTGACCTACTATCACCACGGAGAACTCTATGGCCACACCTGGTACATCACGTGTTAAGAACTGGAGGAGGATATTTTTTCGCTTACACAGAAAAGTTTATCTCCCAATGTTTAATGCCAGCATTCCAAAGCTCATCGATTCTGCTGTGCACAGTTTTAGAGTTTTTCCACAAACTCCTATCTTCCCTAACATATGGGGGTGGGGTCATTTCTTTTACAATCCAACTCCATTGAGATTATTGAATTCTGGGATAGAGGTAGTTTCGATTTCATATGGATTATAATCAATTGTTTTATCTTTTATTTTAGACCTGGGTATGAAAAATGGAAGAAGTAATTCATTTATGAAATCGAAATTTTTATAGAGAAATTCAGGTATTAAGATATCGTGGATTGTATAAAATTGAAACGTAATTGATACGTCCAACTAGAAAGGAAGAATTGAAACTTTAAAGATGCCAAACGTTGTGGATTAAAATTGCATTAGAGGAGGACTTGATGAAAATATTTACGAGGATTTTAGGTGCTATAATCCCTTTTTTTCACTTCTTGAAAGTATTTTTCCTGTTGTGAGGTTAGGAATAGTTTTTTAAAATACATCTTCATTAGGGCTGATATTGAATAAAAGAAGTAGTGTAAAATCTGTATATCTTCCTTAAACATTTTAGCGAACTTGGAGAATTTCTAATAGCTTAAGTGGACTAATAACTTCATATAAAGATCAATAGCAGTTTTAAAATCAAACACAATATACGACGTTGTTTTTAATATACATTTTACTGGAGAATAATTGCTAGGAATGCACGAAGACGAAATTTTTAAAACAGGGGCTTAATTAATTATTTTTAAAACATGAACAGGGCATCATTAACTTGCTTTCTACGCAGGAAACTAGGATAATTGTGAGAATAACGAATTCTCAAATAATTTCCCTACAGAAATATATAAACGTCATAAAGGTTTTCTTATCGTTACTGATGCCTCTATTGTTTCAAATTAAAACTGATCCTTTGAAGATCCATTTGGTCTCCAATGTATAATGTGTTCACCAGATCTACCTCAGTGTCTATGATTTCTGTGTATTAACAGTATCAAGCACTACCAAACAGTATGCCAATGCATATCTAATGATACAACGTTGTATAGCTTCTCATTGTTTTCAAATTTACGCTAGTTGTACTAGAAAAGCGGTAAATACACCCGTTTGATTCAAGACTCCAGTTATTAAAAAGAAAAAATCTGATGTGGCCAGCACATGACTTTCTCCATATACGACAGTAATTTCGAACTCTATAATCCATCTAAACTTGGAAGATGAGTAATTAATTTATATATTATTATCTTTTACGTCACAAAAGTTATAAATAATGTTTTTCGGGACATGCTCGATTAAAAACGATGGATTTGGTCTTTCGCCCATATAGCCCAGAGCGCCCACAAAGTACATGATCAGCAACTTCCGGTTTATCAGTATTTCCCAAATAAATCCTAAACAATCAGTGATAAAAAAAAATGTTTCAAACAAAAGTTATAGTAAATTACATTTTCTAAAACATTTGTATTTAATAGTATATACCTAAATATCATATTTATGGAGATTTTTTGAAAACCGGAAATGAGCTTTGAAGAGTGAATATCGACTTCCGGTTAACCAATTTACTCCAAAAACTAATCAACTCTAAAGCCTGTAATAAATATACTACATATGAAATTTGGTGTTGATCAATCATATAGTTTTTATGTTAGAGCGCCCACAAAGTACATAATCATCTTCTTCCGGTTTATCAGTATTTCACGAATAACTCCTAATCAACCGGTGATACAAAAATATGTTGAATACAAACTTTATAGTAAATTACATTATCTAAAACTTTTATAAGTAATACAATTTACGTAAACATCATATTTATGGAGATATTTTGAAAACCGGAAATGCGCTTTAATGAATAAAGCTCGACTTCCGGTTGACCGATTTACTTCAAAAACTAATCAACTCTGACAGCACACACCACAGTACTATATATGAAGTTTGGTACTGATACGATCAATAGTTTTCACGTTAGAGCGTCCACTATCACACACACACACACACACACACACACACACATACACACAGACATCATTCCGAAAATGGTCAAAACGTGTTCTAGGGACCCCAAAACATGTATTTCCGTTGAAATCTCGAAGTCGAATTTTTTCATGAAAACAATACTTTCTCTATACTTCGTATATGGAGAAAGTAAAAATGTGAGAAAGTTAGAGATTGAGTGCTTGCACATAAGAGCAGGATGTTCCTCGTGCTGTTTTTATTTCGGTTGGAAGGCGTCAACTACTGGGGGAGGAGATTGTAGTTGAAGGAGAAAAAGAAGATTGAGAGAGTATATCCGGTCAAGGACGGAAGAGGGCACAAGAAGTAATGTCCCGTTCTAAAGATCCATTCCCATTCTCGCTCCACTTGCTTTCCTCTCTGACCTCTGCTTTTTTAATACCATCAATTTCGTCCTCATTTTTCTGTACTTTGGCAGCTCGTCAATATCCTATGAGAATAACTTGGCTGTTTTTCACATTAATAAGAGCTAAGCTGAATAAGTTTCTATTAGTCTAGATCTTCTAAATTCTCTTCTTTCAAAGGAAATGAGCATTTACTCAGGGTTCTCGGCAAAATAAATAATATAGTCTGTTATCTTAATTGTTGTTTATGACACATTTTTATTTTGCTGAGTTAATTCTTTTAATTTCTTCGTTTCATTTGGAGTATAGTAATGTGCTCTACGGAATCAGTGTGCCTCTACGTATTTATGTTTACGTTATAGTTATAATTTCTTTGATTTATTGGAACAAAATTTGATTTGATTTTATTATTTGCAATAGAATTTAGACTAGTTAGATACAAAATGACTCTATTATCTCCTTTGAATTATTTATTAGTAAATTTTCTATTATTCTTTAAATTTTGAGCTCACTTTATTGAGTGAGTAAATTATCTTATTACATGTATTATTCTTCTTTGTCAATATAGTACGACAACTGGATACTTTTCACCCTTTAGTCGTTAATTCAGGTGATATTATTCATGCAGATTTCACTAGACTTGCCAGGATTGCATTTCAACATATTTTAATAAGTGTGCCTATTAATTTTAATTTTTGTCGTGCAAATTTACTACTCAAGGGTGCATCAAGGACCTATTTTAGAGTGTTCTATATAAATGGTTATTTTATTTCACTCAGTCATTTATATGTATGTCATGAACACAAATAGACTAGGCAGGATGGTAGTCTTTGTAAAAGCAGGAATATAAAATTAAAAAATTCCTGCTTAGAACTCACTGTAGTTGAGAGAGAAACCCTTCTAAAACCTCTTGAATGCCTTACGTCTCACAGTTATATTACAAAATGTTCAAATATGACTTGAACGATATTTTACGTAATTATACAATTTGTAATTTAACTTAATATCAACTTATGTACAATATAAAACAATTTCAACTTAAATTATAATATGCCTCATCATACTGCTAAGAATTCACATGATTCTCTGAATTATTTTCATAAAAGCATGCCAAGAAGGAGGAAAAGCTTCAAAAGCTTTTTCTGTAAATTTTTCAATTCAATAGTTCCTTAATTCAGTAGTGAATATTTACAAATTAGTTTTGTTGGTTCTGACATCAACCACTCCCAATTCAGCCTTTGGCAAACAAATCCTCTCGAGCGTTGTATCTTATTTATAACGGATCTAATTACGGCCATCGATTCAAAACGAGGCAAGGAGACTTCAAGTCACAGTATCATCTGTAATGAAGTCCCCGTCTTTCCTACTCCACTTCCTGTCTCCCGCCCTTATTTCGTAACCATCCCGGCCCTTGTCCGCGCCTCGAAGCGAAAAAGCATCCCAGCACGTTCACGACCCTCGAAGCACCCCCTTTCCCAACACTCGTATTTCGTCCCATCATTTTTGCAACTTTTTTTTTCGTTCACTTTTGTTTGTCGGTGTCAACCGCGGTCAAGCGCAGAGCTCCCCTTTTCGAGAAAGGAGCAGATGTAATTAATTTGAGGAGTCCGAAGGAAAGTCTCGTTTCCTTTGAAATCTCGATCCTCTTTCGAGATGTAGAAATAAAGGAGGAAAATTGCTAGGAAGCTCGGGCTTTATCCCTGTATAGAATGCGAAGGGCTGGAGATATATTTTTAGGGAAGATGTCCAGCCAACACTTCTCGGCACCCCCGCCGGGAGACTGCGCGACTTCATTGTCAGGTGCGATCCGTAAAAGGAGTAATATTAATTACTTAATTAACTTTTTGCGCTTCGCCTCTTAAATTAATGCGCCTGTGTGGGAATGAAATTTTAGTCCCACGCGTCAATAAAAGAGTTGGCTTGTTTTGTTCCAAGAAGCCCGAGTTTGGATGTTAATATTTGTCGGGTTATGAGTTTTTTCGGAAGTCCCTCCTCCGAAGTACTATCCTTTTAATCTCAAGCCTTTTTAAATTTGGGTATGACAAGTAAGATTTTCGACATTGAAGAAAAAAGCGAAGAATATTATTTAAATAAATGACGCTCAAGCAGTAACCTAGATTACAAAATTTTGGCATTTTCGATCCGTTTATTTCTGTTATGTTGTCTCTTTGTCAAATAATGCGAACCTGCCTGAACATTGTACTGTATTAAAATGTAGTTAATTCTCTACCTGAAGTTTTTCTTTATTCTTATAATAGCTAATTAATAAACAATTAATTCTGCTGTAATATCTCGTTTATTACAGATCATCGGGATGATTTTCATCCCAATGATTTGTAATAGTGATATTTTTCGAAGTCTAACATTGATTGCTAAGTGTTTTTCCTATTTTTCTGTTGATAATTTTTAACTGAATATATTTTCATGGAAAATTCAGAAGATTACCATGATAGCCTGATAAATAATCTCAATATTCAACTAAGAATAATATTTTGTGATTTTGTTTTTGAATCAAGCTCTTGCAAATTTAATGCAAGTGACTGGTGTCGGACTCACTTGGTCTTTGAATTTAAGCTTAAATTATCTCACCAGAAACATACACAGTAAGGGAGCGATTGCAATACATCTTAGATTAATTTTAAATAATATATAACTAAACACAGGCCGATTATAATGTATATGATTCTATAATTATGAATAGATTTCCAAATATATAGATTACCCTTGAGTAAGTTCTAAGGAAAATCATCAATCATAATAACTCTTCTTATATAGCTATGGCTAGATTAGAGTTGAAACTTCTGTCTTTGACATAAAATATGAATTCCATTTCAAGTCTACTGGTCTCACCGTTAGTGGTTTCCGTTTCCCACCGTTCAATTGTACACCTATAACGAATTCTATGGAATTGGGATTAGTGAGCGAGAGAAGACAAGTAGCCTCTATTCATTTCAAATTCATAGCTAATGCAGTCGCCCTAAGAAAAGGAGAATAAATTCTGTCAAGGAGTGCATTCTAAAGGGCCACACAAACGTAAAGTGCCACTATCAACAAACCGCTGGTAAAATATCCGAATGATTCATAACCATTTTCATGGATGCCTACCCTCTCCACCGTGGCAGCACTATTCATATCGGAATGGTCCCATGGGCTCCATTTGTTAAAGGAACAAATTCAATAAAATTGAGCTTTTATTATACCTTAAGATTCATTGCACACGGAGTGATCTACAACGGTCACGTATCAAATCTAGGAAAGGAACCCGAGTAATGCTTTAGTGGAAGGTGGGTTTCCAGTGCACCCCATCAAGTTAGTTATTGATGTAAGACGTATGTTACTGACGCCATTCGCACATGACCTGACAGCCTCAACAAAGTCTAGCATATTTCGTACGATAAAGTATTGATGGCAATTCTACTAGAATTGACTCTTTGTTGAGAATTGCGAATTACCTGCAATACAGCCGTTGTTATCAGAATTTGAAGAACTGAATTCTGAAAAAAACGTTTCATTTATTTATTTTGTATTGTATATTGTTGTAATTTGGTATGAGTACCAGGTGGTGGAAACTTATCAGGAAATTCTATTTGAGTGTTGCAATATTCAGTGACTAAAACGAATGATTCTAGCAACTCCTAATTATTTAAATGAAATATAGGGTTTCAATTCGCAATGATTTATTATGGTAATTTTTTCAATAATATGATATGTAAATAGAGCACAAAACTCAAGATAAGTCTAAATCAAAGACAATCCAATTTAAATTTTCCATAGATTCCTATTCTAATTTTTATTGAAAATGTTCTCTTTAAAGGGGTTTTGCATTTAACATGTCTAATGTCTATAAATAACAAGCGTGAGGTATAAGTTTTGAAGTATAAAAAATCTGTCAACTAATCACGTCATGCCTAAGTATTGGAAAAGTAATCTTATGATAGTGCATTATTTTACTCCGTCCCTCTTTCCATGTTAAAATTCTTAATTTAAATTCTTACCAGATATATTATATACGTATTCAAACTGGACAGTGCTATAATTGTAAAATATCAAATAGCTTCGTATGAATATTAATTGGAATGTCTGGGTCTGACAACAGAAATGAAGCGATGAAATAAAGAGCGATTTTGGTTTAAACGTTTTTCCATTGAAGTCTTCCCCTTGGAATATTGTCGACTTTTTGCGTTAACAGTAACTCATTATGTAAAATTATTTCTGGGGTTGGATTTTTCATATTTTCTAATGAGCACAGGCGACTTTTTCTCCTCGTTTTGTTCGGGGAGAAGCCTTACGATATCGCGGAGAAGGGAGTGATTTAGAGGAAAAAATTTCAAAGCTTCAGTGGAAGGAGCGTCAGAGAATAACTAATTGGTGTAAAAAAATGTGCGCTTTCTGAATAGTAGAAGGGGGAGTGGTCCTTAGAGAAAATCGCTCTCGAGCGAAAAAAAGCGAAGGTCCGCCAATTTTTTATTTCGCTAATCTTAAGGCAAAATAGGTCTCGGAAAACTTTTCTTGAGAAGGAATTAAAAGGAAGAGGGAGTTATTGAAATGGCTCCTTCCACTTTGACGGGAGACTAAGTGAAAAGGGTACCTTTTACTTTTTTCTGCTCCTCTCACATTTTCAATTCATTTGACATATTCGATTCATTTATCTTATTCGCGGGAGAGGGCTCTCTCTAAATGCTTCCGGCCTATTTCAATTCGTATCGAAAAATATGGAAATGGATTTTGTCAGTTTCATGCACTCCATTATCATCGTCGGCTCAATTTAGATGGATGGGAATTTTTATGAAAGGATTCGCAATTTATTCTCAAATAGATACTAATGCATAGAATACATACTAGTGTATTATCTTAATCTTTGTACCAATTTCATTGGAATTATTCAGAGGTTTATATTTGCTGAAATATTTATTTGAATGTGAAATGGAATATTTCTTTCAATCTGGAATTCCAAACATTTTAAACTTACTCGTTTTAAATCGATACTTAGATTGAATAATTTAAAATTGATTCATTTTATAAATTTATAGACTCTAAATAAATATTATGAAGTGTGAATTTTAAAACTAAAATATATAAAGTTTAATTGATTAGATTGTGTTTAAATTAATTTAAATCAATACATGAATGATTTACAATTCAGTACTTTGAAATTTACGATATTTTTAAATGGTTTGATTCTCATAGGGTGGTTTCAACCGTAGTGAAAGGTTCTTTTTCACAGTAGTCAAGCAAAAAATCGTTCACTAATTTTCAAATTCCAACTTTTCTGCAACGGAAACATTCTTATATTTTTATATTTCAATTTTGAAATTTAAAGAAACTTTCTCACGGATTTATCGGTTCTTATGATATTAACCTTTATTTTAGCTAAGCAATAAATGTTCAATGTTTATCTATAGGTCGTCGACACTTCGTAATTAAATGAAATGAATATATTTTTTTGGATTTTAATCACAACGCTCGTTTTCCAGGAAAATTCGTCCTGGCATCGCCAAGTATTCGAACTCTGTGATGCGCTACAAATTATTTACTACATCCATTTAGGTAACTTCAATCATAGTGCCGTTCATCAAAACCTATGATAGGATCACTAGTAAAATTCATTGTGGAGATTTATAAACAAGTTGATTTGTGTTTAAACCAGTCCTTACATTGAAAGAATACTTATAGCAGGGGTTTAAGTTCATTTAAAAGAACCAAGTTACTAAATAATAATAATTAATATGGGACTAAAATTGGTAAATAATTTTGTTAATTATGTTTCCAGGTATTATGTACTTTACTTTTAACTTATATGACATTAACAAGTACGTCTTCCAATAGGTATTTATCAAATTTATTTACTTTTCTATTATTTTTAATAATTTAAAATGTAAGGAGGAATTCATTTACTTTATACTGTAATTTAAATATATTTTCCTTGAAATGTGATGCAATTAACGCGTAGACCAAGCACGAAAACCGAGGAAGGATCTGAATAGTAACGTAATACCGCTTTGTCTCAATTCCACCCGGTAATGCCCCTTACGTGCCCCAACATTCCGGTCAGAAATGGCAATTGGGGGTAAAGAGCCAAGCACGAGAGGCATACATTACTGCAGCGACATCTTACGAGAGCCGGACAAAGCTATTCGGGACAAACCCTATCCTTTCCAAGGGTTCCGACGTGCGATCACGGCGCGATTTTCAGCTCCGGGCCCCCCTGCCTCCTCCCCCTTCTTAATTAGGCAACCGAGCTATTTTTAGGGGGTGACCGCCACTCTGGATGCTTTGTGACCGTGGAGGGCCCTGCCGAGTGGCCCCTTGGCCCTCCACTCGACCGGATTCGACCCCTTAAGCGACTGTGTGTGACGGGAAGGTTGCGGGGGCACCGTGAAGATGCGACGAGAGGAAGGCGTGCCCAAGAGTCGACTATTTTTATTTTCCTTAGACGTCCTCGCTAAGAAAGGAGGCTGCGGGAAGCCTGCAGAAGTGGTAGGAGGGAATGTTTTCTTCTGGGACGTGGGGTAGGTCAGTGGAGGTTGAAGACCCCGGGTTTTTTCCTCTCCATGAGGGTATGTTGAATGGAGGAGGATTCGTCCAGGTCTGAAAGATGAATTTTCGTGCGCGTCGCTTCTTTACGGTTTGACGGTGTTTTTTTATTCCATTAGCCTCTCAGGAGTGGGTATTGATCGTGGGAGGACCGTAACTGACCGCTTAATCTGCGACAATGGGAATTGACGGGTACGGTAGCGTGCTTCTTCTGGGGATGATTAATGTGCCATTATTTGTCGCTGGAGGAATTTGACGGGTCACCGGGAGTAAAGGGGTGACATTCCGAGGAAAGCGTGGTCATAATTGTGCGAAGACGGGGACTTAAGGAAGATTGATATTAATAGCAGCTTCGGTCTATTTTCATATTTTGAATTTCCAGAATGTCTTGAAATAAATATCTTAAGAAATTGGAACAGAAATTTTCTATATTCATCGTTATCAAAGGTGGTGTTTTATTTTTTTGCCTTTGAGAAATGAAGAAGGCACTTCGTTGTTTACACACTGTTTTATTCAAATACAATAATAAATATATAAAACTATCATATAAATATAATAAAAACTGTAAATATTAAATATAAATATAATAAAACAGTGTGGAAACTACGAAGTGCCTTCTTCATTTCTCAATATGGCTTTCCACGAAGTCAGGCCCAATACTACACAATTTTTTGCCTTTGTTTCGTCATCTATGCAGTTGGATGGTTATTGTGATTGTAGGTAGAATTGACGATGACTTTCGTTTTGGCGTTGATAATTACGTCTGAATGCCATTCAAACCTTATCGGGAACATCAAACATTCACACATGGCCAATGTGTAATCAGAAATATCTAATTAATCGGGATTCGAACCCAGACGCTTGAAGTGCTCATCTCGATGTGAACGCATATTCTACCCTCTAAACTAGTGGTTTATTGTACCATTAAATAATAAATTGCATATAGACTGTGGCCAGTCCTTATCATCAATGGCTTCAAAGTTAAATTAGTCCTTAATTGACCACATAGAAATAATGCGAGTTTTATTCCTTGAAGATATTAAATAGGCAGGCCAGTGTTGTTTCCCCCAAAGTTTCAAGAATTTCATTGATTGATTCATTGATGTCTTAGAAGCCTTGTCGAGTAGATGCAAAAACTGCGATGATCAAAACCAAGGTTATTCCGTGTTAAAAATATCCAATTCCATGATGGAGCCCATTTAAATTTTGCAGTCGTCTCACTTAGATTCAGTGCCTTTGAGAATGAAATTTCATATTGCGGCATCTTTCTCAAGCATGACACTCTCTGTAAGTACGCCTAACTACCTTCGAAAATGAAATATATCCTAAGCTTTAGCGAAAAATTAAATATATTGTTGTATATAAATAGAAGCTGAGATGATATTACCCTACGAAACTTTTTAATTACCTTCTTTATTGCGGCTAGTTAATGGTGTATTATGTTCTTAAGACAGTATCATTGTAAAAATTATACTATCTTCATTATGTTGTTGATATAATCTGATAGATACATAAAAAGAAACCTTGGTGTGATGATTAAATCATTGTAATCAGTGATTCTTTTATTTATATTTCCTCAAACATTTGGCATTAATGACAACTTTTATGAAAATAATTTTAGCTCTTCACTTTTCCCCAAAATTGTTCTACAAACTCTTGATTTTATTCCTTGTGGATATTAACTAAATAATTAATAATAAAAATAATAATTTGAGGCGGAAGATTCAAAGATTTTAATTATCCATGCACTAGAGCTGACTTGTAATAGTTTCTCTCGCTAATTGAAAATCTCAGGGTGATCGCCCCTCCTTCAAGGTGGTTTCATAATCAGATTAAGTCTCCGAAAGCTCAAAAGTTGTTTTTGAGCGTTATGAATATTTAAATCTCTTAGGGAATATAGGAGGTGAAATTTCCAACTTTGAATTCATATAACTTAATTTTGTCGGAATCTTGGTTTCGTTTATACAAGTATTAAAATCTATTCACAGTGTGAAATACACGTGCTGGTGTTAGAATTTTAAAAGTAATTAAGTAAAGATTTAATGGTCTACTTAAATCCATCGCCACTTCTCTGAAACGATTTCCTGCTCATACATTTATTCAAATAGATATTACCGAAAGCCTCGAGAACTATTACGCACCCATCTATAAATTCTTATTCTCATCCATGATCATAGATTATCTTGTTTGATGAAACACATACAGTACAATACATATTAATAAACTACATACAACATCCATAATTAATAATCATTTGAGGAATTCGTAAAGCTTATATATAGGTACAAATACAGAATATCCGGTTACAAACGACACTGATAACTACATAAAATATACATATACATAAATATAAAAAATGCAAAAATATAAATATTCAATGTACACTCCTGGCCAAAATTAACGCAGCACCTCCCTAGCGATCCTAATGGCCGGTGCTGCGTTTATTTTGGCCAGGAGTATACAACATCTAATTGAGTTGTCTTTGGACGGCTTTAGGAATGATACTAGCACATTTCGAATGTTTCCCTGAATAAATATATGTGGTTAAAGTAGAGACTGGAATATTTACGTAGCTATCAATTAACTTTGAGCTTAAAGTGACAATAAAGTTCACTCCTGTGTGCTGAAAAACTTTAGTTAGAACGTAAGCTTATCTTTGAATACAATTGATCAACAATGCCGTTAAGTTTCCAATTGCTACCAAAAAGGATTACCCCATAAGCTGGCGAAGTACTCCTGCATCCCGATATCGTTATGGGACGAAAGAATAAAGGAGACGATCCTGAATTAGCCTCACAATCAGGGGCTGTAACTATCACTCAAAACGCACGCAATTTTCGTGCACCGGCGAGGGGATTTGATTTTCACTTTCCGATCCCTCGGTCGCCGAGTCCAAAATCAGATTTGCTTAAATACCACTTCACGCTAATGGCCGAGACGCTTAAACTGTCTACCTTCCTCTTCTCCATTCCGAACAACACGGGCCGTAAATGGTTTCGTTAGTACGGCGGACAGAGCCCGCGTCCTGGAATGAATTTCGAAATTCAAACCTTGCTCAGGTCGTGTTCCGTGTTTGGTGCACAGTCTATTACGAACCTCCTCCCGTACGTTTTCCCAATTGCTCTAATTACGAGCCCAAGTGGACTGTATAGTCTCTCTAGCAAAGAGTGGGAGTTATTAAGGGAGAATCCGTGAATCCTCGCTGACCTCATTATCCCCGTTTTCAGATGCATTCATGCCGTATGAGAACGGGAAAGCGCGTGTTCCATTGCGCACATGAGCTATACTTATGGAACGGAGTGAATGAGGTATGATTGCTCATAAGTATGCGTATTATGAGTCTGAATATATACAAGATAGAGGTGTATGCTCACTTATTAGTATTTTCCCATACCATTTGGAAACACTTCAAACCTACTACAATAATTATATATGGGATGAAATTTTTAAAATAAACTTACTATTCTTACACTAAGACTTCATAGCCATAAAATTACATACATATATGCGTATGTATTTAACGTATCAAAAGTATCTTGGGTAACTGTTTACTTTAAAGTACACTTACAGTATTTCAGATGATTACACTAAGCTTTTCCTTCTATATCTATTGTAAATTTTATCCGTAACATTACTATTTTATTTCGTGCATTGGTTCTATTACTTATTTCAGTACAATGTGTCCATGCGATTTTGCAAGTTAATTTTTGTTATCCCTTTCCATCTTTTTTAATCTTGTCAAGATTCTAAACTACGCTTTTGGATACTCAAAATAAAACGTAAAAATCTGATGTGGCCAACACATGACTTTCTCCGTATTTATTGAAAACATAAGCCTATGCCGGTAATATAAAAAATAACTATAAAACAATGAGTGATACAGGAAAATGTTTCACACAAGCTTTGTAGTAAATAACATTATCTACAACTTTGGTACATAATTGTATATACCTAAATTGCATTCTGATAGATATATGTATGAAAAACTTCCTTTTCTGGGTAAACAACAACTTCCGGTTAACCATTATTGAAGAATAACTCCTAAACAATCAGTGTTACGAAAAAATGTTTCATACAAAAGTTGTAGAAAAAAACATTATCTATAACTTTTGTGTGTAAATGTATATACCTACATTGCATTTTGACAGAGATATGTATGAAAAACTTCCATTTCTGGATTAACAACAACTTCCGGTTAACCATTATTGGGGAATAACTCCTAAACAATCAGTGTTACGAAAAATGTTTTTTGCAAAAGTTGTAGTAAAAAACATTATCTACAACTTTGGTAAATAATTGTATAAACCTACATTGCATTTTGACAGAGATATGTATGAAAAACTTCCATTTCTGGATTAACAACAACTTCCTGTTAACCATTATTGGGGAATAACTCCTAAACAATCAGTGTTACGAAAAAATGTTTTTTACAAAAGTTGTAGTAAAATACATAATTTACAATTTTTGTGTGTAAATGTATATGCCTATATTGCATTCTGACAGAGATATATATGAAAGCTTCCTTTTCTGGGTAAACAACAACTTCCGGTTAACCATTATTGAAGAATAACTCCTAAACAATCAGTGTTACGAAAAAATTTTTTGTACAAAAGTTGTAGTAAAGTACATTATCTATAACTAATGTATGTAATTATATATACCTATATTGCATTCTTACAGAGATATTTAAGAAACAAAAATTTGTTCCGGATAAACCGTAACTTCCGGTTAAGCGATATTCTCCAAAAACTAATCAACTCTTGGTATTGTTAGGGAAATACTAAATATGAATTTTGAAAATGATCGGATAATTACTTTTTAAGATAGAGCGCACACAAACTTTTTAACCACAGACAGACAGACAGACAGACACACAGACAGACATGTTCGGGAAAATAGCTAAAACATGCTCTATGGGCCCCAAAACATCTATTTCCGTCGAAATCTGGAGGTCGAATTTTTTTGCGAATACAATACTTTCTCTATACTACGTATAGGGAGAAAGTAAAAATCTTTCGTTTTGGAATCCTCTTATGGTTGCAGCCTTAAAAATCTATATTACTTATATATCATGCTAACCACCTTTGGGCTTGTGACAATGGATGCAGCGCCATGACTCTACTTTCCTATTCGATTAATTCCTGTTCTCATACAAAAAATGAGTTCCTGTGGCGATTAGTCCAAGCATGTATATTTATGATTTATCTCGCAGAATCAAAATAGTATATTTTAATGGGACAATTATATCAGTTTTTCAGCAGCGAATTAAGCCTAAGAGTAAATCTATTTCTTCTAAAGCTTCCCTTCATTCAGAAGCAACTTTTCGTTGCAATACGATATATAACGTATTACCCTTCTTTCTCCTCGTCGAATTCACTATTATAGTACCTGTTGGCAAGTTTCTATACACTACATGTATGAACATGCAGATTATTTTCTTCGTAGAATTATCGCTCGCGAACTTTCTTCCTTTCATACTGTCTATCCCCTTGACAAAACCTAGTTTCTGAAGTGCGTGTCCAAATACATGTTGAGTGCAGCCTCACTGTGAGAAGTAATTAGCGAGGGTTACTTAGTATAGATATTTCTCCGATTCTACTGTAAGTTTTTACCTCCGAGACTGTGCGCGAATTTATTATATATTTCTTCAGAAAATCGGTAGTAGGATCTTTATTTTAATTATCACCCAGAGATTAAGAAATACCAAATTACAAGGGGTAAATTAAGGAAGTAAATTAGTAATAAAAATTTTCATAATACACACAAATAGAAAAGTACCTACATCTAAATAAAAAAATAGAGAATCGATGAATCGAATAAAATTGTATGATCCATAATTCTTTATTTCCTAACTGCCAACTATCGCACTTTCTTTGGGGATACTCCATTTCCTATTATTGCCACTGACGGCACTCTTATGTAGACATGGCTATGATGCAGTTTTCGTCTCAGATTCACCCTAATCTTTTCATATGATTCAGTCCCTTAAACAACAGTCTTCCTTCTGGTATACTCTTCTATGTTCTTCCGCATAACCCTTTTGCCATGGTCAAAAATGTCACCAAGGGTTGTCCCCTTTACCTTCTGTGTAACTATCACGTCTCAACTGTCTTCTCAGATATCCATTTCCGCTTTCACCATCACGTTACGTGCTCATCTCCAAGATTTGCTTCAAAGATAGTCGATGGATGCACGCCCCGGCTTTTGACGCTGTCTGAGGACTCCCTTCACCCTATGGAGTGATGTTTAAGAACTCTCTATTCACTCAGTATATCGTCCCAGAAGGATACAGGCGAAGGGCATGTAAATCTACGGGGAGATCCATTCAAGTCTTGACGCAGAACGTGACTACCCTGTTTAACGCACGAGGAAGGGAGTTGTAGTACGCAGATTGGGGTAAAAAATACTTCGTCCCCAGGGATGAATAAGTTTTAATTCTGTTGGTACCTCAAGTTGACAGTCGGTTTCAGTGGCTGTCCATAAAATACTCCTTTCGTTGCTGAATTTCTACGAGAAGAAACTTTTAGGAGAAACGTGCTGATGTGGAGATATTTTATGCGAAAATATGTCACTATTCACATCCTTTTTTTAGTAAACAAAAGTTCTTCAAATGCTTATTTCTGTTGATCACAAAAAGGCTTTTTGATCACGAAACACATCTCCGTTTTTGGAATCAACGCAATATAGGTATTACACATCTGGTCGGGGTCTGTTTTGAACTATTAATATTTAATTAAAACTGTAATGTTTAGATGTATCAAAGATTTTACGCTTCAATTTAATATAAATTCAAAGGACAAATCAGGTATTAGCCTTCTCTGTTTGCATACTTAAAAGTCAGCATAGTCATGAAGTCCAATATAAAAGGTAAAAAAAACATAATACACAATCAATCAACCCTATAAGAATCGTATTCTCTAAAAATAGAAAAACAAACCTGGCTCTAATACTATAAAAGATAATAATAATACGTCTTTACTCGGACGAGGTATATACTAGAAGTCTGCTCTTCCATCTAACCCATTATCTAACCCTTATCAAAGATATTGAGAGCCATTTTGAGAACTATCCTTAAACAAGGAATGGTTAATGTTATATGTAAATATAATAGGATCTTACGTGTAATAGTTTTATTGAAAATAAGTGATTAAAAATTTAGTATTATAAATTGTTTTGTGCTCAAAAGTTACAGAAGTATTTATTTATTTATCTAACAAAGAATCGAATGCAAAAATTAAAATACAACAGCCATAAAATTATTAATGAAGAAAAGTAACAAGGTCCTCCTGATCTTGGAAGCTCATCAGGAGGTACCGAATGACAGAAAATTGTGCTAATATAATTATGAACTATCGTTCATGATTGAGTTTAAAGCTTTCACAAAATATTATTTAATATAGGTTTAGAAATTTTAATTTTTTGCCCGGTGTATAAGTTCATCTTCAAAAAAATTCACAAAATAAAATATACCACAATTGAAGTGGTTAAGATGGGAAAGGGGATTATTAAATCTATCGATAGAAAAATAAAGAAAATGGTAAATAAAAAATATTTCCTTAGTTTGAGTAATATGTAAGTACATGTGGTATATTAATGATTCGCAATTTGCAATTTTATATCGGTTAGTTACTCCGTACATCGCGTATTGGGGATACTTTGTTTCCATTTAAATGTATCATTTACAAAGCTCTCTCTTATTTCATGATATTTTTGCATCACTAGTTTTCAACGAAACGAAATGTTTTAAAAAAATTACACATTTAAAAAAGGCACACAGTATGCCGAAATCTATAAATTACATTTTATTGTGTGTGAATTGCCATTGAACTGTATCGAGCATTCAATTTTGTAAAAAAAGATAATTACATGCGCGTTATTGAAGTTGATTTATTAGCGACGATTTTCAAATCAAAATTTGCACCGTTAGAGCGATAGGTTAATTTTCAGGCAAAAAATACAGAATTCATCCCCGAACTATATGGAGAATTATTTGGGTCAATTGTTTGTTAACCCTCGGACCGGTACCAATTTGGGTTCTTTTATCTAGTTTGGTGATGAGCTTAAACAAATTTCATGATTCTCTTTGATTTTGGCTCTCCATCAAAATTTTTATTTTCATCTGGTCGTTGGAACATACACTCCGCTACACAAAGGGTATATTAGGTAGAATTTTTAGTTTTTATCGAATACTAATTGTGATTCACCTTCTTTGGAACAAACACGGACGTTAGTTTGATTGATTTAAACCCATCGCTTTATTCCGAGTTTTCGTGAACGAAATTATGAATTTGGAATTTTTTGGAAAAATTTTAGATCTTAAATAAAATATATTCAGATGTAATATTGAATATCTTATTTTTTTCTTCAGATTTTCAAAATTTTTAGATTTTTTGTAATGGTTTCCAGGTATATATTTATATTTGAAATTTTAATAAAAATTAAATAAAATAATAAATATATCTGTTTTATATTTTATATTTTTGTTATATTTTACCTTAAAATATTTTGGGTTATACCTTAAACATGCCAGATTCAATTATTTTAAATTAGCTTTTTTATTTTATTTTAAAAATTTCCAGATTATATTTTAAGAATTTCAAATACTATTTTAAAATTTCAGATTCAATAAAAAAAATGTAATGTTTCACTACTTTTTTAGATTTTATCTTAAAATATGTCATGTTATACTTAGAAAATTTATAAATTTCATTTTTAAATTCGCAATTTTTGATTATGATTTTAATTAAACTATATTCTGATTTTATTCTAAATTAATATATATTTCATTTAAATACAGATTTTAACATCTGAAAAAGGCTAACCTTTTTGGAAATCTTTTGAATTTAACAGGCGGGCGAATGCATTTCAGGAGCCTCCTCCAGATAGGTGCCCGTTAAATATTTAATCGCCATTTTTTCGGAGGGAATGAACTGAATCTTTGTGCCCCGGGGCGAAATAATGATTCTGCGGCCGTGAGATTCGATCCGCTTTTTCACCAGCCCCGCGACCCACTTTCTCGAAATAAAACGCGCAGAAATTTTCGCTTCCTCCCATCCGATGCAGTTGCCATGTCTACGCATTATTCCCCGTCCATTTTGTCTCCCCCCTTTTACTCCCGCATTAAAATATTCCACGGGAATGGTAATACCGGTATTTTTATACGGGAAGAATGGGAGTTATGAATCAAATTTTCCCGCAGAGTGAGTGCAAGGATAATTGCTCGCGAGGCCTTTAAACTCTTGTATTCGGAAGAACGCCGTACAGAAAAAATCCCCTCGAGCCTTTATTATTTTTTAATGGGTGACGTGACTGCTGAAAATGAACGTCATGCGATTGATTCGTGACACATATTCCGAGCGGGCCGAAAAGGTCACCAACTCATTTTTTCCGTCCCGAAAAGCGACGTAAAAATATCTCTCCGAAGATTTATACTTTATCTATCTTTCATGGTTTATGACTTCGCATTAATATATTTCACCAGCTCTTTCCCCACCGTGCTAGCGCGATAATGTCACGCCCCGTAGATAGCGGAATAATAACTCGTCGTAGACCTATCTCGCATTATTTCACTCCCGTTCCTGTTTATGCATTTTAAATGGAGAGGAAAAGAATGGAATGTTAGGAGGGTCTCCCGATACTTTATATCTTGACGGTCGTATTAGCGTTAATAGTTTATTGCCGAACTTCACGCATAGCTCGTATTTATTTCGCATTATGAAGCGGGAGATGAGGAATCATTGGCGGTAAAGTTGAAGTTTTAAAGTACCCGTAACCTTTTCATTGCTTTAGTCATTATTCTTGACAGTTAAATTATGATTTGAAAAGGTGTTGATTTGTTTTTTTTAATTTTGTTTGCAATTGACGACTCACGTCTTAAGAATTGAAGTCATTTAGTATCTTATCGATAAACGCTACTACTTAACGTGATGAATAAATCAAGGTATCTATAAGGAGGAATGAAGAGATACTTTAACCTTATAGCTCTGTTTGTTGATGAAATTCAATGTCTAATTATTTCGCAACAATTATGCATTTTTAATTGTTTTTTCAGTAATAAAGGCAATAATAAACTCGTTAAATTAAATTAGGATGAAATCAAAACCATCTTCCCTCCTTGGCAAGGTTTTAGAACTGTCTCTGCTCTATATAGGTGCTTAAAGGGTAGTTGAATTGTGCAAATGTTATGCATTTAAAGGCCGAATAAAGAATTGGCATTTTCTGTAACATATATTTTATCCCTTTCTGAACTTCAGCATACTAACTCAAGCATCACTTATACAGGATCCTCAAACATGTTGAAAATACTACATTTCCCAGTATTATTGTATAAATTAGGAGCTACAATTACTTACTCAGAATAGCTCCAAATTCCTTTGGACCCGAAATACCGAATAATTCCGACTAAACTTTATTGTCTTTCCTATTTAATTATCTATCAATGGCAGGTAGTAAAAATATTTTACTCGTAATTTAAATTTTAAAATCTTTTATATTCTGAGCCCCTCTACTCACTATGCATTCATTGGTGTAATTTGTCGAGAATGATCCCAATATCACTCGTTCATTTCCGATTACTTTTATTCCCTAGATATGCCTAGTGATAAGATAGTCCCTCCATCAGGTTGAACACGCCATAGAATCGGAATCAAGACTTAATTCGCATCGAGAAACACGATGTAAGATGAACAGAAAATCTCTCCCTGCCTCGGCGGCAATGATACATTTCCCGAAATTAATTATCTCTGCAACTGGACATGAAAATGGGCTTAAGAAACCCACCACGTTCGCAGTTCATCCCATCCCTTTTACCAGCCCCGAAGTAAAATCGGGGAATATTATACCCGTTAGGCACATGTACAAACGTTTAACCATCTCGCGCCGTTGAGTCCCCTGGACAATGTTCACCTTTCAAGCGAGCAAACACTGGTCGCTTGACCCTCATAATCTTCAAAAAAACTTTTCTCTAACCTTAAGCCTCGGAGGGGATTTCGGAGGCACTAGCTGACTGGGGAATTTTGACATATTTAAACCATACTTCCCCTGCGTTCCCATTAGCGCAGGGTCCACACCATACAGTCATGCGTTCTTTGAAGACCATAATGGTGCATATAAAACCAGCCATCCTTTCTATACACTTCTTTAATTCTATAATTTTAATTCCTGTGGCAAAATCTCAGTGAATGTATCACATTCCATTAATATGTTAGCGTAGAATATAAAAAATATACCTTACATTTACCCGATTCTAAGATTTTATTATTATTGATTCCAGAGTACACAAGAATTAGAGAATATTCCAGCTATAACGTTGTCAAGTTCAAAATAGCGGAACATAGAACCAACGTCTTAAAAAATATAAACTTTGGAACTTTGTAGTACTAAACTAAATTAATATTAACTACTGTAAATGTAAAAGAGTAATCTCTTTCTGTTTTAAAAGAATACCCCTCTACGGAAATATATTTTGCCTTCGTTCAAAACACAGATATTCTTTTTGTCTTCTACAGATTTGTAATTTTCGCAATTCGTAGACATTTTGTATTGTTTGTATACGTGCAAACATTTTGACGTTTTTATGGGTGCATATTCATTGGAAAGTAATACTTCAAAGTAATTTGTAAAACTCTATTGCTGCAGGAAAAATGTCACGCTTGACTAATTTCCTTTCATTCTTTTCCTTTAAGGTAAGTACCTGTGGATTTTTGCTGTTGACTTCTATCCATTTTTATCGATATTCGGTAAAACTACCCTATAATAAGTAAGTATACATGAATAATTTAGAGTAAGGTATTGTATTATCTTATAACGTATTTCGGAGTTTTATTATTTAAGTATCTGATTCCCAATTTTTTACTTCCACTTCAAGCTTTCCCTTTTGTTTATTTACTGACCATCCAATGTAGTTCTTACTCATAATTCGTGAAGTTCAAGATGTTTGTCTTTTATGTAGTTTTATTTCGAAAGATGGATTTACCATTATAAGTCAGTGGCAAATATCAGCAGTCATTATTGAAATATAAAAATAAATAGAAGATGAAAAATTTCGAGAGGTAACAGGAAAATAGTAATGGGAATAGTTTATCGAAATTAATGGAATTTCGTAATGCCTGGTGCGATTACGTGGACTTATTTTCGCTTTGCCGCCCAGTGAGGAAAGCATGGCTTAACCACCTCACTCCTGATTGCCACTCCAAAGATTTTTTTAAGCCAAGGGTGAGTGGTTTTGAATTCAGTTTTTGGAGTGATGGCTTAATTCTAGATGTCAACGAACTCCAAGGGTCATCGGTAAAGCTTTTTGGAAGAAGAAATCCCTAGAACGGATGGTTAGTTTTGTCCATTTGTTCGCGCAGATATAAATTAATACATCAATACCTTTTGTTATGCCCTGTAGAAAGCCGCATAAGGTCAAATTTAAATAAATATAATATAATTAAACAAATATAAATATAATTAATTAACTGTAAAAAATCATAGCAATCGCAATAAATGAAATGACGCAATATTCCTCACTTTAGAACAAACAAATGATCATATTATAAAATTTTGGAATTACTTATAGGTTCTTCTATCGCGAATATTATTTACTTCCACAACTATAGTTGGGATATACAGATATTTATGGCAGATACTGTGAATGACTTATTTAAGATGGTATATCTATGCGACGGAATGTAAAAAGTACGAGACCTTTTTCTTAAATGAGAACGGGAGAGTTGAGAAGATAGAGAGGCTCATTATTACACATAATGGTAAACAATAGAAGTCCAATAAGGTATTTCCTTCTTATTGATGCTGTCAGCCAGGATAAATTCTGTAGATGAAGGCCAATATGTTCACGCCTCTTAACATTGCAAACATATCTAATAGAGCTATTACTTATTCACTGTTAGAGGCGTTTGAAAATGTTTTTATTTTTTCTGAAATTTGTCGATTTGAATACCAAATTGAGGTGTTTTGTGTTTTTATTATGTTTCCTAAATTTGATGTTACTAATTTTCACAGATTCTCATTTAATCAAAGGAACAATATTACGTACACTTTAGCATAAACATTAAAAGCATTTAAAGTATTATTAACTGTAAATTATACAAAATATTAAACTAAATTTATTAAAAACTGTGCTGTTTACACCTTAGGAAAATGGTTTCACAGCTGCAGATCAACAAAACATTATATTTTCATTAAAAACATATTGACACGATAGATGTTAGGAAAAATAAAACATATTTCTTCGTAGAATTTGGCGAGATTTTGTGATACTCCATAATGGGAAGAAAGTTTTGTGAATTTATTGCGAAAAATCCAAGCTGAATTCGCGTTAGCAAAGATATCATGAGTGATAAAAATATGGCATAAAATACGTAAATTATACAATTATATATTGTATATTTATTTTAATTATACCAAAAATACATTTTCCTATCTTACTAATGATAAATGAAGCGAAAATCACCAAAATCCATGCTGCTTATTAAAACTGGCGAAATTAGCGGTATTTCGCTAAATCGGCCAAAATTCGCGTTATTTGTTGGTTTTATCGCTTATTGCGAAAAACAAACACTTCTAGTCATTGTTGTATTTAAGTGCTCAGTATGGCCGTTGTAGACCTTGCAGCAGTAATCTATAAATCAGATCTCGTATATGTGGAAGTAAGGGACAGCGTTGTCAAGGGAACCAGGAATGAGTAAAATGGTAAGATAGGAAATGGACAAGGAAAGAGAGAGAAAGGGTTTGGGTATGGAAAGGCTTTTTTCTGGGTGAGAGGGTGCTATGAAAAGGATTCGTCGGAGCGGTACGGGGTTGTGTGAGGATTAAATTGTCCACCCACTCTAAGGCTGTGGTTCAGACCAAGACCGCGTTCGCGCATTATGAGAACGACTGCTCCTGCCTCGTATCTCATCCCGGAATTAATTCCTTCTTCCACCCCGCTTTCCGGCATTTTTCATCGATCGAATGCATATGAGCTCTTAATTTTTGCCTTAAGTCGGTTATAATACATTCAAATCCACATGTGCAATGACGTGAACTCAACTGCCATAATTTTTAAACTTCCTCCCGATCGAAGTGATTTCATTGCTGGTGCTGGTTTATCGGCGGTACATCTAATATGATTTACGTCTTGAAATAGTGATTTATGGATGGTAAATTTAGTTCTTGTTTATTTCTGCTCTAGGTTTACTCTTCCAGATGTAGAAATTGGTCATAAATATGTTTCATTTTCGACTCGAAATTTTATCTTAATTTGCATTTAATGATTTTGGTCTTTCAAGTGTGCCTTAGAAGAGTTATGTACAGGTTTTACTACTGCACAATATTAGCACTTCCCAAAATTCAGTCATTGCCTATTTTTCAGAATATTGTTCTAGATCCCCATTTGATCATGTATGCTGGTGATTATTTCCATGGTAGATGCCTTGTTAATATCTCGTAAAAATTATATAATATTATGGGAAAATCATTTTTATCATATTTTAATACAGTTTAACATTGAAGTTGATTATATATGAGCACACATATTATTCTAGCTGATAACCATCTGAAACTGATGTAAATAAAAATTTACATTGATTATTGATACCTCTGTTAGGATTTTCTCAGTATATGTTATTGGAGGTTTAGCATTAACTTTGAAAATACAGCCCTGAAATTTCTCTAAGTATAAGATTAAATATTTGCTGTTTGTCAACTTATATCAAACCTCTTTCCCCTTTGATATTCTTTTCTGATCCTCGTGAAAGTTAAAATATAACCGTTCTTTAGTAACATTGCATTGTCTTTCAGATATATCCGAGAGTTGTTAAACAGCAGAGAATCCTTTTTTTACGTTATTGATATTCATTCAGAGTATATTGTGTATCTGCAATAGAGGTTTGATGATAAGTAGCTACATTAATTCTACTAGACTATTTATACCAATGAGCAATCCGCTCCGTAAAGTTTGCGGGTAACTGCCTCCCGATAATTTCTGGAATAGCGGCTGATATTTACATAAAGAGCAATTTCCTGCATCCCGCGTGAAAAGTACGCAAGAGATGAGACAGGCAAAGCAAAAGGTTTTCCTTGACTTTACTCACTACACGACTGAAACAGAACATGCACGGCGAAACATTTTTAAGGAGGGAATGAAACTTTGAACCTCATTGAAGTAACGCAAAGCTTATTTTACGCAGTGAAGTGGTTTTTTTATAGTCGAGTCGAGCTGACTAACTTTTAGCATTATATCCGGGTCTAGCTTTGAAGGATCTCTTCTGCTACTTGATATAAAATGGAATAAATAACTCACCTCTCCACGATGAAATATTAAAGTAGCCCTTGACTCGGTTTTGGTAACGAACGGAAGACAAGAATATCCGTATCTTATTGAAGTGTTCCTAAAATTATATTTTCTCGCCCTTAATTTCGGCCTCGTATCTCTCATAACTGCCTTCAATAGACTACTTGTGTATGTCGTCGAAAATAAAGAATTTTATCTGTATATGGTGATCTATGTAAGAGACCAGCGGTGGCACATTATTACTTATCCATCAAATTCAAAGTAAGTAAATTTAAATTCACAATTTGAGTGTATTATTATAACTTATTTCACTTTAAATGCTATTCTGTAATATTGAAGCAGATATTATTTTGCATTTTTATTATTAAGCAGGTTATATTTTTAAGGCGTTGCATTTACTTAAGTGTGACACATATAGTATGCAGTTATATACCTTCTTCTGATGTAGGACTATAATTTACTCGAATCACTAATTCTTAGCGTAAAGATACAATAATTGGGTTATTTTTAGATTTATATAGGCTAGGATTCATTTGAATTTTTATCTAAATTCGTTAAATCTCTATATTGTCGAACTCCTAATCACTAATTAACTTTTATTAATTTTAAACTATGATATTTTTAGCCACTTAATACGTTACTAACTAGAAGCTAGATTTATTTTTAAACTTAAAAAAGTTACATTAACTTTCATATTTGAATTCCACAATTGTAACAAGCGACGGTCTCATTGAGCGTGAATGATACTTCCCGGAAAATTTTAATTCGATGAGGTGCATACATCAATGAATAAACTTCCACTTTAATGAATTGCATGCCAAAATTTGTTTTTCATTACAGGGCGTTTACGTATTGTTTAATGACGTTATGCTTGGAAAGTAATCAACAGGAAAGGTTAAAGTTTCAATGTTCGATTATATTGAGCACCCTTCAAAAATATTTTAGCAGAGAATGCTACGTAAATATAAAGGGCATAATGATAAATATTTTAGATTTTTTTTCGACAATGGGTCATGCGCCTTCCAAAATATTCCGTAAATGTGACCTATGATATGATCTAATTGTAAAACTCTATCTGATCTATAATATATATATATTGAATATATATATATATATATATATTGAATAATTGAATGCAAATCTTATGTTTTTTTTCAAAATCCATATGTTAGAGTATTCATCACTTGGAAGGCGTTACATAAGTTATGTTATACTTTTCAGATATATCATCTCTTCCTGATATATTTTATACCTTTTATGTTATCGTACCTTTACATTAATTTTTGGCTATACGAATTGTATCCATAATCATCTCGGGGAAAACTTTTGTATTTTATTCACGAAGTTCAAAGTACTTGTGTTAATTGTGGCATTGCACATCAAAATACCTAATTCGAGAGCGACGGACTGGGTACAGTGCACCCGGTAACTAGATTTAAGGGTTTATTATTCTTGCTTTCATGCACGAAATTCAATGGAAAGTTCGCATTGATTATTGGTTATACAAATTTTATCAACAATCGCTTTGGGGAAAACTTTTGTATTTTATTCATCCAGTTGATTGTACTTAAAACATCGCATTACTTTGATCATTACATCAGTTAATTCCTCTAAAGATCATATTAATTAATTTATAACCTTGATCGGTTATTTTGGGAAAGGAGGGAAATTCGAATACATTACAATCCAATGAGTGCAATATAATGAATTTGAGAAATAGTTTTGGGAATTGTTTGTTTTGGTACATTTTCATCTCCAAACTCCCTTCTTTAGCTTCATTGGGGTTTTATTGTGAGCGCTGAGAAACATTCTAAAACCACGGGTGACTTTCGAGAGGATTTCTCAACATCATTAACCCAAAGCCGTTTATAGCTATTGTGCTTTTTAGTTTCCTCGAGGGTTTAATCCACAAGAACACAGGCGCCACACGTTTCAATTAATCGCAGGCGTTATTCGCTACCGCTTTGTTTAACGTAAATGGAAATCCTCAAGCGATTTATTTGATCTCGTAATCTTACGTTGAAAGTTAATCCTTAATTTTAATGGCTTTATTTAGGTCGCACCGTATTCATGCACTCAGTTGAGACCTGGTTTTCTTTTTTGTTCAATTGTTTTCCTTGGAAGAAATACTGCGTGGTGTTGGATTTTATTAATTTGGTCTTATTTAGCTAGTAGAGGGAGAGCTGTAATTTTGGTTTGTTTTTATGTGATTTTTATATAATTACCCAAGCATTCAGAATATACTTGTCAGTTTTCGCTAATGTTTTCTACAGTTATTATTAGACTTGTTTTACCTTTGTCCAATATGGTGATGGATTTTATTGATTGTTTGTAATTTAACTAGTAGAGAAAAAGTTGAAATTTGGTTTATTTCCATCTAATATTTCCTAAATTACCCTAAAATTTTTAATGTTTTTTGTAATTTTTCAGTAACATCTGCCACAATTATTATAAGGTTCTAAATTTCATGCATGACCGTATGACCTCCTCCTATGACCTCTATGGTATATGAGAATTAGTTCTAGTAATTATGTTTTATTTAACTAGTAGAAAAAGAGCTGTAATTTTGGTTTATTTCGATGTCATTTTTATTTAATTATCCGAGCGTTTAGGAAAATATTAACATTTTTTGGCAATTTCTTCCTCAATTATTATTGGATTTGTTTTACAACCGTTTTACCTCAGAGGTATACGGCGGTATACTCTAGTGATTGGGTCTTACTTTAGTAGCAGGAGGTTAGTTGAAATCTTGGTTTATTTTTATGTAATTTTTCCTCAACTACATGAGTATTTCGAATATTTTGTCATTTTCTGTAATATCTCCTGAAATTATAATGAAATTTGTATTCCTTCTTTTACCTCTGAGTTTCGGGTTTTTTCTTTCCCTTCCCTTTACTGTGGCCGTTCTGCCGCATTGTGGTTTTTCCTCCATAAACCTTCAAGCGAGTAGTTTATCCCACTACCCAAATATTTTAGCTTTTTTCTGTAAGCTTTGATAAAATCTTGTTAATTTTAAACTGATTCCCTCAAGTTGTTTTAAGCCATTTGCTGCTGTACTGTAATTCAACGTCAGAGTTAAGGAGTTTAATAAGGGAAGAAGGTTAACAATTACTAAATCGAAAAATAAAAACTAATCATTTAACTTGGAAACGATTCTTGCTGCATAGGATCTTTTTCATCGTTCTTTTTTCGTTATTACTCTTCTTTTCTCCTTCGCTTATGAGTTAAGAATAATATAGATTTTGAAGTATTGGTTACTTCATCTATGAGTACTTCTTTTACAATCACTTGCTATTCTTTCTGCTCTGCTAATAGAGAAGTAGTAAGTCTGCCTCTTGTGCATGTAAGTTAAGTAAATTAAACAGCGAATTCGCTGTTTAATTTACTTAACAATCTTGTTTCTATGGAAGTAATAGTAAATACCTCTCTGTTAAATAGTTTTACCTTGAAACGAGAGACCGTAAACATCTCTATTATTACATGCTTCATATGATTCGTATACTAATCCATACGCTCCGAGGCTACTGTGGTATTATAATTTAATTTACAGCGCGTTAAATTGCAATGCCTAGGGTCTTGAGTTCCATAGAAATATTATCACTGCCAGGCTCGACCTCTTTTTCGAGTCTCACATTACCTCGTCATCTTACTAGATGTGGATCTTAAAAGAAACGGAGCTCAGCTCTCCGGATCACTATTTTAATGTTTTCCCGTGACAACGTCATAGAGACCGGTGCGCTTCTTTGAGGTTAAGAAGGGCCTACATTTTCTTTTAAGCACTTCGCATGTCGATGGATAGTTCGCATTCCAAGACAAAACAGGCGGAAGTAAGGAGTTATGTATTTCGTCACGTTATTAAGCTATTTTCGGTCCTGCACCTTTTGGAAATATTCTTAAGTTCAAGATCAATAAATTTTGCATTCTATTCTACCTCTTTATGCTTTAGTATGCCTGATTTTCGGAGCTATATAAGTTCCTATATTTCCCAGATTAGCAGTATAAGTTTCTCTATCCACATATTTATAAGATTAAAGCGATGGGTGGAAAGACAGTGATGTCTTTGATTGTTCGTGGTATATCTGGGCTCCTATCAGTTACGTAAGCTTTTTTTCGTTCGCTTCTGGCCATTTATCCTCAGGATAATTGCTTGTACATCCTTATGATATAATGCCGTAGACTTTTTATTTACCGAGTATTTCTTTTAGTTGTTGCGAAGAAATATAAGCAACTACCTGGCAATGAGAAAATCGTCACAAAAAATAATTAAATGATAATTTGAAATGAGGGTTATAAATGGATGATAAATATATCTAATCTTAACTGCACGAAATTGCTCGATCATGGTGAGGTATTGCACATTTGTATAAGTTGAAGAGCGTAACTGCAGAGATTGTTGAGATGTATTTTATCTATTATAAAGTGGTTACTGTATTTCTGTATGGTTGGGCATATATTTACACTTCATCTGTGGTCTCCTTGTAGGGTAAATCAATAATCATTTTCCTCAAATATTGCCCTTACTGACAGTCTGACATGGCTTTATTAACCATGTTCTTCATAAGTGCAATCTTATGTTCACAACGTACCCGATTAACTGAGTAATAATTGTAGTCAAATGGTAGACGGATATCTAATATTTTCCGCATAAAATTCTCCGTAACGTGTTATAAATACAGCGCATGTGTGACATGCAAATAATAACTCCGACCACAGATTAAATTCATTCAGTTAGAATATTACCTGTTTCGAGAATACTTCCTTATCTTCCTAAGTATCGTTTGATTTTGTTATTTAGCTGCCAATCGTTCATCCTGCTCAAATAGAATTGTCTTCATACATTCATAATTTAAATCTGGCTTTCATAGAAGTAAGGAATCTCAGATTGATCCCTCTCAAGGATGCAACAAGACACCCGGACTCCATTCCGCAATCCGCCCATCTTTCCACCCCATTTTTTCGCCCCAACCCGTTAGAACAATAAAAAGATGTGTTTTTTATCCAGAAGCAGAGGAAATATAACGCTATGCCGTTTATTACCCCCACCCCAATGCGACACATCTTCAGGACCCTTTTCCTCTTCCCGCGCATGCGCGCCGAGTTGTCTCTTTTTTCCCTTCTCCCAGTATCCCACTCTGTTCCAGTTTACCCCTACTCGCCTCTCCCTCAGGCGCTCCTCCACACTATATTTTCCTCCAATGTCCCCATTCCCCCACACACCAGTCACATATTTCACTACCTCTGCATAGAGAACCAACTCGACCCAGCACTCTCCCGCTACTCATTCTCGTTGTGTATCTTACAACTTCGTCTTTTCACTTTCCTTTAATTTTGCCCGGTGCATTGCGCGGCTCGGTGCATCAAGGCTGCGTTTTTGCACCGCTTCTCTTCGCATTCATTTGATGCACTCTAATATTTCACCTCCGCATATTTTATGGGGGGAATAATGCCTTCGCCTATTTCATGGCTGTCTGCAGAGCCTTTTGTACGAGCGTTTACAGGGAATTACACGGGCGAAGATTTGTCACAGAGAAGAGTTCCCTTTTGCGAGGTTAGCGCCACTATTGATTGGCGTATATTCAAAGAATGGCGTTATTTTCGGAAACCACGGGCCTATCAGTATTTACTATTTTACTATCTTTCCATACGTAAACGACCTGCTAGAATAAGACGTAACGCGCTACATCAACTGATATGCTTAAGTAGAACTCCTTAGCTGCCTTGATTAGGAATTCATAATATTCCAATTCTTTCCGTATTATTGTTCAATCTTTCAAAAACCATCTTCTTGATGTTTTTTGGTCTCTCTTGATGTTGGTAGGTTATTTAATTTGTGTTACCCATTTTCCCATGAGAGAATTAAATCTTAATTCCAGTCAGTCAGTAGTCAGAAATTTCCTGGTTTAATAGGTGGAACTGTTTAAAAATCAATCTTACAAATATTTATTGCATTTTTATGTCATCTTAGCTTGCATGTTTTTATTCAAAAGCAGGATTCACAATCGTGGGAAGGTTCCGATCTTGAGATCTACTTGAGGCCTTTTCATGAAAAAAGGCCTTTGATTACTTCATTTTGAGGCATTTTCGCTTTAATTCTAGATTTTTCCAGGCAAAAAAATATAGCGAATACTCAAATCATCGTTTTTGGTCAAAAGGCTCCTCCCCGTTCATGAAAAACGGCTTCTCCAAGGATTTTATTGCTGTTGGACAGAGTGGTCAACCAAATCCGGAGGGAAGGATGAATTATTGGCCAAATCCGGAAAAGGGATTCTTTTGTGTGATTTACAAGGCTCGGTGAACGTGTACGAAAACATTATGTGAACATCGCGGATTTTCGTAATCTTTCTTGAGAGGCATCGCAATGAAAAGTACGGGGTCTGCTGATTGCGAATTTATATCACTTCCTTCGTAAATCTTGATCCGCGGGCAAAAGAAATTTATTCCGAGATAGTTTGCGACTCGGTGTGTTTGTGAGAATTATGACTGTGAAGTTCAATGCTCCGACTGTTCACAGACTGATAATGACCCCAAGAGATTCTAATCCTTATTCTCGTGTCCTGCCTATATGAAATCTTTCATTCTACGTTAAAAAATACACTTTTTTGACTTCATAAATTCAGGAACACAGCAAAAACACAGTCTTTTGTGTTCTGCCCTTTCCTTTCGAGATTCGTTTGTTCACGGGTCGCGGATGGAAAGAAGATTTTATCAAAAAGTTCCGTTTGTATTTATGAATTTTTCACTATTAATTCTTAAAGTCACTTAATTTTTCACTTGACATTTTTAGTATGTTTAATTTCCTAAATAAGATTATTTTTTGAATTTTTTATCTTATGTTTATTTGCGTTATTAATTATTTTCTCTTGTGTAGAATTGCAATTTATATAGTTTGGGATATTATTTTAATATTCCTTTTATCTAAATGTCGTTTTAGTACTGATTTGCAATATCAAATTATATAAAGCTTTACATTTTTCAGCTCTTGTACTATCTGCTTGCGCAGGTTTTTCACACCTTCTTCTCTGTGGGTGTTTTCCTGTAGTGGGACTCTTTTCTTAAGATATCACCTTTGTTTTTTTTACATCCACTCCTAAAGTTTTGCTCTCTATCCCTATTCACCTCCACACAATGTGTGTATATAATATCAATGACGAAAGTTTAGATGGAAGGAGAAACTTTTCAGTCTCAAGCTTGCCTTGATGAAGACCTTATAGGAGAGAGAACATAGGTCCGTCGGTCACCCGAAGGGTGATTTTTGGATTTCGTATCGTCTAGCAAAGAAGCCATCTTAAGTGAGTCGCGTTAATTTACATGGTCACGAAAGTTAAAGTCCCCAATCGTAATTTTAAGTTTTGTTCCGGGAAAGTTCCCGATCATATTTTTCTTCTTTTTTTCCTTTTCATTGTGCCAGCTGGCAAGAGTAGAGTTGGTTGTGCTTTTGTTTGCTGATAGTAACCCTTCCTCTCCTATAACTCCTTATCCCCATTCCCTATGATGATCGGCGAAGGGAATCATTGAGTGAATGATCCGTGCCCCGTAGCTAAGGGAACTAAGTATCCCTCTTATTATTATTCACCTTACCTTAACTTCCTCCGAGTGAGGTTTGAGGCCTACTCCACTGGCACCCAAACTCAACTTATCTTAGCGAACCCCGCCGGACCCATCCTGGGGCCCTAAGGGCTCACAAGCACATATCAAAAGTCTATTTAAATTCACATTTTACCCAGTGAACTGCCAGTAGCCTGTTGCTGGAGGTATAAAAATACCTATCACTCTAACCTGAACTACTATCTATTTCTCTAATGCTCCACCGGAAGAATGGCCAGAACTAGCTATATGTCCTTGCGATTTTTACAATTATGTGTACAATCATAACCAAAGGTTATATTTTGTAGAAGGTACATAAATATATGTACATTTAAGAGTTCGGTTAGCTGCATTGAATTTCTGAATCTACAAATTTTTATTTTTCTTCCGAAAAATGTTTGTTTAGAAAACCTTATTCTACTCTACTACTAATTTCTCTACTTTTGAAAAATAGTGTCGATTAAGAAACAATTATACTTGCTTTTAGGTTTGTCCCTGAAATTTGCTAATTACAATTGTAAATACTGGAATCAATACGAAATATTGTCTACAGAATGTCTATCGTCGCCTTAGATTGATTCCAAATTGGTATTCCGCCAAGAAATAGGGCTTCTGAGAAGGAACCGGTTTGCTCATTCCGGTTTTACTTATGTAGCGTGGGGACTTTCGGTTTGAGAGGGTTACGTTAGATCTGGTGCCTTCGATCCAGTAACTTTTAACCGGTATTAAGCAGAAGCGTCACGAATCACGTTCCTTACAGCATGGTTGGAGTGGAAAGCAAAGCAACATCTACAGCAGATAAACTCGCTTTTTAATGGCTCAACCCTGATTTGGACGTATCTGAGATCGAAAAAATGGAGTCGGAACTCGTATGGTGAAATAGCGGTAAGAGTAGCGTTGCTTTAATTGTCCCATTTGGAGATTATACATTTACGTATGTGATGCATGCATATGATGACTAAGGTCCAACTGAAGTGTTCTTTCTGGCCATGTATGACGATTAGTCGTTAGGATTTCGTACGAGACAAAATTTTGGACTATCATAGTTTGTCAAATGGGGATGATCTTCTTGGAAAGAGTAAGAAGGCTCAGATCTAGCTGGTCCATAGCTGTTAGTTAATGTACTTGTGTTTGGAATGTTCAATTTGATAATTCTTACCCTTTTGATAAACTGAAATGGTAAAACGTTACAAGACTTAGTTGTGACATTTTCGTGGTGTTCCTTCGTAGCCGAAACTGTTTCACTTTGTTCTTTGAAAGAGGAATTGTAAAACATGATGAGGATAAAAATCGGGGTAGTAAAGATAAAATACCCAATAGACTCACTTCCGTTCTCAATTTGGCCCTTGATGGAGTGATGCTGCTTCATTAGGAAATTCTGAGTCAAAAGGACCATAATGCGCCATTTGTCTATAAGTATTGTCATCAGACGGATGCATTTTGGGTGATACATTCTAAGAGATTCGGTCATATCGTAGATTTGCCTTCAATATTTTCATATCCAATATGAATTTGCCGCATGTTAATTATTTGAGTCGTAACCCATGTCAGATTAAAATGCGAATTTTGTTTTCAACGATCTATGGAATGATTTCGAAATTAATTCATCGTTGTATTTGAAACTGCACTAGAAATATCCTCCATCTACCATCATTCTGTAGCAGAAATTTTAAAACCTCATCGGGCATCTGGGGAGGGGATTCGAAGAACCTCATTGGGGATTGAGGGGTCAATGGTATACTTGTTCGTCAAAGACTGTCTTTGAGGTGGGACTTCATAAAGAGAGAGCGTGCTTCTCTAAGCTTAATACAGCGATCGAAAAAATTCAAGCAAATGACGTTTGTTTAAGCGAATTAAGAACTTTCGAAACCCTATTCCTTTTTTCAAATACGTTATTGAATATATAATTATGATATTTAAAAATTTAAATTTTTCATTTTAGTACTGGTTCAGATATGAACCTTCTCCGTATCTTTTCATATTTTATTCTATTATGCCGAAATTTCACGCGTAAACTCATAAGTTTTTTATTTTCTGTTATTTTCTATCGCAGTTGAACTGTACTCTTGCGGCTGTATTGTAATATTAATATTTAATACGAAATAAAAACAAACCAAAATTCAGAATTATCGTTAGATTAGAATAATTATAAAATAGATTTCTTACTAATATAAAATACAAGATATCGATCAATATTAATAATTTAAGGAAATATTAACGTCACTATTTTTATTTCATGCATGGAAAACTTATAGCAAGGAATGTAAAATTTTTATTAGATGTCGATAAGTTAGGTAGGTTTGTAAATTTTATGGAACAATTATTGTCCTATTTATTAACATAATTATCATCTTTTGTTTACATTTATAATTAGTCCACCCGAAAAGTATGTTTCTAAGATTACTTCAGAAGACTATGGCTTCATTTAACCAGGCTACTCTATGCAACTCGTGACTTCGCCAAGCAACGCAACTCTCTCGTTTATAGTAGTCGATATATCGTACCAAGTGCAATTGCTGAAATGAATCTTTGACATGAACTCGCCATCGATATTGGCAAACTTTCGGCCTCGCGAAGAGAAATGGAGGTTAATTTCAATGGATGAATTTCAATGAATAATATGACCTTGTTCTGTCCTTCACTCGAGCGATTGCGCTGCCTGTTTAAAACAGCATCGCGAAACACTTTGCGAGAAATATATGAATTTCGACATGGCAGCCGGAATACCATCATTTCCAACCCTGGCTCGAAAAGCTCTTTTGTTTCAGCTGTCAAAGTCAAGGTTGTCCTTCTAAGGAACGTGTATCCCATTAAGTCTTTCACCCATCAGTTTTTTATCTCATTTCGGCCTCGTGTTTGCGGTACTTCGTGAAATGAGTAGCAAAAACTTCGTGCATAATAGATAACACAGTTGTTATTTCTCTCGCTCGAGATAAATCGCTTGGATTACTGAATGAAGACATTGCAGACGTTAATTTGCTCTTTCTACGAAGAGAAAAAAAATTCAAAATACTAGTGTATTATCGATTTACTTCGCCTTTGTTTGACATTGTTAGTGGGGGCATTCGCGTGTAGTTTCACAATAGGGCGTTTTAAGTATAGAAAGGGCTTTGATGGAAGTTTTGCATGCGTTAATTCTGATATTCGTAAGGCGTGTTGGAACAATTGAGTAAGAAATTCATTGTATAGACTCTAATCTGTCTGTCACGTGATAATCTATAATGTAAAAGAGACTAGAAAAAGCATGCAGGAAATCAATCCTTTGTTGCAGATAAAAATCTAAAATTTAGTTTCTGAATGACCTGAAAATACAGGTGAGAACGTAGCTTGTGATCTAAGATAAATATGAAGAGCTGTCATGAGAGAACAGAAGTTTGCAATCAATGCAGTTTTTGTGGAAAGATAATAAACTCACTATTGACTACGGATATCATAGGTTCAGAACTCATTGCATTCACTCAAAGGAACCTATTCAAATTCACAAGAGAAGTAAGAGATACTTAAACAATTGGGAAGAGAATATTTCCATCTCTACTTTACTCGCATAAATTCATTTCGTATAGCGTGTGTATTGTAATTTTTCGTTAAAAGTTACTCACAAATACCTTGCATGAAAAATATCTCTCTAAACGATAAGAGTAGAATATTAGCACTATTTTTGTACGATTATTTTTATTATTTCTCATAAAAATTATATTTACAATAACTTTGCATTCTGGACGACAGGATATCTGTCAGTCAAACCTGGTCTCATATATTTTTTAGAAATTCTTCCAATTAATACACGTGGAATACCAAATGAATGTACTATAAAAATGTCGAACTTGAATTTTTTTACGTATATTTCATTTCATGGCTATCCGTACATACACCGGGTCAAACCTTAGCACAAATTTCGAACGCAGAATCTCAAATCTCATCACAGCATTCGCGGGCACGCAGCTGAACGAATCCAAACGCTTTTTTCGCGTAGAATAACTCGCTTTCCGGAGTACAATCATACGTTTCGGCCCTCCCACTCTCTATCCCCGCGAAACACCTGCCAACATGGACACAGTTTAAAGCTCACCCGTCCTTGCTTCTAGGCGAGGTAACGAAGGCTCCCTCTCTCGGCCATCCGCTTTCGAAATGAAATAGTGTGCGGTCGGATCATCTCCCGTATGCGGGTCGCTCATGGGAACTTCGCCCTTCCGCCTCGCATAGCCTCGCGCCTCTCTTTCTGCCCTGCACGCGCCATATCCTCCGCCCGATGGGTGCCCGAACGCGCTTTATTTCACGGGCGTAAATGATTACCCACGACCGCTCTCCGGCGATGGGTTCGTTAAGTCCGAAGAAGAGCGATCGGTGACGATGAGGCGATGAGGGGTCGCTCGGGCGTGCTTTTTTCCGCGATTGCGTACGCCAGTCCGCGATTATGCGGGTGTTTATGCTGTTCGAACCGAAAAGATGTATTTTCCGTGCTCGTAAAATAGCAGCGCAGATTGTGTGCCATAGCATGGATATTTAGCGGGAGTTTTTCGCTATGCTATTCTTTTTCCTGATGGATTTGGATGAGGATTTCTCCTACTGTATTAGGGTTTATATATGATACGCAGCAGTTCAAGTATGCACAACGGGTGCTGTGTTTTTCTTTAAATTGATGAAAAGACTAATGCACTGAGGATGGCGAAAGAGAAAATAGTTTTGAATGAAGAAACGAAACGAAGTCAGGAACTTCTGCTAAGTATGTTTTTGAAGTAGTACTGGTGAAGGAACTGACAATAGGGTGCATGGGAAAAGCCAAAGTAAATAGCGAAAATAATTTAGAAATATTGACATCATACATCAGAAAGTAAAGTAATGGAGTTAAATAGAATTCAAATCAAATTACTTAATTGAGTTTCCCTATTAGTTAAACCCGATCGTATATCGTGTTAACGATCAAAACCGTAGTTTCATTAAAGAGTGTCACCTCTTACATAGCATTGAAGATATCGGTTTACATCTGCGATATCATGATAAATTTTACAAAATTATCTATTTAGTGTTTTAAATTCACCAACCTTTCTATTTATTAAGTACTTATGTTCTTATATTGTTGTTTCATCCTTTTATTAAATTCTACCACTTATCTTTGATCATATTACGGGCGTTTAACCTTTTATATTTGGCTCATTCCTGCCACAACTAGTTTTTCTTATTTTCCCCTTTGTTTATCCCTTATAAATTTCAATAGCAATTTTAGTTAGATTTCGTAGATATTTACGCATCCCTTACCGTAGGGTTTTTCTGCAGGATTCTTTACTTTTTCGTAAGATCTAACTTCAGTTTTTGTAAAATCACAAATTATTTCTATCTTTATGCATTTTTTTAGATTTCCCTTAAAATAACTTCTGAGAAATATTTAATGAAATATGTTAAAACGTCACCATGTTAATCATCCAATTTAGTTACGTAATTTAGTGTAATAATGTAATCAAATTACGATTCCACTAAGTAGTAATTTACAATCTGGCCTCTCAATAAATTTGTTATTATAATTAATCTGGATAAATTATTTGAGAATCGTTAATATGGCAACTAAGAATGATTTTGAGTAACATTAACATGTAATTTAAATATTGAAACTTTGAAAAAAAAATAAGTGCGTGAGTAGTAAAATTTTGTACTTTAACATAAATTGTCATAGCGAGATGCTTGAAGCGATTCGTGTGATTCAGAGGTAGTAGTAGTAATAGAAGATTTATTTAGAAATACATTTTAATAAGTACAAATGAGAGTTACAAGTAAAAGAACAAGTAAGAAAAAAATATATATAAATCAATCTCACAAATTCTTGCGTATAAGTTTAATCAATCTAACACTTTACGTGCATACGATACACATAATTACGCATCATTATACACATAATTACACATCATCATACACATAATTACACATCATTATACACATAATTACACATATTTGAAAACTCACAAAGATCGTACGGCCTTCTGAGCAAGAAATTAACGGGACGATCCTGGTGAAAAAGTTCGCTCGCTTCAATTAACTTTAAAACGTGAAGAGAGTTGGAACAGTCGCAGGCAACGGCATTAAGACGCGAGCATTTGAAAAACCGTGAGATATCCTTCAGCGTTGCGGTGCTCTGCGTGTGGGAGGTCCCCCGAGGACCAACGGGAAAGGGAAAATAAACGACTATAGTATAAACGTGCCCCAGGACCCCTAAGGGCATTCCCTTCTCGGCCTCCTCTTTGCCTCTTCTTTCCTCTCCGATTGTCTTCGTGTCCCATTCCGGACGAAATCCCTGCCCATCTCTCCTTTTCTCCCCTCTTCCACATCACTCCTAGCCTACATTCAGACGACCCCCAAAAAAGGGTATATTGGCGGAAATTGACCTCGGTAAGCGGTGATTCCCTGCCAATTGAAGGAGTTACACTCCTTGGAATTATCTTTGTGGAATTGAATGAAGGATTATGCATATTGAGAATAGGGATACTCATTTAAATAAATAACGACTAAACTTAGTATTTTCCACAGGGGCCATAATCAGATTTCGATCTTACATAACCATATCTTCAGGTGTCGTATCGTAAGAAATATCGAAATGGGTCGTTCCAATAAATTCCCTTAGAAAAATATTACACTTTGTTGTTATTTATATAAATGACGTTCCGCAAAGTTAGGCCTGAACACTTTGTGTTTATGGGAACATTCATTATTTGAGTTTGGCATTTGTAAAGTTTTCTATAGATTTGTATTATTTGAATTTTTGATTTCATAAATAAAATCAATAATTGAGTTTTATAGCTTTAGTAGCTCGTTGCTAATGTCACTTATAAGTAACTACACAAGTGATGCTCGTGGTTTCCTTGGCGGTAAACTTTTACCAATCTAACACGTTACGATCTTTAATACTCAGGATTAGATCGCTGTTTAGTAACATAACAATATAGTCTGCCGAAGGAAATTGTATTGAAAGTATATTGTTGCATTATTAATACTAAAATAGGGAGATCTGATATTACCAAGCTCGACTTTGTGGAAGGTAGTCTTATCAAAAAAGTAAAACACTCGGTCATTTCCACGGAATATATATGTTTTTTTATGAAAGTAATTAGTTTTGTATGCAAATAGAAATCTTTCACTTCACATCTTCATATCGGTCGTCTTATGAATATCTGAGTGTGGTACAATTAAAATCAAATTACAATTCTGAGAAAGCGAAACTAATTGATACCCTATAAGTGTAAACTAAGTAGTAAAATGCGTAAGCGAAAGAGCTTCTATGATCCATTCTTATCATTATTTTTTTCTCCTTTAAGGTCACCATGAATCTGAAGTTGATATATAAATTTTGTAAGTAACATTATTTTTTAAGATGTTGGATGAATTAAAGGGTGGGGTGAGCTGCAAGGAAGTGATGAAGATGGCGTTTAACAGGGATTTTTGATGCACTTGAACCTACCGAATTGTAGAACACGCATTTATGTAACATTTCTTTTACTTAAGAAGTCTAAAATCCATCAAACATTTCCTTTTACATTTCCATGCTTTTTTTCTACTTCCTTTTTCTTTCCAGCCCACATTCTCGCAACTTTCCATCCATTCGGAAGCTCTTTCCCCTCTTCTTTCTTTCGATGGTCTCCCCAAAGCACCACTTTTATCACCTACTTCCATCCCTCACCTGTACTATTCCCTCTTCTTTTACGTCCTGATTCTTCCATCCTCCCTCGTATTCCGCCTGCGTTCCTCCACAAGGTGTCGCCTACTCCCGGCTCATCTCCATTCCTCTCTCTTGCCAATAGTGCACCGGTATTTTTCTAAGCTGCGCCTTTCTCCATATATCGCTCACATCTTTCCCACCATTCCAAGTCAAATGCTCCTATTCTGGGAAATTTACCGTCCTTTGCGGAAAGCAGCGGATATTCCGGTCCTCGTTGCTTTGCTGGAAATTCCGGAAATAAAACGTAGTTTATCTTGTGTGACTTACGTAAGCACGCGGCGGATTCCTCGCATGGTTGTCGTATCTTTTATTCTGGGGAATCCGCTGGATGTAAAATAGATAACATCAACGTGGAGATCTGAAAGCTATGCTTCTATCGTCGGGGAATCGGTATTTGAGTTCCCAAAACGAAGCATCGTTCGAAATTTGGGAAATTTCGGAAAATCGGAGATAAATGTAATCATATAGCAAAGTAATGTTTTCCTGATATCCTCAGTTGATTTGGTAGGGTTATGGTTTCGTATCTTAAATAAAAAATACGGGAGTTTTGTCAATGCGTAGCCGTTGCTTGGTCTCTTTCGATGAACGGGGTCTCAATTATAGTTATTAAATTAACCCTCCAGGTAAATACAAGGTAGGTGACAAAGTTTAGTATCACAGAATGAATGACCCAGAATTAGTTGACGAGTAGTACTGAGTAAAGTACAAGCAATCCGTAGTCTTATTAAATAAAAGAAAAGCAAGGAGCGCAAACATCAAAGAGTAAAATACTAATCCAATAATAATATTTTCATAACTGTTTCTTCATTCAAAAATGTTTCCTCAACATTTGTCAATTAATATATTTATTATAATATAACTAATAAATCACTAATTCTCTTCGTATTATTTCAATCATCGATATTCGTACCAGGTATACATTGGTTCTTTCCGCTTCGAATCCAAATCTGTGAGTTTAATTATCTTACGTGGAATCTCGCGTAATTTATACCTCATCATAATATTCATGGATTCATGGTTGCAGTAATTTAAGTAGAAATAATATAGAATACTTTTACATAGAGATATATTTTTTAAAGTTCTATAGATGAAAGAGAGGCTTTAAAGCCTCAATCTCGCCCTGAATAAAGTCATTTTTATTATTATAGTTTCTCCAATTCTCCACAGCATTTCCATTCCATGCGGTCTTCGGGAAATCTATTCATAAAATTGCTATTCCACTACAGCGTTGGAATATTTGGACGACTTTAAACTACTGAGTAAATATACTGGAGGAATAAAATAGTACAGAATGGTGCTAGGCAGTGAGAACCGATACCCAGAAACTTATCCGCTTGAGTTAAGATAATTTAAATATTTCATATCGAATGGAAAAGGCCATAGCGAGAAAGCTGTCTATAAGTTATGATACTATAAAGACCAAAATATGAATAGAATATATGAATGTTTGGGGCAATAGCGTATGATATACAGAAACCCAATGAAAAAGACCGCAGCGATCTATTTTAGATGCTGGTCGTTTCCTGCCATCTATATATCCGAGTATGTTCCTTGTATTTCTCAAATTTACTCTTTCTCCCTGATTACATAAAATAGAATCGCTTTCTAGGAAAGCTTTAGCTGGAAAGTTATTGGTGTTCCGTATAATTTAGGCAATTTTAATATTTGCACTTGGTCCCGTTTTATGTACGAGCTTAATTTAGAGATATTTATTATTTACAGAATATATAACTATTTGTGCTATATTTTACCTTAATTATGTAAGATTTTTACCGATATTACTTTTGACCCAACTGAAATATTGCTGTGATGCTCCTCCATTGTTTCCTTTTCATGAACGCACTGAGTGGTAAAATGTTGTGAAGCTTTGAATTTCGTAATACGTTCTAGATTTTGTTGGATAGAATCGCATCTATACAGTGCATTTGTACAGTGTTTTTGTATTCGTTCATTCATATTCATTTTAGAACGCTGTCAGTGTCCTTGATATGTATGATACTGTGTCAAAACAAGATTGGACAAAACACAAAAGTTTCTCTTAAGTCAAAATCTGCTGGGCATGAATTGTTATAATATTGTTAAGAGTTAATTCATAATTAAGAGTCACTAAAATGTAGAAGTTTGTAGAAGGTTTGAAAAATCCATTGCAAGTGAAACATATTCGTTCAATTACACTAATGGGAAACAAGCAGTCCAAATAATTTATGGAATACGACTTTATGTTACTGCTTCCTCCATTATGGAAATATATTACATCAATTATTGCTGCTTTTACTTGAAAGAAAAGCATATTTTCTGACATCACCACTATTCCATATTTGAGAGCATTGTATTTTAGGACACCGTTTCGCTCTTTTGTTATATGCGACAATTTTGACAGACTTTTCGCATGATAATCAGTTTAAAAATAAATATGATATGAACAACCTCTACTTTGTGGAAGGGAGTCATACCTATTAAAATAAAAATACTTAATAACTTCCACAAAATGTTCCATTTCACCATTCTGTGGATATTACTAAGTGCTTTTTAATTATTATTTTGCGAATAGTTTGAGTAGAATGTTAAATTGATGTAAAAGAGTCTACAGGATGTAGCAAGATAACTTTGATAAAAATATCATCCGAAGTAATGAAATGTAGCTTGAGATAACTCAATTACAGACAGCAGACTTCGGTGGCACATCAAAGGAAAAGAGATTTTTCTCATTATACGTTTGAAGATGCAATCAATACGTCGCTCATTCGATGTCCTCAAAGATTGATAAGAAAACAAGGAAAAGGCGGAAGCTCTGCAACGTATCCGCTCGAAAAGTCCTCGTCATCGGCCGTAATTAATCTCGCTGCGAAAAAGAGCGCAAAAGTTGAGCGGGTTCAATGTAACTCGAAGACCTATCGAAATATAATACCATTTGGGATTAGGGCCGCAATTTAGGTCATCCGTCTGTCCCCTCCACCTAGCTACAGCTCCACAAACGTGCCGAAAGTCCTTCCTCCTTCCCGAATCCTCTTCTTGAAGGAATCCGCGTCTCCCCATTTTTCCCAGAGAATCCTCTTTCTCAAGCACTCCACTCCCTCCCTCGAATGCGCGGCCCAATTGATGTAACGATTAATCGAACCAAAAACTCTCGTTAGTCGCGGCTTCCTTTTCGGTGGCAAACCCGATTAAATAGCACACACACCCCGCCATAACTCTTTCTTGTTTAATAGTGTTTCCAGTCGACGAATACTCCCAGCGCTATGTATCCTCCCACGCCCCATCGAACATTCGTCTTCTCCCACCTTCCCATCCATTCCTATTCCCCGAGAAAAAGCTCTTTTTCCCCCCACCGCCCCGGCTCCCCTTCCCGAGGATTTTCTTTCTTCTTGTCGGCAATTCTTTACCGCGCCTCCGATCGCCCGCCCCCCGGCAGCGAACTCCTCGCTTTTCCGTCAGCCCTCCGTCCTCTTTCCCCTAAACTACTTTACACTCATTCCTAGACGCTCTCTTTCTTCTGTCTACGACAAACCTCTTTCCGCCAGCTCTTTTATTCACTTTGTGCCTCCTCGAGCATCAATTATCCCTTCTCTGGTCCCTCATCCACGCCCCACCTCGTTCTTTTCCCACCACCTTTTACTTTCAACTTCTGTGAATTAGATTAGGGAATACTTAACCCTTTTAACGCTCCTAACCGAATTGCTTACTTACACCTACACGGGGGACGGCTTTATATTTAGATTCTTCCTGTCATTGGGTCTTTATTTCCATCTGATGGTGCTCTTTTATTGTGGATTTTATGATATATAATACTGTTGGATTCTTATTCCTTTCACAGTTAGGTACAAAAAATTATATAGAAAATGAGGCTATTACACGTGATAGGGGTTTATGAGGCTATTAAACGTGATAGGGGTTAATCCCTGCTTTCCCAACAGAATTTCAGAAGCAAAAATGACTGCTCATGGTGGCATAATGACTATATGTATAAAAGTTTGCAGTCATAGGTTTGAAATTTCCAATAACCCTATTTGTTGGCGATTCGTACCTCGTTGTCACCGATTTTTGGAAACAATAGGAAGGCCCGGATTACCAATTTTTTAAGAAAGACCCTGTTATCTGTATTTCAACAACAATGTTATCATCCTCAGTGGAAGAGTAATAAGAAAAATGCTGCTTTTGGAAATTCTAAACCTCTAATTCATTATAGCGGTGTTCAATTATTTTCTTTCTTTACAACATGTCACATCCTAAATGAAAAACACTTTCTGCGCCACGGTAGTTTCCATATTATCACGGATGTAAATTTACAGAAGCAAAAAAACCAGAAAGGTCTATTTCGCAGTATCATAAACCATATTCGATTCATTAATATCTAGGATTAGTAGCGAGAATTTTTTATAAATAACTGTGGAAATCACCTGAGAAAACTAAAGTCACGATGTAAAAATATATGCTTCTTCGTGCAAGTTTTGAAGATCTTTTACAATATTTTGGTGGTAATGGTACTTCATTTTATCCTTTATTTTCTCAATTAGTATTCAAATGACATTACGATGAATATTGATACAAGGAAATATCAGATGATATCAAAACAGATACTGAGGTATAAGTAAAGTTCTAGTTAAAATAATTCCACCTATGAGATAAAGTGAATGTGTACACATACGCAGCCATCAGGGATTCTAGGATTGAGTGTCACCAAGCATGTAACTAGCGATGTTTACGCCAGTTCCGGATAAAGCGTAGTTTTCTTCCAGTACATTTCCTGATAGACTCCTCTCACAGTCTTTTTTTCGTTAAAATTGCTTGAATATTTCCCAGAACCAAGTGGTATTTTTTACTTTTATGAAATTCTGCTTCAAAGCATATTAACGTAAAATTGTTACTGTTTTTGAAGAATTTAATTCTTCCCTTAAAAATTAATCAAGCCTTATTAAAATTTCTATATTTCGCCTTTGATGAATCAAAAGCTGACAGTCTCTCCCAGAATTACGAATTCCAAGGAAATCATTGGCTACTGCTACATAGTATTTTACATAATTCAAGCAAGCTTTCTAGAAAGACGCTTTCTTTAATGTCACAATTTTTTATTTCCTATGCTGTATAGAATTTTGATATAGCTTCCTTAAACAAGAGAGAAGAGAAACTTTTATACGGAAATATACTACTTAAAGGAGACTAGGAAATTCTTGCTGTCTTCTTCTTAACTGCATGAGAATAAAGCAGTGAATACCTAATTTTATAGCTGCAGAGAAAACGTCAATTTTTTCTGTGTATTTTCATATATTACTTTTAAAAATACAGCTTTCGGAAACTTATTAATACTCAGGCACACAAGTCTTAGTAAATGGTCTGGAAGGAGATATTTCAAAGCCGGTTACATTTGTTAGAGCCCAATTCCAAGTTTTGTTTTTCAAGATTTCATTTTAGCACAAATTGCAAAATCTAGGCAGTTTAATCAAGCTTAGGGATTTTAATTTATTGTTCTGGCGAATAAATACTTGATTCCATTATTTTTCACTCGTTAGGTCCCTTGAAAAGTACGACGAAATAGTCTATCTTCTCGGAATCCTGTAATATTCTATTACATTTCAATCCGAAAGTAAGGATCTCTTAAAATAAGTTCCTTGATTTCTAACCGGTAAAAAATTACGGTATCAGATATAACGCCATTTGAGTTAGTGCGTTTCCATTCGAAGGGATTACAGCCCTTACTCGGAGGATCTACTGCTACATTAATTGCGCCGGGATGAAATAGCGGCAGAGAAAGATGTGACTGCATACGGAAGAGGCAATTGCCCGTCCGCGAAGATACCGAGAAGTCTGAGGGGAAAATTTTGAATTTTTTTTTTATTCCGAGCAATCCTCCAGACTTAATATGGTATAGTGATAGAGAAGGAAACGGTGCAGGAGCTTTTCAATGGCTTATATACCCTCGAGATACGACACGTGACGTCTATCTAATTACTATTAAATCTCTTTGAAGAACTCCGCCTAATTTGGCGGATTCGTTCCAGGCATAAAAACGCCGTTTCTCCAGAGAGTTTTCAATTTCGACGCCGTGGAGAGGCCTTGTCATTGGATAAAAGTAGTGCTCGTGCTTCCTATTTAATTTTAGTCCAACGTTTTGAAAAACAAGCAGGGGGATTTGTATGGGCTCGCGATTCATTTAATTTGAGGTATATTTTTAGGAATTGCTAGAGACGTATCGCTATATTTTTTCCGGTCTTATATCGGGGCTTTCAGCGTGACTGTTTTCCTCACCATTCCGAAATCGATTTAGTATGCCTTAAGAAACAGTCAACCTAGATACGGATATATTGAGTTTTATGATATCCGATAATAGTTGTAGGAATATTTATTTACTTGTTTTCCTCATTTGTTATAAGTCCGATGGAAGCATCGTATACATTATATTTAAAATATATTGACTAGAAGATATTAAATTTATTCATCATTAAGTAGATCAGAATAATCAACGAGATACTTCAGCAATGTAAATTTCAATGCAATTATCAATATAATATTTAATAACTACAACAAAACGTTAGGGTCACTTACATCATGTTTGTGTAGTCATATCATGCAAGATTTTTAGGGTTCCTGGAAGACCTTCACAGCTACCGTGGTGGTCTCATTTTGTTTTAAGTTTTGGCTGAATCATAGATATGTAAACTTTAATTTAATTAGTATTTGCATTAATAATACCCAAATGTATATGCAAAATACAAATTAACTTTCTTCAAATACACTCTGTTTCATTATATCTCTGTTTAGGGGAGCTTCTGTGCGAAATTTTTGGCACCGTGCAGTTATGTTTTTCAGTTTGATGATCAAGTATGACTTTTCGTTACATTTTTTTCATAATCAGATAATAATTGAATGTCAAAGTGTACAAATTAGGAAGCCTTTCACTTATTCCACTGAGGAGGGTGTCACTAATAATTGAAGATTTTTCTCATTGAAAATACTGTGATGGATTTATCGCAATTCAATAACCCGAAAAATTTTTCGTTGAAATCTTGTGGTTTCTCAACCCTTTCCGGGATCCTGCCTGATACGTTGAAAGACCAACTTACTTTCCCAAGATTTCGGTACGATTAATTTAACGAGCGGCATTATTCTTATAAGGAGGATTAATTCCATTAGCTCGTCTAATTAGAGATACTTGAAACTAAAAATACATTTATACCATTTGTGAACAATCGAGAGCTTCGGAAAAGCTGCTCCGCCCTTACCGCGCGGACCAAGTTCAAAGGAGAGCGGTGGGAAAGAATTTCACTGAATCAAAAGGAACCCGCAGGTTGCTCGCGCAATAAAATGGGGCCCGCTCCGGCAGTTAATCCCGCCGGATTGTTTAGAGGAAAGATACAATTATAAAGCGGAGTTTGAAGATATTCTCGTCCGGTGGAAATAAATCTAATGAAAAGGAAGTAAATGAATATGGAGTGATTTGGAAGGCTTGCCATCTGGTGCGTTCGGATGGAGGGATTATCTCACGGGAAAGACAAAACAGAGAGATGAAGAGAAGAGGAGATGAATGCTTATGGGAAAGAGAGAGTGGATGGGAAAGAGGGAGAGATGTATGTCATAAAAAAGAGAGGCGAATTAGGGAAAAGGGGAAGATAGTTTAGGCTATAATAAGGTTTGTTTGCGGAAGGGAAACGTACCTACCGAAAGGAGGAAGGATACGGTAAAATACACACGGAGATAAAGAAAAAGATGGTGAAATTAGGAGAAATGGGATGGCTATATAGGGAAGTTGGAGGGAATGGAATAACAAACAGTTCTCGAAAACAGCCCCGTATCAGCAACTGTAACAACAAACTTCATGTTGGAAGGTTTAGTACGCTTGATGAGGGACGTTAATACCCAAGATATTTAACTACTTTTGAGTATTAGATAGTTATTCTCTGTTCGATATTTGGTACGGGGTAAAATGGAATATTTTTTAAAGAGGGCTATGGATATTGCCGGTGTTAACATCGTGAAACTAAACTTTTGTAAGAAAGATACATATATTTATACGTGGCACGACAACTTACCGTGTAACAACTGAGCGTAACCTTCTATCAATGCTTCCTGAAAACAAGACGCGATCAGTTTTCATAGCGCTCAGTTGTTGCGCGGTCAGTTGTCGTAAAACCATACATATACGCAGTTTTTGATTAATTGAGACTTAATTATTCCGTCCCAACATTAATTCTCGACTAAGCAATATGCACGTGATGCTTTATTTGAAGAGAATCCTATAGTAAATTTGACAGACAAAAACATTAATAGATTGTACTATTATTCAGCGTAACTCTGGCCTAAGTTGCTTTCGTTTCATCACAGCCATGAACAAGGCTGTACCATATATGAAAGATACCTTCCCCTCTATCCTCAACCCTAAAAATTAAAAGAATGAATTAATCAAGATTTGTCAGAGATAACATTTTCCATATCATGGATGGCTTATTCCATCAATACTCTGAATAGCCGAAAACTCAAATTTTCGTATTATCCATGTTCATCCTTCATTATTTACCCCCTGGGGCTCCCATAAACTTCGGAACGGATTCCCATTGCCTTATTTCCCCAAAAGGATGAAAACAAGATGCTCAACTTCCTCCAATCAAAATTATGACAGTGAAGAGTACTTGAAGATTCCAAGACGACTCAGCTCCTGAAATAATCCGCGCCGAGATTTTCGCTCCGGCTATATTTAACTCTCATTTTTCGACAATGAAGTATTTCCTCAAAAGTTGGCCCGCGGTGGAAAATTCCTCTACAAACTTAAAACAGTAGGGACGAGACAAAGGAAAATGACATTCGGAGAGACAACGAGGAAAATGCCCTCCCGCGTCTCCTGGAAAATGGGATAAAGTAAGTTCCTTATTTGGCGAGTCGGTCTCTCATAAGCACCCTTATACATGTAACTACATAAACCTCTTAATAAGAGACGACTTAAAGGGAACAGCCCCTTGAACATAAAGAGTAGAAATCTAAAGGAACAGGATTTTAATGGAGCCTTATCACTTTGATATGTCATTCAGACTATGTAATGTGAGTAAATGGAGATGTATCTTTATAAATATGTATATCTAAAGCTTCTTTATATATGTGACAGAAACAGTATGCATTAAATCTACAATGAGAACATACCGAGTTGCTTTGAATGAAAGGCATGTATGACCACTATGAAAGTGGTGTTCCTTGTTGCTGAGGCAGAAAATGGATGAATAATAAGATTGACTGATATTAATAATAATAATAATAATAAAACTCTTTATTTGGCTAGGTTAGGCCCCTTAGGGCCTCTCTTACACCTAACCATTAAGGATTACTAATATTACTTACATAAAAGGAGGAAAAACAATACAAATACATAAATATAAAAAGTAAATACAAAGAAGAGGTAAACAAATAAAAGAATTGTGGTGTGGGGAAAAACTCCTTGGCTGAAGGCTTTCGGAGAAAAACCCACTGTGCGGGAAAACGCTCACACAAGAAGGGGAGCGAAAAAAACCCGCGAAAACACAGATGGAAATAAATACAAGCAGGTATATCACTATTTGCATAATTGATTATCAATATTTTTTGGTTAATTTCTTGATGGTTGACGACGGATGTCATTTACCTGAAAAGACAGAAGAAGAAGAGTAGACGGAAAATAAAGAGCTTTCGGAAATGCGATTTAAGTAATGGAGGCCTGAAAGATTGAGATTAATAAGCAACTATAATGTAATTAATAATCCACAATTTAAATATTATATAATAGTTATACTGGTAAGGATAATTAAAGTTATATTGATAGATAAAGCATGATTTACCTGCTGTACAAATATTAATAAATCTAAAAATAATATTAATACTAAAAGAAAAGAAAAAAAATAAAATTAAAAAATAAAGAAAATAGTAATAATTATTATGATTTTAAAAAGACAAGTAATAATGTTACCCTCGGGATTTGATGATGGTACTAGTAGTGGACATGTGAAAGGTGTCTGATGAAAAAAATATTAGTTATCCTTGTTAATTAATATGTTAGAGACTGACTGTTTGAAGGAATGAAGTGAGAGGCATTTGAGATTGTGGTTGGGTAGTTCATTCCAATACTTCGCTCCAAGATCGATAAAAGATTTTGAGCAGATTTCGGTTCTATGAGAAGGAATCATTAGCTTGCCTGAAGAACGAGTACCAAAGGTATGAGTACTGTTGAGGTCATTGAAGTAAGAAGAGAGATACGTGGGACAACGTTGATTGAGTACTTTGTGTACAAGGTTAAGTGTATGTAGCTTTCGTCTGGAGTCAATTCGTAGCCAATTTAGATATTAGATTTAAGGTAAAGTATGATTATTATTTTATAAAGCGGAAACTCTTGAAAATCTGGTAGTATGTGGTGGAACACTTGCTTAAGAGAGTAGAATTGAGATTGAATGAATCCATCAAGATTCTAATGGAAAAAACGTATGTAAATGTTCAATATATACGAAAAATATAGAATAAATTAAATAAAATACGTATATATGTGTCTGATGCGTAACATATATGATAATATGTAGCTGTGAAGTGAGTTTGGCGGAATTGTATAAATGGAGGATGATAATAATGTTAGTTACGAGCAATAGAGACCCTAATGCGTATGCTTGTAATGTCTGTAACTTGTATCATCATTATTGTTTGCAGTGTGAATTATTGACTAGTGAAATAATATCTCGAACTTTTTGAAGAAATTTTGATACCATTTCATTTTGAAATATATCCCGAGAAAAGGATATTTTATCAAGGTATTTCTCAATAGACCAAATTTTTATTACTGGTTCATAGGGTGGTAAGCCATTTGGTCCTAATGTTTTCAGTAGCATTATCTGTCTTCTACCCATATATTGATTAATGTGCCTTAATATTACCAACTCGGTTCAATTCCTGTCCTTTCTGATTAATAATCCCTTTATAATGTCCTTTGTCTTTGTCGTAATTTTAGTATCTTCCTTTCAAACACATTCCGCGGTAATATATTCCCTTTCAATATCTGACCAACCGTCTTCTTTTGGCCTAATATCTTCTCCACAATACCCTCTCACAATCTGCAGCACTTCCTCATTTGTTTCCTAACAAGCCGGCTTACCTTTCCTAACAATAAGCCATGCCCACATCCCAAAGGAATATGTTCCTTTCATGCTCCCCAATTCAATGCACAGTTTCCTTACTGTTACATAGACACACTTCCTGTATCTGTGTGCGTAGTGGCTTATGCAGTGATGAATACATTTTTCATGTTAATACAAAGATAGCAGTTCACCCTGTGCCTACAGAAGCACCTTAAGCTTGTCATACTTATTTTACATGGCCTGTTTGATATGAACGGGTTTGGAAATGAAACACGCTTCCTCCCTTACACATTGCTATCACACTTCAGTTTTTAGAATTTTCTATTACTTTATTACTTTGAACGTGAATTGACCATCGATCAACCATAACTATCACGTTTTCACATTAAAAGTTGAAGTAATATAGTTTACTTTCACTGGCATTGATATTAAAACGTCCCGATCACACTAATTTGAAAATAAATGTAATCAAATAGTTTCATTTTATTCGTGCACTTAATTTGTGTGATATGTTTGAGACTATGCTGCCCAATATAAAATTTTAAGTATTTTTAACAATTGTTCAATGTAATGTTTCTGCTGCAAGTTCAATTCAAACAAGTAAACCAAATAGAAACTTCAGTCTTCTAAATTTCATTTTATTTCATCAACATCTATATTTATCATGAAAATTTCCGCTGATGCCTATATATGAGTAAGGAGTCAAAAGTATTCCAATTACCATCAAAATTGAGATCCACCGATGTACATTTCGCTGTCAGTACCAACAGCATCTTCAAGGTGACATAGGAGACCGGCTAAATCGTGCGCGGGCCAAGTACAAGAAGAGAAAAACAATCGAAGAGCAAAAAGATGTCACGTATTATCATTGATGTTATTATGATTGATTGTTTCTGGGAATGCATTTCAAAGATCACGTCACTCAATAATAATCGGTTAATGAATTAATGAAAATTGTTTTCTAATGATTTTTTCAGTTGTACATCTAAATGTCTGAATTAGCGAGTGAATTAAAGGAAGAACGAAGTCGTTTAAAATCCAATCTTTCAGCGGAATATATTCGATAATAGCTGAGTAAATAAGTAGCTCCGACAAATGATGTTCACACCCCCTGCCACACGCCAAATAGTGACTTGCATTGTATAAATGTAGATGTCAATCACATATATATCGATTAGTATAGATGGCTTACGATATTAAGAGAGAGAACCGGAAAAAGAGAAATTATACCTCAATTTTTTTAATTTTTCGATTGGTGTAGCTACATAGGCCTACTACCAATTCTGAGAAGAAAGAACCTGAATAGAGAAAATATATCTGTCACTCTTTATTAACTCCGTTGAGGGTGATGTCGAAACTTCAATCCCCATGGGGTAAATCTATCGCTCGACCCGCTTCATATCTTTTTCGAAACGGCGGAAGAGTTGAAGAGGAGAAAGATAAAGGAGCGGGAGAAAGAGATGCGTGTTGGGCGGATAGTTCAGCGAAAGGGAATGCTGGGAGTCCGTGTTATTTATTTGACGCGACGGCACCGGATGGGAAATAAAGTTACGGCTGGTAACTACAGCGACAGTGAGCGCATGAGGAAGAGGGCGTGCGTGCGGGAAGCTGCGGGTTCGTAAAAATTGGGTTTTGACGCGGCTGAATTGGCAAATTAGGTCCCCAGGAATTGGGAGTAGCATTTTAGTTTGAGAATCTCGGATTTTGATAAAAAGTGCTTCTCGACGGGGAGAGAACCCGGGCCTTCCACATCGGGGGCGGAAGGAAGCGGAGCGACGCGAGTGAAGAATCCCCGTTTTTGTATTGTTTCCGCGGAATACTAAGCGTTCTTTCTCCTCCTTTACTTGCGGATGTAAAAAGGAGGAATTTATTTGGGGCATTCCTCACCCGCTTCGGCCCCCGGCCATTCCTTTATTTTCCCTTTATTCCCATTCTTCTTTGTGTCCTTTTTCTCCTTCCCCATCTTTTTCCCCGCTACAGCTGTTGTATCATACAATGGAGGCCGGGATTGTCCCCTTCTGGTGATTCATTGGCTTCCGCATTTTAGGCTCACAATTTTACGTCGCTTTATTACTTCTTATCATAAGTCAGATTCGCGCGTTTGCGTAAACTGAGATTTTTGAAGAGTGGAGCGCCTTCCTTTGGAATAAAGGAGACCGGGATATGATTGAATGTCTTAGAGAAAGTGGGTTTCTCTAGCTTGTTCCAACTTGACAATTATATCAGCTCTTCCTTAAGTTAAACTTGCTTATATTTCTAAATGTTAGACATGAAATCATTCTGGCTTTTGACAATACTGAGTTTCTATGATTTTATGATGAGTTGCACCAGTATTTGTATGAGATTACTAGTATATAATTTTAGGATTAAACGAAACCGAATTCCATCATCTCTTGCTTATAACTATTTATTAATCTAAACTCTGTAAGTTGGTATTAATGCCAGGTTGCAACGATTGAGGGGGATATGATAATACAATCTTACATTAAACATATATTGAACTTATTTTAAATTAATAGTTGTAAAATTATTTGTTGAATGACATAAGGGGTGGGATTAGCTATAAGAAAATGAAAGAGATCGTGCTTTAAAAAATTGGGAATTTTGAGTGTACATAAACCTACCGAAAGGTAGAAAACTTATGAATGAATAAAAAACGTTAAAGTTTGGAGCATCGGAAGTTGTCATGCCGCACTAAATGAAAAATGGACTAATAATACTGGGTCTGAACCAGATGACTTTATAATACGTGGAGTGAGATCAAGTTCCGATTGCTTCAAAGCAAGAAAACTGTTCCATAGAGAAATGAGCAGGACAAAATCTGTGAAATTTAAGAAAAGAAAATGAGTTTGTGAGGTTACAAAAGATAAAAAACAGAGAGAGCCACAGAGCTACCTGTGATTAGAGGTATCTAAATTCAGATGTTTCAAAAATTCAATTCGTTTAATATAAAAAGAAGTAGATCGTTAGTCTGATGAACTCAAATAGTTTTCTGGATAAAATTTCATATTGCCATTTCGCGCAAATATAATAGTACTTTGGTTATTAAAAGAAAAGAATTCCATATAATTCGATAAATATACAAATATCTTTTAAATTACTCTCAGAACTAGGAATTTTTATTAAACTTCGGAAGAAGCTCGTTTTCAGCTCTTTTTAAACTGTTTATTGTAGCAGTTGAAAATAGCTTACTAGTTGATAAAACAGTTTTAGCATCTCTTAATGATACTGTAGCTTAATACAACTCAAAAGTTAATTAAGCGCAATCAGTCGTTTACGTTGAGTAATTTATTTTACTTTAGGAGTACATAAGACATTTCGTTGCCTCGGATATCGTTCGAGCCAACATACAACTTATAGTAATTGATATTTAGTTATGAGTAAAGTAACGGCAGAAGTGGTCGAAGCAGCTGAGAATGAAGTGATCTTGTTTGATGAGCTCACTTTATAAACTTCAGTTTTCTGGTACGCACAGCTCATGAGAGTAATTAACTTCGTGAATATTAAAGCAAAAAGGAAATCAAGTGTTATCGGACAATAATAGGGTATGAGCAATTAAAAGGTAATTTAGCTTAGATGAGATCAAAGAGAATGATTATAATTTTAATTCAAAGATAAATTAATTATTTCATCACACAAAAATGTATGTAATGCTTTTCATCTCCAACGTACGGTTATTCCATCATTTATATTCAAACAGCCAATTCCAGATATCATCTTTCATTCTGATTGTTCATTTTTTTGGCTATGCTGTGATTCAATATTAGCTGACAAGCTCGGTTGTAATTCCGATTTTGGTCTAAGTCGGGTCTTACGAAACTAATGAGGTTAGAGGAATAGGGATAATGTAGGGCTTTCTATCATTAATTTTTACAGGAAGACAGTTATTATTCACTAACGTAACTATACTGAAATAAAAGATTTATGTATTAAAAATGTTAAGTTGAACTAGAGCCATAGAGTAAGGATAGAAGTAAGGATAGTATGCTAGAACTTTTATAAAAAAACAATATTTCAAATTATGCTGTAAAGCTTGCTACAAATTTATCAATTGGTGGGAAACAGTATAAGTAGTCTTTAAAGGTAAATATCCTTGATTGAAATGTAGGAGGTTGCCTTTTATTAAATGGTGCATTTCATTCTTTCGTTTAAATTCCTTAATACTTAGGTCCTTTTAGTGGGTTACTTGGTTAAAACAAGGTCTATTTAACCAGTATCACCAACGTACTTATTGTCAAATAATTAGCTTATATAATTCGATGAATATTGTCATAATATTTATTATTGCTGCTATAATGCGCACAGTGAAAATTTGAACGTTTTTACGCATCGATTCTACTTTAAAAAACACAACTTTCTGGAATATTTTGTTTTACATGTCCGGTAAAAAATGTTTCAAAAGCGATTGTTTCTTTTTCTAAGCTTTTCTTGGCAGTTTAGTGTACGGATGAATTGATAATTACACTATAAATTTAATTTTAATAAATCCTAATACAACTTAAAATTATTTTCCCTACAATCTCATATTTTGATTAAAATCAACTTACCTTGTTTAATTAAGTAAAAAAATAATAGCTCCTATTTTCCTTAATGTATACCAGGATTAGACGATATAATGTGGGATTCATATGTAATGAATTTATGCCTTTCAACAATTTTATTGGATGCACGGTGTCAACGGATTGAATATAGTTAGATTGAATCGTCCACATGTTAATTTGATAATCATTCCCACATATAAAGAAAGGAAACCTTATAAAGAACCTATAATGACTCTTTAATGGAATCGCATTGAACTCTCTTGTATACATTGATTGCGTATTCTCTTTGTGTCCTTAAAAGCGCTTTGTAATTAATTGCCACGATGTGGTCCCCTAATGAGGAAAAGACACCGAAAAGGGTAGTTAAATTTAGAACTCCATATCGTCGTACAGTAGTGGTAGGCTTTCAGAGGAGTCTTTGAAATGAATGCCTTTAAGCATTCCTATCCGGATATTTAAAACTATCCTAACAGCAAGAATGCCACCTACCATTAACTTTTCGTAAGACTTCAAGTTTGGATTGAAAGCTTTACTATGTAAGCACAATTTAATTACGTACTTACGAACAGCTAGCTCGAATTAATTAATTTACGTTTTTGAGGACTCTAAAAAGCTCAATCACTCGGAAAAGTTTTCCTTAATGTATTGATTTGCTTAATTGATTTGGATGTTTTGCTTCATGAACGAAACGAAACATCTCTTTAAATTCTAATATCGTTAAACTCTACGTATTATTGAGTATTATACATTTTATTGATTCATATTCACTATTTTATGTTTTCGCTATTTTATATTTTGAATTTATTTCCATGAATCGTTTTCATAAGATGTGAAAAGTTTGCGTGAGATTAAAATAGTATTATTTTCAATTATGACTCTTGATTGATCATGATTGCCACGATGTTTTTAGAGGCTTTCGTTTTAATTCATCAAGCTAATCGATGAGGCGAAATATCCATCTTCAACCGTAATGGATATAGATGACCGTGAGAATCGTCAGGGGAAATGATGACAACCTTAAGTGATTGTTTGGTATTTTAAAAATACCTAATGGAGATTGATGTCTATACTTCCAAAACGTGTACACGTTACTATTGTAAGGAAGGAAAAATGTACTAGGATTGTTATTGGGAAATAAATTTATCGCTTACGTCTACGTTAATATAAACTGCTTTATTCTCCATATTAAAGCTTCAGCAGATATATCGAAACCATATATGAATATATTTAAAATTCGTATAAATTAGAATTTCTCTCATTGATCTCAGAAAATCATGTTTATGATAATTTTAAATAATCGAGGTATTAATCATGCTTAGTTATGGTATTCATCTTATGCACACCATACCTAAAGAGTATTCATATTTATAGGAATAGTGTGATGAATTTATGAAGCATCGGCTCAATTATAGTGTTCTGGCATAGAGAGGAAATCGATGGAAAGTTACATCACCACTCTTCTTACCTAGTTTTCCCTTTTCCATCTTAGAACCTTCTGTTAGGATAATGGAAGAGGTTTGTTTTTAGATTTAACCACTCGCACTTTAACGAAAATAAGACTTTGGTGAGGACTTGGACAAGACATAAACAGCCAATAGAAGATACTATAAATAATATAAAATACTATACTTGAAACAAATAAAAATCCTTCGAATATATAATTTGAATTTAATTAGGGAGATTGGACCCTATGGCGATACGACATGTTATACATATTTTGGTGTCTACTACACCACCTTCTGTGAAGAGCAAATGCCATCTGATTCCTTCGGCGACTACATTTGCTTGTCCCTGAAGATGGTATCATAGAAACCCAATTATGAATTAGATGTCCTCACGTGGTCCTCTCCTACTCTGCAAGGCCTTGTTAGTTCTTTTCACTTCGTCAGTTATCCCACAAAATAATTCACACGTTAGTACACAGCACGTTTCCTCTGAGGACGAAAAAAGCGACCCGTCGAGGGAAATATCCACCATTCCAAGCCGTCTTTACCGAAATCTTCCACGTTTTCCCCCACCCTATTTATCCCCACTTCCGCTACAACTCCTCAAAGCGCAGCTATTGCGGCCTTCATTTTTAACCCTCAAATCCCCTCCGTCCTTGTAATGGCACAAAGGGCGTTTCCTCCCCTTTAAAGGCGCGCGCCCCAGTATTTATGGAAAAGCTTCAACCTTCGTGCAAAATCCTATCCGTTTCTGACTTATCTCGAGAAGGCCATTCCTTCCCTCGCCACCCACGGACTTCTTGCCTTCGCCCTCCGAAAGAGAGAGAGAACCTATTTGTTCCTCTCCCTTACCGCCAGAGGGCCGCATGAGTCTCGTTTTTCCCATCCGAAACGCTCTCTCTCTCCTGTGCTCACCAACCTCCACGGCTTCTCTCTCCTCCTGTTACATTTTTTCGTCCTCTGTCTTTTCCATGTCTTTTCTCGCCGATTTCTGCCTCTTCTCTCCACGCCCCTTTCCGTTTCGGCTCTTCCCCGTTCTGCGGGATCCGTCGTTCGGTTTTTTCTCTCGATGTTTTCGTTTCTCTTTTCCGACCGTATGCCTATGACTTTCTGGTTATTCTGGTTAACGAACCGCGAGGGTTTCCGAAATATCGTTGCCCTAATTACCTGCCTTCCGAATACTATGCGATGAATATGATTTCTCTCTGGCCGGTTTAGCTCGGAAAAGTGTGTCACGACTCATGTTTGCAACATTATTTACGGGATGCGTTATGTAATGGAATATTATTTTCATTGGGTATTGGGGTCTATAGAAACTGAATGAACGAAAAATTGCAAAATATAACCTATCTGTGCCCACAACCAACATGGCTATGCTTCTTAGTTGGCTCACGTGTGTTTTATATCGTTTTTTGTTGGATAAATCTACGGTTACGGAGTTACTAACTCGAGTTTTCTCTTTAGTTTGCTGTCAAATATGGCTTGCCTTTATGTGGGTTAAGGAATAGACTACGGTGATAAGAAAAGCATTCAAGAAGATGTCAATTTCAGTTTTAGGAATGGAAGGTCAAACAAGAATATTTAGTTGGAGAGGAAGCGCATATTAAGAATCACCTAACGTAATATTGTCGTTTGACAAACCTTGGTGAAAGATATCGCAGAATTTTCAGCATGGCTGTTTGACTACACATTCCTGTGATTTTTGCTTATGTGTGCGTAAGGGTCTTAAACTTTTTGCTTTCCCAGAATTGTGTTGTTGCCGGTGCTCAGCGACCTTGATTTCATGTATACTCTACGTACCTACTTCATGGAATATGATTTAAAACTAAAGCTTACTTTCTGGTACCTAATTTGTCGAAATGGTCATGAAAATACTTCTATTTAATTAATTTTTGTGTTAAGTATGCAGTCTCAGATTTTGTCCTAGTCCAATGCTTCATGGTCATTTGGAGTTAGAAAATACGAGAACAAATTATACCAACCTACTCTGACGACGATGTTTGTGAATTAAATGTGCTTTCCCGGGATTTGCCCATCGATTATTTTTCAATCAGTATTATTGCATTAGCAGTATCATTGCAATTAGATAAACTACGAGGTGGCAGTGGTTATATATTACAAAGTTAAAGTATACATATAGTCGCACATAGATGACTAAATATAAATAGTCCTACTCTGATTAAACATATTTGAAACTGAGGGGAATATACTAAATCTGTCGGGAATGAATTAGCGAATCAGGGATTAAATATTTGAACTTAAAATCTGGAAGGGGTATATGGCAACAGATGAAAATATTTCACCGAGAATTATTTCAGTAATGAATTGTATTTCATGAAATTAAGAGTGATAATGATCGAGTGAATATTATTACAAGTTAATAAATACTGTTACATAATATTATATAACACATATCGGTCTTGGGTTTCGATGAATTAGTTTGAATTTCTATAATTTCGCAACTCGAGAGATTTTATTTCACGACTAACTTTGTCTTGTAAAGAGATCTCTAAACAGATGGCCGTTGTATAAACTGGAAGCGACTTGGAAATAAAATGCTTTTGGAGATGCAAGGAAAATTTATCTCGATGCTCAAATGAATATAATTACAACGCAGAATAAGAGCTTTTGTTGTAATACGTATAATAAGTAAAAGATTCCGATTACTTTCTGACGTACACGCTCGAATTCCCCTAGCTTTTATTTTCATCCCACTCTAAAGGCCCACACGTTCGCTTCTATTCTTCACGCCCTCTTTCCCATTATCGTCGCTTTTTTACTTCTCTAATTGTCCCATCTCTTTTATCACCTCTCTCTACGACCATTCGCACAGGTCAATCCCGAAAAGATTTCTCTCGGATTTGCCCTCTTTTTCCTCTTATGATCCCCTTTCCCTCACGTTCCAGTATCTGTTCTCCTCTTTGACCTTTCCTTCCCTTCAACCTTTGCTCTTCTTTCTTTCCTCACTAACTACGGCTCCATCTTCTTCCGTAAATCCCTTTCCGAGCCACCTTCATGTATCTTTCGGTCAGAGCCTTTTCCCTCCGTTTCTCTCAGGTTGTTGTACGCTACGTCCCTTCCTTGATGTGGTCTTTGGTAGCTTTCTGCTATTCAGAGCATGACATAAATATCCTTCGTTGAAGAGACGACCTGCTAAATGCTTTCAGGTTTTTGATCAAATTCTCTCGTTCGCAGATAAAAGGCCTAAAATTATGGTATTAAGGACGAAAGTAATACTGATCGCAACGCGGGAATAGAAAGAAGGACCTTTGTCCCAAAATGTAAGTAGCTGAAGCTGCTTGCTCGTCTAATTCGTGGGAGGACTTAAATCGAGTCATGAATTTCAGTATGAAAGTCTTTCGAAAAGGAGCCTCAAATATCAATTTTGCTTTTTTGGTAATGATACATACACTATTTGGTGGATAAACCATTAGGACACTTATTTAGCTCGTAATTAATGCATGATGAATTCTCAAATACAACATTTAACCGTGTTGATTATCTAAAATCGAAACTGAGTCATTTAACTCATATCGAACTTCTAATTTTCCTGAATCGTACAAAATAAGCATGTGCTGCAACGCAAGAAAACTCCCAAAATTTTGATTGAACGTTCTTTAACACATATTAAATAAAAGCACTTTTGTAGCTCCCGCAAGAGATTAGATATTATTTGACCAGATTCATTCATGGTTGAAGTTTTCGAATGATTCTTTTTATTGACGATATAAGCACCATTTTTCTTGAAGAAGTACGTATTTAATGGGACTTTCAGAACGAGAACATGTAATTGGACTCGGCTTAATACGATAGAAACTTTCTTGTGGTCCAACTTATGTTAAGCAATGCTGAAAGATTGAAAACTTTGAATGTTGAAAATTTGTCTCCTATGTCCTTTTGAACTTGATAAAAACTGTTTCAATCTCAGCTCATTAAACTCCCAGTCCTCTAACTATTCAAAAACTAGTCTTACAGTATTGTTTTTAATTTCGCATCTTATGTAGAACAATATAGATTGAAAAGAAAATGTCGTGCAGAATTACTTGCAGTCCTTCTCTGTCTATGTTTTATCTGTGCCATTGTTCGGATTTTTTATTCGTTCCTTATTCCATTCCCCATTGGAAATATCCGAGCTCTTTCATTACTTCGAACTATAACCTTGACGTCAGCCCCCCCGTGAGCCCCCTTGGTCTACTTAGCCATTCTATTCGCAACCCTTACGCACACCGTGCCTGAAATAACCGATCCCTTGACCCAAAGACGGACCCGGCCGTACATTTTCTACGTAAAATGCTCCCGCACAAGACCAATGCCTACCATTCTGTTTCCATACATTCTTACGTGATATTTGCTCATTTTTTTCCTAACTGGCAACATGATCGAGTGGCGAAAATATTAGGGTCAAGTTTTTGCTCCCGAAGTTGAAGTACGTGATAAACAAAGTTACTGATTTTTGCCTCGGGAGTGGTGGGATGAATTCTTGATGTAGAATTTCTCCCAGAGTTTCGGCGAAACCTCTTGAGGTCTATTTACTCTTCGTCTGCGCTGGAATTGAAAATATTTCTTCCAATATTTCTTCTTCTTTCTTGAATTTTAACTTCCTTGTCTTCGAAGTTTCTCTTCTATCTTTGCCATCACTGATTTATTGATTTTTCTTTCCCAACTGATCGATGGATATTGCTGTAACATCAAATATATGTGTGCATAGCCTCTTTTGTAATCATCAAACTGAATGTAGCTCGAGGCTTTCCTCTAACATGAAATCACCGTTAAGTTAAGAAATACATTCGATGTAACTATTTGATTGACAGAGTGAATTAAAAGAAGGAATATCTCAGCGGATTGATACTTTTAATTAAAAAACAATCTATCCTAACTAAATCTTGTAATTTTATTTTCTACTCCCAATTCAAACGGTTTTTAGTATTGCTAGCAAACGTTACAATTTTCTGAATATCTTTCCCTAATTCTATAAATCGTGAAAGCCGAGCATATAAAAGCTACCCAATGTAAGAAGCTTAAATAGAAGCTATTGAAACCTGGAATCCTATTTAATTCTCTACGCTCCACGCTATCCAATTCTGACGAAATAATTTTTATTATTAGCCACAGCCATAAATTTGACTTACTGTATTAATTTATATTTATATTTTTTACGTCAAAACAAGTGTATAATTTTGTCACTTCGTTTTAATATATGAATTAATTAATTTCGTATTGTAGTCGATATCTTGTGAAGGCATTTTTTCACACATATACTTTTCATTCTACTTCACGAATGCAAAAATCATATCTATGTTAACTTCTATTCAACGAGAAACTTTTTAAGCTTGTTTTTTTCTCAACATCTCTTTTGAAGTATGGATGATAAAAAATATCATGTGGCTCACGGTTGCAATAACTTTAATATCTTTGAAAAATTAGTTCAATCTTCGAGAATTCGAGTTTTAATAATCACCTACAATCTTAACTCCAAAGTTTTGGCCCATCGCCTTCGAGCTATGATATCTAATCACAATGCACTTTTCCAATAATGGAAGCTAGTTTTAGAATAATAAAAGTACTTCGACAAATGTTTTGTTGTCAGTTTTCCATGAGTTACCAGCACGAGTTGGAAACTTCGAAAGGAAAGAAGTCCATTTTTTCTATTTTTCGAACTCGAGCTTTTCATGAGCTGGAGTTTTCGATGATTACTTCTTAAGTAATTTTTGTTCGACGTTTGCTAGTCGATAACAGTATACGTCTAGTAAATTTCTGGTGGATTTTCTTCAATTTAGTGGAGGCAAGCCAATGTTTCTTGACCCTTGAGGGTCCCTAGAATTTTATCTTGGAGGGAATAATATGACTCGGAAACCTCCAGAAATGGAAAAATACTCTTCATTGTCTTCGAACAACAGCTTATTATTAACCGAAACTTATGGAAAGAGTTTGCGGTAAGCTCTATAAATGGTGCAGATTCGGTCTGTGTAAAAGAAAATTTTTACGAAAATAATACTCTAACCTAATTAATGGGATCATCATTTGCCTATTACTGAAGTCATAAGATAACTGTAACTCAAGAGTGATAACGATCTACCTTCTTACTTTTCTCATATCACTTGTGCAAATAAATACGTTGATATTAAAGGTATTGATTATTAAAGTATTATTAAGTATTAATATATTTGACGTATTGAAATATGTTTTCTCCTATTTCTGAGTACTCTTTTACATGTAGATCTTCGGTATTCTTCTTGTGATCATACATTCGCTCTGGCATTTTCTTATTCATTATTTCGGAACTTGGAAGATGATTTCTTTCGTTTAATTCTTATTTATATGTATAAATCAATTAATATTGTTTATGGGCTTAATTTCATTGTGAACACAGGCAAACCAAACCTCCCTTCAACTTAACGTTTTTGTCACAATTGCGCTACATCTGGGGTAAATATTTAACAAGAAGGATATGAAGTGATACTATTACTTTGATAAATACAGGTGGTAAAAAGTTTAGGCTTAATGTGTGTATTTTTTGTTTACTATTGTATATTGTACCTTTCCTTGTACCAATATGAAGATTAATTCAACATAAAATTCTGTATTTCATTACTTTCATTTCCCATACATAATACTTATTCATCCCTTGATGATAACCTAAAACTAAAAGTGCAGGAAACGGAACCATATTATGCTCGTAGAAAACATGAACTGCTTCCTATAGAAAAAGGTGCGTAAAAGTTCGATTCTTTTCTTCTATAAATTCTGATCACAGAGTCACCATGAGTACCTTTATAGGCACTCAGTTACGTAAAGTGGATATCACTGAATAAGTAAGCAAGGGAATTGTAGAGCAAGAAGATATTTTAGATCCTTTGAAATGGCTATATGGTAGGATAATGGAAACGGGAGATATCATTGGTAGAATAACAGTGATAGTACACAATAGACCTAGGTCTAGGTACACTTAGCAAAACTTGTGGTCTTATACATGACCAACTACACATCGGAAATGTGAATTGCAGCGTGTAACGTGGATGTAGGTGTAGAATTCAGTGTATCCCGCTGGCGTAATCGAATTATTTGTGAAGTCCTCGATATCGTCAGAATTAGCAAGTGCAGCACTACCGTTTGGAATTACCCTTAGAATCTCCTCGTTAGCATCCTGTAAAATAGGACGGTGTAACAGCACACATTAAACCAGACAAAGAGTATAAGGAATTTATCCCTTTCATTTATACGTTATTGGAGAAGTAACTCGTATTCCAAGTTCAGTCGTTCATCATTAGGTATGATTCAATGTTAGTCGGTATTCCAACGAATGCGTTCAATTTAACAATTCTGTTCTATAGGGCAGGATTTTCCAGATCATCAGATCAATGGCCCGGTTTCCTCGAACAAAACTCGGAATAGTGGGAGAAATTAGCGTCTTTTCAGTCGTCCAAAATTCTTCGATTTGAAAGAATATTATCACATGTTTTGTTGCATGTTGGGCGTTTCATTTGCGAACGTGATTAATATATACTGACTGATATAAAGGGATTTAGACTGCCAAAACGGGATTGGAAATTAAAGATTAGCCGAATATTAGAGAGGAATATTTTTAACAATATTATATTACATTATCTGCATTTATTTAATAATATTTAAATAATGAATTTTCTGCGTAGCTATGACTTGAACCGATACTAATGCATTCATGTGATATTATTAGTAATATGTAAGGTAATATGTAAGAAATAATTATAAGACTTACCTAATTACTATTACTTACATAATTACTTATCTTACCTTCTATTGATTTATGAAAATCTCAAATATGTACTTTATTTTAGACATGGTTTGTGATAGATTTTTTCCTTAAATAGTGAATTTAGGAACATCATAATTCGTTCTTATTTAATTCTTCAGAACTTACCTTTGGACTAAACTCACATGTTTATTCATGTTCTTCATCCATGAAGATGAAATGTTTTTCATCCTTAAGCAGTAAGCCTTTTTTCCAATTTTTGGTACGTCATCTCTAGTTCCGTTTATTTAGCTTTTCGTCGAATGTCGACAAAACTTTGAAGAGTTAGGAATAAGTAATTATATTAGGAATTACAAAGCAATTTGCTGCTCATTATTCAACTTATAAAATTTTGTGAAATGAGTATTGTCTTCCTAAATAACAGTTTTAAAGGATAGTTCCTGTGAAAGAAAGGATAGAGTAGGCCGAGATTCTATTTAGAAGATGTAGGAACAAGATTGAAATGTAGATTTACAACAGGAATAAAAGAGCAGCTGAAATGAGACAATGGTTGAACCAACAAAACGCTGCCTTTAGTGTATGAATGAGATATTAAGGACAAAATATATACCGAAAAATTGTCGAAATCTGAAAATATTTAAATCTCCATATTGCTTACTCTGAGGGTTTCACTTCTCTGAATTCAAGCTCTTTCAAAAGAGTTCATCGAACGTTGAATTCTATAGGGTAACAGAACAGTAAGAGTGCCAATTGGTTTTCCGTCAACGTTAACATAACATCCCATACAATATTCAAACACGCTTACTCGACATACGCGAGAGTCATCGCCGATAACAAGTTTTCCACGAGCACACAATTTCTCGGAGCTTTTCAATCGCCATCCGAAGACTGTGGAGAAGCCACGAGGTAACAAGCGCGCACATTCAATCGAAAGTCCCGTCTCCTGCAAGAAGTTCCTCCGAACGTTTAGACGCGAAATAGCGTCGGGAACATGTCACTCTTTTCGCTTTCAATTTTCCGGAATTCCACTCTATTTTAGCCCCGTTCTCCTCCTTGCAGACGTTTCGCCGAGTACCGCACATCTCTCTTTTGGAATTCCCATTCCGACTCCGCTCAATGTAACCCGTCATCTGAAAATGTCTTAGTCTCTCGTCTTGCGAGTGTCATTCAATGTCAAAATCGAAGCGTCGGGATGCTGCGATGTCAGTGTCTCATTCCCCCTTTTTCATTTCGGCCCCCAGAAGTGATGTCCGTAGACAGCTGTAGCAATTTGAGCTGATGGTGATGGAGTCCCATGATGGGGGAATATGACTTCAAAATTTAATGTGATCAAACTGTAGAGCAGGAATGAACAAACACTGCCGCAGTGGCTGTGGCGCCACGGAATGCCACGGGACTCGGGCTGTGGCAACCCACCTCCCATACCACTACCTCAACCCCTGCGAGTTGATTCCCTCACTCGCTACCACGACCTTAGTTCGACGCGACGCTTATGTGGGAGTGAGAGAGAAAACCTTCTCCTTCGCGCTAGACTAGGCCTTTGCAGTCATTCAGTCTTTTCTAGTCGAATATCACTATGGTAAAAAGGGTTTTTGCCCCGGAAGGAGGTGGAAGTAACCCTTCCTGGGAGCTTTGTAAATATTGTCATACTAATCTTGTAAAAAGCATACGCATGAAAACAAATATAAAGTAAATTTTGTAGTTGTCCGGGTTATTGGTTTCAATAATAATAATAATAGCAAAGCCCCATTTGACCGTGCTACGTTTGACCATTTCTGTCTCCGTACCGTCCGCTGCTCCTACCGCTACCACAGTCTTCCGCAGCCACGCCGCGACTCAGATTCCCCCTCCACACTACTCCACAACCGGGTTTGCCACGGCTATGAGAGTGGTGGCAGCATCCTGCCACCGTGGCACTTTCTTTGAACATGCCTGCTGTAGAGTTAGATACGTGAGTTTTCCATAGGTATATTCATGTGTTTCCAATTGTTTATCCACCTAAATCTATTAGCCCACCCACAGTTATTTATTTCTTCTATCTTCTCCAACTCCTTCCACAAATGGGCTTTCTTGCAAATTTTAGCAAAATATATTCGTGAAAATTCGCCCGCATAATGTTGGGCAATAAACATACCTAAAAATATTCCTCTACAGGCACAAGTGTATTGATGTATTTCGTATTATTCTCAAAACCCAATGTCTTTATGTTCAATTTTTCAATTAAATTTATAAAACAAGTGTAGCTATTGCATATAAACTAAAAAGGATGTATTCAAAATCAAATCAGGACTCGCATGTAAAAACTGATACCGCTGTGTTTTTCCCCAATTAATCTTATGTATATACTTTTCAAGATTATTTATGATATTTATGAAAAGTGCCACGATCTGATATACACGTCTCGAAGCTACGAGGTTTGAAGTTACTCTTGTTCCAAGTTAGTTTTAAACATAATGCACTGTACTTGATAGTCTGAAATGTCAACATCCTACCTTAAAGCGTTACCCTTTTTAGCACTTATTTTATTTCATTGTTAATATACTAATTTAATTAACGTTTAACATTATTTTCCGTCAAATGAGTGTCTAAAATGAGAGTCTCGAATTACAATTCCAATAATCTACCGTAAACTTATGATCACTACTAGGAAATTTAGTTTTTCCAACCGATTAATATAACTTCGAGGAATTTCTATAAAAGTTTATCATACGAATGAACGTTGTTGCCACGGACTTATAGCAATCGAAAAAAATTGGTTCATATCCGAGCATCTTTGGAGTAAAATCGGTAATTCATGAGTTTCCATCTCCATTCACTTATCTTTCAAGAACTCCTTTTATAATTTCCGCGGAACGAATAACGGTATCTTCCGAAGACTGAGGACCCGGCAACTTCGATTAGTGTTCTAGAGAAATTCAGCGCAACTTAATCTCCTTTCGGAGACGCGGTTAAGTATAAAAGGCAGAGGAAAATGGGGAAAGATTCCGAATCTTCTCAAACGGGGAAAGAACGGAGCGGGCCATTAAACCACGCCGCGGCGGCAACCACTTCCGCAATTCTGCGGGAATACCTTTTCGGGATCGCGGGGAAAAGGAAACCATTGGAGCGGGAAATGTGCTTTCCCTTAGATTGGAGGGGGAATAAGCAGCGAAGTAAGAGTTCGCAAGTTTACGGGGGAAAGGGGTAACGCAAGTGTTCGTGGCGGGGGCGTTTGTTTGAAGAGCGGAACGAAAAACCCAAATAGACTCTCTCGAAAACCCCGCCGCTAATCCCTCAACTTTCCCTTTCATTCCCTCGGCGTTTTTCTTTGCCGAATCTCTTTCTGCTTTCCACTCCGCGCAACCATCTTTCATCTCAGCAATATCCTCTTCCTTAGGCACCGCCCCCGCATCGTTTCCCCTCAAGAAAGTCGGCTTCCACTCGTCGAGGATCCTTTTGAAAGTGTCTTCATCTCGGAGACATTAATGTTTTGCACGTGGCATGTTCGAAAGAGGCAACTTTGGCCAACTCGGATGCTTCTTCGACGTATCTACCTTCAGGTGGGCCTGAAAAAGGAAATTCTGGGTGGATCAGTCTCGCTTCGATGGGAAGAGTTGCGGGTATTTCTGTGCGGCTCGCGGATGCTTCTCTCGGAAAGCTAAATATCGCAATAAGATGGTGAATCTGCTTCTTTCCACGTGAATTTGGTTTCACTCTATGGAAGAATTTTCAAAGAGGTTTTGAGGACACGATAGTTCGGTGATACTTGATGTTCATCTCCATGTATCCAGTGATGGAAATTTTTTTATTCTCAGTGTTATCTTTCGTCTCTGACAGCATTCCCTTTGCTTTAATGGGACTATTTCTGTCCAACTTCCATGAGCTATCCTCAAATCTCAATAGTGCATTGAATGAATAACATTAACATATCGAAGAAACCTCAGGATTTTTAGGATGTAGTATACTTCGAATGGAGACGTAATACCTACTTGATCGGAAATATTTTATGAATTGCCAAACGTTTATTCAAAATTACCGTACTCCTAATATATTTTGAAATTTGTTAGTGATTTTTAACATTTCCATGCTTTATTATGATTAAGGTGTTTATGACTCAATATTTAAATTATTTAAATTGTTAGTAACAGCTTTAAAATTTGGCTCATCACTGGTAGTTTCATGGTCTTACGCAGGGGTGGGAAATTTTATTCCATCGAGAGGCTGCATTTAACATTCAACTTCATAAGGGAGGCTACGTGTGGAATCATTACGTCGCTCTTGAGTTGCATGCCGTCTTCTTTAAATAGCTCATCATAGAAATTGTGCTCTAGAAATGAAATGCATTTATTACTTTAATTCAAATCGAATTCTTTATATTTTCTTAGTATTGTTAAGATTGAGGAAAAGAAATACAGGCTTATGTTTCAGGAAATGACTAAATGTCGTAATGAACGCATTGAAAAACTAAATGTGGCCATAAAATAGCAGATTCTACGTTTGTAGTGTATGTGCGTTTTTAAGGGATTTTGAAGAATATTGTTCTCATCAGCTTTGAGTGTCAATATGTTTTACTCATTTTTGAGGCCTTAAGATTACGCTTAATTTGGAATTTGTTCCTTTGTGGGATCAAGGTTTAGGAACTCAATAGTGTAGTATCAATAGCCGTAGATGAAACATTAGATTTTTGTCTATTATATTACGATCATATTCTTTAAATTAGGAAATAATAACAATCAAATAACTTTTCCTAGAAGAAAGCCGCCTTCAACGAAACCCACCGCGCAATTTCTCACCTCAGGAGCGAGTGATTCGTGACGGGACGCCTCTCAAACCGTTCAATCATCCCCTCCAAAACCCTCTAGAGATGAGGGATCAGATAACAAATAACGATAAAACCCTTACCCGCGGAACATCCCGACCAATCACAATCCCTAACTCCGCGCCGCATCCCTTTCCTCACCTCATCCCCCCTCACCTCATCCCCCCTCGCCTCAACCCCACCCCCTTCGCTTCAACCCCAACCCCTTCGCTTCAACCCCGCCCCCTTCGATTCAACCCCACCCCCTTATCCTCACCTCAACACTCCTAACTCCCCCTTCTCAGTTTTCCCCGTCCTCATTCTCGTCGCGTTCAAATTTTCATCAATCTCCTTCTCCCCACCCTCCGGGCGAACCAGTGACGCCGGCTGATTGAATGGATGAAAGCCCGAAGTTTCTTCTTCTCCATCCTCAGGGTCTTCCATCTCTTTCCCAGCGAAGTCGCCCGCGAGAGCAACGCGACCCACAAAGGACGACACACTCATTTCGCTCGCTCAACCCAGGAATCTCGACAAAACCGTCTTTATGCGTGCGGGAGCTCTCTCGGGCAGACTCGCGAGCATTATATCGCTCTCTCGACCATTCTTCTCTCGGTTCGCATTCTTCATTGCCAGGCCCCATTCTTCCCCTTTCAAGGCCCGCTTCCGACTGAACTTGGAGTAAGAAGTTGTTGACGCGCTGGTGAGGGGTTCTCTTTGCCGCTTCCCGGACGCCTCCCCGTCCTCCAAAGGGGAGGTTTATGTCCTGGTCGGCGTGTGTTAGACAAGAGGGTGAGGGATTTATCTGGACGCGGATTTTTTCCGTACACAATTTATGCCCTCTACGGCTACAGTCGTACTCTGCAATCCACGTGTGGCTCTACAACATTGAGCAATTCACTGGTTTACTTTGTTCTCTACTGTAGCCTTTTGTTCTTGGATGGAGCGTGGCTTGAAAAGCGATTTTTCCCTCACATTACACGTACTTCTATGCAGAGCGGTCGCGCTTTACAAAATACTTTCCTTTGTATCACAGTTTCTATAAAAGTACTTTCTCTGAATTTGAATGTCGCAACCTAGTTCCAAATCTCCTTTCTTTCAATGGTACTCAATCTCCTTTGTGTATTTAAATTAATTTGATTTTATTTTGGTATTTTTGATGAAATAATGGAATTCACTAGTTTCTTACCAATTAGCAAACGTGTTCCAAAAAGCATGTTTCTTGCTGTCCCAATCAGAATTTTTATTTTTGTTTCTTTTTGAAAAATTTCAATTCATTCACAATTTAACATAAAATTATTATAATAATAATTTTAATATGAAATCGATGTCAAATCTCTGTTTTGATTTGTTAGTGTTAAATACGATAGCTAGAAATTAAATAAAGATAACGTTCTTTTATTATTTAATCATATATCCACGTTTTTCAAAAAAAGGATGTCTTACATCAAACTATAAAAGTCTATAACAAACATCCCACCAAATGTTTATTTAATAGTAATAATTTTTTCATTAAATAATTGTTTCCTTAACCAAGAGTAAACTAATAAAATGAACTGGAATCGTCACAGGAATCGGAGGAGGGAATTGGAAGTATATAATATTGGGTAAAGTAAAATAGTATTGGAAATTGTATCAGAATTGGTAAAAAATTGATATCGTTCCATAATTGTTATTAGTACTGGTCAAATTCCTGCAAGTTTGTTTAAATACTTCTCTTAGTAGCTTCACTATTATGTGACTGCACTACTTATTTTTATTTCCATTCTTCTATTGCAAGTTATCCTGAAGCAGCTTATTACTTTCGGGAACTGTGAACACCGAGCATTTACTCACGTTGAGTTTTAGTCGCCAATTAGGCATCCATTAAATTAACAGCTAAATCGTTCGTTAGTGATATATTTGTGGTGACGTCGATGGCAGGCGTAGGTTCGCTCAAATTAAATGACCTTGCCCTCCCAATGTTCCTTTGATTTTTCATAGTGTCCCCCTCAATTTGAGTGCCAGTGGTGGTCAATCGCCGATAACGATCTTGAATTTCATGGATGAGACTCGACAGGGTTTTTATGCGGGAGTGGATTTTTAAGTAATTGTCCTCGTCCGATCGCCTGCGGTCGAGTCACGTGGGTGGGTAAAATGGGTGCATTTCGGGCATCGTTAAAAATTTTAGTCGCTTTTTGAATCCCAATTTGCAGCGAAAACTTTGATGGCATTGATGAACAGCAATGTTGACGTCACTTTTCCCTAAGGGATATTGTGGGTTATTCGTGCTTATGAATTTTTCTTGGCATCGATAATTTGTTATTTGAGTTTAAATTTTCTTTTATCTTTGTTTTAATTAATTATTTTAGGTTTCAGTCACCAGCATATAGATTAGCACTTGTTTATTATTTTTATTATATTGTTTTATGATCCACAGGATTAATATATTTTATAGTTAATACATAAATTTACGTATTAAAATACGTAAATATGTTTCTGCTACCATATTCTTATGAAAGAATTTTTTATGCATTATCATTTAGTGCAGCGTAAAGAAAAATATATCTTTCATTTACTATTGTTACAATATTGATCATGGCTGTGATAAAATGGAAGCTGCTGAGGTATGAATGAATCATTGCATTAATCAAGGTTTCTCCTTATAGACTGATAAGAAAAGTGTTACTCGTAGAGTCATTGTACTTCACTTGGGTGGACATGTTCCGCTTATAGAATTCTGTCTCAATGAGTATAGCAATGGACCTCGCTCCTCATCCAGCCTAGTAAACCTCATTCCTCTCAACAAGGTCTTACTAGTTAATGCCGGAGGGAATGAGGCACCTGCCGGCATTCGGGCTGAATACTTTACATACAGATACATAAATTAGGGAAACACCCGCATGAATCAAACCTGGTACCCTTTTCTACTGCCCTTCTTGGCTACTATTCGAGATCTAAGACCAACATCCTTATTTAATATAAATTTTATCTTCAATAATTTCCTGTTGAAAGAAATACTAGAAGTTGCTACCATATATTTTAATGATTACCCTTTTGCAAGCCATCATGGTCGTTTAATATCTACTGGCTATGCTAAGTTTTGCCACTTACACAATTTTCTTTGCACAACCTAAGAAGATATGTGTTTAAGGGTGGATCAAAAAAATGTTTTTTCAAAATTGATCTACAGCTAGTGCTTTAGGTTTGTGATTTTTGGTCCGAATATCATAAAAAAATTTCAACTCGATCGGATGTCCTGATGCTGCGAATTTTAGTCAAAATTTTAAATTTTTTGGAAAATATCAAATTTTTGCATTTTTTTCTAATAGTTTCTCAATGTTCCCGAAGTGATTTAATGGCAAAGAAGTACATATATTGCTTGTTTGTTGCTTAATATTAAAGATCTAGTACGTTTGAATCAAGGAAAATGGTTTCTCAGTTCACCAAAATTCGTCAAAATATGCAAAATAAACAGAAATGTTAAGGAATTTTGTTAGACAGTAGGGTGGGTAGTTCTGTCTTTTTCTTTGATAGAAATATAACACCTAGAAATAGTGGCACACCCAAATTTCTGATATTATTTTCTTTTCAAATCAAATACTATCTTTTGTGGGAATGTTTAGCTCGAAGTTTCGAAATTTCGCCAAGAAACGTTAAAATTCTAAAAAACTTCTAGCTCGGTTCAAACGAATATTTCTTTGGATTTGTTTTCGTTTGCGACAAAAATTGTCACTGAAGCCTCAATATGCCACCAATCGATCGAGTTGATTTTTTTATATTATTAGGACTACCAACCACAACCTTACAGCAGTAGCTGCTGTCTGATTTCGAAAAAAGTTTTTTCTATCCACCCTAATGTTTGGATAGATATTATTCAATTTCTTTATATGCTTCTCAATACTCGGACTCTGCTAGTCTTCAGTTTTCCAGCACTGGGTTAAGAGCAAACATCTCTAGAAACCTGTAACCTCACTGCAGGCATTAACATTTTGCATAAGAATTTACTATATTTACTTTCCTCGCATTTAATTTGACGGAATACCTCTCATTCGTTTAAATAAACACCAACCGAGCCCCCGCGGACCTATTCCTTTCACGCAAATTGTTTGGGCCTCGTCAAGATTCGAATCCGCGTTCTACATCGAGGAAATCCTTGGGTTGAAAACTTTTTCTACGTTGTTTTGTTTGGCCAACGGCAGGAAAAGCGTGAATTTCGAGATGTACGAATCGAATCTCTCGGAGCGCTTTAAGCGTAGTGGAGAAAGTGGAGAGAGTGGTGCATTTTCGATTGAGGTGAGTTGTGACGTATCGAGGGAGGAGTCGTTTTCACGAGTTAACGATTTTCAATGGAGGCCTCGATCTACGTTTCAGTGAAGCAAAAAGTTACCCTTTAGATTTGCATTTAAAGGTTATCACTCTGCTAAAAGGAAATGACTCACTGGTGTTATCATTATTTTGCAATTCGATTGGAAAAAGTTCGAACATGTGCGCATACTTTTTTAATGGATCATGTTTAGTTTGGAATTTTTTTACTAGGTAAAGAAAAGATTGTTTTATTTATTATTCGCTACGTCGTGCTTATGACTGAGGTAATATGAAAGCTACTATGGCCTTGACAATCCTCCAATAATGATACACATTTAAGTTCATTTCTTTTCTTAATTTTTGTTCATAATGTTATTTTCTGATCTTGCATGGGATTTAAAAATTCTTCTTACACATTAATAGAAGAGTTAAATTTAAGGTGCAATAACAATGGTTTTAGGTTAAGAATAATAATAATTCCGTGTATTCTCGGGCAAATTTCAGCCTTTGAAGGCCGTTCCACCAATTAAACACTTTCTATTTATTTACTGATAGCGAGGGCCGATCTAAAGAGCACGCTTGCGAGGGGTCGGAATCTACAAATTATAATATAAAATATAATATATAATATAATTATAATATAAAATATAATGCAAAATTTATGTCATTTGGGCAACCTGTATCCATTAAAGAATTAATTATAATTATAATAATAAATTATTTTTTCCTCTCCTTTCACGGAGAAGGCCTCTTCTAAACTAAGGTATCTAAAATAAACTCTAATAGACTTCATCTTTTTCTACGTGTGCATATTCTGCAATTAACTGCCACTAAAATAACTGTAATTTTGAATAAATATTTAAAATCCCTTTTATTTGCACTCGAGGGTGCACAGTTGGAGAAAACTCAAAAGCCAACCTCTGGGAAGGTAGGAAAAAGTATTTCAACTCTAGTAAAAACGGTTGAGAGCGGAAAGCGATAAGAATCCATCTGCATCTGACAGATACGTTATGAAGTGAAGAATACCTTCGTACCTACACTTTATGTTTGATAATAGAATATATACTTAGCTCTTTCACAGTCATAACTCCAGGGAAAAGTATTCAAAATACTTTCTTTCCAGAAGAATTTTTGGAAATTCACTCTAGATAAAAAAGGACTTTACAGCATATTTTTTTGCATTGGATAAGGTAATTTTTTTGAAAAATTCACCTAAAGATTTAGGGATTTAAATTATTTTGACCTTAGTAAACGTACATAGTATTGAAGGTACTAGAACTGTACTGCACCAATACTGCCGTATTGATTAAAATTCGATTAATGATGTAATGTACAGTGGCGGAAACAATTATCGCAACACCAGTTGGCGTCAGAGCGCGGATTACGTGGAAACTAACAGAAATCACTCAAACTCCGACAATTCGGCAACTCTGTATAGAGGCAGTAAAACCGGCAATATTCAAAGTCCTTACGAATGGGAAATAGAATGTTAGTATCGTATATATATGCAGACATTTAAGACTCGCCTTCGCGAGATTTCCAAGTAGTGCCTTTGCCTCATTGTCTTCATTTTTTGCCATTTATTATTCAAAGTTGGTCGTCATAAAAATAGTTGTGTAGAATGTTAATATAATACACTGGGAGATAGTTACAAACAAGATTGTTTGATAGCGGAATATCAGACGTTAAAATGAACATTTTGAGGTATTATTTTGCGAATTAAAGGTCTAAATACTAGAATTGTGATGGAATAGAATTCAACACTTAAATATTCGAATTCAGAAACCACTAAGATGTGGCCTATTCTTACCTTTCTATTTTCTCTCGAGCAGTGTAGTTTTCCACTGCATAAGGTATTAAAAATATCCTTTCGATAAATCCAATCTAATCCGTGTGTTGAAGGAGTTCAACTTTTCCAAGAGCTTTTTAGCAATTAACGTTTTGACAGGAATTGTCATCACTATTATTAGCTTTTTAATAGTGGAATCGGTTTTCAACAATTTTCAGCTCTATCAGGCTATATGTAATAGGGAGTAATATTTGTGTAATAACAAATGGTGTTTCTCATGAGACATCAATGCACTTAAGCCATACTGACTGAAGTATAATAAATTGCAACGGTATCACATCTCTATAGATGTTTCATTCATTCATCACACAACTCATACGAATCTCCTCTTCAGTGAGTGTATTACTCTCCAACAGATGATTTAAATCTAATTTATCCAGAGTTGTAATGTATATCATCAATGAGCTTGAATGCAATCGAAATCAGGTTCCACAACATTCAAACAGTACGAATGTTATTTGTAAATTCAAAACCGATGATTCGATTGTCCGTTTACAACAATTAGATATACCGTTCTCGCCTTTTGGAGTAAGTATAACCACGCGCTGTCAGTAAAATACATGTGCACCACAGATTTTGCGCTGTGGAACGGAGCGAATTTCGGCAGGTATTTACTAAAGTAAGATTGAAACATACGTATAGTTTCCAAGAGCCCGGTATTCACTTCTCTACTTTCTCTGTAGCGATGAATAAAATTTTCCGCTTCCAATTTGATCATATTGATTTCCGTATGTTAAAATACTTCCCAAGGCTACTTAGATCCATATATTAGGCGCCATACTCGGCTATTATTCGCTGATTTTACTAAACTTTGTGTGCACTTTACGGACTCTTCCGAAACACTCCCGCCCCCCTCTCCCTCCATGAAGACCTTAGTTTTAGTGTCGTTTACTACGTAGTTTTGCGGTTTAGATGAGAGCGAATATAAGCAGACAAAGTTATTCTTTAATTCAACAGTAGAAATATTTACTAACACCCACTTAAATAGGCAAAAGGGTATGCATGAGCTTAGTCCCAAAAAATAGAAAAATTGCAATGGTGAAAAAGAAGAATTCGCTTAAAAAATATAAAGGTTATTTGAAAAAGGAAACCATGTTTTAATGTGCGAACTGAGAAATCTAAAAATTATAATTGCGAATTGCAAGAGCTTGCGCAATAAACAGGTGGAATTCTTTAACATTTCGATAAGAACTTGCGCGGATATCATACTAGGAAGAGAGTTGCTTAAGCGAAGATATTACTCTAAGCGAGATATTTCCCCCGATTATATGATATACCGAAAATATGACTATATAGATATAGCGGTTGAGTTTTTATAGCAGTATGGACTCATTTAATTAGTGAGCGCGATTTGTTTGTAGAAAATAGCAGGAGCGAAATCATTTGGTGCTCGATTCAAAGACAAAACGGAAGTAAGATTAATGTTTGTTCTTTGTGTCGTCCTCTCGATGAAAAAATAGGTTGTATTGTTGATTTATACGAAGCCTTACAGAAAAATGGTGAGAAAATAAAAGAACCAGTCATCGCCGTAGGAAGAGATTTTTACCTACCGCATATTGATTGGGACAATCTAAAATTCTCCAGCACTAGCAGTGGGAGAAAAATTTCACGAAATAATCTTACTTTTTCGTTGCATCCTTTAGATCAGGTAAATATGACGAAAAATCGAACGAATCGTGCGAGGCAAGGTATCAATTTAGATTTACTAGCCACTTCCCACCCACAAATAATAACTAGCCTCGCTGTAGTTGACGGTACAGCCAGACCAAGATGACATAATGGCAGGGATGAAAGTAGTAGCGGTTAGATCTCTTAAGCTGGTGAGGAACGTATATATAATTCGCAAAGCAATTATTTCTGAGTTTAAGGTTTTATTTGAACGAAGGCTTGGATGATTTTTTACGCTTTTCGGATGAAAATACTGTAAATGATAGTTGGGTAGAGTTTCTACGGATAATCAAAGTAGATTTAATTAAATATATTCCGTCTAAACAGTAGGTAAGACGAGGAAGAAGTTTGAAGCGTTGCATAGGAGTCATTCACTCGCGACTGAGAAAACTTAAACCGTGCGGTGAGATCCAAGAGCTTGGTGATCAAAACTATAGAGAAGTGCAAAAGCTATTTGAGGAAGGATCACGAAAAGAATACCAGGAATATAGATCTCGAACCCTGTTAAAATCACTAGTTGGCGATTAGAAAGAATTTTGGTCATAAGTGAGACTCGTGCTGGTCAGTTTTCTATGCCTAGCTTTATAAGCGAAGAGGGAATTACCTTAAATAAATCGGCAGAAATAGCAGCTAACTTACTTAACCCGTACTTCCAAAAATGTTTCTCATTAGATGATGGTCGAGTTAACGATTTTACCCCGCGCATTGATTCGGAGACGATTTCCATAGAGATGTTGATGCGAGTGGAAATTCACTACAACAGATTGATAGGAAATTCTATCAGAAATCAATTAATGAGGGTACTGTCCCAATGTCGTGGAAGAAATTAAACGTCACTCCGTGGCCTAAGAATGATCAGATTATTATGGGTAATTTTCGTTAACTTCGAATTTCTGTGAAATAATGGAGCATATTATAGCAAGCTCTATTATTCAGTTTCTTACCATAAATATAGGAATCATTCGGATCCAACACGGATTCCATAAAGGTAAATCTTGTAAGACGCACCTAGAGCTTTTTGTGAATGATGTAAACAAAGCGTAAGGATGTTAGATATCATCCAAAAACGTTATTTCAACGCAGCAACAAATTTCGCGACAACCTTAGTGCGCCACACAAAATATCTAAGTGTCACGTTTAGCTGTAGTTTATCTTTGAAAGAACATATTATATATATAGGAAAAGTGAATAGAATGCAAAGATTAACTAGTAGATCGTTGAGGGGATGCTCATCGTGTTTCAAAGAAAAAAACTCATATTCCTCTTACTCAACCTAGCCAAACGAGAAAATACTGTTTCGCGATTACACTGCTTATAACTTTTAAATTACAGATCGTGTACGGCATTTGTTTGATAGGTTGTATACGATACGATTTGTACAGAATTGCCATGATAAAACGGTGAGTGTTACTCAGATGAATCAGTACGCGGGATGGTAATCATTAAGAGATAGAAACCAATTCAAAGGATACATTTACTAAGTATGTTGAGAAAAATTAGGTTCTCAAATGATGCAATCGATGTAATGCGACCTCCCTGTTGATGTGGGCCGCTCTGATACTGCGAGGAAGATTAGAGAAATAAATGCTAGAAGGAATCGTATCAAGAATTCATTTTTCCGCGCATGATACGCAAAAGAAATTGATTAGGAAAATAGAGTTAAGGTGCCTGTACCCCCAGCCACACGCCGAAAGGCGGATTGAAGGGTTCTTACATAGACATATTTTTATGGTGTTTTTGTGCTGTCGACGTTTTAACTCAATAATCAGAATATATCGTATTTATAAAACAACATATAATTTAAGAGGAAAAATTCATCCGTCCCGCTACGATTGGTCTTCGGTTTCCTTCAAAGTAACTTGGTTGTCCAAATTGTAGTGCTACCTCCAAAATACTTACGTTTCAATATCATCTCCTAAATCACTACTACTAATTTATTTCTTCTCACATTCACTAACAGTTAAAGGAAAGTTTAATTAACCTTCCTTTGATTTAAAAAACTCTCAAAGGCACTCGAAATTAATATTTACAATGATAAAAACCTTACACCTAGAAAAATAATGACAATGTAAGAGAAATTGGCCCTATCAAAACTGGAAATCCAAATATCATTGAGGATTATTATTCATCATTATTATTCATATATATAACATATCTTCTATCATATAGCGTGCATGAATATACCAGCCCTGAAATGTAGAAATGTTTTTCCTCTCTTTCTACTATCTATAGCCCTCTCCCTCATAGACAAATCCTGGCTGCGCACCTGCGGCAAATAAATCATTAATTATCATCTGTATGTTCATGTCCACATTCGATAGAATCCGTAGATTCTTACACATAGATGATTATGAAAAAATGTCAGCTCCGCCATTGACCTTCATCCCCGTAATGTTACTCAATTTTCATTTTTTTAAGAGAAGGAAACTATTTAATATAATTTAGAGCAAGTGGAAAATATTTATATGTATTCGTATTTCTCTCAGCCTCGGTAACAGTGTGCACATATGCACTATGAATAATAATCTAGAATTATATTGGAATCAAGAAAAATATATGATGATTAATAATATATCCATTCTCCTTCATTCTCCTCTATATGATTCAGCCTCATAGACATAGAGTTAACCACTACTTTATTGGAATTCGCTCCAGGTGAGAAGATCTAATAACCGACGGAAGGTCTTCGAAAGCTTTATCGGTTCAGAACCTAAAGACCTAATCGCGAACTCCGAGAAACATCGACAAAACGTTACAGGGAGGTAATCACAAAACATAATTACTTTTGGTCGCTTTTTTCCCCGGACAATTATAGAGGCTGATAGAGTAGATTACGTGATGATGGTGTTATTACAACCCCTACTGTACCCATCTGGCAGCTCGCGGGGTATATATCTAAATATAAATCTATATAATTGATTTTGAACTACTCGCCGAGAAAATTGGAAAGTGCGAACCCACGAATTGTCCTGGTTGTAGACGAACAATGAATAATAATATTCATAAGAATGTCAATAGTTCTCAAGGCTTTAGTTTACAGCCTAAAAATAAAAAAGATTCGCTTGCGTGGCCCGCTGGTTGTCTGTCTATCGACATGAAGACCTAAATGAAGAAATAGTCGTCAAGAAGTCTGAGTAAGTGAGCTTGAGCTCCTTGCCTTACGACCGGTTTGTTGTTGCGAGTGACGCATAGGCTTTCGAAAATCCGCTGCACTGAAAGCGAAAGGTTCATCGTGCTTCTAGAAATCAGGAGGCCCTGTCAAATACCTCTAATTGTGGAAAATGAGTCAAAGGACATTGTCTTTCAGCGAACGACCTCGAATCCTTGGTAGAAGAGGAATTTCCACTGACACACGAAACATGTTCTTGACCGACAATTGGTGATGAATCGGTTCCGAATCCTTTATGTCCAATGGTTATTTTTCCATAATGAATTGCATTTCTCTGGTAAATATATATATTCATCACAGGGGCGTATAAATATATGTGGAAATCATATCTTACATTCGTTCATTTCCCGAACAAGAGAAGTTTAAGATAAAAAACTCATTTAACTTAAGCAGAATTCGAGCTCGTGCCCTTCCTATGCCAATATCATGTTTCAGAAAGCTGCAAAATCACCTCTTTATTAGCAACTAGTTATATTTATGACACTTCCCAACAAACTGAGAAGTCCATTTTAGCAGCTTATGAATAATTTTATTATGGCAGCATAATCCTGGTTAATTAACTTTATAAAGTCAGACGTTCATAAAATACGTATCAGTAATAAAAACTTGGGTTGTTTATTAGGAAGTCTTTGTTTACTAAAATAAGCTAATATAATAATATTATTTGGGAATATTTTTACGAATGCAATAACATCTAATTTCCTTAGCATCATGGTGAGGAAGGAGCTTTGAATTAGCTAGAGGATAGTTTCTACTGGGCGACTGTAAAATGAGGGTCCTGAGTCTAGCTGATATAGGCACGAAAAGGAAAAACATACCTGGCACCTGCAATACTCGCTTTGAAAGTGCTCGACATATGGTTAAAGCTTTTCCACGCGAGGTAATGCATTTCAACGTTTGTTTTGTATTGGCGCCTGCAATACTTTGAAGGGATCAACTTGTGGTTAAAGACTTTCCTCGCGAATTATCAAAGCCTTAATGCATTTCTACGTGAATTTCTCCGCGCGAAGGCAACACAATTGACTAACGATCAAGGTCACCGAGCTCCCTGTCTTACAAAATGTAAGACAAGTCCGATATATCCGCAGAAATTGTTCGGTTTTTATGAAATCGTGTTTGTTTTAACTTTGGAATTGGTATTTTTCCTTTTAACTCCGGACGGACAATGATTTCATGTATTCTAGGTGACAAATGGTGTATATAAATTTATATTACGAATTTCCTTCGTCTGCATGATTAAGTTGGCGAAAAATTATGTTTCGTAGACAAAATACAAATTTTACGTTGTGTCATAGTTAGTAACTCAGTAATCGCTCTAACGACTTCTCAAATTCTAATTGCTGAATTGAAAACATAAGACTTGCAATCAAAAATCCTCCTCGGAATGTTTATCACAAATATTGAATATTCTATGTTTGAACTGGACGTTTGAAGAATTACATTTACATTAATATCCAGCAGGCAGCCATAAGACGTATGTTCGAGTGAGAAACCAAACTACCAAAATAACGCCTTATAAGCGCACAAATTATCCAGAAAAAGAGACCGTTATAGGCCATCTGTTCTCGCTATAATCTCGCAAAACATCATTTTCCTCTAGACTCCAAAATTCTCGTTCTCTAAAGGTGAGAATCACCACATCGCGTATTCCTACTTCAATCCCACTTATTCCTTATTGCTACGCATTATTAAAACCGAATAGCATTCTTCACATTATTAAGAATTAAATTTCAATTATTGTCCATGTATTTTATTGCATTTAAGATTGAAATTGGAATAAATATATATTTAACCTATCGTTCTATAAATACGATAACCATCTGTGAAAGAGAAACGCCGAAGTAAACATGACGAACTCGGGGAGAGATCGCGCGAAGGCTCTAAGAAGAGTTCGAAAGAGAGGAAATTTGTGTAAGTTCTAGGCTCCGACTCAAATATTACCGCTTTTCGAGGCTTTCCTCGGTGTTGCCAGTCAGTCACAGAAAGCAGAATTCCAAATAGTTTCTGTGAAAGCCACTGGTGCGCGCGCAAAGTGTTGCGATAATTTTTTCCCCCACTGTACATTCGGAATAATAATTAGTTGTAACTGAATTAAAGGATATACAGCATCATTTGCTGAGTGTAGATTTATTTGAATATCCACGAAAATTCAGGCCGAAATGTGCAGTGATACAGTAGAACTCCATTTATTCGAATCGCTTTAGGACACCATCTCATATAGCAGCTCTAAACTCGCAGACATGGTAAGCATAGCGGTAGAAACCGAATGGACCTGCCAACTTGCCAAAGTGTTACCATTTTTTAAATTAATTAATACATAGCTCATTTTATACTATATATGTAGTTTTTTCTCCAGTTTTCAATGTACATACGGAAGTTAATTAATTATTCGAATTTTCGATTATCCGAAATTATGATTATCCGAATGGAGTCCGGTCCCAATTGATTCGGATACTTGGAGTTCTACTGTATTTAATTAGTTTATAAGAATGTACGGAAGTTTTCGAAATTAGTTCCAATCTCAAATTTAGTCATAAAGAATTTTAATAAAGTCACTCGGAGACTATAACCAAAAATCATTATAATAGCAAATTTAAATTCCGAATTCAAGAGAATAGAAAAGAAAACCACTAATTTGCAGCGCCACATCTTCCTTCCACTTTCTCTCTTACTTAACCAGTTTCGTCCACTTTTTCTTCCCGTGTCTTCCTCATTCACACCTTCCCCATCCCTTTTTCCATTATCATTCTAGCGCCTCCCCATCATTTTCCTTCATCTCGGGGAATATTTCCCAATTCACATCTCCCCCCTCTTAACATATCCTCAACCCTTTCTGAACCCCCTTCAATTTCCCTTCTCCTCGAAGCTCCCTCCGCCTTTTTCCATTCCTCAAAATTCAACAACACCTGCTTCTGCGACATCCATCCTCCGACTGTTCCATTTCCTCTCCGACCCTCCCATTTTACTGCCCTTGGAAAAAAGCGCTCTTAAAAAGGAAAGACCTGAGTGATAGAGATAGATTGAAAGATGCCATGGGGATTGGAGTGTTTTTACCCGGAGACGCTCTGAAATATAAGGAAATGGAAAATTCGTTCTCCCCTCCGCGAAACTTTCACCCAGTTCCGCGCCTTAAAACTGTAATATTTGTTTGCCTAAGACTGGAATTGGGTGCGGATGGAATAAGTTTTTCGCCTGCTTTCCCATTCGCGAGTTTTCCCCTTCTTGGTTGTTCTGTTCCAAGTGTTTCGCCGGAAATATTTTCCCGGCTGATAGATTCTCTCCAGAATAGGACGTTCAGTTTCGTTTCGAGCTACGCGTGTGATTTTATGCAATGATTGAATGGTTTTCAGTTCGAAGTTGTGTGGAAGTTGCTTCAGGTTGTGAAGTGTCATTATTTCATGATGGATGACACCGTCGTTATTGGTTGTCGGTACGGTTGTCAATAAGTCGTCCATGCTAATTGGCTGTTGATAGGTTTGTCGAATTTTTCTTATCCCATTCACTACGTAATTCATGCTTAGTTATTAAAGGAAATAAAAAGTGATTTTTTTTGTCACGCCAGCAAACAGCATCTACAATTCAAACCATGTAAGATTTGATTATATTTTATGGCCTATAGTTCAGTTCAGGAAGGTATCGTCATAGTGAGAAAGTTCATTTTTCCATATATTGATAAATTATTGTGTGTACCTGTAATAGAAGTCCTACTAGTAACCATGCAGTACTAGTAGGACTTAATCATCTGACTAATTCTTGCGTAACTCAGCAGAAGTATACACCCGGTATAACCAACACCATTGCCAACAAAATATAAACCAAATAATTGTTCCCTTATAAATAAGCTGGAATAATTTATTATATTTATTATATAAAAATAGAATATTATCGAATGCAGAGTATCCGGGTGTCAATATCACACACCAAAACTATTGAAAACTCGTGGTAGAATTTCTATTTGCGCAGAATACGTCCTTGTTTGGCATACCTCATAGTTTTTGGCAGTGTTTCACTTACTTTTCAACTGAATTTCTCTCTTAGCAAAGCTTTGATTTCACGTACCCAACTTCATATATTGGCTCAATACCTGGCAATACACCTGGCAATAATCAGCTAATTGTTAGACCGATGAATTCTCATAAACATATTATATTTGGTTTCTCTATTAATTACATTTTATTGTGATTTAGGTAAATGCAATTTTTTACAATTAACTCTGTAAACGTTCAATAACATACCACCAGTTGACCAATCTTCTTGAAGGATCTGTAAGTTGACAGCCTCAGCTACTTTGTTTAAAATAACCAAAGATTTTGAAAGATTAAGAGCCTTCAATTAACAAGACAGAGAATATAGAATTCTAGATAGAGGGTACTATTTAGTGTTGACTGGTTACGTGGGGGGAAATTATATATAGGTTAAAATTTACGTAAATGGAAATATTCTTTTATCAAAACTAAAATGTTGTATTTGAGATAAATTGAGGGCTGGGCAAAACTCCAATCTCCCGTTCAGCTTTAAAAAAAAATTCTGTCAGCGAAAATAACCTACCGATTGATATTAAAATTAATGTTTACCTGCGGTCGCCCTCCCACCCCCAGAAAGCGGATTAAATCAATAAATGGGAAATAACGGAGCCGAACGAGAAAAAGATTAAGTTTTACAGATTCATTTTATCTCCATGGTGGAGATAACTTGAAAACTCGGGAGGAGTTGATGATTTAACCATCAGATCAAAAACATCGCGTGAGAGAAAAATGAATTTTATTGTGAATTGATTTGTGTATTTTTGGAAACAAAATCAAACTTTACATGATGTTTGAACGGAAACGTAATTGATTCGAGGAATGAGATGAAAATTATACGAGAAATTGAACTACGACAACGACTAGAAAGTATAGGCAAATAGAAAATTATGAGACAAAATGCCAATGTCAGTAAATTGATTGAGGTAAATTCCCTTAGGATGAGGAAATACGGTAAACCTAAGATAAAGATTGAGCAATGGTGATGATCCTTCCCCAATTAACTGTCCGCACACGACTTTTTAAATTGGTGTTAGTGGTTTTTCTCTTAAAACTAGTGAGTATTTTGTTGACAGATTAAATTATAACTGCAGTATGATATATTTTGTACTCGTCATTCACTTTCTAGTAACAATGAAGTAGGAAATAGCTTATTAGAAAATTATTAACGGTTTGGTAACTGTAATTATGCAAAATATGTATAAGCAGTTTAGATTATCACAGCAAAATTTAATACGCATATTTTATTTCAAAATTAATTTTTCCTTGCAAAATTATTACATTTTTATACAAGAAATGATCTTGTTCTAATTTAGGATTGGTCCTCTTGGTGAGAGTCAAAAATTCTTTTGAAAATGCTATTGAACGATGCAGCGAGATTTAAATTGACTGAAAAAATAGCTGATTTTTTTCTGAGAGACCTTTAACGGTGTGATGGTTCCATAATAGTTCTGATATGTTGTTCCATTCAATCCAGGCATAATTTCGGAGTTTTTTATAATTTTCTTTTATAAAATCGCTGACATATCTTCGTCTATTACAAAGTACCTCTCACTATCGCAATCAATGCTAGAATATTATACTAATATGTACTCGATCATTTTATTGAACTTATGTTTACTTTGTATTTGTATGCCTATGCTACTGAGCTAATCTCTGCCTGTGAGCCAAAAAGGAACTCAATCTAACAGAATGGAAATCGAGCTGATTCACTCATTTTCGAAGGAAATGAAAGGTTGAACGCAGTCGAAAGCTTTGCCAAACAACGGCGGGATAATAATTCAGCTACAGTGAGGTAGAGGTATGAAGAAGTAAATCTACAAGTACCCCATTATCGAGGCTATCACAAGGAAAAAGAGAGGCGTAGTACTGGGCTAGAAAATCCAATGGGGTTCATTGGATGACCGGCTAATTTCAAGGGCTGACCTTGTTTGCTAAATAATTCCGGGAACTCCATTAGCTATCGGGAACGCTAGTTTCGACGGCGAGAATACCGACGTAGAATTAACAGACAAAAGCGAATTCATTAGATCTGCCTGGAATCTTAGAACGGGAATTGTAACATTGCTTCGTAATTCCGCTTTTTAATGATGAGGATAGCTCGATCTAGGTTCTTTATTCACTTCGTTATACGCTAGGATTATAACTTACATGGGAACAGCTCGTTTAGTTGGAACAAATGGAGCAGGAATGGTTAGCTGAGTAGATGCAAAATTATGGAGCTACAACAAATGCAATCATGAGATGAACTGGTTATACTGCGAAGCACATTGTTAGATGGGTGTTTCCCTTTTTTTCAAGCTCAAAAATAATCGGGCTCCTTTTCGAGAAAATAATAAGAATGAATTGTGCTTCAACAGATCTCAACCATTCACAACGAATTGCAAATACCACGGATATTAGAAAAAATGTTTTACTTTCAAAGTTGCAAAGTCAAACATTTCTTTTGCGTTTTCCGCGTTCTTTCTTCTTCTTTACAGAAAGGAATCAAATATTACTCAATGAATCTAATAATATTAAGTTAACGACACTCAACAATATCTAATTAAGTGAAATAAAATCGAGGACACCGATGAAATAAGATTAAAATGTAATATATATTCATATCTGAATGGAATTGAGCTATAAGATATTGCAAAGCAACTTCAGATGGAAGCAAATTTTGCGTTATTTAAATATAAATTTGCGATATTATCTTTTATTTCAGTAATTTCACCTTACTATAGTGAGCTGAATATTATCTATATTTCAATTCAACTGCTATAACGTATTTGCGACATTGTCATATTGATTCTATAATCAATTTTTGATGGCGTAATGAAATAATACCAAGATATCAATTGAAACTAGTCAATTTCCATTAATATTCAATAGAACTCCTTTGATGGTTTCAGCTGAAAGGTTTTTGCTATCTATTGCTACCGATGTGTACTCTAATCATTTTATATATTCTTAAAACTTTATTTTTATGCTAAAAACAACTGGCAAAGCGTATATAACTCTTCAATTTTAATCAACACATTTTTATGAAGTTTTATTTTGTGATTCCGTACTTAAATGAGGGTTGCGGTGTTCGATATTATAAACTTACACAGCCTCTCCAATGTTAATATATGTCAGTACATACTGAAAGAGACTAAACGTCATAATTGCACCAGTAGAGCAATGCGAAAAGACTTTCTGGTAAACCAGAAAAGTACTCATTTTCACCATCCTAACGTCCGCCGCTAATTAAACCCACCACTTTTCCGAAATGGGAGCGAACTGCAAACAGAGTTAGGGAAGCAGTCCTCGGGCACCGCGTTCTCACAAACGCACCCATCATTCGCCGGACGCCGCTTTATCTTTGAGTATTTTTAAGCCCGTGTACAGCTTTAAAACGTCCCTTAACGGAATGCATCACGTCAGAGGGGGTCCGTGGTGAATAATTGATTAATCCAGCGGTGGCGCGGTGTGACCGCGGGATACGAGGCGGAAGACAGTGCGGTTTCTTTGGTCAGCGGGTAATTAGGGAAAATTAAGTTTGCTGGCACGCAGTGGGAAGGGAAGAGAGAAATGGAGGCCAAAAACTTTGCCAAAGAAAGCAGAAATATTTAACTGACGGAAACTTAAGCTCCTAAGCCAGAGGGTTTGGGATAATTCGCTGTGAGAAAGAGTAAATTGGGAGTGAATTATTTATTCGGAAATTGCGGACTGCCGACAGCGTTTTTGGATTAATCCGCGCGGATGCTGTTCGGGAAAATGGGAAAAAATTAATGCGTTCGGGTTAGCTGAGGCACGAAAGCATGTGCCATGGATGTGAGTTTTACTTGGCGACCCCCAGAATTTGGCTTAAAATTGCCGTGTTTTCGTGTTTTTTAAGTTGACCATAGGTTTTCCGTAATTAAAATTACTTCTACTCATCAGAATGACAACTGTTAGTATTTAATTCGACGCATATACTCTAGCACTAACGAGATTACAACTACTTTCATTAATATGCGCTGTAATGTTTTAATATGCAAAAACATAAGATACATACGAATTTATGCTACATTCCTACAATCATTAAATATTATTAAGTGAAAACATCCATCAGGTCCAATTTTACACTCGTAGTTGATCAACATACATGAGCTTTAGAATGTTAAATCAAACGTTATCCTGCTTTTCGTCAGTTTTTCTTTATTTTCACATATGTTCGATTTATTTGATTCCAATTATCTCGTTGAATTCGTAGCATTTAGAGCATTGTTGCTTGTTAACCGCTCATCGTTTCATGTTATTTTATTGCGACAATGAAATAGCTTTAATAGTCACAATTGAATATGCATATAAAATTACTTCTAGAAACTAATAACGAAACGGGTTAATATAATCTTAAAGTTAGCGTGATAAATAAGAGTATCATGACGGAACGAAGATTGAGAGTTGTTTTACTATAATAAAGAAGGTGGGAAGTTTTAAAGGAAAACTTTTAAATTATTTTAAATGTGTCATATCACCCTCAGATTTATCGTATGCGAGTGTGTTCATTCCTTATCAGGTCATCATAATATCCATCAGTAATTTTACAAAGCTATTTTGAAACTATTTATTTCGTTTCTAACTTAAAGGGAAATTGCTTTGCGAACAATATTTTTAATAATACAACAATAAAAGGACATTATTCTAGCCGAGACTGACACTACAGAGTCTCTTCTACCCATTGTCATAATACATGCGAAAGAAAGAGTAAAATACACAGGATGAAGCTACTTGGTGGATTAAAAAATGTAGGCTAAGTACATGCTTGAAAATACGTGATAAGGAACATTCAAATGAACAGATAACGTTTCGGTAGCTCTCTCGGCTAAATTTGGAGAACAAAAACCATATACCCCTACCAAGTACAATTAATGCTATGTCTTTACAGTATTTTCTTTGGAATCACTGATTTGAAGTTCTATGTTTACATGTGTTGTAGAGAGTAACTCGTAATGCGTAACGTCGACACCTTTCCCTGAAATCCTCCGTTGTTTGAGTCCATCTTTTATTGATCGACGGCCGCTTTGAATATCCAATTCGAAGCATTCAAAATCCGTGTATAATTCCCTTTCATTAACTCCGAAAGCGGAATTGCTCTTCTTGATGGATTTATTCAACAAAAGCTTAGGAGGGACCAAATTAAACCCGCTAATCGATCGGTTCAATTTAATCTCGATATCTTTGGTAATTATTCCTATTAAATTATGACTGATGACGCAACCGATTGGTTTAATCCGGCTATGACGGTAGCCATTCAAATCCTCATCATTTAGTCAAGCGACCTCTGATGCATAAATAACGGCCGTTAAGAAATCCGGAATTAAAGATTACGGATTGGTTTCTAGCTTTTCGTGGTAGATTATAAGAGTAGTATTTTTTGTGATTGTTGGGTAAGGTTTGTGAAGGAACGTGAGGAATACTTCAAATATACTCAATGAATTTTTGGTATTTTGAGAGTTCTTCCCCTACATTGCTAACGGTCTCATTGCATTCCATTTTTCACTGAAGTGTATGTTATAGCATAAATAAATATTTCCTGAAATTAAGTCCCCTAAAAGATTATTTTTTGAGTTAAAGTTAACTTTATCTACTTAACAATACTCTATCCATTACTATCCATTCCAATAAAAAAGTGCAGATAATAGGACCATTTAAAAAAACTGTTCTTTCCAATTCATATTAACTCGCATTGTTTCAACTTGAAGTTTTTAAAAATATTTACCATAAAAATATATTTAACTTCACACAGATATCAAAATAAGATGATATTTGATAAATATGAAGAGTAGTTACCTCAATAAAAAAAAATTCTGCAAGCTGTGAAACGTCTGATAGGGAATTTCTGGAGTAACTTGTGTCTTTTGATACAGTATAATTATTCAGTACATTTACACACATGGTTAGATATACTTCTCCTGATGTATCTAGATTTTATTAACCTACAGCGAGACGGGTGTAATCGCTTTTTTATGTTTATTAATTTTCATCAGGATATCGTTAGAACATTGTAAAAAAACATCATTAGTTGAGTCAATTTTAAATTGGTAAGGAAGTAAATTCACCCCTTATTAACATTACTTTTCGCAAAATTCATCAATTTACTCTGAATAGTCAAACATTTGCCAAAGCCACACCTCACACAGAAGTGTTACACCTCAGCAATGCTTTTCAGAGCCACGAAAATAAATTCAGGAATATAAATAAAATTACGATTTTCTTTGGATAACTGTTGTTTTGATAGTTTTCGCGTAATATTTTACCGCGAAATTACTTCGTGAATATCTTCCAGTACCGATGTCATTGAAATATTTGCCTTGATAAAATAAGCTCCCGAATTGCACGCTGTGGTCACAAACTATACGACGGTCAAAGTGTGTCGATGATCGTAGACGGGAAACCAGCGTCCTCTATGACCGAAAAATTTCCGCTCGGAGATTTTTTATCCGATGCTCTCCCGCTAATTTCGGCGGCAATTTGGGCCGGTTTAATCTCTTTCGAAAGACCCGTCGCTCTCCCCCAAGAGATCGAAAGGACCTCCAAATACGAGGGATACGCCCGAACGTTTGGAATTAAAAAAAGATCAAGTGCGAACGACAAAGCGACGCTCTTTCCGCCCGTATTCGTCATTCGCCGATGAGAGTAATTCCCCCCCGCAGCTCCCAATAAATGAAAGGAACTGTTGAGGATATTATCGAGCAATAGAGAGAGAATAATACATTTATATTTCGTTGTATGGACTGCGTTCTGAAGGGAATTTTTGGGAGGAGGCTTTTTTTACAGTTTCTTGTTTTATGGAGGGAAAGAAAGGGTTTATTTAGCGTTTAATATTAAATGATACAATGTCGTATCAGTTGTTCACGTACCATATTGGAGTAACATTTTTAGGTTTATTGATTAATTGTTCAATCATCATATGCAATCAAATCAAAATAGATTTATAATATCAATATGAAATATTAAGTAATCACTTATGAATATTTTCGGTTACACCAATATTATCTGGGCTAATGACCCTTTGTCTTGTTCCAGATTCACTATAATTAGCGATACTCTACAAAAACGTAATATAACTTTACTTTACTGTAGCTGGAAAAATTAAGTGATAAATTTATAAAACATAAATGTAATACCTTTAGTAGAGGGTGTTTAAGATTTTGTAAAACTTCCTGCTTTTAACCTGATTTCTTTTCAATTGTCAGTTGATTTAGATACGGATGATGTAGGAATTTTAATTGAAGGATACCATTACAGAAGTCTTTTATTCTAATGTAGGCTTTCTATGTCACTCTTTTGGCATAAATAACTTTATACTGCTTTAAAGTCACAACTATAGATGGTTTAGTCGCAGCGGGTTTTCTGCATTATATGTTTAAGAACTAAATTTTTAGTCTTCTACAATATTCATCAGAATCAAATAACCGTAACCTATTTACGCCCACTTATTCTTGCAGTAGACTGAATATAGTGCGTTATTGTAATTTGATTGTGCTTGAGTATTACAGCAGCACAATTCTGTTAATATCCTCCTCAAAACCAGATTAGTATCGAAATTGGCAACCGAATACAGCTACCATAATTTCACGTATTATCGTATTCTCGAATGTATCCGTAATTTTTACCAAACTGAGCCCAAATCTGATTCCGTACCTCCGTCTCTAACTCCCACTTACCAGACCCAACTTCTCAAATGTATCGTGTAATCCGGAAGCGGGAGCCGCAGAATGGCGCCTGAGATGAAAAGGCAGAACCAACTATGGAACCGCACCTAACGGTTTTCGGATAATGGCACGGGGGCCAAGGAGCAAGGAAGAGCCGAAAGGAGAAAATTAGTAGATGTATCTTTGAGATTATGGAATTATTAATGCAAGACGAGGCCCCTTTGTGGGCTGGGAAAGAATCTGGTGGAAAGGAGGACCGAAGACCGTTCGTGCGAGTACCAGCATTTCAACTGTTCCGCGGAATTGTTTTTCCCTCCGCGCTCGCCTTCATCAAGGCCGATTTTCATCAGAGGGTGGACAAGGGCACCCGTGTATATCCCGCCTTTCTCTCCCGCTTCGTTTTTTTCGCTGCTTTTTTCTCTCGGAATTCCAGGTGTGCGGGAACATAGAAATCGTACCTCCTTTTACAAAGCGGAAGGTTCAACTTGGCGGAGTAGTGGCCGTCGTACTTGTTATTACTGTCGGCTTTCAGGAGAGAGTAATTGGAATTAGTGCCTCTGTCACAATGAACCTTAAACTATGAGAGTCTTCTTTTAAAGGCATCACCCTTTTATGCTGGCTGGATCCATAACCCCCCCACCTTCAGCTAAGCTTTGAAAATGTAAATCAGGTTTACTTGACATGTTCAATCGCTGTTCTTTTGAAAGTTTTGTTTGTGTAAACAGAACTAAGTCGTTATTATTTATCATTTATCATACTCTTTTAATACTTCATAGACGTAATTTACTTCAGAAGTTAGAGATACAGGAATATTTTTTTCTGAATTGAAATTTTGCTCGTTAGCATTTTTATTTTATTATTAGCATTTTTATTTTATTTATTACCATAAAATTTGATTCGTTTACCACTGTACTTAATTGTGCATCCGAAAATTTACAAAAGGATTATGTGTGTATGAATGTATCATGAGATAAATATTGTATTCTCAGTTTTGAAAGGGTCTTGTAAAAATATCAGAATCACAAGGAATAAAAGAGACACTTCCTAAGAATGGTACTTACCTTACCGTGCGTATTCCGCAATAGTTCTAAGTTGCTTCCCTTCGATGTTTGAATGTCGATTCCCAGAGAGGTGATTGTAGTAATTTACAAATTTCCCAATCTTCAAATAATAATAAGATTCAGAATTTATATTTAGTTCATTAATATCAATCAAAACATTAAACTGACAAACCTATTCAATGAGATTTGTTATTGAGGATAATGAATTTCTCAGCGTTTCAAGCCGAACTCCGGCATTTTCAGTTTTGCGATTTTAGAAAATAAATGTCATTAAGTTGAGTAGAAGAGCTAAGAAAACATTTCTCAGTCAGTTCAAACACGATTATGATTAGACAGGATTCCTGATTGAGAAAGATTAAGAAAGCCTCTTTTTATGTAAAATCCAAATCCGGGGAAATTTTGCGAGAAGGCACGTGGGTGAAAATGATTTTGAAATTTAATCTCGCGCCTCGCATCCTCGAGAATTGCTGCAGACTACTCCACTCTTTTCCGCGAGGCTTAAATTCGCTCGCTCCATAAAACGTTGCCAAACTTGATTACCTTCTTTCTTTCTGCAGCCGGAAACTTGGGCGTCCCAAATTTTCTCTCCCTCTCTGCAGAGCATAAAATAAACCACCTCCCAATTTTTCCCTCCATTTTTAAGAGGTTTCAACCGCTTAACCAGCCCTAATAGCTCAGCCGTCTGCCTTTCAGATGGCTAACTGGTCCAGTCATCTTTACCAACTGAGCGGACGGGGATCTTTTTCCGTCGAATTTTTCCCGTCTACCTCCCTCGCTGGTTCATTCCATTTCGCCTTTTCTTTCCACCCCCCTTCCCCACTGTTCCCTTCCCCTTTCTGTGAACGCTTCACGGGCGCACTGTGGGATTTTATGCACGGCGGAGCAGGCTTTCTGGACAGTTGCTCCAGAAGATGCGTCCCGAAAAATATAAAATCATCCGCGCATCGTCTGAGGGATTCCGGGCACAATGGAAGACGAAAAGTTTCGAGGGAAATAAAAGTGTGCGGGGAAGCGTTCCGCAGGCTCCTTTCGCCGGACAATTTGCGAATTAAATCACTGCGAATTATTTCGCCCTCCGAGGGAATGGGGGCTTTCTCGGGCCTTCGTGGTCATACGCTCCTCGTTGCTCCGCTTTAAGGAGGATTTACGGTGCGCCTTTTTTTCGGAAAAGATCTTCCTCAGTTCAGTGGCCGTTCTTTTTGCTTGGAAACCTTTTTCCATTATGGCACATCTCTAAATGTCTGTAAATCCACTTTTCCTAAGGCTGGTTAGATCATCAAACTCTGCATCATAAGCTACGAAAACCTTTGAAGAAGAAATAAGGCTTGTACGTAATATAGAGAGGATGTTTTCGAACTTTACTTGGTGTTAAGCCGTGAAAAATTAAAATTAGATGGTTAGAATTCAGCACTTTAATTTATACATCACTAGATTAAGTGTACATGTTTTATGCGGTATTGTATTAATTACAGTATTAATTTTGCCATCTACGTTAATTCTTATTTTGTATTATGTGGTATGAGGTAGTATTGGTATGTGTTAATGTTTAGAATGTACCGTCTTTGATTCTTATTAAAATAAATACTAAGTGCCTTGCTTTTATATTTGAGCAAGAATGATACGTAGGAAATTACCACTTAAATATACCATAATTTTCTATTTACTTAAGAGGTGGTATTATGAATGCCATTATTTTACAGTAGTAGCGTTAACTTTCATATTATGCAAAACCGTAAACAAGAAGTAAAGTAAATAATTATAGCAAGACACTCATTTCTCTATCCTATAGCAAAGACAATATTATTTTAAATAAGTTATGATAGAGGATGCTAAACCTGAAGTTTTCGTAATATTTTGTAAATATGGACCACTAAAAAAAATAAATACTGTAAGTTCTGACACAACCAACAACGACTAATGAAAATACAAAGAATAATGCCAAGGAATTTTTAATGAGAATTAGTGGTAAATTACAAATCGTCCCTACTTCCCGTTTTCAAGGTTGAAATACCTTTAACTTCGCCCAGAAATATTCCATACTCTTAACTCCTATTTTTATACATACAAATTATATTTTTAATGCTGGCAGTATTACGTTTCTAGGGTGCGTAAACATCAATATCCTTAGGAATTTCAAACATCCTGGCTTTCTTTGTTCTTGCGGAATAATCAACTAGAAGCAACTATCTCCTCCATCTAAAACTTTGTTCGAATCTCACGAAGTATGCTGCTTCTAACTGAATTACTAAATCTTCCTTTCCACTTATTATTTTCCCTAAGGATTTTGTTTGACTCTATATGAACCGTAACACAGCACCTAATTTTGAGTTAAATACTTAGAAGTTTCAAAATAATGTAATTTTAATGAATCACTATGCTTGTGGTTAATATCACTCCGAGCTGTTCCAATTATCCCAGTTCCAACTAAATAAGTTCCCGTATTATCCGAGTTTTCAATTATTGGGCGAATTCTCATTCAACCTTAAGTCGGATCATCCAGATTATAATACATGTAGTTCGAAGGGGAATTCCACGGGGTCAAGTCTTCGTCAGGAGCCTATTTAGGGAACCGTTGAGAAAGGATTAAATGTCTCTTGATTTAGCTTCATTCTGCGAAAATTATTAACGAGACAAAATGCTTGAATCAAATACATTTTGCCGTTTCTCAGTAAAACAATCGGTGTCGGCGTACCGTGCTCGGTTGATTCGCTCCCATTTTCCCAGAATCGAGAACAAATTATTTCTGAGAGCAGTTGTTGTTCGTGTTTTTATACTTTCATAGCCTATCTTGTTTATTTTTCATGGATTCAATAATACGATACTCCACGTTACGAACAATGTTCAATTATTTTAAAGCTATTTCATTGATAAGAATTGAGTGAAAATAGTGCACCTCGATTACTCTTCATCTTTTACTCACTTAGCTTACGTTTTTTTGGCTATCTTTATGCCAATATTTATTTTTATCTACTTATTTTAAATTTTATTTTTATCGATTTACTTATCTACGAGATTTTTTTCAGCCATATCTGACTGTCTTTCCTTAAAATTTGTTGTTCATCTGTTTCGCTGGTTTTTCAAACTCTCCCTTCCTGCCGGTGTTTTCCTGCTATGCTGTATTGATTCCAAAATGCATTTAGATACAAAAATTAGTTCTCCTCTGTATATTTGTTTCAAGATTCCCTTTCTTTTAAATTTTACGGGCCGAAACGGGTCATTTACCAAGTAAAAAAGCCCTAATATTATCTGTAATATCTCTTCCCTTTTTTACTTTGCACTATTCTTTATTTTCTATTTATAAATTCATTAAACCAAGAATCCGCCTCCCCTTAATATTTCACCCATCACGAAAATATTTCAATCAAGATCCTCAGATGTCTCCCAATTTCCAATATTTCCGACTTCTGTAACGTAGGTTGGAAAATCGATGTCCCAAATTTTTCTCTCATAGTGTATTTCCTTATTGTATATTTTGAAGTCAGATTTCTGATATTTTGCGAGCACGCTATGGAAGTAAAATTCGCAGTAGTTTCGTTTTGTAGTTTCTATGTCAATGTGGTAAATTCGATTGGAGATGGAAAATCTGCCGATGTAAACGGACATTGACAGTATGCTTCCTATGCACCCATGAGACTCCATAGCATTCTCCTTTTCTCGATAATACAAAATATCCGAGCGTATCCATGCTTTCGAATCAATCACGGCAATTTGACAGGTTGGTATCATTAATGAGTGGAACGGAAAAGAGATAGAAGAAAATGGGCCGCACGTGACGTGTTTCAGATAACATTAGAGAAGAGCCTTTCCTCTTTCCTGAACGTTCGCATTCCGTGAAAAGGAATAAATAAGCAATGCAATGCGAGATTTTCGGGGGAGGAGATGGTGGAATATTGGAGCGTTGGTCAGCGGACGTGAGATGATACGTGCTTCGCGGGGTCACGCCATCCGGGCATTCCTTCCAAAGGGGAATGGAGTGAGGGGGACCAGGACAGGGTTGCCAACTTGATCCCGTTTCGTTACATTTTCGCCCTATGGAGTCAGTAGCAACTTATGACTTATTGGAAAAGTTTTCTAATTCACGAGCGTTTGAGTGGCTCGACTTGTGTGATGGATAATTTATTCCCATTTTTAAAAATCTACAAAAAATTCCAAAGATATTTCTAAAGAAATGGCAAGAATGAGCAAATATATCTGGACAACTTCAAAGAAATATTTACAATGAAATGTAATTTCTCAGTTGATGAATACCTTCTGGACCATGACTTATCCTGTTGGATGTAATAACGATTTAGGCTTGATTGGTTTGAGATAATGTACTTATATATTTAATATTTATAGTACATTAGTATTTGTTCCAGCAATGTAGTTCCAATTGTTAAAATCATTCTAATATTCCTTACGCTAAATTCTATAAATAGAAGTTCAGAATGTAAAAATGGTTGTATGTTAATATTGCTTTGTGTAAAGTACATTTATGGATATTAGATTTCATGTATTAATTGGCATGCCACCAATTCACGGCAGAGTTTTCTGTGTATTTGAATGTTTTATGACGAAATAATTTGTTATTATTATTGTTATAAAGTTGAGTGTGTTGCACTATTTAACGTTCCAATGACGTTTTTTGATAACCTTAACAATTTTACACCACTCAGTAATGAAGTATATTGAGTTGCTTGTTGTGTTACTCGGTCTATTGTATGCTAGGATAAATACAAACTACGGTACCACATCTTTTCCGGTTATAGAGCGGTAATTGCGTTAAAATTTGTGGAAACTTTTTAACTCCGAATTGAAATCAATATCCTAATTTAATTCAAGAGTTGTCCTTAATCCTTTCAAAACTATAAGTTTGATTAAATGTTTTTCAGAAATCTTTAAAGCAATGACATTCACAGAATCAGACGAGATTGTGATGGAATTCCATGATGTAAAATGAAGAAAACAAGATACTACTTCTTAAAACTTTCTCAAAGTAAAAAAAATAACTTAATTTTCCTTCTGTGAAATCGACAAAGACTTTTGAATTAACTGTATAATGGTCTCAAAGTAAATACGTGTATGCTGTGCTCTTTTTTGTAGGATAGCTTCTCTATTTAATGTATACTTAGATTTTAATCATTAAATTTCAGGTATATAGAACATAGTTAAAAATACTCAAATATTGTGTACAAGTGAGCCACAAACTTGTAGAAATAGTTCTCGCACTTGATCGCTTTAAATTATTACATTGTAACTCTTAAAAATTAAGACAGTATATTTTGAAATATGAGATGTATTCCGCTGTGTGCGAACATTTTCCGTAGGGCTTTAATTTTCTTTCGGAAGAGGAGTTGCAATATATTGACGGACTATATAGGAAGGGCAACGAACTTGCTTCGCTCTCGCAAGACAACAGTTCAAGACTCGGTGCGACACCGTGAGAATCAGTGAATCATTATGAGAGACGACACAGAGCGAGCGTGGGGAACGAGGAATAAAAAATGAATGAACTGTAGGGTCGCGTGACGGAAGAATACCATCGAGCAATATCGCAGCGAACCGCTGTACTTCACTTTGCGTTTCGTTTTTCTCTGAAATTATTGAAGCTTTTCGAATGCCTTCGAATCCTTAGCCCTTTCGCATTTGACGGGTATGTGCGCAGTGAGGCGGTGGATGGTAATCTTGAATGTTTTTCTTCCTCCTTCGGGAAACGGAGGTCAATAGGTATTCATATCCGAGATTGAACGCGTCACGCTTTCTCGCTGCACTCGATTCCTTTTTTGACTTCTGCCATTCGACTCATTGTACCACTTCGTTGCAGCGTACGAGTTGGCTCGTGTATCATTTGTCTCGACAAAGAAAAATACCAATTTGCCACGAACATAAAGGGAATTTATCTTCTCCTTTGTGATGAGAGTAAGAGAAATTTTACCAGAACTTAGATTTAGCAAGCATCACTTATGTTAGTGTCATACTCAATATTGTTTTCTCCAAAGATAGATAATAATATCAGAGAATCACTTATCCATCTTAAACTATGTAAGTTTAGAGTATGACCTAATTACTCATTACATTTACGATTCGCTTATTATTAATTATTTGTATTACATTGTAGAAACATTTTATTAAATATGCCAATAAAAAATACCAACAACAAGTGAGTGATTTTAAACGAAATACTCGACATATAATTTAAACATTTAAAAAACTTTACTACCATTAGTAAAAAATTGATTGCATTGGATTAGATTTAGATATATTATCTCTGCTAGTGGCTCGAATCTCTATCTATTAGGTATATTTAGATTGTGATATTTTGTGAAACTTTTTCTTAGTTATTTCCACCACGACTGTTATGATGTTGGTGATGCTAAATGCTCTGATTTGAATTCTTTATTTTTTGCTCTTCCCATTTTGTTTTTTTCTATATATTATTTTTTTGCGTATTTTATTTTTTGATGCACAAAACTATTTTTATCGAGGGAATATATTGCAGGCATTGGACAGGAACGCATGTGTGTAGACTTATCAGTGAATGATAGTGATTAACTCTCCATTGGCTTTTTTGAAGAGATCGAATGATGTTTGACTCGAGACGTTATTCGGGAGCGAGCTAGGTTTTTTCCTTTTCTGTTTGAGATCTCTCATGGATTGTATTCTTTTGTAAAGAGGGAAGTAATGAATGAAGGGAGACCAAATGGTGCCAAGAACCGCTACTTGAAGCGTTATAAGATTCTGGAGCCATGAAGCTGCTTTCCGAGTGAACTAAGATATCGTATCGTCTTAAAGGTTTCAGATAAATATTACATTCTACATTTATCTTTAAATTAGTTATGAAATGAGATCCCTTTGATGTTTCCGATGGGCATTAATGATGTATACAGATTTCTCTTTGTAGTGGCTTTCATTTTTGTTAACTTCACTAGCGTCTACAATCTCTATTTAGAAGGCATCTTTGAGTTTAACTGTTATAAAAATTCTGAAAAAATCAATAAAATTCTATTATCGTGTTTAAATTTCTTATTCTTTTAAGGAGATTGTATTTAAGATAGAAATTTTCGAAGAAGTTTGAATTTAAATATGAAAGAGCTCTTAATTAATTTCCTCCCATCACTTCGAAAAATATCATTATCTCTTGTTGAAAATAATATAGTTTTGTTTTTAAAATGTGCTATGGTTATTGCTGTATTAAGTATGGATATATAAGAGACCCATAATAGCCATGAGTTCTATCTTCTAGACGATGTCGTCTTTCTAAATTTTGCGATTTTATGTAGCAATTTGAACCAATTTCCCAAACATCACATTCTTCATCTGCTCCCATTCAACTGTACCTTAAACTTAATCCTAGACATGTTATTATTTTATAAAAAAATCATTTTCATCCTGAACTTAGCAAATATTGTGATTAAGAGGAGCGACCGAATGACGAGGTATGCGATGATGGTAACTTGAGACTCAAATAGAAGCACTCATATACGTTTCTAGAAAATTAATTTTTAAGCCGTTACACCAGGAAATTATTTCCGCTGGATTTCCCGTCGCAACTCATCCGCTAGATACGCCTTTTAATGACGCTATCGCGCAAAGGTTGACTCAAGACAGGCGTTATATTGAAGTAAGTAGTTTTAACAGACAACCTCTCGCCATCGCATCGAGGAGAGCTTGCGATGATGGATGAAAAAGAATTCCCCCCCACGCGCCACTCTCCCATTAGAGCAAACTTTATCTCATTTGCCACCGAGAGAAAATTTTAGTTTTTCTTTTCAGAGTGCGCCTCTTTAAACCACTTCTCGTATTGCTTTAAGCTAGGAATCCCCGCTCTTTTTAACATCTCCCTTCCCGTTCCTTTTTTTCGCATTTCTGGAAAATCTTGTTCGCCTTTTTCATTCGCTTGCTCCGGCGGACGAGCAGAAGAATTTAACTCCTTTGTAGGAATTCCATACTTTGTCACCCCCCCACCGGTGGACATCTCCCTCTTACTAACCCTCCCGGATGGTATATACTTCTCAGATTCGTATCCCTTCTCCTTGACCCTCTTCCTCTTCGCATTTTTTCTTTTTCATCCCTCCTTCATCTCCTCTCGTTTCTGCTTTCCGTATTCTTCTGCCCTTCCTTTCACTTTCATCAGATCCACTTTCACTTTTAGGCGTTTCCTCGAATGATTCCTAAAAGTACACATTGCTCGAAATAGTTTTCCTTCTCCTTCACCTTCTTCCTCTGCCTTTTTACTGTTCCTTCTTTATTTTCTTTTGTATTCCCTTTTCCGGATTTTCTGTCATTCCTTTCACTTTCAGCATATCTACTTTCACTCTTCGACATTTCCTCGAATAATTACTAAAAGTATACATTCCTCGAAATGCTTTTCCGTTCCTTCTTCATTTTCTCTCGTCTCCCCTTTCCTCGTTCTTCTGCCCTTCCTTTAACTTTTAGCAGATACACTTTCACTTTTCGACGTTTCCTCGAATGATTACTAAAAGTATATATTCCTTTAAATGATGTTAATTTTCCTTCACCTATATCCTCGGTGATTGCACTATTTCGTTTTGTTCCTTCTTTACACTAGTCTCTCTTTTCCGTATTATTCTGTCCTTCCTTTCAATTTAAAAGATCCTTTTTTGGCGTTTCCTCGAATGATTTTTAACCGTAAATACCCATTGAATTTCTCATTTCTTTCATCCTTCTTCCTAAGTTTTGCATTTTCTGTTCCTTCATTCTTTTCAGTGCTCTGCACTTTCTACTCTCTCGAGTATACTTAAACCATTTGTAGCTATCTCCAATGATTCCGAATTCATCAGTATATTTTCCCTTTCCCTCACCTTTTTCCTCTAAATTTTTCTTTTTCGTTCTTTCCCACTTTCCCTTCTTTCCAATATTTTTCCGTTCCTACTTTTTACTTGCTCAATATACGTAGTATAGAGAAAGTATTGATTTCATGAATTAAATCGACTTCAAGATTTCAACGGAAATACAATTTTGGGGTCCACAGAACACGTTTTGATCATTTTCGGAATGATGCCTGTGTGTATGTGTGTGTGCTTGTGGGCGCTCTAACGTAAAAACTATTAGCCGCATCAATACCAAACATCATACATAGCAATGTGTTAGGTTCTATCAGAGTTGATTTGTTTTTGGAGTAAACTGGTTAGCCCGAAGTGGAGCTTTATTCTTCGAAGAAAATTTCCGTTTTTGCAAAATACCTTCATAAATATGTTATTTTTATTTATAAAAGTTTTAGAAAATGTAATTTACTATAACTTTTGTATGAAACATATTTTTGTATCACTGATAATTATTCTTGAAATATTGATAAACAGGAAGTAGCTTATTCATTACATTTTAAATACGACAAATATTTTTCATGTTAGAGCGCCCAATTTTTGGGCGCTCTCACAATCAAATATATGTATAGCAATCAAATATATTCACACTTTCCGCGTGCTTCCTCCAATTATTCCGAGCGGTATTCTCTTCTCAGAATATTGTCCAATTTCCTTTACTCTCTCTCAACGTTTTCTTCTCACTCTCTCTCACTCTTTCCCTTATTCTTCTGCGTCCCTTTCACTTTCATCGAATCCACTTTCACTTTCCTCCGCATCCTGCAATGATTTCCCCGCTGAGTCTCCCCCTTCATTTCATTGGCATTCTCCGTTAACGTCCTCTCGGGCGAACATTGTTTCGGTCAGCGTCGTCCAGTTTAAGCGTCAACTCGTCCGGGTTAATTTCGTTTACTTAACGAAACCTCTGGTGAGATCTTCTCGAATTTTCGGTCGTTTATTCCGCTGCAATAATTCATGATCGACCTTCGAGGTGGTCGCTTTCGATGTTCTCGCCCCAGTCAGCAGTGTGCCTTCCCCTTGTTTCGTCCCGCAAGGGATTCTGGTAATTAAATAGAAATGATTAAATCTTCCCATTTAAGTGAGACAAATTCAACCCGAATAGGATTGGTTGTGTTGGTAATTTATTATTTTCGTGGTAGCTTAAGTTATGATTTCTAACCAATTGCTCTTTAATATTATGGCCACTTTTCTATCCTCGAATCAGAAAGTGCGCTTTAAAGCTGTTTGTCTTCGTGATATCTTGTCCTTCCACTTGATGACCACTTGGGATGTGGAGTCACTTTCTCCTCTTAATATAATTTTACGTCCTCTGAAGAATCTCGGACTTTTTCATAGCTGCTATTCCGACTTCGATAACTTTATGTTACTAACGATCCATTGCTAGTTGCTGTATTTGTTACTGTAAAAATTAATTTTTAAATTATAATGTCAATTTAGATGTAGAAATACTATGCGAGTACTAGTGGAAATATCATATCCAGTCTAAACGCTTGAGACAACTACATTTATGGTACATTTTTTGCTTTACGAAGGGAAGATATTTATAATGGGATGACTTGATAATCATACCACTGCACTTAAAATCTTTTTTCATTTACTATGTTGTGTGTAATAATCCTCTCTCATTAGGAATTTCACGGTATATAAATCATTATAATAATATTATCGTCGTTGAACGGATTTCTGTTTCCATATTTAACAACTGTCCTTTCAATCTCAACGTATTTTTCCATATCTGAAAATCTATCCTTTAGGGGATCAACCTCAGAACATTGTTTCTCTGAAGTCTAGTTATAATATCACCTTTTTAATCCCTTTTCTTTCAAATTTACGATTGCAAAAAATATAACTGATGATTCTCAAATGTGCATTCGAAGCTCACCTTGAAAAAATAGCCAAGGATTAATTTTTATCATTTGAGTTTTATTAAATCTTTCACAAAATAATATGTTTATCTCCGTACTAATATTTTCCTCCTCTAACCACGCTATTCCTTGAGTTTATAAATTAAAAAGGAATGGTTCATAAATAATAAGAGATGATACAGTTAACATTTCAACATGTATTCAACCAAATAGGTTTATAAGAACAGGGTTATTGTAAATTCTTAAAACCTGTAGTAGATAAATAACTTTAATTATGAATGAAACTTCAGTATGTGTAGAAGGTCAAAGGGTTAAGCAACGATTTTATAGATTACGTGTCATCTTAAAGTAATTTTTGTTGAAGGTATTCACTTCCTCAGGATTATAGCACTCAGCTGTGATCATCATCAAGTAGATCCTTCCCCTACTCGAAAACGCTGCTAGACACGGTTGAATATAGAATTAATAGTGTCACCCTTTGTTTTAACAACGCGCGCACATCGCTTCAAGGGACCCAAATCTAATCATCCGCCGTCAATTAACAGAATTTCGATCGCAGAAGACGACTATCGATGGAGAAGTTAAACGGGTCCTTAGTGTACTCAACACTTGTTCCCTCCGAGTCGCACCCCTTTTTTTCCCCCACCGCTGCTTTTAGGAAGCCTGGACGGTTCCTACTGGGACTATTGATCCGCAACCCGGTCCAGGGAGCATCCTTGCCAGCTTCCACCCCCCGTCCCATCCCCCTCCATCTCTTAAAACCCATTTGTTCCCGTTCCCATTCGCCGATACCTATACTCAGAGTCTTTTCTACTCCATGAGGGCAGGGCCGGCTTCAGAGTAAGTTAAGCTGTCGCCTCAGGGCACACAGTAGAGGGTGGCGGTGTAATATCGTTTGTGGCCTGAGTGATGAACTTTTTCTCGGGATAGAAATTTCGATAAAAAAGTAGCCGCTCATGGATTCGATCAACTAAGGAGCATGAAAAAAAATTAATTTATTACCAAATGATATTCAAATTACCAAGTGCAGAAACAAAACTTTTGGATTAAGTTTTTGTTTTTGCTAAATGGGGAAATTCCAAGTAATTATTAAGTTCCACAGGTTTCTTTTTCTTAAATTTTATTATTAATGTTTTTTTACGTTTAATTCGTTTTTTGTATTCTTATATGTCAAATTACAAATTATATGTTGTCAGTTAACTCTCTTTTTTTGCAACGCATGAATGTGCTCTTCATGTACGATAGTTGCATCCACTCAGGTACCTTTTGAATGCTAATGCTTTCTTAATCCATTTTTGGAAACTTTTGGAAAATTTGATTTCAGTTTGGAATCAATAAAAAACTAAAACTAAACGAAACATTATGTGATAAACCAATGGAGAACGTTTATTAAATCAAGGGTTAAAACCTTTAACAATAAAATAGTGACTGACGAGTAACTTCGTGGTATTCTGCGACAAAGGAATAAATATAAACGAAAAACTACTTTTCACCGGGAAACTGTTTCTTCATTTAACAAATAACAATGTGAAACACCGCAGTAAAACTACGACGAAAGTTTACGCAAGTTAAGAGTTAATAATGGCGGTTAAGCGTTGAAAAATTTCATACTCGTTGTGGTTTTTCTGTGGCATTTTACTTATTTATATATTAAATAAGTATCAAGTATATCGCGAAAAGTAGTTTTCCTTTTTAATTTGTCACTTATTGAATAAATTCTAATATAAAACGTTTTTGGAAGAAGTAGTAGATATTGGAAAATCGAATGAAATGCCGAAAGGAATAGTGAGGCCTAAGAACAATAATACACTACAATACAATTCTGTGATAGTTGAAACAATAATAAATTTAGTAGGTGTTGTGAATCAGCCCTTTTAAATAGCCGCCGTCTGCAGGAATAATTATGGGAAAAGATGTTAGAAGGGGTCATTTCAAACACTATGCGAACAATAGCCATACATTGACCGGAAATAATAGGATTAGAAGGAAAATGATGTAATGGTGCATCAACTCCATTGAAGTATACCTTTATATGTATCTAAAGAGAACTCTACACTTATATATAACTTATATTAACGCACTTATTGTTTTCTATTTTTATATTTCCGTGAGGAAAAATCAAGAGATGCTACTATGACAACTTGGATGTGATACACCGTTATTATAAGCTGTTCAATTAAATCAAGTGATTAAAATAGGAACATTCGGTCACTTAGCATGCACAAAAATATTCGGCCATTATGTTTGGGCAGCTTAAATATCGGTGTTTCAGAAATGAGAATCTCTGATCATAACGGACCATTAGAGTGCTATGGAGTGGTCAAAAACCCCTGGCAAACTGATCGTCTGAAGCCAGTTCTGCCATTACAGATATCTTGTCTTTTTCTTTCCCGTTTTATTCTCGAATACGCAAATCTTTCCCTTCTTACGCCAATCTTATATCTTTTCATCTTTGCTTTCTTCCCCCTTTTCCGACTGAACCCTCCGCACGCATCTTTCCCGCCTATTTACTGTTTCTCATTCTTTAGCCGCTCCGTTTCATATTTTACGGCGCTTTCCTTTACTGTATATACGGCCTCCGTAAAAAATTCTATTCCTGCCCCTTTATCTGGAATATTTTTACGTCCGCCGGTCTTTACGCGGGCGTTTATCACGTTCCCAATATTTCGCCTTTATCTTTATGGGCTTCTTAAATGGATTTTTCCATCTTTTGGCAATTCTTCCGCATTTTGATACTGCTCCCTGTGTCTTCATCGGCACCCTCGCTTTCAAATTGTCCGCGCCTTGATTATTGTGCTTCGAGCGAAAAGCGGTAATTGATTTCTAGAATTGCTTGCTACGTATCCGTTTGTCGAATGAGGTCGTCTAACTTAAATCTCAATTCCTATAAAAACGGCTGAAAAGAATACACATACATGCACACAATACTTCTTAAATAATTGTCATACTTTAGATGTAGCGATCTTCAAGAGATTTTTCAGAAGCATTGCTCCTAGTTCACTATTATCACCGTTATATATAAATAATGTAATATCGTGTGTATCCGTATGTATTTTTCTGTGTTCTAAACTCAAATTACAAGTTTCGTCTCTAAATAATGGACGTTTAATCTTTGAAATCTCATGCTATGTGAGCATTAATAAAGAGCAAAAGGAAAAGAATGCAGCATCCTGCACATAGTCTACAAAAATCTTGATTAATAGTCGTTACAAAGGAGCTTATTCTCTTTAAATTTGATTAAAGAAAGTCAAAAACCTCAGCGTGCTTCAAATTTTACTCAATATATATGTATTATAAATAGCATAATTAAATTCTATTTTATCATCCCATTTCCAAGAATTATCTGGTAGGAATAGATTGAATTCTCGAAATCTCTTTAAGTGATCTTAATTTCAAAGTAAATGGGAATCGACTCCCATTACTGACTTCCGACAGTTAAAGAATCCCTTGGTAGAGTGTATGTTACAATGAAGAAGGCATGCTAGAGTGCTGGGCATGTATCTTTTATTTAATTTCGTGTGTGTGGTTGTGATAATACTTTGGGGATGAGTGATGTCGAACAATTATATTTATTAGAATTATTCCTTATTGAATATACTATGGAAATTTATTCTGGTTTAGTGAGGAATGCAGGGACGAATTGCCTCACCTCTCCTATTTCCAAGTATGCCTCTATCAATCTGTTTATGTAAAGAGTTATAAAATCTATTGGTTGATTGTTGATTGGACAGAAAGAAAGAAACATTCACAGGATAAATTTGAGAATTATCTCAAAGCCTCGTAACGTTACAAATTCCTACGGACAATGTCCGAGTCTCAGCGATAGATCGCTTAAAAGAAAGAGTCTCTCTTTCTTTTAAGTGGTCGAAAATCTTTCAGTGACGACCCTTTTCCCGTGAATCAATTGCATTTAATTATTTCAGAGAATTCTCAAATAGGAATGTTTACCAATCCAACATTTATGAGCATTTGGAGGGAATTTTGAACGTGCTTATTTCCTCTCATTTATTCATAAATTAATTACACTTGATCCAACTTCGACTGTTTACCAACCCATCATTTGCGAGCAAGAGTAGGTAATCTTAAACACGAACTTGCTTCATCTCATTTTTCTCTGGGAACATACTCTTCCAGGAATTTCGAGCATAATTTTACATTGATATAAAGGTCGACATTACACGGATGCAAGTAATAAACCTTTTCTCAGAGGAAAAAAATCGCTTCCACTCCACCCTCCCACCGCGGCAGATTAATTAAATCCTCCACTTTTGTAGCTCCCGTAATATATATTTTTGATTCATTAAAAAGGGTTGGGCCCTTTTTTTACGCGGAGTTTTCCCATTCCAATCACTTGACGGCGTTGTCTCCGACGACCCCCGAGCGCCCTTTGTCTCCGCATTATTAAACTCTCGCAAAAAACACGTACACATTTTCCTCACGCGTTTCCACCCCCTCTTTGCATGCTTCTGGGTCCACGCCCCCTTTGTCGGCCCGCAAAATATGGTTTCTCTTTTTTGAGAATAGCCCCGCTGTCCTCTTGACGCCCATTATTGCGAGCTAAAACAATCATTCGCTTCGAATAGCAGCGCTCCCTCCCCTCGGAGAAGCTCGGAAAAATCTCGCCTTTAATTGCGTTACTGGCCATTCATATGTGCAGTTATGCCGAGCAGGGTAAGGAATACTATCTGGTGGTATGCAGATGGTAGTTGGTTATTTGAAGTGGAATGAAGCAAATTTATATCGGACTATTTTATTCGATGCCTTAAACCATTTTTATTTCCAAACTTGGGAATTGTTACATAAGTTGGTCATAGTTGATGGGTCAGCAAAGTCGGTAAGATATACAAAAGAAATCGCTATTATGTTAGCTGCAACGGTCATTTGAAGTGAAATTTAGGAGATATATATCGAAATTTTTATTTGATACTATAAATCTTGTTTATCCCCAATCTTGGGAATTATGAGATAAGTTAGTGAAAATTGATGGGTCGGTGAATTCAGTATGATATGCAGAAAGTAAAGCATGGTGAAAGCATACATGATGTTAGCGCCTGTGGTAATTAGAAGCAGAATTAAGCAAATTTATATGGGGATATTTTATTTGATACCTTGAATCGTGTTTGTCTCTATGCTTGGGAAATGTTGGGTAAGTTAGTGAAAGTTGATGGGTCAGTGAAGTCAGTATTATTACTGTTATGTGTGACTGCAAAAGTGGTTTATAAATTACAGTGAAAGGACTAGGTGTAAAGTAATTTTGGGTGAAAATAAATGTAAGATTACCATGTTGTTGAACAGTAAACCGAGTCAAATACCACAGGAATGCTGAAGGGAAGGAAGCTAAGTCAATAACTACTTGAAATGGTGTTCTGCTTATTACTCATCTATTTTGTAAAGAGCTTCCACCTTTAATTTATTCAGGTATAATTTCGAAAGAGGTACTTTCTTTCACCCCTGTCGACCCTGTTTCATCATCGTTTGCTCACCTATCGAAATCCTCGCGAAGAGAACCCTCCTATTTAATTTGTACGATTTTTTTAGTGAGAAATCGTTTTTTAAAGGCTGCCAGCGTGTGTATCTCGATAATCAGGCCTGATAAGCATCACTGGTCCTTAGTTAGGCATTTCTATGTATATGAATGGTTATGTCCTTTCTTGGAATCCTTTTTCAGCCTTTGCAGGCCAATTCGAAGTGAGTTTCAATTATGTAACGTCATCGAAAACTTCTACTTTTATATTGCTATAATATTTTAATTGAGCTGAATATTTCATATATGTAGCATTTCCAGCCAAATGTTTTTATTGTTGGGTGCTATCTCAAAATTAGTATAAAATCGTATGAAACTTGCAGGAGAAATTAGCCACTAGGTCGCATTAAATCGGATAAAGGGTAAATTTGGTAGTGATAATTATCTGACCTTCAGAAATCTAACAATTGAACACTCCTGCACCAGTGTATCCTATCACCGACCTTGAAAAAGATTGCGAACCTTCATTCAGTTGGAAGGATTTTGTTTTAAACTTTATTATTTTCCCTAATGCTTTTAGACATAAAAAAATAGTAAATATCAATTTGTACTGCATCATTTGTTGACGACAGCTGAATTATTAGAATACAGTAGATATCAGCCCATTCGTAGCAGAAGCATTTCCAAGCTGTTCCGTTGTCGCAATTCCACCGGTTTCAAGGCTAACCTTGAGAGTGACAAACAACTGCTTGCCTGCAGTCGAGACTTCCGAGAACGCTTCCTCAGAGTATGATTCAATACCGACTTTCTTCGTTAACAATGAGTCGCAGATGCTCTCCGCTGGAGATGGCCCGGAAAGAGTTTCTCCGAATAGAATTGATGGTGTGGGTCGCCCCCTCTCGGATGGACACGATCGATATATGAACGAATTGTTTAAATACATACTCTTAAAGAAGACTATTAGGTTGAAGAATGACCGAGATATTTAGTACACGATCTTCCGAAGAAATATCTTATACTTGTAGTTCCGTTTCTTGTACATTTACTTTTATCGTTCACTTTTGCTGCTCAATGTCTATTGACTAAAATGTTTTGATAAATTATTTAAGCATTATTACTACGTTAACTCATTTAGAACACGTTATTGCGAAGAAAAAAACATACAAGACAGCATTTTCCGGATAAAACCTGCAAGACATCATGAATGATAATCAGAAAATAGGACAAGTTAAATATTTTGAACGGCAAAAGTGATTGCGGCTCGAACTATAATTATCCTTTGCCATTCAAAACATGCAGAATAAACAGCAAGACATTCACCGTAAAAATGGAGGAAGCACTCACATATTTCCATTCCAAATGTATCATGTAAGAAATGCATTCAGAATGTATTAAGTAATATTTTTAGTCATGGGGAAGCAGCGTAAAATAATTTAAACATTTTATTCTCACAAAAGAGTGATATTTTTATGATAGACTGTGGTTGTAGTAATATAAAGTATTATACACAAAATCGAAGTGATTGGTAAACCGTAGAGGATAAAAAACACTTATACGCTTTTTATATCTTGTTCGTGCTGCTATGAATATATATAATTTTTGATGCTTAGCTGCCCTTAACCGGTGAAGTCCCCCTAAGCTCTACTGAACTTTTCAGGAAGTGCTTCATCGAGGCAAAAGTAACAACGAACACACACGAACATTCCCTGAATCGGAAAAATCCTATCAGCCGGGATTCGAACCGGCTCCAACCTTGGGGTAGGAGTGATGGCTTAGATGGAATGCTATCCACTCGGCCACCAAGGCCTGTGTGAAACCTAATGAGACATTAGTAACTCAGAATGGCATTAAGACAGATATTCTTTAGTATTATGAATGGTCATTGCACTACTTATGTAGAGGGACGCTCTTTTTCAAGTGTGTAACGAAAGAAAACTAAATCAAAAGTATACTAGACACCTTTCTCCTCTTACTGTCCTCTTACCTACCTTACTAGTAGCTTATTCAATAAACGATGAATGAGTTCAGATTAGTTTTTGCGCTTATGACTCCATAAGCAGTTTTTGAAGAAATATTTTCTCTGGAGTATGAAGGTTAAAACTGAATTAAAAGTTAGTTTTGAATTATGTCGAGAGAGAAAAAGAGAGACACGTAAATGATCGTAAACGTGTTGCATGTGTAAATGTAGTATCGCCCAAAAGTTACATCAGAGATAAAGAACTCTTGTATAAGCCCAGTAGTAAAATCTCAGTACCTTATTCAAGGAATCTATTTTTGTAGTTAACCAGTTATTCGGAGAAGTATAAGCGATAAGGCATCGGGAAGAGATCCTCTTAAGATCAGTCCCCGTCTCGACGAACGCGAAGCAAAACCCTCCGACATTTGGGTGCTCACTCGCTCGGATATTTTGCTCCATTTTGCATCCGATCAGCACGCGCGGACTTGCGATTCTAATACACTTTAAAGTTGGGACTCATCCATTCGTGAGCGTTCAAGAATTCACCGAGGAGGGTTGGTCTTAAAAAGACGCCCTCCCTGCTGCATTCCCGTTTTTATCGCTTTGATAAACTTTGCGTGTTCGGTCTTACTCGTCCTCGCCCCTCCTTTTTTAATGCTATTCCCAGTCCTCGTTTATTAGAGCTTTTTTATCTCCTCTTAACACTCCATTTCTCTCTTCCCGCCCAATTCGCAGCCTTATCTCCCGCGTTTAATCGCACCACGTTCAAATGAATCCAACTCTCTCGGCTCTCAAAACATTTAGTTTTCCTTTCCGCGCTATGCGACACTCTCTCTATCTTGAATCGGGTTTTTTGGGAGTGAAACACGAGGATGGCGTTTTTGTACCGCTTTTGTAAATCTGTCCGTTTTTGTCGCTCGTCGCTGCTTCCCTCCATTACTAATAGCGACTGCATGAAATGCTTGATAAATTTACGCTGCTGGGTTTGATATTGCTTCCCGCAGGATACTTGGGTAGTGTTCTGTACTGAGCTTGGTCTGAATCTCATCCCTCTATATTAGCCACCGATATATACACAATATTTTCACAAAATATAGTTTTCTATCTGTAGGTTTCGCAGGTTTTTCACACTCCCCTTCCTGTGAGTGTTTTTCTGCAGTGGACATTTTTTCCTGAGCCCTCAGCTTAGGTTTTTTTTTAATCCAGATACTAGTTTTCTTCGTGTTCTTTTGCAAACTATCTCTTTCTTTCTGTTTCTCGTATGACGATGGGTTAGATGTAAGAAGAGGCTTCCTAGTCTCAATCTCGCACGAATAAAGGACATTTTTATTATTATTGCATTAAAGAGGGAACGAGGCAAGATGAGGAGTGAGTTTGCCTTTGCTTGCCTTTCCCGAGACAATGCGACCAAAGGAAAACCTCCACACGAGTGCAGAGAATAACTTTCTGATTTTTCATTGAATTCGACGAGAAAATACGGAATGAATCCCAATGGTCACGATCACTCATGCTTCAATCCATGTTATCCATTGTATTAGGCTAAAGTCAAAGACGTACATTTTCTCCTGTACCAAATGAAAAGAAGGTATTCCAAGCTTTAAGATCAGTTTAAAATAATCGAGACATCACTGTTTGAATTTTAGGCCTCTTAACTTCGTGTATTTACAGCTTTTTTATAGTATTTGTCAACCTAAAGATGAACTTTTCAAACCATCTTCTTTCTGACCAAAAATGAGAGCTAAATGATATACAATGTATGATGGTGTAACTATTATTATGAAGGAGTGAAAAAATAGGAATTTATTGCGAATTTGCTTTTATGATATATAAAATTCGATTGCAAAACATGGTTCATATGACGTATATTATAAAAAATATCAGCTTAAAAATATTAAAATATCCTAATCGATTATATTAAAATATATAATTATATAACATATATTTAATACCTCTGATAGCAATAACTTCGCTGACCGTAGTTTGGGCTCCTGTAAAAGTAAATATAGAGAAGGATTGAAAAAAGCAAAACGTTCGTTTGAGTGATTGCTGAAAAGTATCATTCTTTTAATTGGTGGTCTCTTATAGAGATGAGAAAGGCATACAAGGACAAGGATACGACCGGCTGCTCAAAATGGCCGTAGTTGGTTTTATTAGAAGCGAGCAATCTCAAGACTCTCCCGAGTTTCAATCGAATGAGTGGGGCTTTCATCTTCGCCAGAGCACTTCGAAGGCGGTGAAATTCGGTGGGACATCTTGTTTTATTTCGAAAAAGCACAGCTGTCTCAGATTCGGAACAGCCCAATCTTCAAGGTCTCTTGGTGAGTTGTCCCGAAATTCCTCGTACAGAATGGATGGAGGCGTGATATCCTTTCGATATTCCATGCCCGCAAACACAACGGCGACAAAAATGCAAATACATCCTCTTCCGTTTCCCCTTCATACATATCAAATAAATATTGATTGATTCTTAAAATTACTGTATTAAAAAAACAGGTTTTCATTTATTTGGCTGATTTTTCGTACGGAGAGAATTTCGAAATTTGAGGAAGAAAACAAAAGAGGTTCCTACTTGAATGGGAATATCACATAAATTGGTTGTGGAACATTAAATAATTTGTGTCCGACTATGGCCCGACCGACTTTAGCAGAATAGCATTAATAACAGTAAACGAATGTATCGAAAACTCTTGCTGTATTCAATATAATTATCAAGATTGATGACTATAAGGTATTTGAATTGAGTCAACTGACTGGGAGTAACATTGTGGTAATCCATGACTTCAAACAAAGAAAACAGGAGAAACTTTCTGGATGAAATTCACCCTGATTTTATTAAAAACATTGTAAAATACCACAGGGACAAAAAAGCACGACTAGTTTTGACGCGTGAGTGTCATCTTCAAGTGGGATAGGGTAATTGATAGATCATGGATATTAAAGGTATGAGAGGTATTCAACTCATGAGTAAATTTAAGGGAAGGATGAAGAGAGTTTAGTAGGTTAACAAAGTGGTTCCCTATCCCATAATACCTTAGATTTTTCCATTTATCGCAAACCCACCTACACCTCACGCCTTATTCCTTTTTCCTCCAATCACCATCATTCCCATAAATTTTCTGTATTCCACTCGCTCCTCCACAGACTCCTCAATACCCTTCTTTCACCCTCCAAGTTTGATAAAGGATTAAGTATTATTTTTTACTTAGCACAGGTAAACGGGTTTTCCCCAGACTCAATCAATCGTTCGCTAGATAATAAACTTAAAAACTTGGCTCTAAATAGAATATATTCCACTCAAACTCCTTCATCTTCTCCTGGTTGGCGTAAGTTAAGTTTCTGTGGGCCGATAAGTAATAAAATATCGAAACTCTTTCCTAAAAGTTGTATCCGCCCACCTTTTTATAGTAATTTTTGTATTAAGAATTTTCTTTCTAACGGTAAAGACTCAATAGACCCGTTTCTTAAATCAGGAGTCTATCAACTGTCCTGTTATGACTGTAGTTCAATATATATCGGCCAGACTGGGAGAAATTATTATTATTATGGGCAAAAGAACATCTTAAATGTTTTCAAACTGGATCACAACAATCTCATTTCGCGAAGCATCTTTTAACATGCAGTCATTTCTCAGATCTTACACCTAAAATCTTACATATAGCGGAGAAGGGTAAACGACTTGATATTCTTGAAAAAATGGAGGTTGTCCAAAATCACAAAAAACCCCTTGATAACTCTCACAAACGAATATATTTTTCCTTCCTCTTCACCGTTGCTCACGGCAACGCTTTCTTGTTCTCCCTCCTCTAATGTTTTCCAAGAATCCTAAACTCCTACTGCTCCCCCCTGACCATAAACCCTCTTGACCATACTCCCTTTTTTCTTTTAAATATGTGGGTTTCAGGCCTCTTTCTTCACTTGAAGATGACGCTCACGCGTAGAAACTAGTCGTGCTTTTTTGTCCCTGTGGTATTTTGCAAAGTTTTTAATAAAATCAGGGTGAATTTCATCCAGAAAGTTTCTCCTGTTTTCTTTGTTTGAAATATTGGAATTGATATGATATTTTAATTTAATGTACAATAATTTAATTAATAAACACACAAACTAATAAAAAGGAGAAGCTAAGAAAAATAAATATAAGCCGAATTTAATTATAATTTGTGCGTATCCTTAATTTAGTAACTTATCCTCATTGTATTAATTTATAAAAATTTATTGACTGCATTTCAATTATATTAATGTTATAATTATTAAATAGGAATAATTTTAATTAAATTGTCATATCACATTTGAATACGATGTAAATTATTTGGAATTTAATTTCATTAACTATGGTTATAATTTGTGTAACTTGGATGACTTTGCAATACCATGGTATTTTAATTAAATTTTAGGAGTAGAATTTACGATTCTGTCGTTTCCTCTGCGATAATGTCCTCTGTCGTCACCTTTGACCCAACTCTCTTTCCCTATCAAACAAGTTCCACCCACCTGCCCTTTGCAATTCACAACACGTCTCTCTTCAGTTTCCAGAAGAAAGTCCTCTCCGGCGTCGATCACCCTTTCGAGTAAAATTTACCTCCGATGCATTCGCCTCAGTATACGCTTTCTCGTGGCCTCCTTTGTGTGAGAGGAATCCCGGTGTCCTTGCATGCGGAACCTCGGGACTTATTTACCATTGAATCCAACTAATTTGCAAGGGAGAATGGAAGTGTGATGCGTTTCAGTGTAAATCAAGAATATCTTCAGACAATAGACAGATGTAATGAAGAGCATACCTAAGCGTAACTGTTATACAGCGATGGACATATTTTAAAGAAATAAATGAAGGTATAGTAAATGTAAGGAGATGATTTCTCTACAGAGGAGCTGATTACTGATGGAATTTTTTATGGTTTAATAATTTCACTGATTATTTATTGCATTGTATGACAAAAGTGGTGGGGTTAACTGTAAGGAAATGATGCTTAATGAGGAGCTTTGAGTTTACATGAACCTTCCGAAAGGTAGAACACGCATGAATGAATTTATTTCATTGGTGACAGACGGTGTATTCCTGGAGGACCTTATTACACTTATAATATCATTACACTATTTTTGAATTGAAGAGATCATTATTGAAAAATGAGTGTTGATATCTTTATATGGTCCAATGTATAGCATTAGTGACCTGTCTTTCGTGTTGCCTTTAGCACACTGCTCTTTAACTATGGAGGAAAGCTCCTGCAGTTATTTATACAATATCACCTTGACCTCCCATCTAAGGCTCTCATTTTCACCTGTTATCCTATTTTTGTATCCGGCTTAAACTACCAACCATGATGATGATATTGATTCTTAAAATGATGATAATTATGCGGGATTATTTCCTCTGTAATAATAGTATACTTAGTACCTCATAATTACATGCCTTCAAAGTAATTTACCTTATTCATGCTAGAAGAACGGCTTGCGTTTACAGGCTAAAGATAAATTGAAGTAATCCTGTCTCTGGACGTATTCATTCCCTAGTAATATTTACGATTCCCTCTCTTCGTTCAACGCCTTATGACCACGCCCACAGAAACTATTTTTCACGAAACATGAAAGTTCTACCAGATTTGATTTAATTAAACCCTCTCTCTTTCCAAACACGCCCAATATTTTTTTCCTGTGGCTAATATAAGCCATATGCTGAGTCTTTATCAGTATTATGGTTGTGAAGGTCAAGGTGCCTTGAATCTCAAAATATTAAACCAGGTCGTGCAAAGATATGAATTTTTAACACTTCCGATGTATTAGTCATAGTTTTTCGAGAAATAAAGAAGTTATTTCCTCCTTTTTTTCTAAATCGAAATTGAATTTTTTCGAGAATTAGTGCTTGCATCGCCCATTAGCCTGTCGAGTCTCGGAGCTCTACGACTCTGCATATTTCGAAACAAATTAGAGAAATTTCCGCTGGTAATTACAAGCGATTACGAAAAAACATGTTTCAGAAGCCACTTAAAATTCTTGGGCCTCCTAATTCGCTGTTATGCCCAAACTCCATGAATAACTGGCTACAGAAGGCTAAATGGTATAATTTTAGGATGAGAAATTAGGTCGCTGATTGTCCCTGTTCCCAAAAGGTACATTTAAATTCGTCTCCTGCGTGCACTTAATTCGTGCATTTTCAAGGAATTTTTGGGTGTACAGCTCACATCGGCTAACTCCAATAAAGCTATTTTATTGGAGATACTCGTACTTGGACACGTGCTGTAATTATTCAGAGAGGCCATAACAATGTAATTGCGTACACGTGTATTTTCTTTATAGAGCGTCTAAAGCTTAGGTCACTTAGCATCATATGTTGATTTAGATGTTAAACTAATTGATGTAACCCTCTACCATAAGCCCGTTTTTAAATTAGGACGACTGAAATTAGTGTTTGAAGTATACAATTAATCTAGTAAGAGATTAAACAATTTAAAATAGATTTGAGTTGAAAAGTTGTAGTTTTTTAAATTTCGTAAATTAAAAATAAATACTGAAAAGGATAGTTATTAGATATAATTGATTTTCTTTCTTCGAAATTTGTTATTTGAAGATGTTTGCAATTAAGAAATTCTTTGACAGTGTGTACGAGTATTTTGTTCCTACTTGTTATCTCTATTTTGATAAGAGGATTTTCTTTCTTGACCAATCCCCAGAAGGTGGTAAGATATCATTTCCCATTCTCTAATATATCAAGCCTTGAGATAGTGTAAAATCTACTCAACGACGCTGAATAATTACGTCATTTTTGGTACTCCTTATACACTGCTATGAGAAAAGTAATTTGTGGAGCCATTTTTATGCTATGGGTAAACTCTTTTCACTCTCTGATTCAATGCTTGCCTAGAATAGAAAAGGTAAGTTGTTTTGCAATAAAAATATAGATGCGGTTAGGAAAGGCAGGAGATAGATTTAATTGAAGTAACAAGTGATTCAACTACGACAAAGGAAATGGGTGGGTCAAGAAGTTATTTGGAGGAAAGCGACTGCTATAGAAAGTCAGCATAAAATTCACGGTGTTGCGAGTAATGTTATGGTATGGACAAAACATTGCAAGAACTGTACCACAGGAAACAAATTCTTATTTTATTATTACTATAGCAAAATAATTATTAATTTAATACATAATAATTTTATCAACCTAGCAAACTAGTCTGTTTTTCAAAGCTAATAAAGTATGAATTAGTTTACTGTGGAGTTTTCCCTGTTTTTTGTCTTTCGTCTAAGTAATTTAGGGTAGAATTCGAGGGTAAAAACTGAAGGGAAGACGAGATAGAATGTTACCTGGAAATGAAAGAAATGGCGCTGGATGGTGAATATTAAGCCGCAAAAATCTACCGAAATATACTCATGTAAGTAAATTAGTAGATAGCCACACACTATCACTATCATTGTTGATAGCTAATGATTGTGGGAGTACGGTTCAAACAGGACTTGTATTTTAGCACTTATCAACTCTCATGAAATAGCAGTTGGTCTAGCGGTCACGATTCCGAAACGGATCATCTCCTTTAGCCGAAGTATTCCTTTACAGTCCGTGGCATTTGGGCGTCAAACGGAAGTCTCCCATTTTACATAACTCTCTGCAGATTTCGCCTCCGATTACTTATTCCGAGCCATCTACTCGCACTTGATTAGAATCGCGCGGCCCGGCGGAATAAGAAAAACGAAATTAATGAATACAGACGCTGCCGCCCCATTTAAAATATTTCTTCCCATCTTCCCTCGCAATTACGTCATCTTCCCCGCCCGAACATTTCATTCCGAAAGACAGAAATGGGGGAGGGCTCGTCCGGAGAGATGGAAAACAATTAGTAGCATGTGGTACCTGAATTTCAAGAGACATTACGAACAGGCGCGATACAGAAAGTTGGAGAGGATGGTCGGTGCTTGGGATAGCAGTGGGAATAGGGACGCAATGGAGGGAAAAAAGATGGAATCCGCGGGGGGATGAATGGATTAGAAAGGTCGCGGGGAACAGATGGGGGGTTGGCGAACGAGAGGTGGCGTACGGGAGGTGAAGGAGTACGCAGAGGGGATGAGAATAAGAGAGAAGGCGAAATAACAATTAGACGAATTGGAGTTGAGGCGGACTCGTTCTGGAGGCAATTTATTTTGAGAGAGTTTTGTAAATGCGGGGCTGGATTATTTAATGAAGTCATGCGAGAAAGAATGCAGAATTTTTTTCCCCCCGGAGACCGTTCGGCTTGGAGCTGTGCTGGGATGTTTCGCTCACTTGTGTCTCATAAATGCGATTGTTATCTATATTGCTCTTAGTCTTTTGATGCCCGACGTAATAGAAATTCGCTTATTTCTCCGGTAAATTGAATGAGTGGATGCATGAAGGATACCATTAGCAGTCTTTAGTTTCATTCCTTTCGATAAATTATAGAATATTATTGTTATCAATTTGAAGGTGTTAATTAATAATTTGGAATTTATAGGGACTACTATGTCTTCATTATAAATGCAATAGTAAGTCCAATGGATATCAAATATCCGATTTTTGAGTCTCTCAATTTTAATAATAATTTAGCACTGTCCTTATTTAATTACACGGTCCGAGGCTCTCTAATCTCAGCCAAAAGTGATTTTTTTCCTTTCAGCATCACACAAAATCCAATTTATAGGAAGTATTTTTTTATATAACATATGGATTTAATAGTTAGTAATCACTCTTATTCTGATATATGAAGTAAGAGAAATTGTAAGACAACCAAACGATTATTTGAATACGTATTCCCGAAGTAATTTTTTACATAATGTCCTACCGTTACCTCAAATTAATAGGTTAATTCAATTAAGCTTATAGAGCTGCGTTCAAGTTTCTTTGCACGAATGTAACTGATGTTTCATTGCATATAGTATATGCTAGTACCAGCGTTTGTTCATGTAATGTTTCCTTTAGGAAGCCAGTGCAATTCTCTCCTTCGGTGAAGCAGGAGAGAATTAATATCAATTTTCAATATCAGTGTTTGTGAAAATAAACCGCAGACTTTGTATTTTCCACAAAAATATAAATGGCGTTCCACCAAGTAAAGTCAGTTCATATCGATTTTATCAGTTTGTCTTTGAAATAGCACAATAACAACTCTAGGTAATGAAAGAATCTTTACTTACATTGGAAGACTTTGAATATGTTTTAAGGACTAGTAAATACTTCTTCAGCTTTTAATGCTTGATCCATATGATGCGTACCAATTTATATCATAAAAATATTATTTTCAATTGAAGATATATTGCGATATGAAGTTAAAGTGTTTCTTTCAACATTTAGCAGAAAAAGGATCCTTAGAGCATGGAAAAGTATTATTCATTCAAACAAAGAGTTTTCGAACATTAAAAATAAAAAGAAACTCTCATGCAGTTGTTTGCATTCATTTGAGATGCTAAAATGCTTCTCGGAAGCAACACCAATTGTAGGCAGCATTAAGATGGGCGATTCAAAACAGCTTGGAATGAATGTCTTAAATTACGAAGGGAGTTGGAGAATAAGTGGGAAGGGGCCAGAGAAAGGTGAGAGAGTGTAGTTTAGTCCCCAGAGGGTAGTGAACATGGGGAAGTTAACAAGTTTTGGAACGTGTTAAAAAAAGTGAGGGTTGGAAGGATGCGAAGGGGAAATTTCGCTGGGGACCTTAAGGAGCTGTTCGTTTGGGAATGGACGGCATCACGCAATGAAAGTTGTAGGAAAAGAGGGTAAGTGGTGGTGGCATTTGAAACATAGATCTAACTATAAGAGAGAAATACATTAGTATTTATTCCTCAAGATAGATTTCGGGGTGAAAATGTACCTTTTTCCTCGAGTTCAAGTTAAATTTATTAAATAGTTTTCTATTGCAATTGTGTGAACAAATCTAGTTCAATTTTTTTTATTTTCCTATGCAAATTGAATCTATAGCGTTTTTAAAATTTCGGGAATTTAAGAGATCCAATTTTGTCGATAAATACACGTATATGATTTCCTTAACTTCTAAATTACGTTCCTACAATGTATATTCGAAACCATCGAAAACTGCCGCAAATACGTTTCCTTGAGATAGAAATTGGTGTCATTCTTTGCTCAGCTAACAACTTATTGCCCATGTTTTCCTATATTGCAGTCTTCCATTATGATGTCCTTGTTTTCCTTCTATCTATTATTACGTAATTGATTAAATATTGCTATTAACCTAATTAATCAGAAGATGCCTTGGGTTCATTTTGTATGAATGTCATCAAATGGGTATATTATTAAATTATTCAACAGAATGGCTGGATGAGTTTTTTATATCTCCACTAGTAGGTGCCAAAAGCATTGAAGAGGAGTTCAGGCTTACTAGGCTCAAGGAGTGCGATACTTGTCCATTCCTTTTTTCAGTGAGCTAGGATTTTACTTTTAGGGGAAAATTGCCTAGGAAATCTTTAGAACAACAACCAATATATGATTAGAATGGAACCAAAAAAATTAGTTAATCTTTAGTTTAATCTCGGTAAATTTTATATTAAAGAAGTCGTAATGTATATCATATTATGGAAGTATTCAAGTAATGCTCAAATCTCCTCCGTCTAAAGATATAGGAAAACATTCTATGGGCACTGTATGGCATTATATTGCATTGATAGCATAATGTAGATAAGGCGACGAATGGGAACGTTAGGTAGTAAAACGTCAACGTAAAGCAATCATGTCCTTGGATTTCTTGACGTACCTCGAATCTACTACTACCATCTACAAATTACAATCTTGAAGTTCATATAATTTTTATTTATAGCGAATGTAAATTAAAGGACTGAAGGTAATTTAGATTTTTTGCGTTGCATTCCGTTAATTTATTCATTTCTTAGTACTTTCATTAGAGTATGAACGCTGCATAAGTGAGAAACGATCAAACACTAGGATATAGGCACGTCTTAGGGTATTACGTTATCTACGCATAATTTTACCCAAATTAAAGCTGAGGTTTTCATATTAAAAACTCCAAATTATTTCTAGGGATTTGTGAAATTTACGATCATTACTGATGATCACCAGCGGTGAGTCAATTTCGTTTCGGTCTTAACCGAGAGCCACGTAAGGCCCTTATCATTCCCAAGCCCGTCGTCGATGATTATTACAAATTCCGCAAAGTTTGCATCGGGAGGAATCGCACGCACTTTTTCCGACCTCACGACCGGAAATTTGCGAACCAATTAAGTTCATAACTTTCTTTTGCCGTAAAAAGGCAGGATTTGGACCCTGTCGTAAAAATCAAATTAAGCTCTTTTTTAAAGTGTCCGCGGGGGAGGCGGACGAAATAAAAGCTCGCTCCCCCCCGAGCGGATGAAAAAAGAGCAAAATCAGCCAAAAATGAAAACTGTCTCATTTCTTTCCACTCGAAAACATTAGCTCCTTCTCTTTGGGATTTGCCCAGCGTTCGGCCGCCCTATCCCCTTTTTTCCTGGCTCTGTATTTTTTACTGGCGTTGGTCATCACCTAAATCCCCATCATCATCAAAGTAGACCGGTCCTGGGACAGGCTTCAGCTGAAGATTTCCAAACTAGTATTCTTCTATCTCTGGTATGATACTTCATCCTGCAAATCTGTGAGCATATTAAACATTCACCTTCCTTTCCTACGATTTCCTCTATTTCTTACCTCTATTATATTACGTAGTAAGCAATCATGCTAATGACGTGTCCCAAACAGTTTGCCTTCTGTATAGAAAGAAAACGTGGAAAACGGCTGTTCATGAATTACAAGTTTTTTAACCTCCAAAAGCCGTCTTTGTCGGCGTTACTTGTCTTATTCCCCGATAGTCGGAGATGAAAAGAAAAGAATGCCGCCTTTTCGAGATACCCAAAGCACTTTTCGAAGACAATTTCTATTTTACTACGTCTGATGAGGAAGAGATTGTCTTCTAAAAAGGTGCTTTGTGCATCTCAAAAGTGCGGCTTTCTTTTCTTGTTATCTCCGACTACCGGGGAATAGACGAGAAACACCGATAAATACAGCTTTAGGAGATTTTAAACCTCTAATAACAGTTATCTTCATTTTTTTGACTGTATTGATCGCTTTTTTCCTCTTTAATCTGCTCCAAAACCTCATCATTCCTCTTCTTGTCTTTCCAACTCTCTCATAATATTTCTCCATAGCCTCATCTCATTACCCTCACGATACTGTACATCGTGTTTCCAATGTGTCCAAGTTTCTTCTTATCTATATAGGACCACACTCCATACATTGAAACATTTAGAAAATGTGTTTAATGTGTTTTTTTAGGCAGTTAATAGAGCTTTTAATTTTTCATAGGCTTTCTTTCTCATGTAAAAAAGTAAATTTGGGACACGGATGTTAAGGAAGTGGAGGTAAAAAATCTCCAAAAGCTGTTATTGTCGGCGTTCATCTTCTAATTCACCGGTATTCCAAGAAAACAAGAAAAGACAGTACTTTTTGAGTTTCTTGCTTTCCGTGGAATACCGGTAAAACAGACGAGAAACGCCGACTAAAGCGGCTATTAGGCTTTATAAATCTCTAATTTATTTCCCATGGCAATTCTACTCTTAATTTCCTTGCTATAGTTGCCGACATTATTTATCAGGCTACTGAGATATCAGAAAGATTCAACCTGCTCTAGCCGTTGACCTTTTAAATCCCCACCACTCCTCAAATTCGGGCCACAAAATGTTTGACGGAAAGATTGTGCCTTCGCAGACCTTGATGGAGGCATTAGTCAACCCTCCTTTCCTCCAACGCTCTCTTTATCGTCTTGCAAGAAAAAAACTGCCCGGAGTACCTCTCCGAGAAAAATGATAAATCTTTTTGGGGAGAGTTCTCGCAAAACCGCCGGTGTGGTTCCTCTACCCCTCGGATGATGTCTCCACTTTCTCTCCGTGGTTACTTGTCTCCGTGGAGAAGGCCCATTTCGTCTGCTTCTGGGTCCAAGTCACGTATCTAGCTTCACTATGCCATATGGGACGCGGAAATCACGTTATTCGGCAGTCTCTTTCCTCGTCTATGCTACTTCCTCCTCTAGTCTTCTCTTCCACTTGATTATGGCTTTCATTTGCCTTACTTTCTCCCGTGGAGTAGATGTTCAGTTGTGAGAAAATACCCTTATTTATATATCTGTTAAACTAATGCTGATCCTTCCGCTGTATTTGTATCAGGCTTACATAGGGTCGTGTGATTATGCATGTAGTCTACCTTATGGCTATTCTTTCCATGGTGTTATAGCTCTTGGCTTCTTCCGTAATCTGCCTAAAATATTTATCCAAATATACCAATATAATTCATCCTTCAATGCATATTAACTTCAGGTTTGCTGTAACAAAATCTATGTCTCTGAGTCTAGGTTTGCCCATTCGTTTGTGTGGTGAAACTTTATCCTTAGTATATTTTTGGGTTTCCTTTCTTCTGTCACTCTCTCTATATTGTAACTCCTTTCTACAAGCTTTCATATATCTGATTATGTTATTGCCTTCAATTAAATGATCCAGCTCTGCAGAAAAGAAAAGGAATACCAAATGTATGATAATGGGCAAATAAAAGACCAACTCCTAATGACTTTAAAATAAAGGAGGAGTTGAAGAAATTATGCCTCAGACATCCAGGGTGATGGTGCCTTATGGCTATTGGAACATTATAAAAGATCTCATTTCCCAGTTACTATACCATCCTCTGAACAATTTCCTCCCCATCCGCAACTTACATCTCTCCTGCAACACAATATCCTATCTAAATCCCCTCCCCTTACCTCTCACTTATAATAAGAATAAGAATCTTATTTTTTTGCTGTGCACGTACATTGAACATAAAAGAGTCGTTTTAACTTCAAAACGAATTTCTCTGAATACTCATCATTTCTAGTTGTGAGGTTATACATTTTTAAAGGATTATTCTTATAAGGTCAGAAATTTTGACTTACATTTCTCGGGGACTAACCTCAGTTTCCAGAACTAGTGGCAACACAGGTACGACAAGCTGAGAAAGGCGGCTCCGGAGTATGTCTCAATCTCTAATTTATACATCTCAGTTAGAGACGACTCAGTTTTGATTGATGTCTTTTTTGTTTTCCAAGAAGCTATGCGAATTGCGCCGTCCGCGTGTGTTATTACATAATGTGATATCAATAGTGCACTCCTATTTTATATTGTAATCTTTTCTATTTAAAAGTATTTGAATTGTGTATGTTATCTTCCAGCTTGATAATTGAAAAGTTGTGTTTCACGGAGGAGATTTTAGGGTATCCCTCCCGTCTTTGGGTATATGCTGAATAGATTACGATTCCCTCGAAACTTGAAACCTGGTTCAACGACCACATTGCGACTTAATACTAAATAAATAAATATTTTCGGAAAAAGAAGAATAGTAACTTTATAGTACACTCCTGGCCAAAATTAACGCAGCACCTCCCTAGCAATCCTTACGGCCGGTGCTGCGTTAATTTTGGCCAGGACTGTACATGGTTAGCTTATAGCAGGCAAATAGGGAGAGAAACTTGTACCGTAGAATGATATTCTGATCATAAAAAGATGCACGGACGTTTTTTCGAGCTGTGATCAAGTTCGGAAAAGTAAAATATTCAAGGTTAGCGATTTGCGTAAAGTCATTCTCAGCTCCAGCATGTTGCACACAATTTCGCTTGGATCGCATACAACCAAAGCAAGCATCATTCGTTGCGCATGCTTTCCGCCTGATAGCGTGTGTGCCAATTCAATACCGAAAACTCGCACGTCTGCAAACGCTGGCCTTGTTTACGGAGATAGTTCACGTGAGATTAAGCACGAAACGTTTCTCTCCGACTCCACAAGTTTAGAGCGCAAAGAATCTAACGCGGACGACGGGAGACGTCTCACTTTTGGACTTATCTAACCATGTACGCCTTCTACCGAACGGGAAAGGGGCTAATGAGGGTTTTTATCTTTCCGAAATGTTTCCCGTGAGTTGGTGAGTGACAGAGGTATCAGAATAGTTGAACATGGGTAATTGCAGTTATCATTGGCCGAAGAATGGTATCTACTTTCAAGTGGGACGAAATGTGAGATAAACTGCCTAGGGGTACTATTTGTGAGCGTGCACTTGTAAGCTGGTTGAATTAAGGGAATAAATTGGAGCACGGTCTTTCAGTTACATCTGTCTTGTTTTATAGTCAATATTTTTTTTAGAAATTACGAATATTTTTTATAAGATATGACCAAAGAGAATAGTTAATGTCTATGGTCGCTGAACTAAAAGGGAAATTAAAATTATAATTTAAATACTTAATTCTTGGTTATTAAGGTGACCAATGAATGAAGATAAATATAATTGGGGTAGCAACGAAGTAATGCAGCAACGAACAAGCAGAAAATGCATCAATAGTCATTTCCGTGTCAAACGATTACGTTTAGATAAAAGATACACCAAATTTTCTGTTTTAAATATGCTCTGTCATAGTCAATTTAGTCTTTTCATTTGAGATGTCTGAAGAATTTAAGAATCAAAATTAGAAATAATTAGAGTAGAAAATATTCATATATAGCTGCACAAGTTATAAGAAAAATGATTTCAACTTTTGACTCTCTTACTACCCGCTTGTAGAGAAAGAACTAATAAAGTAAATTACTGTGTTTAAGTGCACCGGGTAATCTAATTAAGAATTTGCCTTCATCATAATCCTGATGGTACTCCTGTCACAATCTGACTGACTTAATGATTTTGTTTTTCTCCCTTTCCATCTTCGCAACAAGGTTGTTCTGAAAACATTATTTTTCGTCCGATCAGAATTTGTTGTCGTCAAGGGCAGAAAACTTTCGAAATGTGGAGCTATTGGCCTATACCGTTCATGTATCTTTGATGTGTAAATCTTGTTTCTTTTTTAGTGTAAGGGCTTTCAGAAATACCACAAAGCGTGAAAGTTGTTTAATGATTGGAGATCAGATACATACATATCCCGAATTTAAGTATTCGTTTTCCTTCGAAATATTTTATGGACATTCTCTGAATATATACAAAGAGTAAATGAAGATGTGTCGAGAAATATACGGGAATGTATATTGACAATTATTACGGGTAAAGACAGAACTAACTTTGGCCGCTGGAATTTGGCTACAGTTATTTTTCTTCTCATTTTTTTGGATTTATACAATTGGTTATAGCAGCATCCATCCATTTTAAGGTCCATCACATTACCAGGGGAATAAATAATAATTATACTGATTTATTTTACTTGCTATTTATAATGTTAAATGGTTAATATATGAACAACTAGTATATAATTTACTATATTCGAAGGAAATCATATTTATGTTAAATAATTAATATTTGTTTTATTTGTTACTGGTATTGAAATTAGGTTTATATTTTAACAAATGGTATATCATTTCAGTTTAATCATTCTTATTATAGATAGGACAATTGTTTAGAAGTTTTGTTCGCTCTGTTTTCTTCTATTCATTATTTATACATGTGACCAAGAAGCGTGTCAGAGTGAAATCCATTTCCTTGTCCCCGGAAACACAAGATTTCCGCTTGGAAAAATCCGTCTATGTTCCCTAAACAAATCACGTTCCTTCTTTCTTCAGGTGTCTTGGATGCGGAAGCGCGATTTGCACATCCTGACGTCGAGTATCGTAACGTACACCGGGGACGGGCGCTTCGGTGTGATTCACCCAGATGGCTCGGACGAGTGGAACCTTCGAGTGGAGTATGTACAGAAAAGGGACGCCGGCATATACGAGTGTCAAGTCAACACCGAACCCAAGATCAACATGGCTATCTTACTCAACGTGGAAGGTGTGTGCAAACATTGGGGCATTTTTTGCTCTATTCAAATTTCAAACTTTTTCTCACGAGTCGCGGGACGCGCTCCTTTCTTTCTCAATCTATATCCCCGAGCGTAAGGTTTTTACGCTGATTGAATTTTATAGCCAATGGTTGCAATCAGATCCCTTGGGTGCTAACGTAAAATGTGGGTAATCCTTAGGATTATGCTGTCTCCCATCATGAAATATTTTAACATATTATTTACATTTTTCTTTAACAGCATGGAAATTAATATAGATTATAATTTTGACCCGATTTTATTAACCGTAGATTTTTTGCTCACTTCTTCGGGGTAGTGAAATTCTTTGATTTCGAACATGGGGGACTACATAAACACATTGGTAGTCTGAAAAGTTTTGATATTCGAAAGCTATTCAGTAACAGTTTTTGAAAGCGCATATTTTGAAAGATACTCATCAAAATTGGGAATGAGTGCAAACGTAGCAATGTTATGTCATAATTAAACTGCTACTAGGCATATGTCTAACTGCGATGGAAATTATAATAAATTAATTAAGAAATTGCAGACAATTTGAACGCGCTGTTGTTGTTTGGCATTCTAACAAAAATCAATTCGAAGAAAAAACTGCTGTCTACCTTTGTTGAGTCGGAAACTTTTCAGACTGCTACTACATGTAATATTACGGCCAGGTTTTGAGTACCGTGGAACTATTTTCAACGGTATCATAACATTGCTGCATATTATGCAACCAAGTTGATCATTGTGTTTGGGGGAATATGATTCAAATGCTTAATTTTTTTTTACCTAAGTCTAGTCGTAAAATTTCCCAAAGTGAAGGCAACATCAATCCGTCAGATGTAATAGATCTTGTCAGTGACTCACGACAACCGCTTTCAAGGAGCGAGTTCGCCATCAGCATTGGTTTATTCATATTTATGCATGCATGTGGAATTGTGTTAAAAGTTTAAATTATCCACTTCTCTACATATCCTCATTCTACACGCTGTTGTTCCTTGTTTTTGGTGCTCATTTGTCAAGATGGTCGGTAATTTGCCGCTTTTACTTTAGTTTCGGCTTTTATATGCATTGAAGATCATTTAACCATTTTCCTGTCTTGCGTGCCCCCAATCTCCTGTTAGTCACGTCTGAAACTGTCATGAGCCCCATCAGTACATCAATGCTACCTGTGTGTTAAATATTGAATACAGTTATCCATAATTTTTTGAAGCTCTCATTCGTAGATGACTTACGAATGGCTTTTTTCTTATCAGCATTGGTTTAATAACTTTGAATATCCATAGATGTGTAATTAATTGATAGAACCCTTTGTTGTTTATAGATGAGTTTTGAACTGTATATTTCCGTAGCTTTTTGCAAGCAATTGAACTGAAAAGTCCAGGCGTCATTTGTGTGTGTCATTAGTTGTTGACTCCATTATTGATTTCGCATTCTTTCATTCTTTTATTTCTCTTTTCTCTCTCTCCATTTTTCCAGACAAGACCTCTGAATTAGTTGCCACTTCATTCGGAAGTCGGAGTCCATCACGCAAGTCCAACCAAGGTTGATAAGATTTTCATTTTTTGTGTATTGTTTCCCAGAACCCATTCGAGAATATATTCATATTCTTTTGATCATCCAGTTTTGTTTTCGAGAAGTCCATTCATAATGCTGCACTTTTGGTTCCTGCTATTTTTCATATTCCCCCGAATGCAACCTTATTGTAGTATGATTTATGTATCTCATTGTAGTATTATTTGTGAAACTCATGGTAGAGTTTTTTTAGATGTAGTTTTTATATCCTGCTTGTGGTGTTGGCTTTAACGATAATGGTTTGCATGCAAATTTAAGTATCGTTTGAAAATATTAGCTCCTCCGAGTAATGCTGTATATTTTTTAATGCATGGCCTTAGTAATTGTAGATAACGATGTCATTTTATATTTTATTCGCTGCTTTTATGTTTAGTTAACAACGGAAACTTTATATGCCTCGAATTTGATCAATTATTGGCTTATTGTAATTGGTGATATACAGAAATAAAGTCCCCTAAAGCATGTTACAATTTTCGTAGAATAAAAATAAAAAACACTTTTGTGTTAAAGCAGTAATTTAGCCTTCACGATCGTAGTAGAGAAATATTTTTGTATTACCAAAAGTATAAAAAAAGCATTTTTGGCGGAACTAAGAAATTTCACTTTATTATTGCCCCATTTGTCCTCTTCCAATAACAAAATACTTGGGTATTGTTAATGGAGGTTGATTACTTTAATTTGCATTAAATCTTAGTGAAATAATTTAAATATCAATATTAAATAATATTAATCCGTATAAAAACTATTGCATTTGAGTCATGTGGTTATTTGCTTCCGAATGAAATATATTCATCCTAAAATAAAATTTTAAATTGCATTTTAATAAAATGTTTCCTGATAAAGAATTTTTCCCTCTGAAGTAATTATTATGTTCCAATTATTTACTGATATTTACTCTCTTAGATGTGTAAATAACAATCCAAATACGGCTTCAATATTAACTTTTAAATTTTGACTTCTATTTTACATCTCTCTCTTCACTATTAACTTCCGATTCATTCTTATTCTCTGTTTCACTTTAAATATATAATGTAGTTGTGAAAATTTTCATTCACTTTTTAAGCACGCTAGCGAATAATTCTCTCCGGCACGAATTCAGCTTTTAATTCGAGAAGTTGAGGCGTGCCTACCTTTTCACTGTACATAATCGCATATTTAAAAACAAAGGAATAGATCACGAACTAACATTTGATTGTTTGGACAATCTCGGACATGCAGCAGCTCAGGCGAGCATCTGGGGCCCCGAGGACGTATACGTAAAGAAGGGAAGCACCATCAGCCTGACCTGTTCGGTGAATGTTCCATCGACGCCGCCCTCGTCCGTTCTGTGGTACCGAGGAGCTAATGTCGTGGACTTCGACTCTCCGCGGGGAGGAGTGTCCTTGGAGACTGAGAAGACGGAGTCGGGCACTACCAGCAAGCTGCTGGTGACCAAGGCAACAGTGTCGGACTCGGGCAACTATACGTGTGTCCCATCCAGTGCCGAGCCGGCGAGCGTATGGGTCCACGTTTTAAACGGTTAGTGGACCTTCTTGTTGTCATTCATCTTAGACTTTTTCCCTGTGTAGACTTTTGATTTTGTGGGCAGTTTTGCTTGTTTCTCCGTGCTATGTCTCTTCCAATCTGCGTATGCAGAGTTTTCCTAACTGTGCTCGGCGAAAAGAATATATTTTTCCATTATTTGCAATTTTTTTAGTATTAAATACTAAAGTTATTAAATTCCAAGTGACCTCGTTACAGAAAGTTCAAACTATAATAACAAATGTGAATTATTTTTCCAAGATTCATTGATTAAGTGTCTATTTCTACCCCTTAAATTACTCAACATGCTCCGTGAAAAATATTTTGCTATACTTTACGATTTTTACATACCCAATGCTGGAAGAATAGCAAATTCCAACCACCGCGTTACGAATTATAACTCAAATTTCAGAAAAATTATATCTGAAAAAAATTCTTTTTCATCTCTCTTAGATTTATTACCGGCTGCGGTGGCGGAGTGATTAGCGTGCTAGCACTCCATTGCCAAGGTTCCGGGTTCGAATCCCGGCTTGTCGGATTTTTCTGGCTTGGGAACGGTTTTGTCTTTGTAAATAATAATAAATATTGAAATGGATGTAATTTGGATCTTCCTATTTCCATTTGAGAAGTTGTTATTGATTATGTGTTTACATCTACCCTTCAAATTACATAACATGCTCCGCGAAATATATTTTGCTATACTTTGCAATTCTAAAACACCTAATGTTATGAATTATGACTCAAAAATTCTAAAAAAATCTACACAAAACAAGGATTTGTTATCTTTTTAGGATTTATTGATTGTGTCTGTATCTATCCTTCAAATTACATAAAGTGCCCTGTTGAAATTTAAAGACCCTCAATTATGAATCTCTGACATTCATCATGTCATCATTAGATATTTTTATGTTCTTCTAGCAAAAAGTTTTATTGGTTCCATTATTTGCCATTCCTAATGACGTTGAATGTGCAAACAGACCCCTTGCAAATTACCGAACCGTAGTTACGTGGAGCATGTCTAAGGATTATATTTATCTACATTATGTTCCCCTGATTCAAGTTCCATAAATGGATCAATTTGATATTTGATTTGTCTTTGTTCACGCAAATAAGGTAATGTGTTGGTGGTATATCACCGTTTCTGCATGAGAGAGGGATTTTGTGAATGGGTTTCCTTTTACGTTCATAGATTTTTCTTGCTACCTTATTCTTCTGAAAGTATATTTAAACTAAAAGGGTTAAAAAGGACATATATTTTTTAATGTCCGCTAACATCTTACTGTCCTGCATTGTATTGAAGATTACTACCTCATATATAGATTGCGATTCTTTGAAACTTAATTTCAGCATATGCGATTTTCGGTTACAGGCCTTAGAAAACGAATTCTTCGAACGAAAAATTCTTTGAAAGATAAATTCTTTGAAAGTATTCCACGGTAAATATGCCAAATGCAATGCCCACACTTACCCAACTGAACTACAAGGAGGATCGTAGTTTTTCTTAATATAAACTCCGAAACAGTTTCTTTCATATGCTATTTTGGATGACTTCAGATCAGTGGTCTGATTTTAAAGAATTGGCTTTCGAAGAATTGATCGCTTCAAGAATTCAAATTCGAAGTATTATCTTTCGAAGGATTAGTTTTTGAAGAATTCAAATGTTACCCACATACCTCGCTGAAATACTTTGCGATGCTTAGAGGTTTAAAATCTCCAATGGCCGTTTATGTCGGTGTTCCTCTTCACATTCCCCGGTATTCCGAAAAAACAAGACAGGACACCGCACTTTTAATCCCAAACACCAGAACCAAAAAGCCTTTCTCACTCCACCACTAAATAAATGCAAAGCGATGCCTTACCGGCATCGCTTTGCATCTATTCACTCCTGACGAGGAATGCATTGCATTCGAAATACGTATTTAGTGCTCTTAAAAAAGTGCGGTGTCCTGTCTTGTTTTCTCGGAATACCGGGAATGAGAAGAGGAACGCCGACAGAAACGGCCATTGGAGATTGCAAACCTCTCTAATACCTCAGCAGCCGTGTCCCAACTTTCCGTTTTTCATTTTCATTAATTTCATTTTATTTATTTCAGTCAATCATCATATACAAAAATACCATTCACAGAAATGTATAAAGCAAACATCTAACAATATGTATAATGCTCGATGTAGCCGAAATATTAAATAATTTAGTCTTGTCCGGCTATCTATATTTAAAATTTACATTCAATAATTGCATAAGAAATACATTACGTAAACTATATAGCAAAGAAAAGTCCTTCTATAACATTGAGACTTCGCATTGTTGACTTGTGATTTACATATACTGTAGTTTGATATAAAGAAGAAAATTACATGATTTATACATGATACTTTAATTTTAAACTAGAAGGTATTTATTATCTAAAGGTATATACATAAGACTTTAGAAGTGAGGTGTAACATTCATTCTATAAAAAGTTTTTTTTTAGGTTTTCAAGAAAGAAATGTTCTTTCACCCAGCTTGACCTTTGACCCAAAATAACCTTATCCTTTTTAGTTAGATCATTTCTTTTATCCAGTAAGTCTCTTATTATTCTTGGGCATAAATTGTAGATCTTTATTACTAAATAGGAGAACTGTAACTGTGTTCTACTCTTTTTTCCAATAAGGTAGTGCTGTATTTCTAGAGGTTTTCCCTCTAGTGGCATATGTGTAATGGTTTGTTTTCAATAGATAGTCTTTAGAAATTTAACCACATTATATATATATATAATTGTATGTATTTATACAATTAGAGCTTATGTAAAATTGGTTTACAGTTAAGGTCAAGGCATGAAACTCTTTGAATAAATCTACTGAAGGATAAAGTTTTGTTTATTTTTTAAATTCATTTTAGTGTCATTTTATGATATAAAATTGTGTTTCACAAATGTCTTTCCATTTTCGATGTTAACCCTATGAAACTTTACAGGCGAACACCCAGCTGCGATGCAGCATGGAGAGCACGGTGCTTCATCTCAATCCATGGCTCCTTCGTTTCTACTGCTGCTGGTGGTCAGCGCCGTTTTAGTGGTTCCTGCTCAAACCACGGGCGACTTGTTCCTTCCGAGGTGATGGGAGACGTCCTATGGCAACGGTCGCTTGGATATTATTGCGAAGTGAACGAATGTAGCCTCCAAAGTGACGTGACCTTTCCTCCGACAGTGAGAAGACCTTTTGGACGGACGGCTAGTGATCCGTGGGACTCGTCAAGACAAACATAACTGTGGATGGTCTCCCGAAAGGTATCTTTCGATGAAAAAGGATACTCACATTTCCGAATTGTGCGAATTCGAGGAAGAGACCCAGAGAAAAACGGTCATTACAGGATGTGGTTTTTGTTGGTACGTTCTCAATGTTTTCTTTTCGTTCCGAATCCTAGGTAGTGTTTGGTACTCTCCGGACGGTGTCGCGGGGAGGTTTTGTACGCTGGTGGTGGTTCTGTGTTTTTCTTACAGCGAACGGCGGAGCGTACGGACTCTGCTTAAGAAAAGGATGGTCCCTCATCATGTCGAGGTTTTAAAAAAATAAATAATATCTCGTCCAGTTTATTCAGTGTGAGTAAAACTCCATGTGCACCTTGCTGTTTTGGAATCAACGATAGATCCCCATTTGCGAATGGCGAGTCGAACGAAATCCCACATGGACGGGAGAATGAAAGGGAGTGGGTGCGATGCCTTGCTTGAAAGAAGAGAGCAAGAGATCTCTTAATTAAAGATTTGATGCTTAAAAAATGGAAAACGTGATTGAAGTGATTTTGACACGCGATAAATTTTCCTGCTGGGGATAGGAAGGGACCGCGGAATGTCTTTTTCCGAGTAGGGTAAAATATGTGCTCCTGCTCCATTTCACGAGGCGAGACTTGGTGACCGGCGGTGGAGCGACCGCGTTTCCCATTCCCCATTTAAACGAGAGCGAGAGATCAAGAATTATATTTAGAGATTTATCCAAATGTGTGACTATCATATTCTGGTATAAAAACAGCCATATCCAATTACTTCACATTCCGATCGTTTAAGATTTGTTTCTAATTTTCGATTAGACGTCAATTCAGGTGTTATTTTTTTCCTAGGCAACGGGGTAAAAATAATTTTGTAAAAAAAACTAAGTAGTGTGGTCAAAACTTCTGAAAGGCTGATTAAAGGGATTGGAAAACATGGCGACTTTCGCGCAGCGAAGGATTTTCTGGGTACATTTTTAGTATACTTAGAATTTCATCAATAGCTATGTCGATTGGATTTTTTGGTACATGTGAAATAAAGAAATGTCCAAACATTTTGACCCCTATGTCACGATGGAACGTGCGTGAATGTCAGGGGTTTCCTTAAGATTCTCAAAAAGATGTATGTCAACCTGATGCAGTGCATAAACAAAGTATATATGGCTTGTGTTATATTTCAAAGATCTCATTTTTTTGTACAAATCTTATATGTTTGATGGACTTCTTTCCCTCCAGACGATGAGCAAAACATGATTCCGTTGCTCACCTTATTGATCCACTTTTGTCAATGGATTGAAAATGTGATGGATTGTGAATAAAGTTGTTTTGAAATCACCAACTGTTTTCTGCATGGAAAGGAAGTTGTCTTTCAGGGAACGAATTCAGAATTTATATTGGAGCCATAATACTTGTTATAGAAGGAGTCATTAAAGTTTAGCTTTACCTTCAGGATACCGAGAGAAAGAAGTAGCGGAGGACATGTGTGCGGTATACAGGTAAGTGGAAATTAGAGGTTTACAACGTTCCTAAATAAATTATCCTGTCACGTGATCGTATGATGCATTATGTCCTTCCCCTACTCTTAGGCTGATGAGTATGGACGTTATGTCTCCATATTCTCGTATTTAAGTATATTGGTTATGATCTAAGCCTTAATTTAATCGGTTATCTAATTTTCGCCTCGTGTTAATGGACAATAATCTTCAAATTTCTGTTATCAACCTGTATCATTTATTTATATTCATCATATTACTGCCTATTGACTATCTATTTCGCCTTGATTGACTATCTATTTTGAATGAACGTAATTTTTCACGACAACGATCCATGTTGTTTAATTTTCTGATTAGTAACTAAGTTACGGTAACCAAGTGGTAATTAGTAAATATTAGTAAATGGTAATTATGAGCTCGTATCTATTGAATATGCGGATATCTTAACATTAAGTTAATAATACAATACAAGTTAACACTTACTAATTCGAGATATACTTGGTATTTTTTGTGTCCAAATCTACTTTTAATCAGATTCAAGGCAAGATATTCGAGGAAACAAAGAGGAATGGGAGTATCTAGTTAATTCAAAGTTGATCAATTCTTTCGGTTTATGCTAGAGGGTATGTGGCAACCAACCTTTCGGCTGAATACTTCACTGAAGGTGGGTTTTCCTAGCGACGGAGTTCATCCGCCGCGGAGAGCGGAAAACTTCGAGCGCACTGCGCCGCCGACTTTTCAATGCAAAGTACGATGACTTAGTTCCTCCATCTAGGAAAACACTTGGATTCCGTCGCCAGGAAAATCCGCCTTGACTAATAAAATGATCGTGTTTAGTGCTTACCTCTATCATATATTCCTTCTGGCCCATAATGAAAAGCCCTTTAGTGAGATCCTGAAAACAAGAATTCCGACATCAGTTTGATGATACGGTGATCGAGCTGATAAAAAGACGTGATAATAGCGTCATGGATGTCAACTTAAGTTGTTACGTGGCGAGTAACGTGGCTCATCTTCGGCTTTGTGGCACCTGGCACTCGTACTGGCCTTCAATCTAGTTGAGGATATCCTAAGCGTCCAGGAATCGGATCCCGCTGAATGCAGGAATGCCACCCTACTGTCGGCACTGAATGTCTAAACTCCAGACAAGAGGATGGTGCGCCTGGATTTTTGGATCCAGGAAACCTATGATGAGGCAAAGAGTAAACTTCAGATTCTTTTATTGACCTACTATATTTTTAATTTCAGTGGCGTTCTGTCATGGAAAATGTTATTCGTCAGTATTGATTCTTCAAAGGAATCAGGAAAATATTGGTGAAATCCTTTGTTTCGAGTATCTTGCTTTATGGGTGCGAAAGATGGATTTTAAGCTCGTAACGCTGTGCCACGCTGTACTCAAGTTCCTTTAAAACATCATTTATATAATTAATAATGTAATAAAAACATCACAACTATTAAGATATATTTGGAGAAAGGGTAAATATTTGGCTTGAAATGATATAATGGCCAAATGACCACCAGCCGTATGCATAGAATAACACGATGTGAAAATTACCACATTAGTGTGAGCAAAATTTTAATTCATTGATGATAAATTTAGGATGGTATCACGCAAAATTAAAGGGTTTACAAAGATTGAAAAAGGTTTAACTTCAAAAACTTTGAAGTAAAACGCTAAAAGTGGTCAAATGACCTTCTTCTATTAAAACGCTTCCCAGGCGTGTCCGTCCCAACCCTCTAGACAACTTCGCTTTCGAGAAAAAGTGTCTTCGGAGATCGCATTATTCTTTCGCTTCTCTCTCCGGAGATTCCGCAAGTTTTCTCTAACGAAAAAAACTGCGTGATTCTTCGCGCTCCATCATTTTGCACCCGTAACGACCCTTCCGATTTACTGTTTCCCGACGTTTCTGAGGTCCAAGCCACTTCGCCGCAAGTTTTAGACGCGGCGCGGAGCGCCGCTCTACAAGGTGTGCCCTTGGGTGCAGTCGCCGCGCGCAAACAACCGACTTAGCGTAAAAACACACTCGCAGGAGAAAAGGGCCGTGGAGATCACATTGGTGGCGTTTTTTGATAGCAATGTTGCTTAACCCTCCAAGGACGAGAATTATTTTTTCTTAAAAATTACCCTAATTTTAGTATATTGGTATTCAGATGACCTAAATTAACAACAGAAAATTGTTTAAAAAAAGTTAACAATAATAGGTTCGTTGCAAATGCCCGTTCCCATATGGGCACGTCAGTCCTTCCCACTACTACTAATACGCGCGCCATGATGAAATTAAAAAAAAGCATTTGATTGCAAAAAATCTTATTTATTTCAAACAAATATTGTATGAAATGGTTTTTCTTGGAAGATATAAGTATTTATTTTATAATTATTTTGTTAAGCACTTTGTAAAACATTTAACACAGAGCCCAACATCGCACTTATTACGCATTGTTCTCCCACGACTCTCGCACTCTTCATAAGCGCAGCGTTTTCCCTTGTTCTGTGGTATGTCACTAATTACACCGATTAATTGATCATACCATATCTCTTGCGTGGAGCCAGTTTTTGACGTGGAAGCCTTGCTGAGTCGTCCACCGGGTGGTTTTTATTCCGTCTTGTACCGAGTAAAGTACACCTGAGCAATCTTCCGTCTAAACTCTAATTTTGTCCTTGGATCTGAGGATTTCCTTTTATTATTATTATTATTCGATTGTCTGAGTTGCAAATAATTTATATAAATCATATCTTACCAATATGCAGTGAATTTACATGAATTTGGTCAGTTCCACCCATATGTTTATTATACTGGGATATGAAGTAGGGTTGTGGAAGCTGAATAATTTTCTTTTGTTTCCTATAAAGCCTTTTAGCTTTCATCAACGGCGTAACTCCATACGCTGTTGAAGCTGCCACAATTACCAAATTGTCCAGCCATTTAGTGATTCCTATTCCTTCGCATGTAGAAATAGCTGTGATGCTCTTTCCACTCTCCTCCTTTTTTAGATCATTTTTTGGTGGTAGCGGACAATCTTTCGGAATCCGGTTCTTTCTGATTCGCTCAGTTCCATTGTAGCCACATCCTTTCAAATGTGGCAATAAATTCTTTCGCATACATTATATATTGAGCTAAATAAATTAATGCTATTATATTATTTCACAGTACACTTCAAATTATAATAACCGAATCTTATCGATTTACCTCTACTACATCGCTTGCAGCTGTGTCTTTCGTAGTATCTTATCATCTCTTCCTCACAATCTAAGAACTGGGACCAAATGCTGCAAACATCTCTGTGTAATTATTTTCATCGTAGGCCACACTTTGTAGAACCCATCGCTTGACTGTCTAACTTAGTATTATCCGCTAAGTGTAAAAATTTCATTATTTGGATGAATCAGTCCCTCCTTATCGCTCTACTAACCAATTCAATATGTACATCCTTTTTCGCGTCCCAGTAAAATTTTTTTCCAGGAAAATGTTGTACCCGGATACAATCAAAATGCCAATGACGGCTCGCATCTCCTCTGCTGTAATTTGTGGACTGGGGCAATTAAAAAATCGGGCGTAATTCTGACTTTGTTCCACTATGAATGCGACGAAATCGTCATCGATGAAGAGCTCTAGCAATTAGACGCAGCTAAGTTTAGAGTATGAAAAGTAATCTGCTTCAGAAAAACTTCCCGTACACTCAATGCTGCCCTTTATCCATTTTCTCCGCACAGATTTTTTTGCCCCATCGTCTTCTCCAGCACCGATACTTTCGTTGGTTGCCAACCGAATTTCGGCTTGTGCCCTCATTTCCTTGCCAGTAAAATTGTCAACCAATCTTTCCTCATCTTCATCAGCCAATACTTCATCAGTTCGCTCATTTTCTCCTGTTGGAGAAATGAAGAAATCGGTAGCATCTACCTCACTCTCTTCATCCTCGTCAAGGATTCGGAGAGCCTCCTTCAGTGAAGTCGACTCATAAAAACTTACGTTATTCCTGAATAGAAACTATAACACCTCTAATGATATAATTTTTATGTGAAGCTAATAAAATTTGAAGGGATTTGTATATCTAGTACAATAATAATTTGCTAATATATGTTGTTGCCGCTTCTACTATATAAATTTAGGTTTTCCGAGATTTAGTTCATAAATATGCATAATAATTGCCATAGTCTTCTTGTCACAACTTAAAACTAAAATAATTCTTAACTTAATTGCACCAAAAATAATGTATTATGTCGCAAAATATTCTTTTATATACTATATATAGCTTTCCTTGACACCCATCGGCAAGGAAATCGCGTAGTAGTGGGAAGGCCTGACGTGCCCATATGGGAACGCAGCAATAAACAACGTTATAACAACAACAAATAACCTCAAACTCTGCTCTATTTAATTTCTTTCGATGATTAGAACATCATACTAAAGGTATACAAGCAAAATACTACTTTAAATTAAAAACAGTAAAACTTATAAAAATTAGTTGCCAGAAGGATCCATCTCAAAATTTTCCTGTTTTTCGAAAAATCACAAGAAATATTTCCCTTGACTTAAATGCACCAAAACTCAAATGAAACTAAGCTTTGGACCCTCTTAGCTCACAAAGTATCGTTTACTGACCATTTTATGACACTCAAGATATTGTTTAGCTACCTAGAGAACCCAGCTGCAGTCCGTTCCCATATGGGAACGTCAGTCCTTTAAGGGTTAATTTTGTTTTAAAAGTACAATGAAAAAGTTTATGATATAAATTCGTGTCAAACTTTCGGAATTTCTCAATATTTAGTGATTTTATTTCTATAATAGAGTTTAAGCTGGAGCAATAAAAGGGAAATCGCATCATAGCATTTAAAACGGAGAGACTGTTTCCGCGTTTGGAAGAGCAACCCCAAGAAGGGAAATTTAAGAATATTTTCAATTTTATTTTTATCTTATGAGGACCGTCCCGATATGATGCCGATATGAAATTAGTGTTGTCAAACTGCTTGCAGTATGCAAGCTACATTTTACTCGTAATAGATATATAGATGCTTCTCCGGATTCATTCATGTATCCATTTATCTATTATATAGAATAATAATCCGCTTCTCCGGATATACCTATACATATATACATACACTGGGGATCAAAATTATAACCATCTTCCACAAGTGCCCCCGACTTGAAATTTTTACGACGTGGCGGCCATGACGTGTTTTTTTTTGTAAAATTTTTGAATGTAATTTTTCTGGTGGTTACACGTTATGGCCAATATTTCGTTAAATTTCAATTCAATGACGCTTGGAGTTTAGCCTGAGAGTTTGCATCCTCTCTATATCTATTATATATAGATGCTTCTCCGGATTCATTCATATATTACTATATACAAGCAGAAATATTGGTTGCAACTGCCTCAAACGACGTCCTAATTTTCCCTTATATTCCTTATGAGAGAAAAGTTATTTTGCTCTGGCATCGAACCAAGGAACAATTCCGTCTTTTCTATATTTTTTTCTTAAACAAATTTATACCATACATCTTCTAGCCAAGCAAGAACTGCCTATCATTCCGATAAAAGCATCACAAAATAATGAAAAACTATCCCCATGTAGGGGCAGATATTTGCATCGTCCTAGCATCGAACCCAATATATTTTCCATAAAATGTATTTCTGTTTTCGATTGATTATGACCATATATATAGGCTCCTAGAATTCTGATACTCTACCTATCTGGGAAGTTTTTTTTTTAATTCCGAAAAATCAAAGATCAGATATATTTATATTTAACATATTTTTGTATCACCGGTTGATAAGGAGTTATTCGTGAAATACCGATAAACCGGAAGTAGCTGTTATGTACTTTGTGGGCGCTCTTACATTGAATCCATTCGTTGTATCAACACCAAATTTCATTTATTTGAAATTTAGTGTTGATACACACAATTTCACTAATCTCCTCTAACGACATCAACCAGAGTTGATGTCGTTAGATGATTAGTTGATTAGTTTTTAGAGTAATTCGTTTAACCGGAAGTCGAGCTTCATACTTCAAAGCTCATTTCCGGTTTTCAAAATATCTCCATAAATATGATATTTAGGTATATACTTTTAATTATAATTGTTTTAGAAAATATTATTTACTATAACTTTGGATGAAACATATTTTTGTATCACTGCTTGTTTAGGATTTATTCATGAAATACTGATAAACCGCTAGTTTCTGATTATGGACTTTGTGGGCGCTCTGAGCTCTATGGGCGAAAGGCCAATTTCATCGTTTTTCATCGAGCATATCCCGAAAAACATTATAGATAATGTTTGTAACGTAAAAGATAATCTTATATCTTATCTTATATATATACTAGCGGAGTGCCCGTTGATTCTCAACGGAATGTTGACCATTATGTTGCAAAATCAAAGTGAACTTTTACCTCTTCTCTTGAAAAGAATTTACTTTCATTTCAATGTTTTCAGAACCCATTGACGAAAAATTCTGTCTTCTGACATGTTTATAAACTTGGAATTAGGAAACGTAATCCAAGCGAAAGTAGACATTGAAACTTATGGGAGTTATCTCATTTAAGCGATGTAATCGGTAGCGATAACAAATGCTCGCAAGTTTTTCTGGCGATCTTTCCTCAAACATTGATGATATCTAAATAAAAAAAAAATTGGGTCGGCGTCGGACCAGACGGTGGAAGTTAAACTTCTTTGGCCATTCGCACACGCCCATCCACACACACACACACACACACACACCGACGGAAAGGATGTGTAAATGAAATATAAGACCTTTTCCTCTGTTATCCAATATATTTTTCTTCAATATATTATTATTAGTGCCTTCATTATTATATTACAATCTTATACATCATCATTATCAATAATCTCTTCTACAATCATTCTTTCATCTTGACTCTTTTCTGGTTCCTCATTAGAAATCGCTTTGTATTCCAAAAAAGACACAATCGGTTTATGATAACTAAAGTAACTAAAAAATATTCTAGATTCAAACCTTTCAATATATCTACTAAATACAGCATCGATGGTCGTCCCGTATTTAGTCGTACTTTGTTTCTTATCATTCGACATTACCAAGTCTAGCTTTTCTTTAAGGAAATTTATCAATGGCTCTGTTTTGTCATCGGCAAAATTGAAAGTTAAAAATTTCAACTCGATCAAAAACTTTTGTTCAGCGACCCCAAAAACATAAATACCAGATAAAAAAGTGAAAAAAACTGCGAAAAATGACCAAAAGTTGCCTATTGTGGGCAACTGGACCATTTTCGGTAAAAACGGGTATCATATTCGGGTTCAGCGACCCCTAAAACATAAATATCAGATAAAAAAGTAAAAAAAGGTATAAAAAGGCACTTACAAAAAAATCTAACGCGAAAAATCTCACGCGTTACTCGGTTTTTCGACCGACACCCCATCCCGTTACAACGAGTGCAAAGAAGTATAACTTCAAACATTAACGGCCATTAAAAATTAAATATATTTCCTTTACTTGGCCATTTATATTTTTCTCTAATTTGCATGATTTTAACTCGCAACCTTAAACAAATACTATAAATTCAGCTCTAACCTCACAGTACCTCTAAAACGAACACCAATAGAAAGAAGATGTACCAAGTAGAGCAAAACCAATTGTCAATGCAAATATAGGAATGATTCAATTTTGTGTCAATTCTGTTAATCATTTGCGTTTGTTTTCGGTGATATCGGCAAATAATTTAAATTCACTGAGATGATTCCTATAGTTAAATATATTCGAAGGTGATATTTTCATGTGTAGAGTAACATTTCTGAAAAAATACAGAATTTGATATTGAACTAAAGGCAAACCATAAACCAACAATAATTCTTTAGACGGAATATCTATCTATTATATATAGATGCTTCTCCGGATTCATTCACATATATAGATAGGTATATAGATAGATAGGATACAAATTCACAGCCTAAACCACAAGCGTGATTAAGTTGAAGTTCTTACGGCGTATTGGCCATAACGTGGAATCACCAGAAAAATTGCGATTTTTATCCTCAGTTTCATTGGTTCGATTCCAGAGGGCCCCAAAGTCCCGATTTTTCCCGTTTAAATGCATTGCGTTGATTTTCGGAAATAAAAAAAATATTTCCCGGATAGGTAGATAATTAACACTCAAGGAGCCTATATATATGGTCAAGATCTATTGAAAACGTAAAGGACTTTTACGGATAATCTCCTTGGTTCGATGCTAGAACGATGTAAAAATCTGTCATTTAAAATACATTGAGGTAGTTTTTCATTACTTTTAATGCACTTATCGAAATGATAGGGAGTTCGTCGAAAAAAAAAAACAGAAAATCGTCAAAACAGCGAAAATAGTTAAAAATAACTAAAAAAATCGTCAAAGAAAGCTAAATAATCGTCAAAAAAGCTTGAAATCGTCAAAAACAGCTAAAAAATCTTCAAAACATGCTAGAAATCACTAAAAAACGCTTAAAATACGTCAAAAATATTTATGAATTAATCAAAAACAGATACAAAATCGTGATAAACAGCTAAAATTTGGCAAAAAAGGTATAAAAATCGTCAAAACAGCTACAAATCGTCAAAAACATCTAATAAATCGTCAAAACAGCTAAAAAAATATCAGAACAATGCCCAAAATCGTCAGAAGAAGCTAAAAATTCGTCAAAAAACCGTTCAAAAATCTTCAAAATTGCCAAAAAATCGTAAAAAAAACTACAAATTCGTCGAAAACAGCTAAAATATCGTCGAAACTGCTAAAAAATGGTCAAAAACAGCTGAAAAATTGTGAACACAACTAAAAACAGCTGTCGAAAACAGCTTAAAAATCGTCAGAAAATTATCCAATTTTTGAAAACCGCTTAAATATCGTATAAATAGCTAAAAATCTTCATAAACAGCTAACAATTCGGCAAAAGAAGCTATAATATCGTCAAAATAGCTAAAAAAAATCGTCAAAACAGCTAAAAGTCCGTAAAAAATTTAAGAATTCGTCAACAACAGCAAAAAATCGTCAAAAAGAGCTACGAAATAGTCAAAGACATCTTTAAAATCGTCAAATAACTAAAGAATAACCAAAGACCGCTTAGAATTAGTCAAAAAAATTTATGAATTCGTCAAAAATAGCTAAAATATCTTAAAAACAGCTAAACAAATCGTCAAAATACCTGTAAATTTGTCAAAACTGGTATAATATCTTCAAAACAGCTAAAAATCGTCAAATTAGCTGTAAATTTGTAAAAACTGCTAAAACATTGTAAAGAAATAACAAATATTCTCAAAAACAGCTCAAAATTCGTTAAAAAATTTTTAGAATTTGTCAAAAACAGCTTAAATTATAATAAACAGCTGTATAATCGTCCAAAATAGCTACAAAATAGTCGAAAACAGCTAAAAAATCGTCAGAATAATATCCAATTTTTTTAAACCGCTTAAATATCATCAAAATAGCTATAAATCTTTATAAACAACTAAAAATTTGGCAAAAGTAGTTGAAAAATCGTCAAAACAGCTAAAAAAAATCTTCAAAAATAGCTTTAAATTCGTCAGAAACGGCTGAAATCGCGTTATAAACAGCAAAAAATCGTCTAAACAGCAAAAAATCCGTCATGAAAAATAAAAATTCGTCAACAACAGCAAAAAATCGTCAAAAAGAGCTACAAAATAATCTAAGACATCTTTAAAATCGTCAAATAACTAAAGAATCACCAAAGACCGCTTAGAATTAGTCAAAAAAATTTATGAATTCGTCAAAAATAGCTAAAATATCTTCGTCAATGAAGAAATAGTCAACAACACCAATAAATAGTCAAAAACAGCTTCAAAATAGTCAATGATATCTTTAAATTGTCAAATAACTAAAGCATCACCAAGGACCGCTTAAAATTCGTAAAAAAAACTTATGAATTCCTCAAAAATAGCTAAAACTTTTCAGAAACAGCTAAAATATCTTCAAAACTGCTAAAAAAAATCGTCAAAATAGCTGTAAATTTGTCAAAACTGCTTAAACATCGTAAAGAAATATCAAATATAGTCAAAAACAGCTCAAAATTCGTTAAAAAATTTTATGAATTCGTCAAAAACAGCTTAAATTATAAAAAACAGCGGTATAATCGTCCAAAATAGCTACAAAATAGTCGAAAACAGCTTAAAAATGGTCAGAAAATTATCCAATTTTTGAAAACCACTTAAATATAGTATAGTACAAATTCGTCGAAAACAGCTAAAATATCGTCGAAACTGCTAAAAAATGGTCAAAAACAGCTGAAAAATTGTGAACACAACTAAAAACAGCTGTCGAAAACAGCTTAAAAATCGTCAGAAAATTATCCAATTTTTGAAAACCGCTTAAATATCGTATAAATAGCTAAAAATCTTCATAAACAGCTAACAATTCGGCAAAAGAAGCTATAATATCGTCAAAATAGCTAAAAAAAATCGTCAAAACAGCTAAAAATCCGTAAAAAATTTAAGAATTCGTCAACAACAGCAAAAAATCGTCAAAAAGAGCTACGAAATAGTCAAAGACATCTTTAAAATCGTCAAATAACTAAAGCATCACCAAAGACCGCTTAAAATTCGTAAAAAGTAGCTAAAATATCTTCAAAACAGCTAAAAAAATCGTCAAAATAGCTGTAAATTTGTCAAAACTGGTAAAACATTGTAAAAAATAACAAATATTGTCAAAAATAGCTCAAAATTTGTTAAAACGTTTTTAGAACTTGTCAAAAACAGCATAAAGTATTATAAAACAGCTGTATAATCGTCCAAAATAGTCGAAAACAGCTTAAAAATTGTCATAAAATGATTCAATTTTCTTTTTAACCGCTTAAATATCGTCGAAATAGGTAAAAATGGTAAATAACAGCTAATAATTCGCCAAAAACAGATAAAATATCGTCAAAACAGCTAAGAAATCGGCAAAAACAGCTGAAAATTAGTCAAAAATGCTATAACATCATAAAAAAATGCTCAATATTGTCAAAAAAAGGTAAACATTCGTCAAAAAAATTTAAGAATTCGTCAAAAACAGCTAAAAATCGTCAAGGACAAGTGTATAATCGTCAAAAACAGCTGAAAAATTGTGATAAACGGCAAAAAATCGTCTAAAAAGTTTTTAAAAACGTCAACTACAATAACAAAATCGTAAAAAAGCTAATAAAATCATGAAGACAACTAAATACTAATATTACAATGCCCAAAATCGTCGGAGGAGTAAGAAAATTGTGAAAAACGTCTAAAAAATCTTCAAAACATGCCAAATATCACGAAAAACCAATTAATATTCGTAAAAAATAATAATGAAATGGTAAAAAATAGCTAAATATCGTCAAAAACAACTAAAAATTCGTCAAAAACAACTAAAATATCGTTAAAAAATTGTCAAAAACAGCTGGAAGATTGTAAAATTAACTAAAATATTGTCAAAAACAGTTCAAAATTCAAAAACAAATTTAATAATTCGTCAAAAACAGCTCAAAATATTCAAAAACAGCTGTATAATTTTCCAAAACAGTTACAAAATCGTCAAAAATAACTTTAAAATCGTTAAAAAAGCTAAAAAATATTAAAACAATGCCAAAACTCGTCAGAAAATTATTTACATTTTTCAAAATCCGCTTAAATATCGTCAAAATAGCTAAGAAATCGTCAAATAACAGCTAAAAATTCGTCAAAAACAGATAAAATATCGTCAAAACAGCTAAGAAATCGTCAAAAAAAAGCTGAAAATTTGTCAAAAATGCTATAACATCGTAAAAAAATGAAATGGATTCTCAAAAAATCTGAAAAATCGTCAAAAAAATTGAAGAATTATTCAAAAACAGCTAAAAATCGTCAAGGATAGATGTAGAATCGTCAAAAAAAGCAGAAAAATGGTGATAAACAGGAAAAAATGGTTTGTTTTAAATATATTTTTTTCTGTTTTGACGACATTTTTTGCTTTAAGGACGATACTTTTCAGTTTTTCAAGATTTTGTAGCTGTTTTTGACGATATTTAGCTGTTTTTGACGAATCCTTTAATTTTTTTGACGAATTTTCAGCTGTTTTTGACGATTTTTTAGCTTTTTTGACGATATTTTAGCTGTTTTGGACGAATTTTATGTTTTTGATGATATTTTGCTATTTTTAACCAATTCATAAATTTTTTGACGAATTTTAAGTGGTTTTTGGTGATTTTTAGCATGTTTTGAAGAATTTTTTTGTCGATTTCTAGCTGTTTTGAGGAATTCTTAAATTTTTGAGGATATTTTGGCTGTTTATGGCGAATTTTAAGCTGTTTTTGACAATTGTTTTACATTTTTGACGAATTCATAAATTTTTTTGACGAATTTTATTCGGATTTTGGTGATTTTTTAGTTTTTTGACGATTTTCAGTTGTCTTTGACTATATTTTAGCTGTTTTGAAGATTATTTTCGGATTTTCACAAATTGATTAGCTGTTATTCATGATTTATAACTTTTTTGACGATAATGTGGCAATGTTTGTCGATTTTAAGCAGTTTTGAAAACTTTTTAGATAATTTTGACCAATATTTTGCTTTTTCTGACGATTATTTGCATTGCATTAATATTTTTTAGGATTTTCGTCAATTGTTTTTTTGTTCTGACGATTTTGCAGTTGTTCATGACGTATTTTAAATTTTTATGACGATTTTTAGTTGTTTTGACGACTTCATAGCAGTGTTTGAGAATTTTTTGCAGATTTGACGACTTTTGAGCTGTTATTGACGTTATTTTTGCAATTTTGTAGATTTTTAAGCTGAAGTTTTCGCTTTTTCTGATGATTTTGAAAATTGTTTTAATATTTTTTTGCTGTTTTGAAGATATTTTTAGCTTTTAAGCCGATACTTATCAGTTTTTCAAGATTTTGTATCGGTTTTGACGATATTTAGCTAGTTTTGTGGAATTCTTTAATTTTTTTGACGAATTTTTAGCTGTTATGACGATTACGTAGCAGTGTTTGAACTTTTTTTTTCAGTTTTGACGACTTTTTAGCTCTTTTTTAAAATATTCTGGGAATTGTTTTAATAAATTGTAGCTGTTTTGACGATTTTTTTAGCTTTATAGTCAAGATTTTGCAGTTTTTCAAGATTTTGTAGCTGTTTCTGACAATTTTTAGATGTTTTTGAAGATTTTTTTGCTGTTTTTGATGATTTTTTCATCTGTTTTGGACGATTATACAGCTGATTAGACAAATTTGAGCTGTTTTTGACAAAGTGTAGCATTTCTTTACGATATTTGAGCTAAATTGTCAATTTTTCAGCTGTTATTGACGATTTTTTATCTTTTTTGACGATATTTTAGCTGTATTTGACGAATTTTTATATGTTTTTCGGACGATATTTTAGCTTTTCTGACAATTTTTAGCTATTTTCGACGAATTGATAAATTTTTGACGAATTTTAAGCGGTTTTTGGTGATTTTTAGCATGTTCTAAAGATTGTTTGTTGTTTTTGACGATTTTTAGCCCACCTTGACGAATTTCTAAACTTTTTTGACGAATTTTTAGCTGTTTTTGCCCATTTTTTTGCTGTTTTTCACAATTTGATTAGCTGTTTTGATGAATTTTTTGCTATTAATGACGATTTTGGCATTTGTTTTAGTATTTTTTTAGCTGTTAATGACGATTATACTGCTAGCTATGAAGATTTTTAGCTTTTTTGATGAATTCTAAAATTTGTTTGACGAATTTAGAGCTATTTTTGACAATATTTAGCATATCTTTACTAGTTTTATCTAAATTGTCAATTTTTTAGCTGGTTTTTGATGATTTTTTTAGCTTTTATGACGATATTCAGCTATTTTTTACGAATTTATAAATTTTTTTACAAATTTCATGTGGGTTTAGTATGTTTTGAAGAGTTTTTTTCTGTTTTTGTCGATTTTTAGATGTTGTTGACTAGTTCCTAAATTTTTTTGACGAATTTAAGCAGTTTCTGTTTTTTTTTAACAGATTATGAAGATTTTTTTTAGCTGTTTATTACAATTTGTAGCTATTTAGACGATTTTTAAGCGGTTTTTGAAAAATATATATATTTTTTGACGAATTTTGGCATTGTTTTAATATTTTTTAACTGTTTTGATGATTTTAAAGCGTTTTTTGACGATTTTGTAGCTGTTTTGTACTACTTTACAGCTGTTTTTGACAATTTTGAGCTTGAGATAATATTGAGATAAAATTAAGAATTCGTCAAAAATAGCTAAATATCGCCAAAAAAATCTAGATATTCGTCAATAAAAGCTAAAATATCCTTAAAATATCGTCAACAACATCTGAAAAATTGCAAAATTAGCTAAAAGATCGTTTTATAATTAATAATTCGTTGTAATTTTATAATTCGTCAAAAACAGCTGTATAATCGTCCAAAACAGCTACAAAATCGTCAAAAACAGCTTAAAACTCGTTAAAACATAAAATATTAAAGCAATTCCAAAAATCGTCAGAAAATAAGCAAAATTTTTCAAAATCCACTTAAATATCGTCAAGATAGCTAAAAATTCGTCAAAAACAGCTAAAGTATCGTCAAAACAGCTAAGAAATCGTCAAGAAAAAGCTGAAAATTTGTCAAAAATGCTATAACATCGTAAAAAAATGAATAGTATTCTCAAAAAAGCTGAAAAATCGTCAAAAAAATTGAAGAATTATTCAAAAACAGCTAAAAATCGTCAAGGGAAGATGTAGAATCGTCAAAAACAGCTAAAAAATCTTGATGAACAGTAAAAAAAATCGTCTAAAAAGTAAAAAAATCGTCAAATACAGCTACAAAATCATCAAAAAAAGCTAAAATATCGTCAAATTCAGCTAAAATATCGTAAAAGAAAGCTAAAATATAGTCAAAACAGGTCACATATTGTCAAAAACAGCTAAAAATTCGTCAAAAGCAGCTAAAATAACGTGTAAACAGCTTAAGAAAATCGTAAAAAATAGCTGTATATTTGTCAAACCTGCTAAAACATCGTTATGAAATGCCAAATATTGTCAACAAATCTTAAAATTTGTCAAAAAAATTAAAGAAATAGTCAAAATCATCTAAAATTCATCTAAAATAGCTGTAAATTCGTCAAAAAAATTTAAGAATTCGTCAACAACAGCAAGAAATCGTCAAAAACAGCTTCAAATAGTCAATGACATCTTTAAATCGTCAAATAACTAAAGCATCACCAAGGACCGCTTAAAAATCGTCAAAACATTTAGGAATTTGTCAAAAATAGCTAAAATTTTTCAAAAACAGCTAAAATATCTTCAAACCTGCTAAACAATAGCTGTAAATTTGTCAAAACTGCTAAAACATCGTAAAGTAATAACAAATATAGTCAAAAACAGCTCAAAATTCGTCAAAAAATTTTAAGAATTCGTCAAAAACAGCTTAAATTATAAAAACAGCTGTATAATCGTCCAAAATAGCTACAAAATAGTCGAAAACAGCTTAAAAATCAACAGAAAATTATCCAATTTTTGAAAACCGCATAAATATCGTATAAATAGCTAAAAATCTTCATAAACAGCTAACAATTCGGCAAAAGTAGCTATAATATCGTCAAAGTAGCTAAAACAAATCGTCAAAACAGCTAAAAATCCGTAAAAACATTTAAGAATTCGACAACAACAGCAAAAAATCGTCAAAAAGAGCTACGAAATAGTCAAAGACATCTTTAAAATCGTCAAATAACTAAAGAATCACCAAAGACCGCTTAGAATTAGTCAAAAAAATTTATGAATTCGTCAAAAATAGCTAAAATATCTTAAAAACAGCTAAAAAAATCGTCAAAATAGCTGTAAATTTGTCAAAACTGGTATAATATCTCCAAAACAGCTAAAAATCGTCAAATTAGCTATTAATTTGTAAAAACATCTAAAACATTGTAAAGAAATAACAAATATTATCAAAAACAACTCAAAATTCGTTAAAAAATTTTTAGAATTTGTCTAAAACAGCTTAAATTATCAAAAACAGCTGTATAATCGTCCAAAATAGCTACAAAATAGTCGAAAACAGCTTAAAAATCGTCAGAATATTATCAATTTAAAAAAAAACCGCTTAAATATCGTCAAAATAGCTAAAAATCTTCATTTACAGCTAAAAATTCGGCAAAAGTAGCTAAAATATCGTCAAAATAGCAAAAAAAATCGTCAAAAATAGCTTTAAATTCGTCAGAAACGTCTGAAATTTCGTTATAAACAGCAAAAATTCGGCAAAAAGAGCTACAAAATAATCAAAGACATCTTTTAAATCGTCAAATAACTAAAGCATCACCAAATCGTAAATAACAGCTAATAATTCGCCAAAAGCAGATAAAATATCGTCAAAACAGCTAAGAAATCGGCAAAAAACAGCTGAAAATTAGTCAAAACTGCTATAACATCATAAAAAAATGCTCAATATTGTCAATAAAAGCTAAACATTCGTCAAAAAAATTTAAAAATTCGTCAAAAACAGCTAAAAATCGTCAAGGACAAGTGTATAATCGTCAAAAATAGCTGAAAAATTGTGATAAACGGCAAAAAATCGTGAAAACAGTTTTTAAAAACATCTAACTACAGTTACAAAATCGTCAAAAAAAGCTAATAAAATCATGAAGACAGCTAAATAGTAATATAACAATGCCCCAAATCGTCGGAGGAGCAAGAAATTCGTGAAAAACATTTAAAAAATCTTCAAGACATGCCAAATATCACGAAAAACCAATAAATATTCGTCAAAAAAATAATGAAATGGTAAAAAATAGGTAAATATCGTCAAAAACATCTAAAAATTCGTCAAAAACAACTAAAATATCGTTAAAAAATTTTCAAAAACAGCTGAAAAACTAAAAAATTAACTTAAATATTGTCAAAAACAGTTCAAAATTCAAAAACAAATTTAATAATTCGTCAAAAACAGCTCAAAATATTCAAAAACAGCTGTATAATCGTCCAAAATAGTTAAAAAATCGTCAAAAAAAGCTAAAATATAGTCAAAACAGTTCACAAATTGTCAAAAACAGCCAACAATTCGTCAATAAAGCTTAAGAAAATCGTAAAAAGTAGCTGTAAATTTGTCAAACCTGCTAAAACATCGTAAAGAAATGCCAAATATTGTCAAAAAATCTTAAAATTTGTCAAAAAAATTAAAGAAATAGTCAAAAACATCTAAAATTCATCTAAAATAACTGTAAATTAGTCAAAAACGGTTGAAAATCGTGATAAACAGCAAAAAATTGTCAAGAAAGCTAAAAATTCGTCAAAAAAATATTGAATTCGTCAACAACAGCAAGAAATCGTCAAAAATAGCTTCAAAACAGTCAATGACATCTTTAAATCGTCAAATAACTAAAGCATCACCAAGGACCACTTAAAATTCGTCAAAATAGCTGTAAATTTGTCAAAACTGGTATAATATCTCCAAAAGAGCTAAAAATCGTCAAATTAGCTATAAATTTGTAAAAACTGCTAAAACATCGTAAAGAAATAACAAATATAGTCAAAAACAGCTCAAAATTCGTTAAAAAATTTAATAATTCGTCAAAAACAGCTTAAATTATAAAAAACAGCTGTATAACCGTCCAAAATAGCTACGAAATAGTCGAAGACAGCTTAAAAATCGTCAGAATATTATCCAATTTTTGAAAACCGCATAAATATCGTACAAATAGCTAAAAAGCTTCATAAACAGCTAACAATTCGGCAAAAGTAGCTATAATATCGTCAAAATAGCTAAAGAAATCGTCAAAACAGCTAAAAATCCGTAAAAAAATTGAAGAATTCGTCAACAACAGCAAACAATCGTCACATAGAGCTACGAAATAGTCAAAGACAACTTTAAAATCGTCAAATAACTAAAGAATCTTCAAAGACCGCTTAGAATTAATCAAAAAAATTTATGAATTCGTCAAAAATAGCTAAAACATCTTAAAAATAGCTAAAAAAAATCGTCAAAATAGCTTTAAATTTGTCAAAACTGGTAAAATATCTTCAAAACTGCTAAATTCGTCAAAATAGCTGTAAATTTGTAAACACTGCTAAAAAATTGTAAAGAAATAACAAATATTGTCAAAAAAAGCTCAAAATTCGTTAAAAAATTTTTAGAATTCGTCAATAACAGCTTAAATTATAAAAAACAGCTGCATAATCGTCCAAAATAGCTACAAAATAGTCGAAAACAGCTTAAAAATCGTCAGAATATTATCCAATTTTTTTAAAAACCGCTTAAATATCGTCAAAATAGCTAAAAAATCTTCATAAAAGGCTAAAAATTCGGCAAAAGTAGCTAAAATATCGTCAAAATAGCTAAAAAAAATCGTCAAAAATAGCTGTAAATTCGTCAGAAACGGCTGAAATATCGTTATAAACAGCAAAAAATCGTCTAAACAGCTAAATATCTGTCATGAAATATAAAAATTCGTCAACAACAGCAATAAATCGTCAAAAAGAGCTACAAAATAATCAAAGACATCTATAAAATCGTCAAATAACTAAAGCATCACCAAAGACCGCTTAAAATTCGTCAAAAATAGCTAAAATATCTTCAAAACAGCTAAAAAATCGTCAAACTAGCTGTTAATTTGTCAAAACTGATAAAACATCGTAAAAATATCAAATATTGTCAAAAACAGCTCAAAATTTGTTAAAACATTTTTAGAATTTGTCAAAAACAGCATAAATTATTAAAAAACAGCTGTATGATCGTCCAAAATAGTCGAAAACAGCTTAAAAATTGTCATAAAATGATTCAATCTTTTTTAAACCGCTTAAATATCGTCAAAATAGGTAAAAATCGTAAATAACGGCTAATAATTCGCCAAAAACAGATAAAATATCGTCAAACAGCTAAGAAATCGGCAATTCGTGAAAAAATCTTCAAAACACGCAAAATAATACCAAAAACGAATTAATATTCGTCAAAAAAATAATGAAATGGTAAAAAATAGCTAAATATCGTCAAAAACATCTAAAATTCGTCAAAAATCTCCTCAAACCAAATATCGTTAAAAAAGCTAAAAAATATTAAAACAATGCCAAAAATCGTCAGAAAACTATTTACATATTTCAAAATCCGCTTTAATATCGTCAAAATAGCTAAGAAATCGTCAAATAACAGCTAAAAATTCGTCAAAAACAGATAAAATATCATCAAAACAGCTAAGAAATCGTAAAAAAAAGCTGAAAATTTGTCAAAAATGCTATAACATCGTAAAAACATGAAAAGTATTCTCAAAAAAGCTGAAAAATCGTCAAAAAAAATTGAAAAATTATTCAAAAACAGCTAAAAATCGTAAAGGAAAGATGTAGAATCGTCAAAAACAGCTAAAAAATCACGATAAACAGCAAAAAATCCTCAAAAAAAGCTAAAATATCGTCAAAACAGGTAACAAATTGTCAAAAATAGCCAAAAATTCGTCAAAAGCAGTTGAAAATTCGTCAAAAAAAATTAAAGGATTCGTCAAAAACAGCTAAATATCGTCAAAAACAGCTACAAAATCTTGAAAAACTGAAAATTATCGTCTTAAAGGCAAAAAATGTCGTCAAAACAGAAAATATATATTTAAAACAAACCAATTTCTCCTGTTTATCACTATTTTTCTGCTTTTTTTGACGATTCTAAATCTATCCTTGGCGATTTTTAGCTGTTTTTGAATAATTCTTCAATTTTTTTGACGATTTTTCAGCTTTTTTAAGAATACATTTCATTTTTTTACGATGTTATAGCATTTTTGACAAATTTTCAGCTTTTTTTTGACGATTTCTTAGCTGTTTTGACGATATTTTATCTGTTTTTGACGTATTTTTAACTGTTATTTGAAGATTTCTTAGCTATTTTGGACGAATATTCAGCTGTTTTTTGTAATTTAAGCTGTTTTTGACGAATTTGAAAAATTTAACGAATTTTGAGCTTTTTTTGACAATATTTGTTATTTCTTTACAATGTTTTAGCAGTTTTTACAAATTTACAGCTATTTTGACGATTTTTAGCAGGTTTGAAGATATTTTACCAGTTTTGACAAATTTAAAGCTATTTTGACGATTTTTTTTAGCTATTTTTAAGATGTTTTAGCTATTTTTGACGAATTCATACATTTTTTTGATTAATTCAAAGCGGTCTTTGAAGATTCTTTAGCTATTTGACGATTTTAAAGATGTCTTTGACTATTTCGTAGCTCTATTTGACGATTGTTTGCTATTGTTGACGAATTCTTAAATTTTTTTACGGATTTTTAGCTGTTTTGACGATTTTTTTAGCTATTTTTACTATATTATAGCTTCTTTTGACAAATTGTTAGCTGTTTATGAAGATATTTAGCTATTTATACGATATTTAAGCGGTTTTCAAAAATTGGATAATTTTCTGACGATTTTTAAGCTGTTTTCGACTATTTTGTAGCTATTTTGGACGATTATACAGCTGTTTTTGATAATTTAAGCTGTTTTTGACGAATTCTAAAAATTTTTTAACGAATTTTGAGCTGTTTTTGACAATATTTGCTATTTCTATACAATGTTTTAGCAGTTTTTTACAAATTTACAGCTATTTTGACGATTTTTAGCAGTTTTGAAGATATTTTACCAGTTTTGACAAATTTACGGCTATTTTGACGATTTTTTTTAGCTGTTTTTGTCGAATTTTAAGCTGTTATTTGAAGATTTCTTAGCTATTTTGACGATATCTAAGCGGATTTTGAAAAATGTAAATAATTTTCTGAAGATTTTTGGCATTGTTTTATTATTTTTTACCTTTTTAATGATTTTAAAGCTGTTTTTGACGATTTTGTAACTGTTTTGGACGATTATACTATAGTTTTGGAATATTTTGAGCTGTTTTTGACGAATTATTAAATTTGCTTTTGAATTTTGAACTGTTTTTGACAATATTTTAGTTAACTTTGAACTTTTTCAGCTGTTTTTGCCAATTTTTTAACGTTATTTTAGTTGTTTTTTACGAATTTTATGATGTTTTTGACGATATTTAGCTATTTTTTACCATTTCATTATTTTTTTTGACGAATATTAATTGGTTTTTCGTGATATTTAGCATGTTTTGAAGATTGTTTAGACGTTTTTCACGAATTTCTTGCTTCTTCCGACCATTTTGGGCATTGTTATATTAGTATTTAGCTTTCTTCATGATTTTATTAGCTTTTTTAAAATTTTGTAACTGTAGTTGACGTTTTTAAAAACTTTTTAGACGATTTTACACTTGTCCTTGACGATTTTTAGCTGTTTTTCACGAATTCTTAAATTTTTTTGACGAATGTTTACCTTTTTTGACAATATTGAGCATTCTTTTATGATGTTATAGCATTTTTGACTAATTTTCAGCTGTTTTGGCCGATTTCATAGTTTTTTTGACGATATTTTATCTGTTTTTGGCAAATTATTAGCTGTTATTTACGATTTTTTACCTATTTTGACGATATTTAAGCGGTTAAAAAGTAAATTGAATCGTTTTATGACAATGTTTAAGCTGTTTTCGACTATTTTGGACGATTATACAGCTGTTTTTTAATACTTTATGCTGTTTTTGACAAATTCCAAAAATGTTTTAACAAATTTTGAGCTGTTTTTGACAATATTTGTTATTTTTTACGATGTTTTATCAGTTTTGACAAAAGTTACAGCTATTTTGACGATTTTTTTAGCTGTTTTGAAGATATTTTAGCTATTTTTTACGAATTTTAAGCGGTCTTTGTTGATGCTTTAGTTATTTGACGATTTTAAAGATGTATTTGATTATTTTGTAGCTCTTTTTGACGATTTTTTGCTGTTGTTGACGAATATTTATATTTCATGACGGATTTTTAGCTGTTTAGACGATTTTTTGCTGTTTATAACGATATTTCAGCCGTTTCTGACAAATTTAAAGCTATTTTTGAAGATTTTTTTTAGCTGTTTTGACGATTTTTTAGCTACTTTTGCCAAATTTGTAGTTGTTTATAAAGATTTATAGCTATTTTGACGATATTTAAGCGGTTTTTAAAAAAATTGGATATTATTCTGACGATTTTTTAGCTGTTTTCGACTATTTTGTAGCTATTTTGGACGATTATACAGCTGTTTTTTTATAATTTATGCTGTTTTTGACGAATTCCAAATTTTTTTTTCGAATTTTGAGCTTTTTTTTGACAATATTTGTTATTTCATTACAATGTTTTAGCAGTTTTTACAAATTTACAGCTATTTTGACGATTTTTTGCAGTTTTGAAGATATATTTTACCAGTTTTGAAAAAAATTAAAAGAATTCTCAAAAAAGCTGAAAAATCGTAAAAAAAATTGAAGAATTAAACAAAAACAGCTAAAAATCGTCAAGGATAGTTGTAGAATCGTCAAGAAAAGCAGAAAAATAGTGATAAACAGGAAATATTGGTTTGTTTTAAATATATTTTATCTGTTTTGACGATATTCATTGCTTTTAAGACGACACTTTTCAGTTTTTCAAGATTTTGTAGCAGTTTTTGACGATATTTAGCAGTTTTTGACGAATCCTTTAATATTTTTGATGAATTTTCAGCTGTTTTTGGTTATTTTTAGCATGTTTTGAAGAATTTTTTTGTCGATTTCTAGCTGTTTTGACGTATTCTTAAATTTTTTGAGGATATATTGGCTGTTTATGGCAAATTTTTAGCTGTTTTTGACAATTTTTTTATATTTTCGACGAATTCATAAATTTTTTTGACGAATTTTATTCGGATTTTGGTGATTTTTTAGTTTTTTGACGATTTTTTGTTGTCTTTGACTATATTTTAGCTGTTTTGAAGATATTTTTCGGTTTTTCACAAATTGATTAGCTGTTATTCATGATTTATAACTATTTTGACGATAATGTGGCAATGTTTGTCGATTTTAAGCAGGTTTGAAAACTTTTTAGATAATTTTGACCAATATTTTGCTTTTTCTGACAATTATTTGCGTTGTATTAATATTTTTTAGGATTTTCGTCAATTGTTTTGCTGTTCTGACGATTTTGTAGATGTTCATGACGTATTTTTAATTTTTATGGCGATTTTTTAGTTGTTTTGACGGCTTCATAGCAGTGTTTGACAATTTTTTTGCAGATTTGACGAATTTTGAGCTGTTATTGACTTTTTTTTTTGCTATTTTGTCGTTTTTAAGCTGAAGTCTTTGCTTTTTCTGACTATTTTGAACATTTTTTATATTTTTTTTTCTGTTTTGAAGATATTTTTAGCTTTTAAGACGATAATTTCAGTTTTTCAAGATTTTGTAGCTGTTTTGACAATATTTAGCTATTTTATCGAATTCTTTAATTCTTCTGACGAATTTTTAGCTGTATTGACGATTTTTTTTAGTTATTTTAGATATTCAAGTGGTTTTTAAAATATTTGAATAATTTTCTGACGATTTTTAAGCTGTTTTCGACTATTTTGGACGATTATACTGCTGTTTTTTATAATTTAAGCTGTTTTTGACGAATTCTAACAATGTTTTAACGAATTTTGAGCTGTTTTTGACTATATTTGTTATTTCTTTACGATGTTATAGCAGGTTTTGACTAATTTACAGCTATTTTGACAAATTCATAAATTTTTTGACGAATTTTAAGCGGTCCTTATGCGGCTGTTATGACGATTACGTAGCAGTGTTTGAACTTTTTTTTTCAGTTGACGACTTTTTAGCTGTATCGGAATATTTTAGGAATTGTTTTAATATTTTTTAGCTGTTTTTGACAATTTTTAGCTGTTTTTGACGATTGTTTTGCTGCTTTTCACTCATTGAAAGCTGATTTATATGATAATTTTAGCTGTTTTGGACAGTTATACAGCTGTTTTGACAAATTTGAGCTGTTTTTGATTGATTCTAAATTTTTGAAGAATTTTGAGCTATTTTTGACAATAATTAGCATTTCTTTATGATATTTGAGCTAAATTGTCAATTTTTTCAGCTGTTATTGACGATTTTTTAGCTTTTTTGACGATATTTTAGCTGTATTTGACGAATTTTTTATATGTTTTCGGACGATATTTTAGCTGTTTCTGACAATTTTTAGCTATTTCGACGAATTGATAAATTTTTGACGAATTTTAAGTGGTTTTTGGTGATTTTTAGCATGTTCTAAAGATTGTTTGTTGTTTTTGACCATTTTAAGCCCACCTTGACGAATTTCTAAATATTTTTGACGAATTTTTAGCTGTTTTTGCCGATTTTTTTGCTGTTTTTTCACAAATTGATTAGCTGTTTTTGATGAATTTTTTTGCTGTTAATGACTATTTTGGCATTTGTTTTAGTATTTTTTTAGCTGTTTATGACGATTATACTGCTATCTATGACGATTTTTAGCTTTTTTGTTGAATTCTAAAATTTGTTTGACGAATTTAGAGCTGTTTTGACAATATTTAGCATATCTTTACTTTTTTTATCTAAATTGTCAATTTTTTAGCTGGTTTTTGATGATTTTTGTAGCTTTTATGACGATATTCAGCTATTTCTTGCGAATTCATAATTTTTTTTTTTCAAATTTCATATTGTTTTAGTATGTTTTTAAGAGTTTTTTTTTATGTTTTTGTCGATTTTAAATATTGTTGACTAGTTCCAAAATTTTTTTGACGTATTATAAGCAGTTTCTGGTTATTTTTAACATATTATGAAGATTTTTTTAGCTGTTTATGAAATTTATAGCTATTTAGACGATTCTTTAAGCGGTTTTTCGAAAAAAATATATATTTTTTGACGAATTTGGGCTTTTTTTTTAAATTTTGTAACCGTTTTGACGATTTTAAAGCGTTTTTTGACGATTTTGTAACTGTTTTGTACTATTTTACAGCTGTTTTTGACAATTTTTGCTGTTATTGACGGATTCTAAAATTTTTTGGACGAAGTTTTGAGCTTGAGATAAAATTGAGATAAAATTAAAGCTAAATATCGTCAAAAAAATCTAGAAATACGTCAAAACAGCTAAAATATCGTTAAAAAATCGTCAAAACATCTAAAAAATATTAAAAATAGCTTAAATATCGTTTTTTTACTTAATAATTCGTTGTAATTTTATAATTCGTCAAAAACAGCTGTATAATCGTCCAAACGGCTACAAAATCGTCAAAAACTGCTTAAAAATCGTTAAAAAAGCTAAATAATATTTAAATTTAAATTTAAAATAAAAAAAATGCCAAAAATCGTCAGAAAATTATTAAAATTTTTAAAAATCCGCTTAAATATCGTCAAAATAGCTAAAGTATCGTCAAAACAGCTTAGAAATCGTGAAATCGTAAAAAAAGCTGAAAAGTTGTCAAAAATGCTATAACATCGTAAAAAATGAAAAGTATTCTCAAAAAAGCTGAAAATCGTCAAAAAAATTAAAGAATTATTCAAAAATAGCTAAAAATCGTCAAGGAAAGATGTAGAATCGTCAAAATAGCTAAAAATACGTGATAAACAGCAAAAAAATCGTCTAAAAAGTAAAAAAAAAATCGTCAAATACAGCTACAAAAACGTCGAAAAATGCTAAAATATCGTCAAAACAGGTAACAAATTGTCAAAAACAGCTAAAAATTCGTCAAAAGCAGCTAAAAGATCGTCAAAACAGCTTAAGAAAATCGTAAAAAAAAAGCTTTAATTTGTCAAAACCTGCTCAACATCGTAATGAAATGCCAAATATTGTCAAAAATTCTTAAAATTTGTCATAAAAATTAAGGAAATAGTCAAAAACATCTATAATTCATCAAAAATAGATGTAAATTCGTCAAAAAAGGCTCAAAAACCGTGATAAACAGAAAAAAATCGTCAAGAAAGATAAAAATTCGTCAAACAAATTTAAGAATTCGTCAACAACAGCAATAAATAGTCAATCACAGCTTCAAAACAGTCAATGACATCTTTAAATCGTCAAATAACTAAAGCATCACCAAGGACCGCTTAAAATTCGTCAAAAAATTCATGAATTTGTCAAAAATTGCTAACATTTGTCAAAAACAGCTAAAATATCTTCAAAACTACTAAACAAATCGTCAAAATAGCTGCAAATTAGTCAAAACTGCTATAACATCGTAAAGAAATAACAAATATTGTCAAAAACAGCTCAAAATTCGTTAAAAAATGTTTAGAATACGTCAAAAACAGCTTAAATAAAAAAACAGCTGTATAATCGTCCAAAATAGCTACAAAAATGTCGAAAACAGCTTAAAAATCGTCAGAAAATTATCCAATTTAAAAAAAACCGCTTAAATATCCTAAAAATAGCTAAAAATCTTCATAAACAGCTAAAAATTCGGCAAAAGTTGCTAAAATAACGTCAAAATAGCTAAAAAAATCGTCAAAACAGCTAAAAATCCGTCAAAAAATTTAAGAATTCGTCCAAAACAGCAAAATATCGTCAAAAACAGCTACAAAATAGTCAAAGACATATTTAAAATCGTCAAATAACTAATGAATCACCAAAGACCGCTTACAATTCGTCAAAAAATATATGAATTCGTCAGAATTAGCTCAAAATATTCAAAAACAGCAGTACAATCGTCCAAAACAGTTACAAAATCGTCAAAAACAGATTTAAAATCGTTAAAAAAGCAAAAAAATATTAAAACAATGCCAAAAATCGTCAGAAAATTATTAAAATTTTTAAAAATCCGCTTAAATATCGTCAAAATAGCTAAAGTATCGTCAAAACAGCTTTGAAATCGTGAAATCGTAAAAAAAGCTGAAAAGTTGTCAAAAATGCTATAACATCGTAAAAAATGAAAAGTATTCTCAAAAAAGCTGAAAAATCGTCAAAAAAATTAAAGAATTATTCAAAAATAGCTAAAAATCGTCAAGGAAAGATGTAGAATCGTCAAAAATAGCTAAAAATACGTGATAAACAGCAAAAAAATCGTCTAAAAAGTAAAAAAAAATCGTCAAATACAGCTACAAAAACGTCGAAAAAAGCTAAAATATCGTCAAAACAGGTAACAAATTGTCAAAAACAGCTAAAAATTCGTCAAAAGCAGCTAAAAGATCGTCAAAACAGCTTAAGAAAATCGTAAAAAAAAGCTTTAAATTTGTCAAAACCTGCTCAACATCGTAATGAAATGCCAAATATTGTCAAAAATTCTTAAAATTTGTCATAAAAATTAAGGAAATAGTCAAAAACATCTATAATTCATCAAAAATAGATGTAAATTCGTCAAAAAAGGCTCAAAAACCGTGATAAACAGAAAAAAATCGTCAAGAAAGATAAAAATTCGTCAAACAAATTTAAGAATTCGTCAACAACAGCAATAAATAGTCAATCACAGCTTCAAAACAGTCAATGACATCTTTAAATCGTCAAATAACTAAAGCATCACCAAGGACCGCTTAAAATTCGTCAAAAAATTCATGAATTTGTCAAAAATTGCTAACATTTGTCAAAAACAGCTAAAATATCTTCAAAACTACTAAACAAATCGTCAAAATAGCTGCAAATTAGTCAAAACTGCTATAACATCGTAAAGAAATAACAAATATTGTCAAAAACAGCTCAAAATTCGTTAAAAAATGTTTAGAATACGTCAAAAACAGCTTAAATAAAAAAACAGCTGTATAATCGTCCAAAATAGCTACAAAAATGTCGAAAACAGCTTAAAAATCGTCAGAAAATTTTCCAATTTAAAAAAAACCGCTTAAATATCCTAAAAATAGCTAAAAATCTTCATAAACAGCTAAAAATTCGGCAAAAGTTGCTAAAATAACGTCAAAATAGCTAAAAAAATCGTCAAAACAGCGAAAAATCCGTCAAAAAATTTAAGAATTCGTCCAAAACAGCAAAATATCGTCAAAAACAGCTACAAAATAGTCAAAGACATATTTAAAATCGTCAAATAACTAATGAATCACCAAAGACCGCTTACAATTCGTCAAAAAATAAATGAATTCGTCAGAATTAGCTCAAAATATTCAAAAACAGCAGTACAATCGTCCAAAACAGTTACAAAATCGTCAAAAACAGATTTAAAATCGTTAAAAAAGCAAAAAAATATTAAAACAATGCCAAAAATCGTCAGCAAATTATTTACATTTTTCAAAATCCGCTTAAATAACGTCAAAATAGCTAAGAAATTGTCAAATAACAGCTAAAAAGTCGTCAAAAACTAATAAAATATCGTCAAAACAGTTAAGAAATCGTCAAAAAAAGCTAAAATATCGTTAAAACAGGTAACAAATTGTGAAAAACAGCTAAAAATTTGTCAAAAGCAGCTAAAATATCGTCAAAACAGCTTAAGAAAATCGTAAAAAAAAGCTTTAAATTTGTCACAACTGCCTAAACATCGTAAAGAAATGCCAAATATTGTCAAAAAAAATAAAATTTGTCATAAAAATTACAGAAATAGACAAAAACATCTATAATTCATCAAAAATAGCTGTAAATTCGTCAAAAACGGCTGAAAAACCGTGATAAACAGCAAAAAATCGTCAAGAAAGATAAAAATTCGTCAAAAAAATTTAAGAATTCGTCAACAACAGCAATAAATAGTCAAAAACAGCTTCAAAATAGTCAATGACATCTTTAAATCGCCAAATAACTAAAGCATCACCAAGGACCGCTTAAAATTCGTCAAAAAATTTATGAATTCGTCAAAATAGCTGTAAATTAGTAAAAACTGCTATAACATCGTAAAGAAATAACAAATATAGTCAAAAACAGCTCAAAATTCGTTAAAAAATTGTTAGAATTCGTCAAAAACAGCTTAAATTATAAAAAAACAGCTGTATAATCGTCCAAAATAGTCGAAAACAGCTTAAAAATCGTCAGAAAATTATCCAATTTTTTTAAAAACCACTTGAATATCCTAAAAATAACTAAAAAAATCGTCAATACAGCTAAAAATCCGTCAAAAAATTTAAGAATTCGTCCAAAACAGCAAAAAATCGTCAATAACAGCTACAAAATAGTCAGGGACATCTTTTAAATCGTCAAATAACTATAGAATCACAGAAGACCGCTTACAATTCGTCAAAGAAATTTATGAATTCGTCAAAAATAGCTAAAATATCTTCAAAACAGCTAAAAAAATCATCAAGATTGCTGTTAATTTGTCAAAACTAATAAAATATCTTTAAAACTGCTAAAAATCGTCAAGATAGCTGTGAATATTTAAAAACTGCTAAAACATTGTAAAGAAATAACAAATATTGTCAAAAACAGCTCAAAACTTGTTAAATTTTTTTTAAAATTCGTCAAAAACAGCTTAGGTTATAAAAAAAACAGCTAAAAATCTTCATAAACAGCTAAAAATTCGTCAGAAACGGCTGAAATATCGTTATAAACAGCAAAAAATCGTCAAAACAGCTAAAAATCCGTCAGGAAATTTAAAAATTCGTCAAAAACAGCAAAAAATCGTCAAAAAGAGCTATAATATAATCAAAGACATCTTTAAAATCGTCAAATAACTAAAGCATCACCAAAGACCGCTAAAAATTCGTCAAAAATATCTTCAAAACAGCTAAAAAAATCGTCAAAATAGCTGTAAATTTGTCAAAACTGATAAAACATCGTAAAAAAATAACAAATATTGTAAAAAACAGCTCAAAATTTGTTAAAACATTTTTACAATTTGTCAAAAACAACATAAATTATTAAAAAACAGCTGTATAATCGTCCAAAATAGTAGAAAACAGCTTAAAAATTGTCATAAAATGATTCATTTTTTTTAAACCGCTTAAATATCGTCAAAATAGGTAAAAATCGTAAATAACAGCTAATAATTCTCCAAAAACAGATAAAATATCGTCAAAACAGCTAAGAATTCGGCAAAACAGTTGAAAATTAGTCAAAAATGCTATAACATCATAATAAAATGCTCAATATTGTCAAAAAAAGGTAAGCATTCGTGAAAAAAATTTAAGAATTCGTGAAAAACAGATAAAAATCGTCAAGGACAAGTGTATAATCGTCAAAAACAGCTGAAAAATTGTCAAAAATGAAAAGTATTCTCAAAAAAGCTGAAAAATCGTCAAAATAATTGAAGAATTATACAAAAACAGCTAAAAATCGTCAAGGATAGTTGTAGAATCGTCAAGAAAAGCAGAAAAATAGTGATAAACAGGAAATATTGGTTTGTTTTAAATATATTTTATCTGTTTTGACGATATTCTTTGCTTTTAAGACGACACTTTTCAGTTTTTCAAGATTTTGTAGCTGTTTTTGACGATATTAAGCAGTTTTTGACGAATCCTTTAATATTTTTGATGAATTTTCAGCTGTTTTTGGTGATTTTTAGCATGTTTTGAAGAATTTTTTTGTCGATTTCTAGCTGTTTTGACGTATTCTTAAATTTTTTGAGGATATTTTGGCTGTTTATGGCAAATTTTTAGCTGTTTTTGACAATTTTTTTATATTTTCGACGAATTCATAAATTTTTTTGACGAATTTTATTCGGATTTTGGTGATTTTTTAGTTTTTTGACGATTTTTTGTTGTCTTTGACTATATTTTAGCTGTTTTGAAGATATTTTTTGGTTTTTCACAAATTGATTTGCTGTTATTCATGATTTATAACTATTTTGACGATAATGTGGCAATGTTTGTCGATTTTAAGCAGTTTTGAAAACTTTTTAGATAATTTTGTCCAATATTTTGCTTTTTCTGACAATTATTTGCGTTGTATTAATATTTTTTAGGATTTTCGTCAAATGTTTTGCTGTTCTGACGATTTTGTAGATGTTCATGACGTATTTTTAGTTTTTATGGCGATTTTTAGTTGTTTTGACGACTTCATAGCAGTGTTTGACAATTTTTTGCAGATTTGACGAATTTTGAGCTGTTATTGACTTTTTTTTTGCTATTTTGTCGATTTTTAAGCTGAAGTTTTTGCTTTTTCTGACTATTTTGAACATTTTTTAAATATTTTTTTTCTGTTTTGAAGATATTTTTAGCTTTTAAGACGATAATTTTCAGTTTTTCAAGATTTTGTAGCTGTTTTGACGATATTTAGCTATTTTTGTCGAATTCTTTAATTCTTCTGACGAATTTTTAGCTGTTATGACGATTACGTAGCAGTGTTTGAACTTTTTTTTTCAGTTTGACGACTTTTTAGCTGTATCGGAATATTTTAGGAATTGTTTTAATATTTTTTAGCTGTTTTTGACAATTTTTAGCTGTTTTTGACGATTTTTTCGCTGCTTTTCACTCATTGAATAGCTGATTTATATGATAATTTTAGCTGTTTTGGACAGTTATACAGCTGTTTTGACAAATTTGAGCTGTTTTTGATTCATTCTAAATTTTTTGAAGAATTTTGAGCTATTTTTGACAATAATTAGCATTTCTTTACGATATTTGAGCTAAATTGTCAATTTTTCAGCTGTTATTGACGATTTTTCAGCTTTTTTGACGATATTTTAGCTGTATTTGACGAATTTTTATATGTTTTCGGACGATATTTTAGCTGTTTCTGACAATTTTTAGCTATTTTCGACGAATTGATAAATTTTTGACGAATTTTAAGCGGTTTTTGGTGATTTTTAGCATGTTCTAAAGATTGTTTGTTGTTTTTGACGATTTTTAGCCCACCTTGACGAATTTCTAAATTTTTTTGACGAATTTTTAGCTGTTTTTGCCGTTTTTTTTGCTGTTTTTCACAAATTGATTAGCTGTTTTTGATGAATTTTTTGCTGTTAATGACGATTTTGGCATTTGTTTTGTTATTTTTTTAGCTGTTTATGACGATTTTTAGCTTTTTTGATGAATTCTAAAATTTGTTTCACGAATATAGAGCTGTTTTCACAATATTTAGCATATCTTTACTTTTTTTATCTAAATTGTCAATTTTTTAGCTGGTTTTTGATGATTTTTGTAGCTTTTATGACGATATTCAGCTGTTTCTTGCGAATTCATAATTTTTTTTTTTCAAATTTCATATTTTTTTAGTATGTTTTTAAGAGTTTTTTTTATGTTTTTGTCGATTTTAAATATTGTTGACTAGTTCCTAAATTTTTTTGACGTATTATAAGCAGTTTCTGGTTATTTTTAACATATTATGAAGATTTTTTTAGCTGTTTATGACAATTTATAGCTATTTAGACGATTTTTAAGCGGTTTTTGAAAAAAATATATATTTTTTGACGAATTTGGGCATTTTTTTAAAATTTTGTAACCGTTTTGACGATTTTAAAGCGTTTTTTGACGATTATGTAGCTGTATTGTACTATTTTACAGCTGTTTTTGACAATTTTTGCTGTTATTGACGGATTCTAAAATTTTTTGGACGAAGTTTGAGCTTGAGATAAAATTGAGATAAAATTAAAGCTAAATATCGTCAAAAAAATCTAGAAATTCGTCAAAAACAGCTAAAATATCGTTAAAAAATCGTCAAAAACATCTAAAAAATATTAAAAATAGCTTAAATATCGTTTTTTACTTAATAATTCGTTGTAATTTTATAATTCGTCAAAAACAGCTGTATAATCGTCCAAAACGGCTACAAAATCGTCAAAAACTGCTTAAAAATCGTTAAAAAAGCTAAATAATATTTAAATTTAAATTTAAAATAAAAAAATGCCAAAAATCGTCAGAAAATTATTAAAATTTTTAAAAATCCGCTTAAATATCGTCAAAATAGCTAAAGTATCGTCAAAACAGCTTAGAAATCGTGAAATCGTAAAAAAAGCTGAAAAGTTGTCAAAAATGCTATAACATCGTAAAAAATGAAAAGTATTCTCAAAAAAGCTGAAAAATCGTCAAAAAAATTAAAGAATTATTCAAAAATAGCTAAAAATCGTCAAAGAAAGATGTAGAATCGTCAAAAACAGCTAAAAAATCGTGATAAACTGCAAAAATATCGTCTAAAAAGTAAAAAAATCGTCAAATACAGCAACAAAATCGTCAAAAAAAGCTTAAAATCGGCAAAACAGGTAACAAATTGTCAAAAACAGCTAAAAATTCGTCAAAAGCAGCTAAAATATCGTCAAAAAAGCTTAAGAAAATCGTAAAAAAATCTTTAAATTTGTCAAAACTGCCGAAACATCGTAAAGAAATGCCAAATATTGTCAAAAAAAATAAAATTTGTCATTAAAATTACAGAAATTGTCAAAAACATCTATAATTCATCAAAAATAGCTGTAAATTCGTCATAAACGGCTGAAACACCGTGATAAACAACAAAAAATCGTCAAGAAAGATAAAAATTCGTCAAACAAATTTAAGAATTCGTTAACAACAGCAATAAATAGTCAATAACAGCTTCAAAATAGTCAATGACATCTTTAAATCGTCAAATAACTAAAGCATCAACAAGGACCGCTTAAAATTCGTCAAAAAATTTATGAATTCGTCAAAAATTGCTAAAATTTGTCAAAAACAGCTAAAATCTCTTCAAAACTGCTATACAAATCGTCAAAATAGCTGCTAATTAGTCAATACCACTACAACATCGTAAAGAAATAACAAATATTGTCAAAAACAGCTTAAATAAAAAAAACAGCTGTATAATCGTCCAAAATAGCTACAAAATAGTCGAAAACAGGTTAAAAATCGTCAGAAAATTATCCAATTTAAAAAAAACCGCTTAAATATCCTAAAAATAGCTAAAAATCTTCATAAACAGCTAAAAAATTCGGCAAAAGTAGCTATAATATCGTCTAAATAGCTAAAAAAAATCGTCAAAACAGCTAAAAATCCGTCAAAAAATTTAAGAATTCGTCCAAAACAGCAAAAAATCGTCAAAAACAGCTACAAAATAGTCAAAGACATCTTTTAAATCGTCAAATTACTAAAGAATTACCAAATACCGCTTACAATTCGTCAAAAAAATATATGAATTCGTCAAAAATAGCTCAAAATATTAAAAAACAGCAGTATAATCGTCCAAAACAGTTACAAAACCGTCAAAAACAGATTTAAAATCGTTAAAAAAGCAAAAAAATATGAAAACAATGCCAAAAATCGTCAGCAAATTATTTATATTTTTCAAATTCCGCTTAAATAACGTCAAAATAGCTAAGAAATTGTCAAATAACAGCTAAAAATTCGTAAAAAACTAATAAAATATCGTCAAAACAGTTATGAAATCGTCAAATAAAGCTGAAAATTTGTCAAAAATGCTATAACATCTTCAAAAATGCTATAATTCATCAAAAACAGCTCAAAATATTCAAAAACAGCAGTATAATCGTCCAAAACAGTTACAAAATCGTCAAAAACAGCTTTAAAATCGTTAAAAAAAGCTAAAAATATTAAAACAATGCCAAAAATCGTCAGAAATTATTTTCACTTTTCAAAATCCGCTTAAATATCGTCAAAATAGCTAACAATTCGTCAAAAACGGCTAAAGTATTGTCAAAACAGCTAAGAAATCGTCAAATAAAGCTGAAAATTTGTCAAAAATGCTATAACATCGTAAAAAATGAAAAGTATTCTCAAAAAAGCTGAAAAATCGTCAAAATAATTGAAGAATTATACAAAAACAGCTAAAAATCGTCAAGGATAGATGTAGAATCGTCAAGAAAAGCAGAAAAATAGTGATAAACAGGAAAAATTGGTTTGTTTTAAATATATTTTTCTGTTTTGACGATATTTTTTGCTTTTAAGACGATACTTTTCAGTTTTTCAAGATTTTGTAGCAGTTTTTGACGATATTTAGCAGTTTTTGACGAATCCTATAATTTTTTTGACGAATTTTCAGCTGTTTTTGACGATTTTTTTAGCTTTTTTGACGATATTTTAGCTGTTTTGGACGAATTTTATATGTTTTTGATGATATTCAGCTATTTTTAGCCAATTCATAAATTTTTTGACGAATTTTAAGTGGTTTTTGGTGATTTTTAGCATGTTTTGAAGAATTTTTTTGTCGATTTCTAGCTGTTTTGACGTATTCTTAAATTTTTTGAGGATACTTTGGCCATTTTTGGCGAATTCTTAGCTGTTTCTGACAATTATTTTATATTTTTGACGAATTCATAAATTGTTTTGACGAATTTTATTCGGATTTTGGTGATTTTTTAGTTTTTTGACGATTTTCAGTTGTCTTTGACTATATTTTAGCTGTTTTGAATATTTTTTCAGCCTTTATGACGATATTCAGCTATTTCTTACGAATTCATAATTTTTTTTTTCAAATTTCATGTTGGTTTAGTATGTTTTTAAGAGTTTTTTTTATGTTTTTGTCGATTCTTAGATGTTGTTGACTAGTTCCTAAATTTTTTTTGACGTATTATAAGCAGTTTCTGGTTATTTTTAACATATTACGAAGATATTTTTAGCTGTTTATGACAATTTGTAGCTATTTAGACGATTTTTAAGCGGTTTTTGAAAAATATATATATTTTTTTTTTGACGAATTTAGGCATTGTTTTAATATTTTGTAACCGTTTTGAGGATTTTAAAGCGTTTTTTGACGATTTTGTAGCTGTTTTGTACTATTTTACAGCTGTTTTTGACAATTTTTAGCTATTATGGACGGATCCTAAAATTTTTGGACGAATTTTGAGCTTGAGATAAAATTGAGATAAAATTAAAGCTATATATCGTCAAAAAAATCTAGAAATTCGTCAAAAACAGCTGAAATATCGTTAAAAAATAGTCAAAAACTTATGAAAAATTGTAATAATAGCTAAAATATCGTTTTTTACTTAACAATTCGTTGTAATTTTATAATTCGTCAAAAACAGCTGTATAATTGTCCAAAACGGCTACAAAATCGTCAAAAACTGCTTAAAAATCGTTAAAAAAGCTAAATAATATTAAAACAATGCCAAAAATCGTCAGAAAATTATAAAAAATTTTAAAAATCCGCTTAAATATCGTCAAAATAGCTAAAAAATCGTCAAAAACAGCTAAAGTATCGTCAAAACAGCTAAGAAATCGTCAAAAAAAAGCTAAAAAGATTTCAAGAATGCTATAACATCGTAAAAAAATGAAAAGTATTCTCGAAAAAGCTGAAAATCGTCAAAAAAATTTACGAATTATTCAAATATAGAGCTTAAAATCGTCAAGGAAAGATGTAGAATCGTCAAAAACAGCTAAAAAATCGTGATAAATTGCAAAAACATCGTCTAAAAAGGAAAAAAAATCGTCAAATACAGCTACAAAATCGTCGAAAAAAGCTAAAATATCTTCAAAACAGGTAACAAATTGTCAAAAACAGCTAAAAATTCTTCAAAAGCAGCTAAAATATCGTCAAAACAGCTTAAGAAAATCGTAAAAAAAAGCTTTAAATTTGTCAAAACTGCCAAAACATCGTAAAGAAATGCCAAATATTGTCAAAAATTCTTAAAATTTGTCATAAAAATTAAGGAAATAGTCAAAAACATCTATAATTCATCAAAAATAGATGTAAATTTGTCAAAAAAGGCTGAAAAACCGTGATAAACAGCAAAAAATCGTCAAAAAAGATAAAAATTCGTCAAACAAATTTAAGAATTCGTCAACAACAGCAATAAATAGTCAAAATCAGCTTCAAAATAGTCAATGACATCTTTAAATCGTCAAATAACTAAAGCATCACCAAGGACCGCTTAAAATTCGTCAACAAATTTATGAATTCGTCAAAAATTGCTAAAATTTGTCAAAAACAGCTAAAATATCTTCAAAACTGCTAAAAAATCGTCAAAATAGCTGCAAATTAGTCAAAACTTCTATAACATCGTAAAGAAATAACAAATATTGTCAAAAACAGCTCAAAATTCGCTAAAAAATTTTTAAAATACGTCAAAAACAGCTTAAATAAAAAAAACAGCTAAATAATCGTCCAAAATAGCTACAAAATAGTCGAAAACTGCTTAAAAATCGTCAGAAAATTATCCAATTTAAAAAAAAAACGCTTAAATATCCTTAAAATAGCTAAAAATCTTCATAAACAGCTCTAAGTTCGGCAATAGTAGCTAAAATATCGTCAAAATAGCTAAAAAAAATCGTCAAAACAGGTAAAAATCCGACAAAAAATTTAAGAATTCGTCCAAAACAGCAAAATATCGTCAAAAACAGCTACAAAATAGTCAAAGACATCTTTAAAATCGTCAAATATCTAAAGAATCACCAAAGACCGCTTACAATTCGTCAAAAAATATATGAATTCGTCAAAAATAGCTCAACATATTCAAAAACAGCAGTATAATCGTCCAAAACAGTTACAAAATCGTCAAAAACAAATTTAAAATCGTTAAAAAAGCAAAAAAATATTAAAACAATGCCAAAAATCGTCAGCAAATTATTTATATTTTTCAAAATCTGCTTAAATATCGTCAAAATAGCTAAGAAATTGTCAAATCACAGCTAAAAATTCGTCAAAAACTAATAAAATATCGTCAAAACAGTTAAGAAATCGTCAAATAAAGCTGAAAATTTGTCAAAAATGCTATAACATCTTCAAAAATGCTATAATTCATCAAAAACAGCTCAAAATATTCAAAAACAGCAGTATAATCGTCAAAAACAGTTACAAAATCGTCAAAAACAGCTTTAAAATCGTTAAAAAAAGCTAAAAAAAATTGAAACAATGCCAAAAATCGTCAGAAGTTATTTTCATTTTTCAAAATCCGCTTAAATATCGTCATAATACCTAACAATTCGTCAAAAACGGCTAAAGTATTGTCAAAACAGCTAAGAAATCGTCAAATAAAGCTGAAAATTTGTCAAAAATGCTATAACATCCTAAAAAATGAAAAGTATTCTCAAAAAAGCTGAAAAATAGTCAAAATAATTGATGAATTATACAAAAACAGCTAAAAATCGTCGAGGATAGATGTAGAATTGTCAAGAAAAGCAGAAAAATAGTGATAAACAGGAAAAATTGGTTTGTTTTAAATATATTTTTTCTGTTTTGACGATATTTTTTGCTTTTAAGACGATACTTTTCAGTTTTTCAAGATTTTGTATCTGTTTTTGACGATATTTAGCAGTTTTTGACGAATCCTTTAATTTTTTTGACGAATTTTCAGCTGTTTTTGACGATTTTTTATCTTTTTTGACGATAATTTAGCTGTTTTGGACGAATTTTATATGTTTTTGATGATATTCAGCTATTTTTAACCAATTCATAAATTTTTTGACGAATTTTAAGTGGTTTTTGGTGATTTTTAGCATGTTTTGAAGAATTTTTTTGTCGATTTCTAGCTGTTTAGACGTATTCTTAAATTTTTTGAGGATATTTTGGCCATTTATGGCGAATTCTTAGCTGTATTTGACAATTTTTTTATATTTTTGACGAATTCATAAATTTTTTTGACGAATTTTATTCAGATTTTGGTGATTTTATAGTTTTTTGACGATTTTCAGTTGTCATTGACTATATTTTAGCTGTTTCGAAGATTTTTTTAGCTTTTATGACGATATTCAGCTATTTCTTACGAATTCATAAATTTTTTTTCAAATTTCATGTAAGTTTAGTTTGTTGTTAAGAATTTTTTTATGTTTTTGTCGATTCTTAGATGTTGTTGACTAGTTCCTAAATTTTTTTGACGAATTTTAAGCAGTTTCTGGTTATTTTTTACATATTATGAAGATATTTTTAGCTGTTTATTACAATTTGTAGCTATTTAGACGATTTTTAAGCGGTTTTTGAAAAATATATATATTTTTTGACGAATTTTGGCATTGTTTTAATATGTGGTACCGTTTTGAGGATTTTAAAGCGTATTTTGACGATTTTGTAGCTGTTTTGTACTATTTTACAGCTGTTTTTGACAATTTTTAGCTGTTATTGACGGATCCTAAAATTTTTTGGAGGAATTTTGAGCTTGAGATAAAATTGAGATAAAATTAAAGCTATATATCGTCAAAAAAATCTAGAAATTCGTCAAAAACAGCTGAAATATCGTTAAAAAATCGTCAAAAACATCTGAAATATTGTTAAAATAGCTAAAATATTGTTTTTTACTTAATAATTCGTTGTAATTTTATAATTCGTCAAAAACAGCTGTATAATCCTCCAAAACGGCTACAAAATCGTCAAAAACTGATTAAAAATCGTTAAAAAAGCTAAATAATATTAAAACCATGCCAAAAATCCTCAGAAAATTATTAAAATTTTTAAAAATCCGCTTTAATATCGTCAAAATAGCTAAAAAAACGTCAAAAACAGCTAAAGTATCGTCAAAACAGCTAAGAAATCGTCAAAAAAAAAGCTGAAAAGTTTACAAAAATGCTATAACATCGTAAAAAAATGAAAAGTATTCTCAAAAAAGCTGAAAAATCGTCAAGGTAAGATGTAGAATCGTCAAAAACAGCTAAAAAATCGTGATTAACAGCAAAAACATCGTCTAAAAAGGAAAAAAAATCGTCAAATACAGCTACAAAATCGTCGAAAAAAGCTAAAATATCTTCAAAACAGGTAACAAATTGTCAAAAACAGCTAAAAATTCGTCAATAGCAGCTAAAATATCGTCAAAACAGCTTAAGAAAATCGTAAAAAAAAGCTTTAAATTTTTCAAAACTGCCAAAACATCGTAAAGAAATGCCAAATATTGTCAAAAAATCTTAAAATTTGTCATAAAAATTAAGGAAATAGTCAAAAACATCTATAATTCATCAAAAATAGATGTAAATTTGTCAAAAAAGGCTCAAAAACCGTGATAAACAGCAAAAAATCGTGAAAAAAGATAAAAATTCGTCAAACAAATTTAAGAAATCGTCAACAACAGCAATAAATAGTCAAAATCAGCTTCAAAATAGTCAATGACATCTTTAAATCGTCAAATAACTAAAGCATCACCAAGGACCGCTTAAAATTCGTCAAAAATTTATGAATTCGTCAAAAATTGCTAAAATTTGTCAAAAACAGCTAAAATATCTTCAAAACTGCTAAAAAAATCGTCAAAATAGCTGCAAATTAGTCCAAACTTCTATAACATCGTAAAGAAATAACAAATATTGTCAAAAACAGCTCAAAATTCGTTAAAAAATTTTTAAAATACGTCAAAAACAGCTTAAATAAAAAAAACAGCTAAATAATCGTCCAAAATAGCTACAAAATAGTCGAAAACTGCTTAAAAATCGTCAGAAAATTATCCAATTTAAAAAAAAACGCTTAAATATCCTTAAAATAGCTAAAAATCTTCATAAACAGCTCTATGTTCGGCAATAGTAGCTAAAATATCGTCAAAATAGCTAAAAAAAATCGTCAAAACAGGTAAAAATCCGACAAAAAATTTAAGAATTCGTCCAAAACAGCAAAATATCGTCAAAAACAGCTACAAAATAGTCAAAGACATCTTTAAAATCGTCAAATATCTAAAGAATCACCAAAGACCGCTTACAATTCGTCAAAAAATATATGAATTCGTCAAAAATAGCTCAACATATTCAAAAACAGCAGTATAATCGTCCAAAACAGTTACAAAATCGTCAAAAACAAATTTAAAATCGTTAAAAAAGCAAAAAAATATTAAAACAATGCCAAAAATCGTCAGCAAATTATTTATATTTTTCAAAATCTGCTTAAATATCGTCAAAATAGCTAAGAAATTGTCAAATCACAGCTAAAAATTCGTCAAAAACTAATAAAATATCGTCAAAACAGTTAAGAAATCGTCAAATAAAGCTGAAAATTTGTCAAAAATGCTATAACATCTTCAAAAATGCTATAATTCATCAAAAACAGCTCAAAATATTCAAAAACAGCAGTATAATCGTCAAAAACAGTTACAAAATCGTCAAAAACAGCTTTAAAATCGTTAAAAAAAGCTAAAAAAAATTGAAACAATGCCAAAAATCGTCAGAAGTTATTTTCATTTTTTAAAATCCGCTTAAATATCGTCATAATACCTAACAATTCGTCAAAAACGGCTAAAGTATTGTCAAAACAGCTAAGAAATCGTCAAATAAAGCTGAAAATTTGTCAAAAATGCTATAACATCCTAAAAAATGAAAAGTATTCTCAAAAAAGCTGAAAAATAGTCAAAATAATTGATGAATTATACAAAAACAGCTAAAAATCGTCGAGGATAGATGTAGAATTGTCAAGAAAAGCAGAAAAATAGTGATAAACAGGAAAAATTGGTTTGTTTTAAATATATTTTTTCTGTTTTGACGATATTTTTTGCTTTTAAGACGATACTTTTCAGTTTTTCAAGATTTTGTATCTGTTTTTGACGATATTTAGCAGTTTTTGACGAATCCTTTAATTTTTTTGACGAATTTTCAGCTGTTTTTGACGATTTTTTATCTTTTTTGACGATAATTTAGCTGTTTTGGACGAATTTTATATGTTTTTGATGATATTCAGCTATTTTTAACCAATTCATAAATTTTTTGACGAATTTTAAGTGGTTTTTGGTGATTTTTAGCATGTTTTGAAGAATTTTTTTGTCGATTTCTAGCTGTTTAGACGTATTCTTAAATTTTTTGAGGATATTTTGGCCATTTATGGCGAATTCTTAGCTGTATTTGACAATTTTTTTATATTTTTGACGAATTCATAAATTTTTTTGACGAATTTTATTCAGATTTTGGTGATTTTATAGTTTTTTGACGATTTTCAGTTGTCATTGACTATATTTTAGCTGTTTCGAAGATTTTTTTAGCTTTTATGACGATATTCAGCTATTTCTTACGAATTCATAAATTTTTTTTCAAATTTCATGTAAGTTTAGTTTGTTGTTAAGAATTTTTTTATGTTTTTGTCGATTCTTAGATGTTGTTCACTAGTTCCTAAATTTTTTTGACGAATTTTAAGCAGTTTCTGGTTATTTTTTACATATTATGAAGATATTTTTAGCTGTTTATTACAATTTGTAGCTATTTAGACGATTTTTAAGCGGTTTTTGAAAAATATATATATTTTTTGACGAATTTTGGCATTGTTTTAATATGTGGTACCGTTTTGAGGATTTTAAAGCGTATTTTGACGATTTTGTAGCTGTTTTGTACTATTTTACAGCTGTTTTTGACAATTTTTAGCTGTTATTGACGGATCCTAAAATTTTTTGGACGAATTTTGAGCTTGAGATAAAATTGAGATAAAATTAAAGCTATATATCGTCAAAAAAATCTAGAAATTCGTCAAAAACAGCTGAAATATCGTTAAAAAATCGTCAAAAACATCTGAAATATTGTTAAAATAGCTAAAATATTGTTTTTTACTTAATAATTCGTTGTAATTTTATAATTCGTCAAAAACAGCTGTATAATCCTCCAAAACGGCTACAAAATCGTCAAAAACTGATTAAAAATCGTTAAAAAAGCTAAATAATATTAAAACCATGCCAAAAATCCTCAGAAAATTATTAAAATTTTTAAAAATCCGCTTAAATATCGTCAAAATAGCTAAAAAAATGTCAAAAACAGCTACAGTATCGTCAAAACAGCTAAGAAATCGTCAAAAAAAAAGCTGAAAAGTTTACAAAAATGCTATAACATCGTAAAAAAATGAAAAGTATTCTCAAAAAAGCTGAAAAATCGTCAAGGTAAGATGTAGAATCGTCAAAAACAGCTAAAAAATCGTGATTAACAGCAAAAACATCGTCTAAAAAGGAAAAAAAATCGTCAAATACAGCTACAAAATCGTCGAAAAAAGCTAAAATATCTTCAAAACAGGTAACAAATTGTCAAAAACAGCTAAAAATTCGTCAATAGCAGCTAAAATATCGTCAAAACAGCTTAAGAAAATCGTAAAAAAAAGCTTTAAATTTTTCAAAACTGCCAAAACATCGTAAAGAAATGCCAAATATTGTCAAAAAATCTTAAAATTTCTCATAAAAATTAAGGAAATAGTCAAAAACATCTATAATTCATCAAAAATAGATGTAAATTTGTCAAAAAAGGCTCAAAAACCGTGATAAACAGCAAAAAATCGTGAAAAAAGATAAAATTCGTCAAACAAATTTAAGAAATCGTCAACAACAGCAATAAATAGTCAAAATCAGCTTCAAAATAGTCAATGACATCTTTAAATCGTCAAATAACTAAAGCATCACCAAGGACCGCTTAAAATTCGTCAAAAATTTATGAATTCGTCAAAAATTGCTAAAATTTGTCAAAAACAGCTAAAATATCTTCAAAACTGCTAAAAAAATCGTCAAAATAGCTGCAAATTAGTCAAAACTTCTATAACATCGTAAAGAAATAACAAATATTGTCAAAAACAGCTCAAAATTCGTTAAAAAATTTTTAAAATACGTCAAAAACAGCTTAAATAAAAAAAACAGCTAAATAATCGTCCAAAATAGCTACAAAATAGTCGAAAACTGCTTAAAAATCGTCAGAAAGTTATCCAATTTAAAAAAAAACGCTTAAATATCCTTAAAATAGCTAAAAATCTTCATAAACAGCTCTAAGTTCGGCAATAGTAGCTAAAATATCGTCAAAATAGCTAAAAAAAATCGTCAAAACAGGTAAAAATCCGACAAAAAATTTAAGAATTCGTCCAAAACAGCAAAATATCGTCAAAAACAGCTACAAAATAGTCAAAGACATCTTTAAAATCGTCAAATATCTAAAGAATCACCAAAGACCGCTTACAATTCGTCAAAAAATATATGAATTCGTCAAAAATAGCTCAACATATTCAAAAACAGCAGTATAATCGTCCAAAACAGTTACAAAATCGTCAAAAACAAATTTAAAATCGTTAAAAAAGCAAAAAAATATTAAAACAATGCCAAAAATCGTCAGCAAATTATTTATATTTTTCAAAATCTGCTTAAATATCGTCAAAATAGCTAAGAAATTGTCAAATCACAGCTAAAAATTCGTCAAAAACTAATAAAATATCGTCAAAACAGTTAAAAAATCGTCAAATAAAGCTGAAAATTTGTCAAAAATGCTATAACATCTTCAAAAATGCTATAATTCATCAAAAACAGCTCAAAATATTCAAAAACAGCAGTATAATCGTCAAAAACAGTTACAAAATCGTCAAAAACAGCTTAAAAATCGTTAAAAAAAGCTAAAAAAATTGAAACAATGCCAAAAATCGTCAGAAGTTATTTTCATTTTTTAAAATCCGCTTAAATATCGTCATAATACCTAACAATTCGTCAAAAACGGCTAAAGTATTGTCAAAACAGCTAAGAAATCGTCAAATAAAGCTGAAAATTTGTCAAAAATGCTATAACATCCTAAAAAATGAAAAGTATTCTCAAAAAAGCTGAAAAATAGTCAAAATAATTGATGAATTATACAAAAACAGCTAAAAATCGTCGAGGATAGATGTAGAATTGTCAAGAAAAGCAGAAAAATAGTGATAAACAGGAAAAATTGGTTTGTTTTAAATATATTTTTTCTGTTTTGACGATATTTTTTGCTTTTAAGACGATACTTTTCAGTTTTTCAAGATTTTGTATCTGTTTTTGACGATATTTAGCAGTTTTTGACGAATCCTTTAATTTTTTTGACGAATTTTCAGCTGTTTTTGACGATTTTTTATCTTTTTTGACGATAATTTAGCTGTTTTGGACGAATTTTATATGTTTTTGATGATATTCAGCTATTTTTAACCAATTCATAAATTTTTTGACGAATTTTAAGTGGTTTTTGGTGATTTTTAGCATGTTTTGAAGAATTTTTTTGTCGATTTCTAGCTGTTTAGACGTATTCTTAAATTTTTTGAGGATATTTTGGCCATTTATGGCGAATTCTTAGCTGTATTTGACAATTTTTTTATATTTTTGACGAATTCATAAATTTTTTGACGAATTTTATTCAGATTTTGGTGATTTTATAGTTTTTTGACGATTTTCAGTTGTCATTGACTATATTTTAGCTGTTTTGAAGATTTTTTTAGCTTTTATGACGATATTCAGCTATTTCTTACGAATTCATAAATTTTTTTTCAAATTTCATGTAAGTTTAGTTTGTTGTTAAGAATTTTTTTATGTTTTTGTCGATTCTTAGATGTTGTTGACTAGTTCCTAAATTTTTTTGACGAATTTTAAGCAGTTTCTGGTTATTTTTTACATATTGTGAAGATATTTTTAGCTGTTTATTACAATTTGTAGCTATTTAGACGATTTTTAAGCGGTTTTTGAAAAATATATATATTTTTTGACGAATTTTGGCATTGTTTTAATATGTGGTACCGTTTTGAGGATTTTAAAGCGTATTTTGACGATTTTGTAGCTGTTTTGTACTATTTTACAGCTGTTTTTGACAATTTTTAGCTGTTATTGACGGATCCTAAGATTTTTTGGACGAATTTTGAGCTTGAGATAAAATTGAGATAAAATTAAAGCTATATATCGTCAAAAAAATCTAGAAATTCGTCAAAAACAGCTGAAATATCGTTAAAAAATCGTCAAAAACATCTGAAATATTGTTAAAATAGCTAAAATATTGTTTTTTACTTAATGATTCGTTGTAATTTTATAATTCGTCAAAAACAGCTGTATAATCCTCCAAAACGGCTACAAAATCGTCAAAAACTGATTAAAAATCGTTAAAAAAGCTAAATAATATTAAAACCATGCCAAAAATCCTCAGAAAATTATTAAAATTTTTAAAAATCCGCTTAAATATCTTCAAAATAGCTAAAAAAACGTCAAAAACAGCTAAAGTATCGTCAAAACAGCTAAGAAATCGTCAAAAAAAAAGCTGAAAAGTTTACAAAAATGCTATAACATCGTAAAAAAATGATAAGTATTCTCAAAAAAGCTGAAAAATCGTCAAGGTAAGATGTAGAATCGTCAAAAACAGCTAAAAAATCGTGATTAACAGCAAAAACATCGTCTAAAAAGGAAAAAAAATCGTCAAATACAGCTACAAAATCGTCGAAAAAAGCTAAAATATCTTCAAAACAGGTAACAAATTGTCAAAAACAGCTAAAAATTCGTCAATAGCAGCTAAAATATCGTCAAAACAGCTTAAGAAAATCGTAAAAAAAAGCTTTAAATTTTTCAAAACTGCCAAAACATCGTAAAGAAATGCCAAATATTGTCAAAAAATCTTAAAATTTGTCATAAAAATTAAGGAAATAGTCAAAAACATCTATAATTCATCAAAAATAGATGTAAATTTGTCAAAAAAGGCTCAAAAACCGTGATAAACAGCAAAAAATCGTGAAAAAAGATAAAAATTCGTCAAACAAATTTAAGAAATCGTCAACAACAGCAATAAATAGTCAAAATCAGCTTCAAAATAGTCAATGACATCTTTAAATCGTCAAATAACTAAAGCATCACCAAGGACCGCTTAAAATTCGTCAAAAATTTATGAATTCGTCAAAAATTGCTAAAATTTGTCAAAAACAGCTAAAATATCTTCAAAACTGCTAAAAAAATCGTCAAAATAGCTGCAAATTAGTTAAAACTTCTATAACATCGTAAAGAAATAACAAATATTGTCAAAAACAGCTCAAAATTCGTTAAAAAATTTTTAAAATACGTCAAAAACAGCTTAAATAAAAAAACAGCAGTATAATCGTCCAAAACAGCTACAAATAGTCGAAAACAGCTTAAAAATCGTCAGAAAATTATCCAATTTTTAAAAAAACCGCTTCAATATCCTAAAAATAGCTAAAAATCTTCATAAACAGCTAAAAGTTCGGCAAAAGTAGCTAAAATATCGTCAAAATAGCTAAAAAAAATCGTCAAAACAGCTAAAAATCCATCAAAAAATTTAAGAATTCGTCCAAAACAGCAAAGAATCGCAAAAAACAGCTACAAAATAGTCAAAGACATCTTTAAAATCGTCAAATAACTAAAGAATCACCAAAGACCGCTTACAATTCGTCAAAAAAATATATGAATTCGTCAAAAATAGCTCAAAATATTAAAAAACAGCAGTATAATCGTCCAAAACAGTTACAAAATCGTCAAAAACAGATTTAAAATCGTTAAAAAAGCAAAAAAATACTAAAACAATGCCAAAAATCGTCAGCAAATTATTTATATTTTTCAAAATCCGCTTAAATATCGTCAAAATAGCTAAGAAATTGTCAAATAACAGCTAAAAATTCGTCAAAAACTAATAAAATATCGTCAAAACAGTTAAGAAATCGTAAAATAAAGCTGAAAATTTGTCAAAAATGCTATAACATCTTCAAAAATGCTATAATTCATCAAAAACAGCTCAAAATATTCAAAAACAGCAGTATAATCGCCCAAAACAGTTAAAAAATCGTCAAAAACAGCTTTAAAATCGTTAAAAAAAGCTAAAAAATATAAAAACAATGCCAAAAATCGTCAGAAAAAATCATTTTCATATTTCAAAATCCGCTTAAATATCGTCAAAATAGCTAAGAAATCGTCAAAATAGCTAACAATTCGTCAAAAACGGCTAAAGTATTGTCAAAACAGCTAATAAATCGTCAAATAAAGCTGAAAATTTGTAAAAAAATGCTATAACATCGTAAAAAATGAAAAGTATTCTCAAAAAAGCTGAAAAATCGTCAAAATAATTGAAGCATTATACAAAAACAGCTAAAAATCGTCAAGGATAGATGTAGAATCGTCCAGAAAAGCAGAAAAATAGTGATAAACAGGAAAAATTGTTTTTTTTTTAAATATATTTTTTCTGTTTTGACGATATTTTTTGCTTTTAAGACGATTCTTTTCAGTTTTTCAAGATTTTCAGCTGTTTTTGACGATTTTTTAGCTTTTTTGACGATATTTTAGCTGTTTTGGACAAATTTTATATGTTTTTGATGATATTCAGCTATTTTTAACCAATTCATAAATTTTTTGACGAATTTTAAGTGGTTTTTGGTGATTTTTAGCATGTTTTGAAGAATTTTTTTGACGATTTCGTAGCTGTTTTGACGAGTTCTTAAATTTGTTGAGGATATTTTGGCCGTTTATGGCGAATTCTTAGCTGTTTTTGACAATTTTTTTATATTTTTGACGAATTCATAAATTTTTTTGACGAATTTTATTCGGATTTTGGTGATTTTTTAGTTTTTTGACGATTTTTAGTTGTCTTTGACTATATTTTAGCTGTTTTGAAGATTTTTTTTAGCTTTTATGACGATATTCAGCTATTTCTTACGAATTCATAATTTTTTTTTTCAAATTTCATGTGGGTTTAGTATGTTTTTAAGAGTTTTTTTTATGTTTTTGTCGATTCTTAGATGTTGTTGACTAGTTCCTAAATTTTTTTTGACGTATTATAAGCAGTTTCTGGTTATTTTTAACATATTATGAAGTTTTTTTTAGCTGTTTATGATAATTTGTAGCTATTTAGACGATTTTTAAGCGGTTTTTGAAAAATATATATACTTTTTGACAAATTTGGGCATTGTTTTAATATTTTGTAACTGTTTTGAGGATTTTAAAGCGTTTTTTGACGATTTTGTAGCTGTTTGGTACTATTTTACAGCTGTTTTTGACAATTTTTAGCTGTTTTTGACGGATTCTATAATTTTTTGACGAATTTTGAGCTTGAGATAAAATTAAGAATTCGTCAAAAATAGCTAAATATCGTCAAAAAAATGTAGAAATTCGTCAAAAACAGCTGAAAAATCGTTAAAAAATCGTCAAAAACATCTGAAAAATTGTAAAAATAGCTAAAATATCGTTTTATACTTAATAATTCGTTGTAATTTTATAATTTGTCAAAAACAGCTGTATAATCGTCCAAAACGGCTACAAAATCGTCAAAAACTGCTTAAAAATCGTTGAAAAAGCTAATAAATATTAAAACAATGCCAAAAATCGTCAGAAAATTATTAAAACTTTTCAAAATCCGCTTAAATATCGTCAAAATAGCTAAAAATTCGTCAAGAAAAGCTAAAGTTTCGTCAAAAAAGCTAAGAAATCGTAAAAAAAAAGCTGAAAAGTTGTCAAAAATGCAATAAGATCGTAAAAAAATAAAAAGTATTCTCAAAAAAGCTGAAAAATCGTCAAAAAAATTAAAGAATTATTCAAAAATAGCTAAAAATCGTCAAGGAAAGATGTAGAATCGTCAAAAACAGCTAAAAAATCGTGATAAACAGCAAAAACATCGTCTAAAAAGGAAAAAAAATCGTCAAATACAGCTACAAAATCGTCGAAAAAAGCTAAAATATCTTCAAAACAGGTAACAAATTGTAAAAAACAGCTAAAAATTCGTTAAAAGCAGTTAAAATATCGTCAAAACAGCTTAAGAAAATCGTAAAAAAAAGCTTTAAATTTGTCAAAACTGCCAAAACATCGTAAAGAAAGGCCAAATATTGTCAAAAATTCTTAAAATTTGTCATAAAAATTAAGGAAATAGTCAAAAACATCTATAATTCATCAAAAATAGATGTAAATTTGTCAAAAAAGGCTGAAAAACCGTGATAAACAGCAAAAAATCGTCAAAAAAGATAAAAATTCGTCAAACAAATTTAAGAATTCGTCAACAACAGCAATAAAAAGTCAAAATCAGCTTCAAAATAGTCAATGACATCTTTATATCGTCAAATAACTAAAGCATCACCAAGGACCGCTTAAAATTCGTCAAAAAATTTATGAATTTTTCAAAAATTGCTAAAATTTGTCAAAAACAGCTAAAATATCTTCAAAACTGCTAAAAAAAATCGTCAAAATAGCTGCAAATTAGTCAAAAATTCTATAACATCGTAAAGAAATAACAAATATTTTCAAAAACAGCTCAAAAATCGTTAAAAAATTTTCAAAATACGTCAAAAACAGCTTAAATAAAAAAGACAGCTAAATAATCGTCCAAAATAGCAACAAAATAGTCGAAAACAGCTTAAAAATCGTCAGAAAATTATCCAATTCAAAAAAAACCGCTTAAATATCCTAAAAATAGCTATAAATCTTCATAAACAGCTAAAAGTTCGGCAAAAGTAGCTAAAATATCGTCAAAATAGCTAAAAAAAATCGTCAAAACAGCTAAACATCCGTCAAAAAATTTAAGAATTCTTCCAAAACAGCAAAAAATCGTAAAAAACAGCTACAAAATAGTCAAAGACATCTTTAAAATCGTCAAATAACTAAAGAATCACCAAAGACCGCTTACAATTCGTCAAAAAAATATATGAATTCGTCAAAAATAGCTCAAAATATTCAAAAACAGCAGTATAATCGTCCAAAACAGTTACAAAATCGTCAAAAACAAATTTAAAATCGTTAAAAAAGCAAAAAAATATTAAAACAATGCCAAAAATCGTCAGCAAATTATTTATATTTTTCAAAATCTGCTTAAATATCGTCAAAATAGCTAAGAAATTGTCAAATCACAGCTAAAAATTCGTCAAAAACTAATAAAATATCGTCAAAACAGTTAAGAAATCGTAAAATAAAGCTGAAAATTTGTCAAAAAATATATATATTTTTTGACGAATTTTGGCATTGTTTTAATATGTGGTACCGTTTTGAGGATTTTAAAGCGTATTTTGACGATTTTGTAGCTGTTTTGTACTATTTTACAGCTGTTTTTGACAATTTTTAGCTGTTATTGACGGATCCTAAAATTTTTTGGACGAATTTTGAGCTTGAGATAAAATTGAGATAAAATTAAAGCTATATATCGTCAAAAAAATCTAGAAATTCGTCAAAAACAGCTGAAATATCGTTAAAAAATCGTCAAAAACATCTGAAATATTGTTAAAATAGCTAAAATATTGTTTTTTACTTAATGATTCGTTGTAATTTTATAATTCGTCAAAAACAGCTGTATAATCCTCCAAAACGGCTACAAAATCGTCAAAAACTGATTAAAAATCGTTAAAAAAGCTAAATAATATTAAAACCATGCCAAAAATCCTCAGAAAATTATTAAAATTTTTAAAAATCCGCTTAAATATCGTCAAAATAGCTAAAAAAACGTCAAAAACAGCTAAAGTATCGTCAAAACAGCTAAGAAATCGTCAAAAAAAAAGCTGAAAAGTTTACAAAAATGCTATAACATCGTAAAAAAATGAAAAGTATTCTCAAAAAAGCTGAAAAATCGTCTAGGTAAGATGTAGAATCGTCAAAAACAGCTAAAAAATCGTGATTAACAGCAAAAACATCGTCTAAAAAGGAAAAAAAATCGTCAAATACAGCTACAAAATCGTCGAAAAAAGCTAAAATATCTTCAAAACAGGTAACAAATTGTCAAAAACAGCTAAAAATTCGTCAATAGCAGCTAAAATATCGTCAAAACAGCTTAAGAAAATCGTAAAAAAAAGCTTTAAATTTTTCAAAACTGCCAAAACATCGTAAAGAAATGCCAAATATTGTCAAAAAATCTTAAAATTTGTCATAAAAATTAAGGAAATAGTCAAAAACATCTATAATTCATCAAAAATAGATGTAAATTTGTCAAAAAAGGCTCAAAAACCGTGATAAACAGCAAAAAATCGTGAAAAAAGATAAAAATTCGTCAAACAAATTTAAGAAATCGTCAACAACAGCAATAAATAGTCAAAATCAGCTTCAAAATAGTCAATGACATCTTTAAATCGTCAAATAACTAAAGCATCACCAAGGACCGCTTAAAATTCGTCAAAAATTTATGATTTCGTCAAAAATTGCTAAAATTTGTCAAAAACAGCTAAAATATCTTCAAAACTGCTAAAAAAATCGTCAAAATAGCTGCAAATTAGTTAAAACTTCTATAACATCGTAAAGAAATAACAAATATTGTCAAAAACAGCTCAAAATTCGTTAAAAAATTTTTAAAATACGTCAAAAACAGCTTAAATAAAAAAACAGCAGTATAATCGTCCAAAACAGCTACAAAATAGTCGAAAACAGCTTAAAAATCGTCAGAAAATTATCCAATTTTAAAAAAAACCGCTTCAATATCCTAAAAATAGCTAAAAATCTTCATAAACAGCTAAAAGTTCGGCAAAAGTAGCTAAAACATCGTCAAAATAGCTAAAAAAAATCGTCAAAACAGCTAAAAATCCATCAAAAAATTTAAGAATTCGTCCAAAACAGCAAAGAATCGCAAAAAACAGCTACAAAATAGTCAAAGACATCTTTAAAATCGTCAAATAACTAAAGAATCACCAAAGACCGCTTACAATTCGTCAAAAAAATATATGAATTCGTCAAAAATAGCTCAAAATATTAAAAAACAGCAGTATAATCGTCCAAAACAGTTACAAAATCGTCAAAAACAGATTTAAAATCGTTAAAAAAGCAAAAAAATACTAAAACAATGCCAAAAATCGTCAGCAAATTATTTATATTTTTCAAAATCCGCTTAAATATCGTCAAAATAGCTAAGAAATTGTCAAATAACAGCTAAAAATTCGTCAAAAACTAATAAAATATCGTCAAAACAGTTAAGAAATCGTAAAATAAAGCTGAAAATTTGTCAAAAATGCTATAACATCTTCAAAAATGCTATAATTCATCAAAAACAGCTCAAAATATTCAAAAACAGCAGTATAATCGCCCAAAACAGTTAAAAAATCGTCAAAAACAGCTTTAAAATCGTTAAAAAAAGCTAAAAAATATAAAAACAATGCCAAAAATCGTCAGAAAAAATCATTTTCATATTTCAAAATCCGCTTAAATATCGTCAAAATAGCTAAGAAATCGTCAAAATAGCTAACAATTCGTCAAAAACGGCTAAAGTATTGTCAAAACAGCTAATAAATCGTCAAATAAAGCTGAAAATTTGTAAAAAAATGCTATAACATCGTAAAAAATGAAAAGTATTCTCAAAAAAGCTGAAAAATCGTCAAAATAATTGAAGCATTATACAAAAACAGCTAAAAATCGTCAAGGATAGATGTAGAATCGTCCAGAAAAGCAGAAAAATAGTGATAAACAGGAAAAATTGTTTTTTTTTTAAATATATTTTTTCTGTTTTGACGATATTTTTTGCTTTTAAGACGATTCTTTTCAGTTTTTCAAGATTTTCAGCTGTTTTTGACGATTTTTTAGCTTTTTTGACGATATTTTAGCTGTTTTGGACAAATTTTATATGTTTTTGATGATATTCAGCTATTTTTAACCAATTCATAAATTTTTTGACGAATTTTAAGTGGTTTTTGGTGATTTTTAGCATGTTTTGAAGAATTTTTTTGACGATTTCGTAGCTGTTTTGACGAGTTCTTAAATTTGTTGAGGATATTTTGGCCGTTTATGGCGAATTCTTAGCTGTTTTTGACAATTTTTTTATATTTTTGACGAATTCATAAATTTTTTTGACGAATTTTATTCGGATTTTGGTGATTTTTTAGTTTTTTGACGATTTTTAGTTGTCTTTGACTATATTTTAGCTGTTTTGAAGATTTTTTTTAGCTTTTATGACGATATTCAGCTATTTCTTACGAATTCATAATTTTTTTTTTCAAATTTCATGTGGGTTTAGTATGTTTTTAAGAGTTTTTTTTATGTTTTTGTCGATTCTTAGATGTTGTTGACTAGTTCCTAAATTTTTTTTGACGTATTATAAGCAGTTTCTGGTTATTTTTAACATATTATGAAGTTTTTTTTAGCTGTTTATGATAATTTGTAGCTATTTAGACGATTTTTAAGCGGTTTTTGAAAAATATATATACTTTTTGACAAATTTGGGCATTGTTTTAATATTTTGTAACTGTTTTGAGGATTTTAAAGCGTTTTTTGACGATTTTGTAGCTGTTTGGTACTATTTTACAGCTGTTTTTGACAATTTTTAGCTGTTTTTGACGGATTCTATAATTTTTTGACGAATTTTGAGCTTGAGATAAAATTAAGAATTCGTCAAAAATAGCTAAATATCGTCAAAAAAATGTAGAAATTCGTCAAAAACAGCTGAAAAATCGTTAAAAAATCGTCAAAAACATCTGAAAAATTGTAAAAATAGCTAAAATATCGTTTTATACTTAATAATTCGTTGTAATTTTATAATTTGTCAAAAACAGCTGTATAATCGTCCAAAACGGCTACAAAATCGTCAAAAACTGCTTAAAAATCGTTGAAAAAGCTAATAAATATTAAAACAATGCCAAAAATCGTCAGAAAATTATTAAAACTTTTCAAAATCCGCTTAAATATCGTCAAAATAGCTAAAAATTCGTCAAGAAAAGCTAAAGTTTCGTCAAAAAAGCTAAGAAATCGTAAAAAAAAGCTGAAAAGTTGTCAAAAATGCAATAAGATCGTAAAAAAATAAAAAGTATTCTCAAAAAAGCTGAAAAATCGTCAAAAAAATTAAAGAATTATTCAAAAATAGCTAAAAATCGTCAAGGAAAGATGTAGAATCGTCAAAAACAGCTAAAAAATCGTGATAAACAGCAAAAACATCGTCTAAAAAGGAAAAAAAATCGTCAAATACAGCTACAAAATCGTCGAAAAAAGCTAAAATATCTTCAAAACAGGTAACAAATTGTAAAAAACAGCTAAAAATTCGTTAAAAGCAGTTAAAATATCGTCAAAACAGCTTAAGAAAATCGTAAAAAAAAGCTTTAAATTTGTCAAAACTGCCAAAACATCGTAAAGAAAGGCCAAATATTGTCAAAAATTCTTAAAATTTGTCATAAAAATTAAGGAAATAGTCAAAAACATCTATAATTCATCAAAAATAGATGTAAATTTGTCAAAAAAGGCTGAAAAACCGTGATAAACAGCAAAAAATCGTCAAAAAAGATAAAAATTCGTCAAACAAATTTAAGAATTCGTCAACAACAGCAATAAAAAGTCAAAATCAGCTTCAAAATAGTCAATGACATCTTTATATCGTCAAATAACTAAAGCATCACCAAGGACCGCTTAAAATTCGTCAAAAAATTTATGAATTTTTCAAAAATTGCTAAAATTTGTCAAAAACAGCTAAAATATCTTCAAAACTGCTAAAAAAAATCGTCAAAATAGCTGCAAATTAGTCAAAAATTCTATAACATCGTAAAGAAATAACAAATATTTTCAAAAACAGCTCAAAAATCGTTAAAAAATTTTCAAAATACGTCAAAAACAGCTTAAATAAAAAAGACAGCTAAATAATCGTCCAAAATAGCAACAAAATAGTCGAAAACAGCTTAAAAATCGTCAGAAAATTATCCAATTCAAAAAAAAACCGCTTAAATATCCTAAAAATAGCTATAAATCTTCATAAACAGCTAAAAGTTCGGCAAAAGTAGCTAAAATATCGTCAAAATAGCTAAAAAAAATCGTCAAAACAGCTAAACATCCGTCAAAAAATTTAAGAATTCTACCAAAACAGCAAAAAATCGTAAAAAACAGCTACAAAATAGTCAAAGACATCTTTAAAATCGTCAAATAACTAAAGAATCACCAAAGACCGCTTACAATTCGTCAAAAAAATATATGAATTCGTCAAAAATAGCTCAAAATATTCAAAAACAGCAGTATAATCGTCCAAAACAGTTACAAAATCGTCAAAAACAAATTTAAAATCGTTAAAAAAGCAAAAAAAATATTAAAACAATGCCAAAAATCGTCAGCAAATTATTTATATTTTTCAAAATCTGCTTAAATATCGTCAAAATAGCTAAGAAATTGTCAAATCACAGCTAAAAATTCGTCAAAAACTAATAAAATATCGTCAAAACAGTTAAGAAATCGTAAAATAAAGCTGAAAATTTGTCAAAAATGCTATAACATCTTCAAAAATGCTATAATTCATCAAAAACAGCTCAAAATATTCAAAAACAGCAGTATAATCGTCCAAAACAGTTACAAAATCGTCAAAAACAGCTTTAAAATCGTTAAAAAAAGCTAAAAAATTTTGAAACAATGCCAAAAATCGTCAGAAAATATTTTCATTTTTCAAAATCCGCTTAAATATCGTCAAAATAGCTAACAATTCGTCAAAAACGGCTAATGTATTGTCAAAACAGCTAAGAAATCGTCATAAAAAGATGAAAATTTGTCAAAAATGCTATAACATCGTAAAAAATGAAAAGTATTCTCAAAAAAGCTGAAAAATAGTCAAAATAATTGAAGAATTATACAAAAACAGCTAAAAATCGTCAAGGATTGATGTAGAAACGTCAAGAAAAGCAGAAAAATAGTGATAAACAGGAAAAATTGGTTAGTTTTAAATATATTTTTTCTGTTTTGACGATATTTTTTGCTTTTAAGACGATACTTTTCAGTTTTTCAAGATTTTGTAGCTGTTTTTGACGATATTTAGCAGTTTTTGACGAATCCTTTATTTTTTTGACGAATTTTCAGCTGTTTTTGACGATTTTTTAGCTTTTTTGACGATATTTTAGCTGTTTTGGACGAATTTTATATTTTTTTGATGATATTCAGCTATTTTTAACCAATTCATAAATTTTTTGACGAATTTTAAGTGATTTTTGGTGATATTTAGCATGTTTTGAAGAAATTTTTTATCGATTTCTAGCTGTTTTGACGAATTCTTAAATTTTTTGAGGATATTTTGGCCGTTTATGGCGAATTCTTAGCTGTTTTTGACGATTTTTTTATATTTTTGACGAATTCATAAATTTTTTTACAAATTTTATTCGGATTTTGGTGATTTTTTAGTTTTTTGACGATTTTTAGTTGTCTTTGACTATATTTTAGCTGTTTTGAAGATTTTTTTTAGCTTTTATGACGATATTCAGCTATTTCTTACGAATTCATAATTTTTTTTTTCAAATTTCATGTGGGTTTAGTATGTTTTTAAGAGTTTTTTTTTTGTTTTTGTCGATTCTTAGATGTTGTTGACTAGTTCCTAAATTTTTTTTGACGTATTATAAGCAGTTTCTGGTTATTTTTAACATATTATGAAGATTTTTTTAGCTGTTTATGATAATTTGTAGCTATTTAGACGATTTTTAAGCGGTTTTTGAAAAATATATATACTTTTTGACAAATTTGGGCATTGTTTTAATATTTTGTAACCGTTTTGAGGATTTTAAAGCATTTTTTGACGATTTTGTAGCTGTTTTGTACTATTTTACAGCTGTTTTTGACAATTTTTAGCTGTTTTTGACGGATTCTATAATTTTTTGACGAATTTTGAGCTTGAGATAAAATTAAGAATTCGTCAAAAATAGCTAAATATCGTCAAACAAATTTAGAAATTCGTCAAAAACAGCTGAAAAATCGTTAAAAAATCGTCAAAAACATCTGAAAAATTGTAAAAATAGCTAAAATATCGTTTTATACTTAATAATTCGTTGTTATTTTATAATTCGTCAAAAACAGCTGTATAATCGTCCAAAACGGCTACAAAATCGTCAAAAACTGCTTAAAAATCGTTGAAAAAGCTAAAAAATATTAAAACAATGCCAAAAATCGTCAGAAAATTATAAAAATTTTTCAAAATTCGCTTAAATATCGTCAAAATAGCTAAAATTCGTCAAGAACAGCTAAAGTTTCGTCAAAAAAGCTAAGAAATCGTCAAAAAAAAGCTGAAAAGTTGTCAAAAATGCAATAAGATCGTCAAAAAAATAAAAAGTATTCTCAAAAAAGCTGAAAAATCGTCAAAAAAATTAAAGAATTATTCAAAAATAGCTAAAAATCATAAAGGAAAGATGTAGAATCGTCAAGAACAGCTAAAAAGTCGTGATAAACAGCAAAAAAATCGTATAAAAAGTAAAACAAAATCGTCAAAGACAGCTATAAAATCGTCAAAAAAACTAAAATATCGTCAAAACAGGTAACAAATTGTCAAAAACAGCTAAAAATTCGTCAAAAGCAGCTAAAATATCGTCAAAACAGCTTAAGGAAATCGTAAAAAAAAGCTTTTAATTTGTCAAAACTGCCAAAACATCGTAAAGAAATGCCAAATATTGTCAAAAAATCTAAAAATTTGTCATAAAAATTAAGTAAATCGTCAAAAACATCTATAATTCATCAAAAATAGATGTAAATTTGTCAAAAAAGGCTGAAAAACCGTGATAAACAGCAAAAAATCGTCAAAAAAGATAAAAATTCGTCAAACATATTTAAGAATTCGTCAACAACAGCAATAAATAGTCAAAAACAGCTTCAAAATAGTCAATGACAACTTTAAATAGTCAAATAACTAAAGCATTACCAAGGACCGCTTAAAATTAGACAAAAAATTTATGAATTCGTCAAAAATTCCTAAAACTTGTCAAAAACAGCTAACATATCTTCAAAACTGCTAAAAAAATCGTCAAAAAAGCTGCAAATTAGTCAAAACTGCTATAACATCGTAAAGAAATAACAAATATTGTCAAAAACAGCTCAAAATTCGTTAAAAAATTTTTAAAATACGTCAAAAACAGCTTAAATAAAAAAACAGCAGTATAATCGTCGAAAACAGCTACAAAATAGTCGAAAACAGCATAAAAATCGTTAAAATAGCAAAAAAATATTTAAAAATTGCTAAAAATCGTCAGAAAATTATTTACATTTTTCAAAATCCGCTTAAATATCGTCAAAAGAGCTAAGAAATTGACAAATAACAGCTAAAAATACGTCAAAAACTAATAAAATTTCGTCAAAACAGTTAAGAAATCGTCAAATAAAGCTGAAAATTTGTCAAAAATGCTATAACATCTTCAAAAATGCTATAATTCATCAAAAACAGCTCAAAATATTCAAAAACAGCTGTATAATCGTCCAAAATAGCTACAAAATAGTCAAAAACAGCTAAAAATCGTCAGAAAATTATCCAATTTAAAAAAAAACCGCTTAAATATCCTAAAAATAGCTATAAATCTTCATAAACAGCTAAAAATTCGGCAAAAGTAGCTAAAATATCGTCAAAATAGCAAAAAAAATCGTAAACACATCTAAAATCCGTCAAAAAATTTAAGAATTCTTCCAAAACAGCAAAAAATCCTCAGAAACAGCTACAAAATAGTCAAAGACATCTTTAAAATCGTCAAATAACTAAAGAATCACCAAAGACCGCTTACAATTCGTCAAAAAAATTTATGAATTTGTCAAAAATAGCTAGAATATCTTCAAAACAGCTAAGAAAATCATCAAAATTGCTGTAAATTTGTCAAAACTGGTAAAATATCTTCAAAACTGCTAAAAATCGTCAAAATAGCTGCGAATTTTAAAAAACTGCTAAAACATTGTAAAGAAATAACAAATATTTTCAAAAACAGCTCAAAATTCGTTAAAATATTTTTAAAATTCGTCAAAAACAGCTTAAATTATAAAAAAAAGCTGTATAATCGTCCAAAATACTCGAAAACAGCTTAAAAATCGTCAGAATATTATCCAATTTTTTTAAAAACCGCTTATATATCGTCAAAATAGCTAAAATTCTTCATAAACAGCTAAAAATTCGGCAAAAGTAGCTAAAATATCCTAAAACAGCTAAAAAAAATTGTCAAAAATAGCTAAATATCGTCATAAAATACTAAAAATTCGTCAAAAACAACTACAATAACGTTAAAAAATTGGCAAAAACAGCTGAAAAATTGTAAAATTAACTAAAATATTGTGAAAAACAGTTCAAAATTCAAAAACAAATTTAATAATTCGTCAAAAACAGCTCAAAATATTCAAAAACAGCAGTATAATCGTCCATTACAGTTACAAAATCGTCAAAAACAGCTTTAAAATCGTTTAAAAATCAAAAAAATATTAAAACAATGCAAAAAATCGTCAGAAAATTATTTACATTTTTCAAAGTCCTCTTAAATATCGTCAAAGTAGCTAAGAAATTGTAAAATAACAGCAAAAAATTAGTCAAAAACAGATAAAATATCGTCAAAACAGTTAAGAAATCGTCAAATAAAGCTGAAAATTTGTCAAAGATGCTATAACATCTTCAAAAATGCTATAATTCATTAAAAACAGCTCAAAATATTCAAAAACAGCAGTAAAATCGTCCAAAACAGTTACAAAATCGTCAGAAACAGCTTTAAAATCGTTAAAAAAAGCTAAAAAATATTAAAACAATGCAAAAAATCGTCAGAAATTATTTTCATTTTTCAAAATCCGCTTAAATAACGTCAAAATAGCTAACAATTCGTCAAAAACGGCTAAAGTATTGTCAAAACAGCTAAGAAATCGTCATAAAAAGATGAAAATTTGTCAAAAATGCTATAGCATCGTAAAAAATGAAAAGTATTCTCAAAAAAGCTGAAAAATCGTCAAAATAATTGAAGCATTATACAAAAACTGCTAAAAATCGTCAAGGATAGATGTAGAATCGTCCAGAAAAGCAGAAAAATAGTGATAAACAGGAAAAATTGTTTTTTTTTAATATATTTTTTCTGTTTTGACGATATTTTTTGCTTTTAAGACGATTCTTTTCAGTTTTTCAAGATTTTGTAGCTGTTTTTGACGATTTTTTAGCTTTTTTGACGATATTTTAGCTGTTTTGGACAAATTTTATATGTTTTTGATGATATTCAGCTATTTTTAACCAATTCATAAATTTTTTGACGAATTTTAAGTGGTTTTTGGTGATTTTTAGCATGTTTTGAAGAATTTTTTTGTCGATTTCTAGCTGTTTTGACGAATTCTTAAATTTGTTGAGGATATTTTGGCCGTTTATGGCGAATTCTTAGCTGTTTTTGACAATTTTTTTATATTTTTGACGAATTCATAAATTTTTTTGACGAATTTTATTCGGATTTTGGTGATTTTTTAGTTTTTTGACGATTTTTAGTTGTCTATGACTATATTTTAGCTGTTTTGAAGATTTTTTTTAGCTTTTATGACGATATTCAGCTATTTCTTACGAATTCATAATTTTTTTTTTCAAATTTCATGTGGGTTTAGTATGTTTTTAAGAGTTTTTTTTATGTTTTTGTCGATTCTTAGATGTTGTTGACTAGTTCCTAAATTTTTTTTGACGTATTATAAGCAGTTTCTGGTTATTTTTAACATATTATGAAGTTTTTTTTTAGCTGATTATGATAATTTGTAGCTATTTAGACGATTTTTAAGCGGTTTTTGAAAAATATATATACTTTTTGACAAATTTGGGCATTGTTTTAATATTTTGTAACCGTTTTGAGGATTTTAAAGCATTTTTTGACGATTTTGTAGCTGTTTGGTACTATTTTACAGCTGTTTTTGACAATTTTTAGCTGTTTTTGACGGATTCTATAATTTTTTGACGAATTTTGAGCTTGAGATAAAATTAAGAATTCGTCAAAAATAGCTAAATATCGTCAAAAAAATGTAGAAATTCGTCAAAAACAGCTGAAATATCGTTAAAAAATCGTCAAAAACATCTGAAAAATTGTAAAAATAGCTAAAATATCGTTTTATACTTAATAATTCGTTGTAATTTTATAATTTGTCAAAAACAGCTGTATAATCGTCCAAAACGGCTACAAAATCGTCAAAAACTGCTTAAAAATCGTTGAAAAGCTAATAAATATTAAAACAATGCCAAAAATCGTCAGAAAATTATTAAGACATTTCAAAATCCGCTTAAATATCGTCAAAATAGCTAAAAATTCGTCAAGAAAAGCTAAAGTTTCGTCAAAAAAGCTAAGAAATCGTCAAAAAAAAGCTGAAAAGTTGTCAAAAATGCAATAAGATCGTAAAAAAATAAAAAGTATTCCCAAAAAAGCTGAAAAATCGTCAAAAAAATTAAAGAATTATTCAAAAATAGCTAAAAATCGTAAAGGAAAGATGTAGAAACGTCAAAAACAGCTAAAAAGTCGTGATAAACAGCAAAAAAATCGTATAAAAAGTAAAACAAAATCGTCAAAGACAGCTATAAAATCGTAAAAAAAACTAAAATATCGTCAAAACAGGTAACAAATTGTCAAAAACAGCTAAAAATTCGTCAAAAGCAGCTAAAATATCGTCAAAACAGCTTAAGAAAATCGTAAAAAAAAGCTTTTAATTTGTCAAAACTGCCAAAACATCGTAAAGAAATGCCAAATATTGTCAAAAAATCTAAAAATTTGTCATAAAAATTAAGTAAATAGTCAAAAACATCTATAATTCATCAAAAATAGATGTAAATTTGTCAAAAAAGGCTGAAAAACCGTGATAAACAGCAAAAAATCGTCAAAAAAGATAAAAATTCGTCAAACATATTTAAGAATTCGTCAACAACAGCAATAAATAGTCAAAAACAGCTTCAAAATAGTCAATGACAACTTTAAATAGTCAAATAACTAAAGCATTACCAAGGACCGCTTAAAATTAGACAAAAAATTTATGAATTCGTCAAAAATTCCTAAAACTTGTCAAAAACAGCTAACATATCTTCAAAACTGCTAAAAAAATCGTCAAAATAGCTGCAAATTAGTCAAAACTGCTATAACATCGTAAAGAAATAACAAATATTGTCAAAAACAGCTCAAAATTCGTTAAAAAATTTTTAAAATACGTCAAAAACAGCTTAAATAAAAAAACAGCAGTATAATCGTCCAAAACAGCTACAAAATAGTCGAAAACAGCATAAAAATAGTTAAAATAGCAAAAAAATATTTAAAAATTGCTAAAAATCGTCAGAACATTATTTACTTTTTTCAAAATCCGCTTAAATATCGTCAAAAGAGCTAAGAAATTGACAAATAACAACTAAAAATACGTCGAAAACTAATAAAATTTCGTCAAAACAGTTAAGAAATCGTCAAATAAAGCTGAAAATTTGTCAAAAATGCTATAACATCTTCAAAAATGCTATAATTCATCAAAAACAGCTCAAAATATTCAAAAACAGCTGTATAATCGTCCAAAATAGCTACAAAATAGTCAAAAACAGCTAAAAATCGTCAGAAAATTATCCAATTTTAAAAAAAACCGCTTAAATATCCTAAAAATAGCTAAAAATCTTCATAAACAGCTAAAAATTCGGCAAAAGTAGCTAAAATATCGTCAAAATAGCTAAAAAAAATCGTAAAAACATCTAAAATCCGTCAAAAAATTTAAGAATTCTTCCAAAACAGCAAAAAATCCTCAGAAACAGCTACAAAATAGTCAAAGACATCTTTAAAATCGTCAAATAACTAAAGAATCACCAAAGACCGCTTACAATTCGTCAAAAAAATTTATGAATTTGTCAAAAATAGCTAGAATATCTTCAAAACAGCTAAAAAAATCATCAAAATTGCTGTAAATTTGTCAAAACTGGTAAAATATCTTCAAAACTGCTAAAAATCGTCAAAATAGCTGTGAATTTTTAAAAACTGCTAAAACATTGTAAAGAAATAACAAATATTGTCAAAAACAGCTCAACATTCGTTAAAATATTTTTAAAATTCGTCAAAAACAGCTTAAATTATAAAAAATAGCTGTATAATCGTCCAAAATACTCGAAAACAGCTTAAAAATCGTCAGAATATTATCCAATTTTTTTAAAAACCGCTTATATATCGTCAAAATAGCTAAAATTCTTCATAAACAGCTAAAAATTCGGCAAAAGTAGCTAAAATATCCTAAAACAGCTAAAAAAAATTGTCAAAAATAGCTAAATATCGTCATAAAATACTAAAAATTCGTCAAAAACAACTACAATAACGTTAAAAAATTGGCAAAAACAGCTGAAAAATTGTAAAATTAACTAAACTATTGTGAATAACAGTTCAAAATTCAAAAACAAATTTAATAATTCGTCAAAAACAGCACAAAATATTCAAAAACAGCAGTATAATCGTCCAAAACAGTTACAAAATCGTCAAAAACAGCTTTAAAATCGTTTAAAAATCAAAAAAATATTAAAACAATGCCAAAAATCGTCAGAAAATTATTTACATTTTTCAAAGTCCTCTTAAATATCGTCAAAGTAGCTAAGAAATTGTAAAATAACAGCTAAAAATTAGTCAAAAACAGATAAAATATCGTCAAAACAGCTAAGAAATCGTCATAAAAAGATGAAAATTTGTCAAAAATGCTATAGCATCGTAAAAAATGAAAAGTATTCTCAAAAAAGCTGAAAAATCGTCAAAATAATTGAAGCATTATACAAAAACTGCTAAAAATCGTCAAGGATAGATGTAGAATCGTCCAGAAAAGCAGAAAAATAGTGATAAACAGGAAAAATTGTTTTTTTTTTTTAATATATTTTTTCTGTTTTGACGATATTTTTTGCTTTTAAGACGATTCTTTTCAGTTTTTCAAGATTTTGTAGCTGTTTTTGACGATATTTAGCAGTTTTTGACGAATCCTTTAATATTTCTAACGAATTTTCAGCTGTTTTTGACGATTTTTTAGCTTTTTTGACGATATTTTAGCTGTTTTGGACAAATTTTATATGTTTTTGATGATATTCAGCTATTTTTAACCAATTCATAAATTTTTTGACGAATTTTAAGTGGTTTTTGGTGATTTTTAGCATGTTTTGAAGAATTTTTTTGTCGATTTCTAGCTGTTTTGACGAATTCTTAAATTTGTTGAGGATATTTTGGCCGTTTATGGCGAATTCTTAGCTGTTTTTGACAATTTTTTTATATTTTTGACGAATTCATAAATTTTTTGACGAATTTTATTCGGATTTTGGTGATTTTTTAGTTTTTTGACGATTTTTAGTTGTCTTTGACTATATTTTAGCTGTTTTGAAGATTTTTTTTAGCTTTTATGACGATATTCAGCTATTTCTTACGAATTCATAATTTTTTTTTTCAAATTTCATGTGGGTTTAGTATGTTTTTAAGAGTTTTTTTTATGTTTTTGTCGATTCTTAGATGTTGTTTACTAGTTCCTAAATTTTTTTTGACGTATTATAAGCAGTTTCTGGTTATTTTTAACATATTATGAAGTTTTTTTTAGCTGTTTATGATAATTTGTAGCTATTTAGACGATTTTTAAGCGGTTTTTGAAAAATATATATACTTTTTGACAAATTTGGGCATTGTTTTAATATTTTGTAACCGTTTTGAGGATTTTAAAGCGTTTTTTGACGATTTTGTAGCTGTTTGGTACTATTTTACAGCTGTTTTTGACAATTTTTAGCTGTTTTTGACGGATTCTATAATTTTTTGACGAATTTTGAGCTTGAGATAAAATTAAGAATTCGTCAAAAATAGCTAAATATCGTCAAAAAAATGTAGAAATTCGTCAAAAACAGCTGAAATATCGTTAAAAAATCGTCAAAAACATCTGAAAAATTGTAAAAATAGCTAAAATATCGTTTTATACTTAATAATTCGTTGTAATTTTATAATTTGTCAAAAATAGCTCAATAATCGTCCAAAACGGCTACAAAATCGTCAAAAACTGCTTAAAAATCGTTGAAAAAGCTAATAAATATTAAAACAATGCCAAAAATCGTCAGAAAATTATTAAGACTTTTCAAAATCCGCTTAAATATCGTCAAAATAGCTAAAAATTCGTCAAGAAAAGCTAAAGTTTCGTCAAAAAAGCTAAGAAATCGTCAAAAAAAAGCTGAAAAGTTGTCAAAAATGCAATAAGATCGTCAAAAAATAAAAAGTATTCTCAAAAAAGCTGAAAAATCGTCAAAAAAATTAAAGAATTATTCAAAAATAGCTAAAAATCGTAAAGGAAAGATGTAGAATCGTCAAAAACAGCTAAAAAGTCGTGATAAACAGCAAAAAAATCGTATAAAAAGTAAAACAAAATCGTCAAAGACAGCTATAAAATCGCCAAAAAAACTAAAATATCGTCAAAACAGGTAACAAATTGTCAAAAAGAGCTAAAAATTCGTCAAAAGCAGCTGAAATATCGTCAAAACAGCTTAAGAAAATCGTAAAAAAAAGCTTTTAATTTGTCAAAACTGCCAAAACATCGTAAAGAAATGCCAAATATTGTCAAAAAATCTAAAAATTTGTCATAAAAATTAAGTAAATCGTCAAAAACATCTATAATTCATCAAAAATAGATGTAAATTTGTCAAAAAAGGCTGAAAAACCGTGATAAACAGCAAAAAATCGTCAAGAAAGATAAAAATTCGTCAAACATATTTAAGAATTCGTCAACAACAGCAATAAATAGTCAAAAACAGCTTCAAAATAGTCAATGACAACTTTAAATAGTCAAATAACTAAAGCATTACCAAGGACCGCTTAAAATTAGACAAAAAATTTATGAATTCGTCAAAAATTCCTAAAACTTGTCAAAAACAGCTAACATATCTTCAAAACTGCTAAAAAAATCGTCAAAAAAGCTGCAAATTAGTCAAAACTGCTATAACATCGTAAAGAAATAACAAATATTGTCAAAAACAGCTCAAAATTGGTTAAAAAATTTTTAAAATACGTCAAAAACAGCTTAAATAAAAAAACAGCAGTATAATCGTCCAAAACAGCTACAAAATAGTCGAAAAAAGCATAAAAATCGTTAAAATAGCAAAAAAATATTTAAAAATTGCTAAAAATCGTCAGAACATTATTTACTTTTTTCAAAATCCGCTTAAATATCGTCAAAGTAGCTAAGAAATTGTAAAATAACAGCTAAAAATTAGTCAAAAACAGATAAAATATCGTCAAAACAGTTAAGAAATCGTCAAATAAAGCTGAAAATTTGTCAAAGATGCTATAACATCTTCAAAAATGCTATAATTCATTAAAAACAGCTCAAAATATTCAAAAACAGCAGTAAAATCGTCCAAAACAGTTACAAAATCGTCAGAAACAGCTTTAAAATCGTTAAAAAAAGCTAAAAAATATTAAAACAATGCCAAAAATCGTCAGAAATTATTTTCATTTTTCAAAATCCGCTTAAATAACGTCAAAATAGCTAACAATTCGTCAAAAACGGCTAAAGTATTGTCAAAACAGCTAAGAAATCGTCATAAAAAGATGAAAATTTGTCAAAAATGCTATAGCATCGTAAAAAATGAAAAGTATTGTCAAAATAGCTGAAAAATCGTCAAAATAATTGAAGCATTATACAAAAACTGCTAAAAATCGTCAAGGATAGATGTAGAATCGTCCAGAAAAGCAGAAAAATAGTGATAAACAGGAAAAATTGTTTTTTTTTTTAAATATATTTTTTCTGTTTTGACGATATTTTTTGCTTTTAAGACGATTCTTTTCAGTTTTTCAAGATTTTGTAGCTGTTTTTGACGATATTTAGCAGTTTTTGACGAATCCTTTAATATTTTTAACGAATTTTCAGCTGTTTTTGACGATTTTTTAGCTTTTTTGACGATATTTTAGCTGTTTTGGACACATTTTATATGTTTTTGATGATATTCAGCTATTTTTAACCAATTCATAAATTTTTTGACGAATTTTAAGTGGTTTTTGGTGATTTTTAGCATGTTTTGAAGAATTTTTTTGTCGATTTCTAGCTGTTTTGACGAATTCTTAAATTTGTTGAGGATATTTTGGCCGTTTATGGCGAATTCTTAGCTTTTTTTGACAATTTTTTTATATTTTTGACGAATTCATAAATTTTTTTGACGAATTTTATTCGGATTTTGGTGATTTTTTAGTTTTTTGACGATTTTTAGTTGTCTTTGACTATATTTTAGCTGTTTTGAAGATTTTTTTTAGCTTTTATGACGATATTCAGCTATTTCTTACGAATTCATAATTTTTTTTTTCAAATTTCATGTGGGTTAAGTATGTTTTTAAGAGTTTTTTTATGTTTTTGTCGATTCTTAGATGTTGTTGACTAGTTCCTAAATTTTTTTTGACGTATTATAAGCAGTTTCTGGTTATTTTTAACATATTATGAAGTTTTTTTAGCTGTTTATGATAATTTGTAGCTATTTAGACGATTTTAAAGCGGTTTTTGAAAAATATATATACTTTTTGACAAATTTGGGCATTGTTTTAATATTTTGTAACCGTTTTGAGGATTTTAAAGCGTTTTTTGACGATTTTGTAGCTGTTTGGTACTATTTTACAGCTGTTTTTGACAATTTTTAGCTGTTTTTGACGGATTCTATAATTTTTTGACGAATTTTGAGCTTGAGATAAAATTAAGAATTCGTCAAAAATAGCTAAATATCGTCAAACAAATTTAGAAATTCGTCAAAAACAGCTGAAAAATCGTTAAAAAATCGTCAAAAACATCTGAAAAATTGTAAAAATAGCTAAAATATCGTTTTATACTTAATAATTCGTTGTTATTTTATAATTCGTCAAAAACAGCTGTATAATCGTCCAAAACGGCTACAAAATCGTCAAAAACTGCTTAAAAATCGTTGAAAAAGCTAAAAAATATTAAAACAATGCCAAAAATCGTCAGAAAATTATAAACATTTTTCAAAATTCGCTTAAATATCGTCAAAATAGCTAAAATTCGTCAAGAACAGCTAAAGTTTCGTCAAAAAAGCTAAGAAATCGTCAAAAAAAAGCTGAAAAGTTGTCAAAAATGCAATAAGATCGTCAAAAAAATAAAAAGTATTCTCAAAAAAGCTGAAAAATCGTCAAAAAAATTAAAGAATTATTCAAAAATAGCTAAAAATCTTAAAGGAAAGATGTAGAATCGTCAAGAACAGCTAAAAAGTCGTGATAAACAGCAAAAAAATCGTATAAAAAGTAAAACAAAATCGTCAAAGACAGCTATAAAATCGTCAAAAAAACTAAAATATCGTCAAAACAGGTAACAAATTGTCAAAAACAGCTAAAAATTCGTCAAAAGCAGCTAAAATATCGTCAAAACAGCTTAAGGAAATCGTAAAAAAAAGCTTTTAATTTGTCAAAACTGCCAAAACATCGTAAAGAAATGCCAAATATTGTCAAAAAATCTAAAAATTTGTCATAAAAATTAAGTAAATCGTCAAAAACATCTATAATTCATCAAAAATAGATGTAAATTTGTCAAAAAAGGCTGAAAAACCGTGATAAACAGCAAAAAATCGTCAAAAAAGATAAAAATTCGTCAAACATATTTAAGAATTCGTCAACAACAGCAATAAATAGTCAAAAACAGCTTCAAAATAGTCAATGACAACTTTAAATAGTCAAATAACTAAAGCATTACCAAGGACCGCTTAAAATTAGACAAAAAATTTATGAATTCGTCAAAAATTCCTAAAACTTGTCAAAAACAGCTAACATATCTTCAAAACTGCTAAAAAAATCGTCAAAAAAGCTGCAAATTAGTCAAAACTGCTATAACATCGTAAAGAAATAACAAATATTGTCAAAAACAGCTCAAAATTCGTTAAAAAATTTTTAAAATACGTCAAAAACAGCTTAAATAAAAAAACAGCAGTATAATCGTCGAAAACAGCTACAAAATAGTCGAAAACAGCATAAAAATCGTTAAAATAGCAAAAAAATATTTAAAAATTGCTAAAAATCGTCAGAAAATTATTTACATTTTTCAAAATCCGCTTAAATATCGTCAAAAGAGCTAAGAAATTGACAAATAACAGCTAAAAATACGTCAAAAACTAATAAAATTTCGTCAAAACAGTTAAGAAATCGTCAAATAAAGCTGAAAATTTGTCAAAAATGCTATAACATCTTCAAAAATGCTATAATTCATCAAAAACAGCTCAAAATATTCAAAAACAGCTGTATAATCGTCCAAAATAGCTACAAAATAGTCAAAAACAGCTAAAAATCGTCAGAAAATTATCCAATTTAAAAAAAAACCGCTTAAATATCCTAAAAATAGCTATAAATCTTCATAAACAGCTAAAAATTCGGCAAAAGTAGCTAAAATATCGTCAAAATAGCAAAAAAAATCGTAAACACATCTAAAATCCGTCAAAAAATTTAAGAATTCTTCCAAAACAGCAAAAAATCCTCAGAAACAGCTACAAAATAGTCAAAGACATCTTTAAAATCGTCAAATAACTAAAGAATCACCAAAGACCGCTTACAATTCGTCAAAAAAATTTATGAATTTGTCAAAAATAGCTAGAATATCTTCAAAACAGCTAAGAAAATCATCAAAATTGCTGTAAATTTGTCAAAACTGGTAAAATATCTTCAAAACTGCTAAAAATCGTCAAAATAGCTGCGAATTTTAAAAAACTGCTAAAACATTGTAAAGAAATAACAAATATTTTCAAAAACAGCTCAAAATTCGTTAAAATATTTTTAAAATTCGTCAAAAACAGCTTAAATTATAAAAAAAAGCTGTATAATCGTCCAAAATACTCGAAAACAGCTTAAAAATCGTCAGAATATTATCCAATTTTTTTAAAAACCGCTTATATATCGTCAAAATAGCTAAAATTCTTCATAAACAGCTAAAAATTCGGCAAAAGTAGCTAAAATATCCTAAAACAGCTAAAAAAAATTGTCAAAAATAGCTAAATATCGTCATAAAATACTAAAAATTCGTCAAAAACAACTACAATAACGTTAAAAAATTGGCAAAAACAGCTGAAAAATTGTAAAATTAACTAAAATATTGTGAAAAACAGTTCAAAATTCAAAAACAAATTTAATAATTCGTCAAAAACAGCTCAAAATATTCAAAAACAGCAGTATAATCGTCCATTACAGTTACAAAATCGTCAAAAACAGCTTTAAAATCGTTTAAAAATCAAAAAAATATTAAAACAATGCCAAAAATCGTCAGAAAATTATTTACATTTTTCAAAGTCCTCTTAAATATCGTCAAAGTAGCTAAGAAATTGTAAAATAACAGCAAAAAATTAGTCAAAAACAGATAAAATATCGTCAAAACAGTTAAGAAATCGTCAAATAAAGCTGAAAATTTGTCAAAGATGCTATAACATCTTCAAAAATGCTATAATTCATTAAAAACAGCTCAAAATATTCAAAAACAGCAGTAAAATCGTCCAAAACAGTTACAAAATCGTCAGAAACAGCTTTAAAATCGTTAAAAAAAGCTAAAAAATATTAAAACAATGCAAAAAATCGTCAGAAATTATTTTCATTTTTCAAAATCCGCTTAAATAACGTCAAAATAGCTAACAATTCGTCAAAAACGGCTAAAGTATTGTCAAAACAGCTAAGAAATCGTCATAAAAAGATGAAAATTTGTCAAAAATGCTATAGCATCGTAAAAAATGAAAAGTATTCTCAAAAAAGCTGAAAAATCGTCAAAATAATTGAAGCATTATACAAAAACTGCTAAAAATCGTCAAGGATAGATGTAGAATCGTCCAGAAAAGCAGAAAAATAGTGATAAACAGGAAAAATTGTTTTTTTTTAATATATTTTTTCTGTTTTGACGATATTTTTTGCTTTTAAGACGATTCTTTTCAGTTTTTCAAGATTTTGTAGCTGTTTTTGACGATTTTTTAGCTTTTTTGACGATATTTTAGCTGTTTTGGACAAATTTTATATGTTTTTGATGATATTCAGCTATTTTTAACCAATTCATAAATTTTTTGACGAATTTTAAGTGGTTTTTGGTGATTTTTAGCATGTTTTGAAGAATTTTTTTGTCGATTTCTAGCTGTTTTGACGAATTCTTAAATTTGTTGAGGATATTTTGGCCGTTTATGGCGAATTCTTAGCTGTTTTTGACAATTTTTTTATATTTTTGACGAATTCATAAATTTTTTTGACGAATTTTATTCGGATTTTGGTGATTTTTTAGTTTTTTGACGATTTTTAGTTGTCTTTGACTATATTTTAGCTGTTTTGAAGATTTTTTTTAGCTTTTATGACGATATTCAGCTATTTCTTACGAATTCATAATTGTTTTTTTCAAATTTCATGTGGGTTTAGTATGTTTTTAAGAGTTTTTTTTATGTTTTTGTCGATTCTTAGATGTTGTTGACTAGTTCCTAAATTTTTTTTGACGTATTATAAGCAGTTTCTGGTTATTTTTAACATATTATGAAGTTTTTTTTTAGCTGATTATGATAATTTGTAGCTATTTAGACGATTTTTAAGCGGTTTTTGAAAAATATATATACTTTTTGACAAATTTGGGCATTGTTTTAATATTTTGTAACCGTTTTGAGGATTTTAAAGCATTTTTTGACGATTTTGTAGCTGTTTGGTACTATTTTACAGCTGTTTTTGACAATTTTTAGCTGTTTTTGACGGATTCTATAATTTTTTGACGAATTTTGAGCTTGAGATAAAATTAAGAATTCGTCAAAAATAGCTAAATATCGTCAAAAAAATGTAGAAATTCGTCAAAAACAGCTGAAATATCGTTAAAAAATCGTCAAAAACATCTGAAAAATTGTAAAAATAGCTAAAATATCGTTTTATACTTAATAATTCGTTGTAATTTTATAATTTGTCAAAAACAGCTGTATAATCGTCCAAAACGGCTACAAAATCGTCAAAAACTGCTTAAAAATCGTTGAAAAGCTAATAAATATTAAAACAATGCCAAAAATCGTCAGAAAATTATTAAGACATTTCAAAATCCGCTTAAATATCGTCAAAATAGCTAAAAATTCGTCAAGAAAAGCTAAAGTTTCGTCAAAAAAGCTAAGAAATCGTCAAAAAAAAGCTGAAAAGTTGTCAAAAATGCAATAAGATCGTAAAAAAATAAAAAGTATTCCCAAAAAAGCTGAAAAATCGTCAAAAAAATTAAAGAATTATTCAAAAATAGCTAAAAATCGTAAAGGAAAGATGTAGAAACGTCAAAAACAGCTAAAAAGTCGTGATAAACAGCAAAAAAATCGTATAAAAAGTAAAACAAAATCGTCAAAGACAGCTATAAAATCGTAAAAAAAACTAAAATATCGTCAAAACAGGTAACAAATTGTCAAAAACAGCTAAAAATTCGTCAAAAGCAGCTAAAATATCGTCAAAACAGCTTAAGAAAATCGTAAAAAAAAGCTTTTAATTTGTCAAAACTGCCAAAACATCGTAAAGAAATGCCAAATATTGTCAAAAAATCTAAAAATTTGTCATAAAAATTAAGTAAATAGTCAAAAACATCTATAATTCATCAAAAATAGATGTAAATTTGTCAAAAAAGGCTGAAAAACCGTGATAAACAGCAAAAAATCGTCAAAAAAGATAAAAATTCGTCAAACATATTTAAGAATTCGTCAACAACAGCAATAAATAGTCAAAAACAGCTTCAAAATAGTCAATGACAACTTTAAATAGTCAAATAACTAAAGCATTACCAAGGACCGCTTAAAATTAGACAAAAAATTTATGAATTCGTCAAAAATTCCTAAAACTTGTCAAAAACAGCTAACATATCTTCAAAACTGCTAAAAAAATCGTCAAAATAGCTGCAAATTAGTCAAAACTGCTATAACATCGTAAAGAAATAACAAATATTGTCAAAAACAGCTCAAAATTCGTTAAAAAATTTTTAAAATACGTCAAAAACAGCTTAAATAAAAAAACAGCAGTATAATCGTCCAAAACAGCTACAAAATAGTCGAAAACAGCATAAAAATAGTTAAAATAGCAAAAAAATATTTAAAAATTGCTAAAAATCGTCAGAACATTATTTACTTTTTTCAAAATCCGCTTAAATATCGTCAAAAGAGCTAAGAAATTGACAAATAACAACTAAAAATACGTCGAAAACTAATAAAATTTCGTCAAAACAGTTAAGAAATCGTCAAATAAAGCTGAAAATTTGTCAAAAATGCTATAACATCTTCAAAAATGCTATAATTCATCAAAAACAGCTCAAAATATTCAAAAACAGCTGTATAATCGTCCAAAATAGCTACAAAATAGTCAAAAACAGCTAAAAATCGTCAGAAAATTATCCAATTTAAAAAAAAACCGCTTAAATATCCTAAAAATAGCTAAAAATCTTCATAAACAGCTAAAAATTCGGCAAAAGTAGCTAAAATATCGTCAAAATAGCTAAAAAAAATCGTAAAAACATCTAAAATCCGTCAAAAAATTTAAGAATTCTTCCAAAACAGCAAAAAATCCTCAGAAACAGCTACAAAATAGTCAAAGACATCTTTAAAATCGTCAAATAACTAAAGAATCACCAAAGACCGCTTACAATTCGTCAAAAAAATTTATGAATTTGTCAAAAATAGCTAGAATATCTTCAAAACAGCTAAAAAAATCATCAAAATTGCTGTAAATTTGTCAAAACTGGTAAAATATCTTCAAAACTGCTAAAAATCGTCAAAATAGCTGTGAATTTTTAAAAACTGCTAAAACATTGTAAAGAAATAACAAATATTGTCAAAAACAGCTCAACATTCGTTAAAATATTTTTAAAATTCGTCAAAAACAGCTTAAATTATAAAAAATAGCTGTATAATCGTCCAAAATACTCGAAAACAGCTTAAAAATCGTCAGAATATTATCCAATTTTTTTAAAAACCGCTTATATATCGTCAAAATAGCTAAAATTCTTCATAAACAGCTAAAAATTCGGCAAAAGTAGCTAAAATATCCTAAAACAGCTAAAAAAAATTGTCAAAAATAGCTAAATATCGTCATAAAATACTAAAAATTCGTCAAAAACAACTACAATAACGTTAAAAAATTGGCAAAAACAGCTGAAAAATTGTAAAATTAACTAAACTATTGTGAATAACAGTTCAAAATTCAAAAACAAATTTAATAATTCGTCAAAAACAGCACAAAATATTCAAAAACAGCAGTATAATCGTCCAAAACAGTTACAAAATCGTCAAAAACAGCTTTAAAATCGTTTAAAAATCAAAAAAATATTAAAACAATGCCAAAAATCGTCAGAAAATTATTTACATTTTTCAAAGTCCTCTTAAATATCGTCAAAGTAGCTAAGAAATTGTAAAATAACAGCTAAAAATTAGTCAAAAACAGATAAAATATCGTCAAAACAGTTAAGAAATCGTCAAATAAAGCTGAAAATTTGTCAAAGATGCTATAACATCTTCAAAAATGCTATAATTCATTAAAAACAGCTCAAAATATTCAAAAACAGCAGTAAAATCGTCCAAAACAGTTACAAAATCGTCAGAAACAGCTTTAAAATCGTTAAAAAAAGCTAAAAAATATTAAAACAATGCCAAAAATCGTCAGAAATTATTTTCATTTTTCAAAATCCGCTTAAATAACGTCAAAATAGCTAACAATTCGTCAAAAACGGCTAAAGTATTGTCAAAACAGCTAAGAAATCGTCATAAAAAGATGAAAATTTGTCAAAAATGCTATAGCATCGTAAAAAATGAAAAGTATTCTCAAAAAAGCTGAAAAATCGTCAAAATAATTGAAGCATTATACAAAAACTGCTAAAAATCGTCAAGGATAGATGTAGAATCGTCCAGAAAAGCAGAAAAATAGTGATAAACAGGAAAAATTGTTTTTTTTTTTTAATATATTTTTTCTGTTTTGACGATATTTTTTGCTTTTAAGACGATTCTTTTCAGTTTTTCAAGATTTTGTAGCTGTTTTTGACGATATTTAGCAGTTTTTGACGAATCCTTTAATATTTCTAACAAATTTTCAGCTGTTTTTGACGATTTTTTAGCTTTTTTGACGATATTTTAGCTGTTTTGGACAAATTTTATATGTTTTTGATGATATTCAGCTATTTTTAACCAATTCATAAATTTTTTGACGAATTTTAAGTGGTTTTTGGTGATTTTTAGCATGTTTTGAAGAATTTTTTTGTCGATTTCTAGCTGTTTTGACGAATTCTTAAATTTGTTGAGGATATTTTGGCCGTTTATGGCGAATTCTTAGCTGTTTTTGACAATTTTTTTATATTTTTGACGAATTCATAAATTTTTTGACGAATTTTATTCGGATTTTGGTGATTTTTTAGTTTTTTGACGATTTTTAGTTGTCTTTGACTATATTTTAGCTGTTTTGAAGATTTTTTTTAGCTTTTATGACGATATTCAGCTATTTCTTACGAATTCATAATTTTTTTTTTCAAATTTCATGTGGGTTTAGTATGTTTTTAAGAGTTTTTTTTATGTTTTTGTCGATTCTTAGATGTTGTTTACTAGTTCCTAAATTTTTTTTGACGTATTATAAGCAGTTTCTGGTTATTTTTAACATATTATGAAGTTTTTTTTAGCTGTTTATGATAATTTGTAGCTATTTAGACGATTTTTAAGCGGTTTTTGAAAAATATATATACTTTTTGACAAATTTGGGCATTGTTTTAATATTTTGTAACCGTTTTGAGGATTTTAAAGCGTTTTTTGACGATTTTGTAGCTGTTTGGTACTATTTTACAGCTGTTTTTGACAATTTTTAGCTGTTTTTGACGGATTCTATAATTTTTTGACGAATTTTGAGCTTGAGATAAAATTAAGAATTCGTCAAAAATAGCTAAATATCGTCAAAAAAATGTAGAAATTCGTCAAAAACAGCTGAAATATCGTTAAAAAATCGTCAAAAACATCTGAAAAATTGTAAAAATAGCTAAAATATCGTTTTATACTTAATAATTCGTTGTAATTTTATAATTTGTCAAAAATAGCTCAATAATCGTCCAAAACGGCTACAAAATCGTCAAAAACTGCTTAAAAATCGTTGAAAAAGCTAATAAATATTAAAACAATGCCAAAAATCGTCAGAAAATTATTAAGACTTTTCAAAATCCGCTTAAATATCGTCAAAATAGCTAAAAATTCGTCAAGAAAAGCTAAAGTTTCGTCAAAAAAGCTAAGAAATCGTCAAAAAAAAGCTGAAAAGTTGTCAAAAATGCAATAAATCGTCAAAAAATAAAAAGTATTCTCAAAAAAGCTGAAAAATCGTCAAAAAAATTAAAGAATTATTCAAAAATAGCTAAAAATCGTAAAGGAAAGATGTAGAATCGTCAAAAACAGCTAAAAAGTCGTGATAAACAGCAAAAAAATCGTATAAAAAGTAAAACAAAATCGTCAAAGACAGCTATAAAATCGCCAAAAAAACTAAAATATCGTCAAAACAGGTAACAAATTGTCAAAAAGAGCTAAAAATTCGTCAAAAGCAGCTGAAATATCGTCAAAACAGCTTAAGAAAATCGTAAAAAAAAGCTTTTAATTTGTCAAAACTGCCAAAACATCGTAAAGAAATGCCAAATATTGTCAAAAAATCTAAAAATTTGTCATAAAAATTAAGTAAATCGTCAAAAACATCTATAATTCATCAAAAATAGATGTAAATTTGTCAAAAAAGGCTGAAAAACCGTGATAAACAGCAAAAAATCGTCAAGAAAGATAAAAATTCGTCAAACATATTTAAGAATTCGTCAACAACAGCAATAAATAGTCAAAAACAGCTTCAAAATAGTCAATGACAACTTTAAATAGTCAAATAACTAAAGCATTACCAAGGACCGCTTAAAATTAGACAAAAAATTTATGAATTCGTCAAAAATTCCTAAAACTTGTCAAAAACAGCTAACATATCTTCAAAACTGCTAAAAAAATCGTCAAAAAAGCTGCAAATTAGTCAAAACTGCTATAACATCGTAAAGAAATAACAAATATTGTCAAAAACAGCTCAAAATTGGTTAAAAAATTTTTAAAATACGTCAAAAACAGCTTAAATAAAAAAACAGCAGTATAATCGTCCAAAACAGCTACAAAATAGTCGAAAACAGCATAAAAATCGTTAAAATAGCAAAAAAATATTTAAAAATTGCTAAAAATCGTCAGAACATTATTTACTTTTTTCAAAATCCGCTTAAATATCGTCAAAGTAGCTAAGAAATTGTAAAATAACAGCTAAAAATTAGTCAAAAACAGATAAAATATCGTCAAAACAGTTAAGAAATCGTCAAATAAAGCTGAAAATTTGTCAAAGATGCTATAACATCTTCAAAAATGCTATAATTCATTAAAAACAGCTCAAAATATTCAAAAACAGCAGTAAAATCGTCCAAAACAGTTACAAAATCGTCAGAAACAGCTTTAAAATCGTTAAAAAAAGCTAAAAAATATTAAAACAATGCCAAAAATCGTCAGAAATTATTTTCATTTTTCAAAATCCGCTTAAATAACGTCAAAATAGCTAACAATTCGTCAAAAACGGCTAAAGTATTGTCAAAACAGCTAAGAAATCGTCATAAAAAGATGAAAATTTGTCAAAAATGCTATAGCATCGTAAAAAATGAAAAGTATTGTCAAAATAGCTGAAAAATCGTCAAAATAATTGAAGCATTATACAAAAACTGCTAAAAATCGTCAAGGATAGATGTAGAATCGTCCAGAAAAGCAGAAAAATAGTGATAAACAGGAAAAATTGTTTTTTTTTTTAAATATATTTTTTCTGTTTTGACGATATTTTTTGCTTTTAAGACGATTCTTTTCAGTTTTTCAAGATTTTGTAGCTGTTTTTGACGATATTTAGCAGTTTTTGACGAATCCTTTAATATTTTTAACGAATTTTCAGCTGTTTTTGACGATTTTTTAGCTTTTTTGACGATATTTTAGCTGTTTTGGACACATTTTATATGTTTTTGATGATATTCAGCTATTTTTAACCAATTCATAAATTTTTTGACGAATTTTAAGTGGTTTTTGGTGATTTTTAGCATGTTTTGAAGAATTTTTTTGTCGATTTCTAGCTGTTTTGACGAATTCTAAAATTTGTTGAGGATATTTTGGCCGTTTATGGCGAATTCTTAGCTTTTTTTGACAATTTTTTTATATTTTTGACGAATTCATAAATTTTTTTGACGAATTTTATTCGGATTTTGGTGATTTTTTAGTTTTTTGACGATTTTTAGTTGTCTTTGACTATATTTTAGCTGTTTTGAAGATTTTTTTTAGCTTTTATGACGATATTCAGCTATTTCTTACGAATTCATAATTTTTTTTTTCAAATTTCATGTGGGTTAAGTATGTTTTTAAAAGTTTTTTTATGTTTTTGTCGATTCTTAGATGTTGTTGACTAGTTCCTAAATTTTTTTTGACGTATTATAAGCAGTTTCTGGTTATTTTTAACATATTATGAAGTTTTTTTAGCTGTTTATGATAATTTGTAGCTATTTAGACGATTTTAAAGCGGTTTTTGAAAAATATATATACTTTTTGACAAATTTGGGCATTGTTTTAATATTTTGTAACCGTTTTGAGGATTTTAAAGCGTTTTTTGACGATTTTGTAGCTGTTTGGTACTATTTTACAGCTGTTTTTGACAATTTTTAGCTGTTTTTGACGGATTCTATAATTTTTTGACGAATTTTGAGCTTGAGATAAAATTAAGAATTCGTCAAAAATAGCTAAATATCGTCAAAAAAATGTAGAAATTCGTCAAAAACAGCTGAAATATCGTTAAAAAATCGTCAAAAACATCTGAAAAATTGTAAAAATAGCTAAAATATCGTTTTATACTTAATAATTCGTTGTAATTTTATAATTTGTCAAAAACAGCTGTATAATCGTCCAAAACGGCTACAAAATCGTCAAAAACTGCTTAAAAATCGTTGAAAAGCTAATAAATATTAAAACAATGCCAAAAATCGTCAGAAAATTATTAAGACATTTCAAAATCCGCTTAAATATCGTCAAAATAGCTAAAAATTCGTCAAGAAAAGCTAAAGTTTCGTCAAAAAAGCTAAGAAATCGTCAAAAAAAAGCTGAAAAGTTGTCAAAAATGCAATAAGATCGTAAAAAAATAAAAAGTATTCCCAAAAAAGCTGAAAAATCGTCAAAAAAATTAAAGAATTATTCAAAAATAGCTAAAAATCGTAAAGGAAAGATGTAGAAACGTCAAAAACAGCTAAAAAGTCGTGATAAACAGCAAAAAAATCGTATAAAAAGTAAAACAAAATCGTCAAAGACAGCTATAAAATCGTAAAAAAAACTAAAATATCGTCAAAACAGGTAACAAATTGTCAAAAACAGCTAAAAATTCGTCAAAAGCAGCTGAAATATCGTCAAAACAGCTTAAGAAAATCGTAAAAAAAAGCTTTTAATTTGTCAAAACTGCCAAAACATCGTAAAGAAATGCCAAATATTGTCAAAAAATCTAAAAATTTGTCATAAAAATTAAGTAAATAGTCAAAAACATCTATAATTCATCAAAAATAGATGTAAATTTGTCAAAAAAGGCTGAAAAACCGTGATAAACAGCAAAAAATCGTCAAAAAAGATAAAAATTCGTCAAACATATTTAAGAATTCGTCAACAACAGCAATAAATAGTCAAAAACAGCTTCAAAATAGTCAATGACAACTTTAAATAGTCAAATAACTAAAGCATTACCAAGGACCGCTTAAAATTAGACAAAAATTTATGAATTCGTCAAAAATTCCTAAAACTTGTCAAAAACAGCTAACATATCTTCAAAACTGCTAAAAAAATCGTCAAAATAGCTGCAAATTAGTCAAAACTGCTATAACATCGTAAAGAAATAACAAATATTGTCAAAAACAGCTCAAAATTCGTTAAAAAATTTTTAAAATACGTCAAAAACAGCTTAAATAAAAAAACAGCAGTATAATCGTCGAAAACTGCTACAAAATAGTCGAAAACAGCATAAAAATCGTTAAAATAGCAAAAAAATATTTAAAAATTGCTAAAAATCGTCAGAACATTATTTACTTTTTTCAAAATCCGCTTAAATATCGTCAAAAGAGCTAAGAAATTGACAAATAACAGCTAAAAATACGTCGAAAACTAATAAAATTTCGTCAAAACAGTTAAGAAATCGTCAAATAAAGCTGAAAATTTGTCAAAAATGCTATAACATCTTCAAAAATGCTATAATTCATCAAAAACAGCTCAAAATATTCAAAAACAGCTGTATAATCGTCCAAAATAGCTACAAAATAGTCAAAAACAGCTAAAAATCGTCAGAAAATTATCCAATTTAAAAAATAACCGCTTAAATATCCTAAAAATAGCTAAAAATCTTCATAAACAGCTAAAAATTCGGCAAAAGTAGCTAAAATATCGTCAAAATAGCTAAAAAAAATCGTAAAAACATCTAAAATCCGTCAAAAAATTTAAGAATTCTTCCAAAACAGCAAAAAATCCTCAAAAACAGCTACAAAATAGTCAAAGACATCTTTAAAATCGTCAAATAACTAAAGAATCACCAAAGACCGCTTACAATTCGTCAAAAAAATTTAAGAATTTGTCAAAAATAGCTAGAATATCTTCAAAACAGCTAAAAAAATCATCAAAATTGCTGTAAATTTGTCAAAACTGGTAAAATATCTTCAAAACTGCTAAAAATCGTCAAAATAGCTGTGAATTTTTAAAAACTGCTAAAACATTGTAAAGAAATAACAAATATTGTCAAAAACAGCTCAAAATTCGTTAAAATATTTTTAAAATTCGTCAAAAACAGCTTAAATTATAAAAAAAAGCTGTATAATCGTCCAAAATACTCGAAAACAGCTTAAAAATCGTCAGAATATTATCCAATTTTTTTAAAAACCGCTTATATATCGTCAAAATAGCTAAAATTCTTCATAAACAGCTAAAAATTCGGCAAAAGTAGCTAAAATATCCTAAAACAGCTAAAAAAAATTGTCAAAAATAGCTAAATATCGTCATAAAATACTAAAAATTCGTCAAAAACAACTACAATAACGTTAAAAAATTGGCAAAAACAGCTGAAAAATTGTAAAATTAACTAAAATATTGTGAAAAACAGTTCAAAATTCAAAAACAAATTTAATAATTCGTCAAAAACAGCTCAAAATATTCAAAAACAGCAGTATAATCGTCCAAAACAGTTACAAAATCGTCAAAAACAGCTTTAAAATCGTTTAAAAATCAAAAAAATATTAAAACAATGCCAAAAATCGTCAGAAAATTATTTACATTTTTCAAAGTCCTCTTAAATATCGTCAAAGTAGCTAAGAAATTGTAAAATAACAGCTAAAAATTAGTCAAAAACAGATAAAATATCGTCAAAACAGTTAAGAAATCGTCAAATAAAGCTGAAAATTTGTCAAAGATGCTATAACATCTTCAAAAATGCTATAATTCATTAAAAACAGCTCAAAATATTCAAAAACAGCAGTAAAATCGTCCAAAACAGTTACAAAATCGTCAGAAACAGCTTTAAAATCGTTAAAAAAAGCTAAAAAATATTAAAACAATGCCAAAAATCGTCAGAAATTATTTTCATTTTTCAAAATCCGCTTAAATAACGTCAAAATAGCTAACAATTCGTCAAAAACGGCTAAAGTATTGTCAAAACAGCTAAGAAATCGTCATAAAAAGATGAAAATTTGTCAAAAATGCTATAGCATCGTAAAAAATGAAAAGTATTGTCAAAATAGCTGAAAAATCGTCAAAATAATTGAAGCATTATACAAAAACTGCTAAAAATCGTCAAGGATAGATGTAGAATCGTCCAGAAAAGCAGAAAAATAGTGATAAACAGGAAAAATTGTTTTTTTTTTAATATATTTTTTCTGTTTTGACGATATTTTTTGCTTTTAAGACGATTCTTTTCAGTTTTTCAAGATTTTGTAGCTGTTTTTGACGATATTTAGCAGTTTTTGACGAATCCTTTAATATTTTTAACGAATTTTCAGCTGTTTTTGACGATTTTTTAGCTTTTTTGACGATATTTTAGCTGTTTTGGACAAATTTTATATGTTTTTGATGATATTCATCTATTTTTAACCAATTCATAAATTTTTTGACGAATTTTAAGTGGTTTTTGGTGATTTTTAGCATGTTTTGAAGAATTTTTTTGTCGATTTCTAGCTGTTTTGACGAATTCTTAACCCGGTAACGCCTAGCGGTACCGTTTGGTACCACCCGGTAGGGTATTAAGAAGATTGAATTTTCTGGTACTTCCGAATATTTTTCTAGATTTTTTTCAGTTTTACATCTATTTGCATACTTTGAGGCTCACGATTAGAAAATATTTGCTTTTGTTTGTCCTTATTTTTCGCCAATACCGATGTTTGAAAAAGGTGAATTTTCATGAATCCCAAAAAACACGCTTTTTTCGTGCAGACCTTCCGATTTTTTTTAATATTTCCAGTTTCGTGGCTATCTACGAGATTTTTTCAAGTGGTATAAAAATTTCAATACATCTAGCTATAGATGCAATTAGAATTTTAGGTTGCTAGTTTATTTATAATGAAGTTACAATGAGTTACATTTTGCTGGTACCATATGGTACCGCTAGGCGGTTCCCGTTATACTTTTATGCGGGAAGCGGAAATTTCTTCTGCTACGACATTTCTATCGGATTTCTTTTGCACTTGCGATATTATTGCAAATAAATATTTGAATATAGTTGCATTTCATTTATGTGCACCCCAAAAATATATCTAGTTTAGTCGTTTTCGATGATTTAGGCTGAATTCTGAGGTATGGATTTACCCTTTTCGGGCTCTTGACGTACACCCATGACCGGATTAGGAAGAGACAGATGTTGGGTCCGGTTGTAAAAATGAACCATTTCTCTAAAGGAGCGAAATAAGCTAATAGATGAGGAGTGGCGGAAGGGAATACCACCGTTAACTCCGAAGATGGCTGGCAAAAAGCGAGGAACACGTATGGGAACACGCGACCTGAGACAACTCGGGAAAGATTTTGTATTGTTTTGGCCTTCCGTTTCTCCATCGCGAACAACCGAGCAATATTTGCGCCTTTTACTCCTTATTCTAAGTTACACTTCCAAGGAGCGTTTGGAAAGCTGAACTACGTAAGAGACCTCACACACGCGAACAGGTGATCCTTTGGGATGATAAAGACATCACCGTCCATGACGCGATTTTTCCTAATCCTGATTACTCTTCCTTTCGTGAGGTGTACCCAACCCAGGCTTTTGAGCGTTTTTTGACGAAGAAGTCGTTTCACATCTGGTGATGGAATCGAATAAGTATGCCCTGTTCTGCAATTGTGGAAATCCGAATGTAACAGCTGAGGAAATGAAATTGTTTGTTGCAATTCTCTTCCTCAGTGGGTACAATACGGTTCCTAGTAAAAGGCATTATTGGGATGCAGCTTACGGCATAAGGAATTAACTTGTTTATAAGTCAATGAGGCGAGATAGATTTTTGCAAATTAACCGATTTATTCATTGCTGTGACAATACTGCTGTTGATACCTCCGATAGAAGGTGGAAATTGCCCCCTCTTATGAATATGTTAAAGAAAAAAATTAGTGAATATTTCAAAGAGAGTAGTGCTTAAGTTTCGATGAGTCCATGGTTTCATATTTTGGGAGGCATGGATGGAAACAATTCATTCGAGGGAAGCCCATAAGATTTGGTTATAAGGTTTGGTGTCTCAATACCCCACCTTGTAAATTTTGACACTTATTAGGGAAATAGTCCCAGGAAAGTGGAAAGCTACGAGAAAGAATTAGGAAAGGCCGCAGAACATTTAGTTGGAATGACAGATGAACTGAAACAGAAAGAGTTACCTTCCCGATTCTATTTTGATAATTATTTCACGAACTACGACTTAGTGAAATATCTTCGCGGAAGGAATTATGGTGCAACAGGAACAGTGAGGGAAAATAGAATTCTTCCCCCTGCCATACGCCTCTGGCGGCTCGCGGGGTATATATCTAAATCTAAATACCTAAAAAATGTTCTCTGAAGCTCTCTAAGGAATTAGCAAAGTTAAAGCGAGTATTTTTTGAGGCCAAAAGATCCGTGAAAAACAACATTCTCGAGGAGAAATGGGTGGACAATGCTGTCGTTTCGGTTATGTCCTCATGTCACGGAATTAATCCGATATCTAGGGTTGGGAGATTCTCCAAAAGTGAGAAAGATAGACTACTTGTGCCACGGCCCGCGATGTTATAGGCAAATACAATAAATTTATGGGGGCACAGATTGAATGGACTGGAATATTTCTCTTTATCGTGTGGGTGTCAGAGGAAAGAAATGGTGGTGGCCTATTTTTACGTGGAAGCTTGATTCCGTGATGCACAATGCATGGTTGTTGACGAGGAAAACAGGGAAAAGTACAACCCAGTTAGAGTTCCGATGGGTAGTTGAGCAGACTTACCTGGAGAGATTCAAGAATACGCCGAAATCTGTAGGACGTTTACCTGCGTCCATAAGCAGTGAAATTGGAATGATGTATGTAAACTAATCATGAGATAATATTTTGACATACAACAGTCTGCATATGATTACTAACAGCGGGTTTTCTTTCCAGTGTTTCTGATGAAATAAGGTACGATGGGTACAACCACCTCGTGCAATCCGACACCCAGAGGCGAAGGCGTGCCCATGAAAATTGTACGAGCAGAACACGAACGGAGTACGGAAAGTGTAATGTAGGGCTACGCATTGACTGTTTCACAAAATTCCACATTCTGCAGTAATACAATGAAGCCACAATGGCAAACTGTTTATTTACTTTCACTATTTTTGACTTTGAGGATTCCTGTAAAATTTATATAATTTTTAAAATCTTAGGGCAATAATTTGTTTAAACATATTCTTATAATTTTTATGACATTTCATGTTAAAAATGTAAAAATAAGCGGAAAAATACAAAACAATAAATAGTTTGTTCAGCTAGCTGTAAATTTCCGAAAATTCCTTAAACCTTCAATTTTATACCCCCAAGCGCCTAGCGGTACCATATGGTACCAGGCTATATCTCCGTAACTAATGATGTTAAAAGAAAAAGGATTGGATAAATTGACTTAGATGGTAATACGCATTAACATACTTGATTATAATTAAATTCGAAGAAAATTTTTTTTCCAGGCGTTACCGGGTTAAATTTGTTGAGGATATTTTGGCCGTTTATGGCGAATTCTTAGCTGTTTTTGACAATTTTTTTATATTTTTGACGAATTCATAAATTTTTTTGACGAATTTTATTCGGATTTTGGTGATTTTTTAGTTTTTTGACGATTTTTAGTTGTCTTTGACTATATTTTAGCTGTTTTGAAGATTTTTTTAGCTTTTATGACGATATTCAGCTATTTCTTACGAATTCATAATTTTTTTTTTCAAATTTCATGTGGGTTTAGTATGTTTTTAAGAGTTTTTTTTATGTTTTTGTCGATTCTTAGATGTTGTTGACTAGTTCCTAAATTTTTTTTGACGTATTATAAGCAGTTTCTGGTTATTTTTAACATATTATGAAGTTTTTTTTAGCTGTTTATGATAATTTGTAGCTATTTAGACGATTTTTAAGCGGTTTTTGAAAAATATATATACTTTTTGACAAATTTGGGCATTGTTTTAATATTTTGTAACCGTTTTGAGGATTTTAAAGCGTTTTTTGACGATTTTGTAGCTGTTTGGTACTATTTTACAGCTGTTTTTGACAATTTTTAGCTTTTTTTGACGGATTCTATAATTTTTTGACGAATTTTGAGCTTGAGATAAAATTAAGAATTCGTCAAAAATAGCTAAATATCGTCAAAAAAATGTAGAAATTCGTCAAAAACAGCTGAAATATCGTTAAAAAATCGTCAAAAACATCTGAAAAATTGTAAAAATAGCTAAAATATCGTTTTATACTTAATAATTCGTTGTAATTTTATAATTTGTCAAAAACAGCTGTATAATCGTCCAAAACGGCTACAAAATCGTCAAAAACTGCTTAAAAATCGTTGAAAAAGCTAATAAATATTAAAACAATGCCAAAAATCGTCAGAAAATTATTAAAACTTTTCAAAATCCGCTTAAATATCGTCAAAATAGCTAAAAATTCGTCAAGAAAAGCTAAAGTTTCGTCAAAAAAGCTAAGAAATCGTCAAAAAAAAAGCTGAAAAGTTGTCAAAAATGCAATAAGATCGTAAAAAAATAAAAAGTATTCTCAAAAAAGCTGAAAAATCGTCAAAACAATTAAAGAATTATTCAAAAATAGCTAAAAATCGTAAAGGAAAGATGTAGAATCGTCAAAAACAGCTAAAAAGTCGTGATAAACAGCAAAAAAATCGTATAAAAAGTAAAACAAAATCGTCAAAGACAGCTATAAAATCGTCAAAAAAACTAAAATATCGTCAAAAATGGTAACAAATTGTCAAAAACAGCTAAAAATTCGTCAAAAGCAGCTAAAATATCGTCAAAACAGCTTAAGAAAATCGTAAAAAAAAGCTTTTAATTTGTCAAAACTGCCAAAACATCGTAAAGAAATGCCAAATATTGTCAAAAAATCTTAAAATTTGTCATAAAAATTAAGTAAATAGTCAAAAACATCTATAATTCATCAAAAATAGATGTAAATTTGTCAAAAAAGGCTGAAAAAACCGTGATAAACAGCAAAAAATTGTCAAAAAAGATAATAATTCGTCAAACATATTTAAGAATTCGTCAACAACAGCAATAAATAGTCAGAAACAGCTTCAAAATAGTCAATGACAACTTTAAATAGTCAAATAACTAAAGCATTACCAAGGACCGCTTAAAATTAGACAAAAAATTTATGAATTCGTCAAAAATTCTTAAAACTTGTCAAAAACAGCTAACATATCTTCAAAACTGCTAAAAAAATCGTCAAAAAAGCTGCAAATTAGTCAAAACTGCTATAACATCGTAAAGAAATAACAAATATTGTCAAAAACAGCTCAAAATTCGTTAAAAAATTTTTAAAATACGTCAAAAACAGCTTAAATAAAAAAACAGCAGTATAATCGTCCAAAACAGCTACAAAATAGTCGAAAAGAGCATAAAAATCGTTAAAATAGCAAAAAATATTTAAAAATTGCTAAAAATCGTCAGAAAATTATTTACTTTTTTCAAAATCCGCTTAAATATCGTCAAAAGAGCTAAGAAATTGACAAATAACAGCTAAAAATACGTCAAAAACTAATAAAATTTCGTCAAAACAGTTAAGAAATCGTCAAATAAAGCTGAAAATTTGTCAAAAATGCTATAACATCTTCAAAAATGCTATAATTCATCAAAATCAGCTCAAAATATTCAAAAACAGCTGTATAATCGTCCAAAATAGCTACAAAATAGTCAAAAACAGCTAAAAATCGTCAGAAAATTATCCAATTTAAAAAAAAAAACCGCTTAAATATCCTAAAAATAGCTAAAAATCTTCATAAACAGCTAAAAATTCGGCAAAAGTAGCTAAAATATCGTCAAAATAGCAAAAAGAATCGTAAACACATCTAAAATCCGTCAAAAAATTTAAGAATTCTTCCAAAACAGCAAAAAATCCACAGAAACAGCTACAAAATAGTCAAAGACATCTTTAAAATCGTCAAATAACTAAAGAATCACCAAAGACCGCTTACAATTCGTCAAAAAAATTTATGAATTTGTCAAAAATAGCTAGAATATCTTCAAATCAGCTAAAAAAATCATCAAAATTGCTGTAAAATTGTCAAAACTGGTAAAATATCTTCAAAACTGCTAAAAATCGTCAAAATAGCTGTGAATTTTTAAAAACTGCTAAAACATTGTAAAGAAATAACAAATATTGTCAAAAACAGCTCAAAATTCGTTAAAATATTTTTAAAATTCGTCAAAAACAGCTTAAATTATAAAAAAAGCTGTATAATCGTCCAAAATACTCGAAAACAACTTAAAAATCGTCAGAATATTATCCAATTTTTTTAAAAACCGCTTATATATCGTCAAAATAGTTAAAATTCTTCATAAACAGCTAAAAATTCGGCAAAAGTAGCTAAAATATCCTAAAACAGCTAAAAAAAATTGTTAAAAATAGCTAAATATCGTCATAAAATACTAAAAATTCGTCAAAAACAACTACAATAACGTTAAAAAATTGGCAAAAACAGCTGAAAAATTGTAAAATTAACTAAAATATTGTGAAAAACAGTTCAAAATTCAAAAACAAATTTAATAATTCGTCAAAAACAGCTCAAAATATTCAAAAACAGCAGTATAATCGTCCAAAACAGTTACAAAATCGTCAAAAACAGCTTTAAAATCGTTTAAAAATCAAAAAAATATTAAAACAATGCCAAAAATCGTCAGAAAATTATTTACATTTTTCAAAGTCCTCTTAAATATCGTCAAAGTAGCTAAGAAATTGTAAAATAACAGCTAAAAATTAGTCAAAAACAGATAAAATATCGTCAAAACAGTTAAGAAATCGTCAAATAAAGCTGAAAATTTGTCAAAGATGCTATAACATCTTCAAAAATGCTATAATTCATTAAAAACAGCTCAAAATATTCAAAAACAGCAGTAAAATCGTCCAAAACAGTTACAAAATCGTCAGAAACAGCTTTAAAATCGTTAAAAAAAGCTAAAAAATATTAAAACAATGCCAAAAATCGTCAGAAATTATTTTCATTTTTCAAAATCCGCTTAAATAACGTCAAAATAGCTAACAATTCGTCAAAAACGGCTAAAGTATTGTCAAAACAGCTAAGAAATCGTCATAAAAAGATGAAACTTTGTCAAAAATGCTATAGCATCGTAAAAAATGAAAAGTATTCTCAAAAAAGCTGAAAAATCGTCAAAATAATTGAAGCATTATACAAAAACTGTTAAAAATCGTCAAGGATAGATGTAGAATCGTCCAGAAAAGCAGAAAAATAGTGATAAACAGGAAAAATTGTTTTTTTTTTAATATATTTTTTCTGTTTTGACGATATTTTTTGCTTTTAAGACGATTCTTTTCAGTTTTTTAAGATTTTGTAGCTGTTTTTGACGATATATAGCAGTTTTTGACGAATCCTTTAATATTTTTAACGAATTTTCAGCTGTTTTTGACGATTTTTTAGCTTTTTTGACGATATTTTAGCTGTTTTGGACAAATTTTATATGTTTTTGATGATATTCAGCTATTTTTAACCAATTCATAAATTTTTTGACGAATTTTAAGTGGTTTTTGGTGATTTTTAGCATGTTTTGAAGAATTTTTTTGTCGATTTCTAGCTGTTTTGACGAATTCTTAAATTTGTTGAGGATATTTTGGCCGTTTATGGCGAATTCTTAGCTGTTTTTGACAATTTTTTTATATTTTTGACGAATTCATAAATTTTTTTGACGAATTTTATTCGGATTTTGGTGATTTTTTAGTTTTTTGACGATTTTTAGTTGTCTTTGACTATATTTTAGCTGTTTTGAAGATTTTTTTTAGCTTTTATGACGATATTCAGCTATTTCTTACGAATTCATAATTTTTTTTTTCAAATTTCATGTGGGTTTAGTATGTTTTTAAGAGTTTTTTTTATGTTTTTGTCGATTCTTAGATGTTGTTGACTAGTTCCTAAATTTTTTTTGACGTATTATAAGCAGTTTCTGGTTATTTTTAACATATTATGAAGTTTTTTTTAGCTGTTTATGATAATTTGTAGCTATTTAGACGATTTTTAAGCGGTTTTTGAAAAATATATATACTTTTTGACAAATTTGGGCATTGTTTTAATATTTTGTAACCATTTTGAGGATTTTAAAGCGTTTTTTGACGATTTTGTAGCTGTTTGGTACTATTTTACAGCTGTTTTTGACAATTTTTAGCTTTTTTTGACGGATTCTATAATTTTTTGACGAATTTTGAGCTTGAGATAAAATTAAGAATTCGTCAAAAATAGCTAAATATCGTCAAAAAAATGTAGAAATTCGTCAAAAACAGCTGAAATATCGTTAAAAAATCGTCAAAAACATCTGAAAAATTGTAAAAATAGCTAAAATATCGTTTTATACTTAATAATTCGTTGTAATTTTATAATTTGTCAAAAACAGCTGTATAATCGTCCAAAACGGCTACAAAATCGTCAAAAACTGCTTAAAAATCGTTGAAAAAGCTAATAAATATTAAAACAATGCCAAAAATCGTCAGAAAATTATTAAAACTTTTCAAAATCCGCTTCAATATCGTCAAAATAGCTAAAAATTCGTCAAGAAAAGCTAAAGTTTCGTCAAAAAAGCTAAGAAATCGTCAAAAAAAAGCTGAAAAGTTGTCAAAAATGCAATAAGATCGTAAAAAAATAAAAAGTATTCTCAAAAAAGCTGAAAAATCGTCAAAAAAATTAAAGAATTATTCAAAAATAGCAAAAAATCGTGCAGGAAAGATGTAGAATCGTCAAAAACAGCTAAAAAGTCGTGATAAACAGCAAAAAAATCGTATAAAAAGTAAAACAAAATCGTCAAAGACAGCTATAAAATCGTAAAAAAAACTAAAATATCGTCAAAAATGGTAACAAATTGTCAAAAACAGCTAAAAATTCGTCAAAAGCATCTAAAATATCGTCAAAACAGCTTAAGAAAATCGTAAAAAAAAGCTTTTAATTTGTCAAAACTGCCAAAACATCGTAAAGAAATGCCAAATATTGTCAAAAAATCTTAAAATTTGTCATAAAAATTAAGTAAATAGTCAAAAACATCTATAATTCATCAAAAATAGATGTAAATTTGTCAAAAAAGGCTGAAAAACCGTGATAAACAGCAAAAAATCGTCAAAAAAGATAAAAATTCTTCAAACATATTTAAGATTTCGTCAACAACAGCAATAAATAGTCAAAAACAGCTTCAAAATAGTCAATGACAACTTTAAATAGTCAAATAACTAAAGCATTACCAAGGACCGCTTAAAATTAGACAAAAAATTTATGAATTCGTCAAAAATTCCTAAAACTTGTCAAAAACAGCTAACATATCTTCAAAACTGCTAAAAATATCGTCAAAATAGTTGCAAATTAGTCAAAACTGCTATAACATCGTAAAGAAATAACAAATATTGTCAAAAACAGCTCAAAATTCGTTAAAAAATTTTTAAAATACGTCAAAAACAGCTTAAATAAAAAAACAGCAGTATAATCGTCGAAAACAGCTACAAAATAGTCAAAAACAGCTAAAAATCGTCAGAAAATTATCCAATTTAAAAAAAAACCGCTTAAATATCCTAAAAATAGCTAAAAATCTTCATAAACAGCTAAAACTTCGGCAAAAGTAGCTAAAATATCGTCAAAATAGCTAAAAAAAATCGTAAAAACATCAAAAATCCGTCAAAAAATTTAAGAATTCTTCCAAAACAGCAAAAAATCCTCAGAAACAGCTACAAAATAGTCAAAGACATCTTTAAAATCGTCAAATAACTAAAGAATCACCAAAGACCACTTACAATTCGTCAAAAAAATTTATGAATTTGTCAAAAATAGCTAGAATATCTTCAAAACAGCTAAAAAAATCATCAAAATTGCTGTAAATTTGTCAAAACTGGTATAATATCTTCAAAACTGCTAAAAATCGTCAAAATAGCTGTGAAGTTTTAAAAACTGCTAAAACATTGTAAAGAAATAACAAATATTGTCAAAAACAGCTCAAAATTCGTTAAAATATTTTTAAAATTCGTCAAAAACAGCTTAAATTATAAAAAAAAGCTGTATAATCGTCCAAAATACTCGAAAACAGCTTAAAAATCGTCAGAATATTATCCAATTTTTTTAAAAACCGCTTATATATCGTCAAAATAGCTAAAATTCTTCATAAACAGCTAAAAATTCGGCAAAAGTAGCTAAAATATCCTAAAACAGCTAAAAAAATTGTCAAAAATAGCTAAATATCGTCATAAAATACTAAAAATTCGTCAAAAACAACTACAATAACGTTAAAAAATTGGCAAAAACAGCTGAAAAATTGTAAAATTAACTAAAATATTGTGAAAAACAGTTCAAAATTCAAAAACAAATTTAATAATTCGTCAAAAACAGCTCAAAATATTCAAAAACAGCAGTATAATCGTCCAAAACAGTTACAAAATCGTCAAAAACAGCTTTAAAATCGTTTAAAAATCAAAAAAATATTAAAACAATGCCAAAAATCGTCAGAAAATTATTTACATTTTTCAAAGTCCTCTTAAATATCGTCAAAGTAGCTAAGAAATTGTAAAATAACAGCTAAAAATTATTCAAAAACAGATAAAATATCGTCAAAACAGTTAAGAAATCGTCAAATAAAGCTGAAAATTTGTCAAAGATGCTATAACATCTTCAAAAATGCTATAATTCATTAAAAACAGCTCAAAATATTCAAAAACAGCAGTAAAATCGTCCGAAACAGTTACAAAATCGTCAGAAACAGCTTTAAAATCGTTAAAAAAAGCTAAAAAATATTAAAACAATGCCAAAAATCGTCAGAAATTATTTTCATTTTTCAAAATCCGCTTAAATAACGTCAAAATAGCTAACAATTCGTCAAAAACGGCTAAAGTATTGTCAAAACAGCTAAGAAATCGTCATAAAAAGATGAAAATTTGTCAAAAATGCTATAACATCGTAAAAAATGAAAAGTATTCTCAAAAAAGCTGAAAAATCGTCAAAATAATTGAAGCATTATACAAAAACAGCTAAAAATCGTCAAGGATAGATGTAGAATCGTCCAGAAAAGCAGAAAAATAGTGATAAACAGGAAAAATTGTTTTTTTTTAAATATATTTTTTCTGTTTTGACGATATTTTTTGCTTTTAAGACGATTCTTTTCAGTTTTTCAAGATTTTGTAGCTGTTTTTGACGATTTTTTAGCTTTTTTGACGATATTTTAGCTGTTTTGGACAAATTTTATATGTTTTTGATGATATTCAGCTATTTTTAACCAATTCATAAATTTTTTGACGAATTTTAAGTGGTTTTTGGTGATTTTTAGCATGTTTTGAAGAATTTTTTTGTCGATTTCTAGCTGTTTTGACGAATTCTTAAATTTGTTGAGGATATTTTGGCCGTTTATGGCGAATTCTTAGCTGTTTTTGACAATTTTTTTATATTTTTGACGAATTCATAAATTTTTTTGACGAATTTTATTCGGATTTTGGTGATTTTTTAGTTTTTTGACGATTTTTAGTTGTCTTTGACTATATTTTAGCTGTTTTGAAGATTTTTTTTAGCTTTTATGACGATATTCAGCTATTTCTTACGAATTCATAATTTTTTTTTTCAAATTTCATGTGGGTTTAGTATGTTTTTAAGAGTTTTTTTTATGTTTTTGTCGATTCTTAGATGTTGTTGACTAGTTCCTAAATTTTTTTTGACGTATTATAAGCAGTTTCTGGTTATTTTTAACATATTATGAAGTTTTTTTTAGCTGTTTATGATAATTTGTAGCTATTTAGACGATTTTTAAGCGGTTTTTGAAAAATATATATACTTTTTGACAAATTTGGGCATTGTTTTAATATTTTGTAACCGTTTTGAGGATTTTAAAGCGTTTTTTGACGATTTTGTAGCTGTTTGGTACTATTTTACAGCTGTTTTTGACAATTTTTAGCTGTTTTTGACGGATTCTATAATTTTTTGACGAATTTTGAGCTTGAGATAAAATTAAGAATTCGTCAAAAATAGCTAAATATCGTCAAAAAAATGTAGAAATTCGTCAAAAACAGCTGAAATATCGTTAAAAAATCGTCAAAAACATCTGAAAAATTGTAAAAATAGCTAAAATATCGTTTTATACTTAGTAATTCGTTGTAATTTTATAATTTGTCAAAAACAGCTGTATAATCGTCCAAAACGGCTACAAAATCGTCAAAAACGGCTTAAAAATCGTTGAAAAAGCTAATAAATATTAAAACAATGCCAAAAATCGTCAGAAAATTATTAAAACTTTTCAAAATCCGCTTAAATATCGTCAAAATAGCTAAAAATTCGTCAAGAAAAGCTAAAGTTTCGTCATAAAAGCTAAGAAATCGTCAAAAAAAAGCTGAAAAGTTGTCAAAAATGCAATAAGATCGTAAAAAAATAAAAAGTATTCTCAAAAAAGCTGAAAAATCGTCAAAAATATTAAAGAATTATTCAAAAATAGCTAAAAATCGTCTAGGAAAGATGTAGAATCGTCAAAAACAGCTAAAAAATCGTGATAAACAGCAAAAAAATCGTATAAAAAGGAAAACAAAATCGTCAAAGACAGCTATAAGATCGTCAAAAAAACTAAAATATCGTCAAAACAGGTAACAAATTGTCAAAAACAGCTAAAAATTCGTCAAAAGCAGCTAAAATATCGTCAAAACAGCTTAAGAAAATCGTAAAAAAAAGCTTTTAATTTGTCAAAACTGCCAAAACATCGTAAAGAAATGCCAAATATTGTCAAAAAATCTTAAAATTTGTCATAAAAATTAAGGAAATAGTCAAAAACATCTATAATTCATCAAAAATAGATGTAAATTTGTCAAAAAAGGCTGAAAAACCGTGATAAACAGCAAAAAATCGTCAAAAAAGATAAAAATTCGTCAAACATATTTAAGAATTCGTCAACAACAGCAATAAATAGTCAAAAACAGCTTCAAAATAGTCAATGACAACTTTAAATAGTCAAATAACTAAAGCATTACCAAGGACCGCTTAAAATTAGACAAAAAATTTATGAATTCGTCAAAAATTCCTAAAACTTGTCAAAAACAGCTAACATTTCTTCAAAACTGCTAAAAAAATCGTCAAAATAGCTGTGAATTTTTAAAAACTGCTATAACATCGTAAAGAAATAACAAATATTGTCAAAAACAGCTCAAAATTCGTTAAAAAATTTTTAAAATACGTCAAAAACAGCTTAAATAAAAAAACAGCAGTATAATCGTCCAAAACAGCTACAAAATAGTCGAAAACAGCATAAAAATCGTTAAAATAGCAAACAAATATTTAAAAATTGCTAAAAATCGTCAGAAAATTGTTTACATTTTTCAAAATCCGCTTAAATATCGTCAAAAGAGCTAAGAAATTGACAAATAACAGCTAAAAATACGTCAAAAACTAATAAAATTTCGTCAAAACAGTTAAGAAATCGTCAAATAAAGCTGAAAATTTGTCAAAAATGCTATAACATCTTCAAAAATGCTATAATTCATCAAAAACAGCTCAAAATAATCAAAAACAGCTGTATAATCGTCAAAATAGCTACAAAATAGTCAAAAACAGCTAAAAATCGTCAGAAAATTATCCAATTTAAAAAAAAAACCGCTTAAATATCCTAAAAATAGCTAAAAATCTTCATAAACAGCTAAAAATTCGGCAAAAGTAGCTAAAATATCGTCAAAATAGCTAAAACAAATCGTAAAAACATCTAAAATCCGTCAAAAAATTTAAGAATTCTTCCAAAACAGCAAAAAATCCTCAGAAACAGCTACAAAATAGTCAAAGACATCTTTAAAATCGTCAAATAACTAAAGAATCACCAAAGACCGCTTACAATTCGTCAAAAAAATTTATGAATTTGTCAAAAATAGCTAGAATATCTTCAAAACAGCTAAAAAAATCATCAAAATTGCTGTAAATTTGTCAAAACTGGTAAAATATCTTCAAAACTGCTAAAAATCGTCAAAATAGATGTGAATTTTTAAAAACTGCTAAAACATTGTAAAGAAATAACAAATATTGTCAAAAACAGCTCAAAATTCGTTAAAATATTTTTAAAATTCGTCAAAAACTGCTTAAATTATAAAAAAAAGCTGTATAATGTTCCAAAATACTCGAAAACAGCTTAAAAATCGTCAGAATATTATCCAATTTTTTTAAAAACCGCTTATATATCGTCAAAATAGCTAAAATTCTTCATAAACAGCTAAAAATTCGGCAAAAGTAGCTAAAATATCCTAAAACAGCTAAAAAAATTGTCAAAAATAGCTAAATATCGTCATAAAATACTAAAAATTCGTCAAAAACAACTACAATAACGTTAAAAAATTGGCAAAAACAGCTGAAAAATTGTAAAATTAACTAAAATATTGTGAAAAACAGTTCAAAATTCAAAAACAAATTTAATAATTCGTCAAAAACAGCTCAAAATATTCAAAAACAGCAGTATAATCGTCCAAAACAGTTACAAAATCGTCAAAAACAGCTTTAAAATCGTTTAAAAATCAAAAAAATATTAAAACAATGCCAAAAATCGTCAGAAAATTATTTACATTTTTCAAAGTCCTCTTAAATATCGTCAAAGTAGCTAAGAAATTGTAAAATAACAGCTAAAAATTAGTCAAAAACAGATAAAATATCGTCAAAACAGTTAAGAAATCGTCAAATAAAAATGAAAATTTGTCAAAGATGCTATAACATCTTCAAAAATGCTATAATTCATTGAAAAGAGCTCAAAATATTCAAAAACAGCAGTAAAATCGTCCAAAACAGTTACAAAATCGTCAGAAACAGCTTTAAAATCTTTAAAAAAAGCTAAAAAATATTAAAACAATGCCAAAAATCGTCAGAAATTATTTTCATTTTTCAAAATCCGCTTAAATAACGTCAAAATAGCTAACAATTCGTCAAAAACGGCTAAAGTATTGTCAAAACAGCTAAGAAATCGTCATAAAAAGATGAAAATTTGTCAAAAATGCTATAACATCCTAAAAAATGAAAAGTATTCTCAAAAAAGCTGAAAAATCGTCAAAATAATTGAAGCATTATACAAAAACAGCTAAAAATCGTCAAGGATAGATGTAGAATCGTCCAGAAAAGCAGAAAAATAGTGATAAACAGGAAAAATTGTTTTTTTTTAAATATAATTTTTCTGTTTTGACGATATTTTTTGCTTTTAAGACGATTCTTTTCAGTTTTTCAAGATTTTGTTGCTGTTTTTGACGATATTTAGCAGTTTTTGACGAATCCTTTAATATTTTTAACGAATTTTCAGCTGTTTTTGACGATTTTTTAGCTTTTTTGACGATATTTTAGCTGTTTTGGACAAATTTTATATGTTTTTGATGATATTCAGCTATTTTTAACCAATTCATAAATTTTTTGACGAATTTTAAGTGGTTTTTGGTGATTTTTAGCATGTTTTGAAGAATTTTTTTGTCAATTTCTAGCTGTTTTGACGAATTCTTAAATTTGTTGAGGATATTTTGGCCGTTTATGGCGAATTCTTAGCTGTTTTTGACAATTTTTTTATATTTTTGACGAATTCATAAATTTTTTTGACGAATTTTATTCGGATTTTGGTGATTTTTTAGTTTTTTGACGATTTTTAGTTGTCTTTGACTATATTTTAGCTGTTTTGAAGATTTTTTTTAGCTTTTATGACGATATTCAGCTATTTCTTACGAATTCATAATTTTTTTTTTCAAATTTCATGTGGGTTAAGTATGTTTTTAAGAGTTTTTTTATGTTTTTGTCGATTCTTAGATGTTGTTGACTAGTTCCTAAATTTTTTTTGACGTATTATAAGCAGTTTCTGGTTATTTTTAACATATTATGAAGTTTTTTTAGCTGTTTATGATAATTTGTAGCTATTTAGACGATTTTAAAGCGGTTTTTGAAAAATATATATACTTTTTGACAAATTTGGGCATTGTTTTAATATTTTGTAACCGTTTTGAGGATTTTAAAGCGTTTTTTGACGATTTTGTAGCTGTTTGGTACTATTTTACAGCTGTTTTTGAGAATTTTTAGCTGTTTTTGACGGATTCTATAATTTTTTGACGAATTTTGAGCTTGAGATAAAATTAAGAATTCGTCAAAATTAGCTAAATATCGTCAAAAAAATGTAGGAATTCGTCAAAAACAGCTGAAATATCGTTAAAAAATCGTCAAAAACATCTGAAAAATTGTAAAAATAGCTAAAATATCGTTTTATACTTAATAATTCGTTGTAATTTTATAATTCGTCAAAAACAGCTGTATAATCGTCCAAACGGCTACAAAATCGTCAAAAACTGCTATAAAATCGTTGAAAAAGCTAAAAAATATTAAAACAATGCCAAAAATCGTCAAAAATTATTAAAATTTTTCAAAATCCGCTTAAATATCGTCAAAATAGCTAAAAATTCGTCAAGAACAGCTACAGTTTCGTCAAAAAAGCTAAGAAATCGTCAAAAAAAAAGCTGAAAAGTTGTCAAAAATGCAATAAGATCGTAAAAAATAAAAAGTATTCTCAAAAAAGCTGAAAAATCGTCAAAAAAATTAAAGAATTATTCAAAAATAGCTAAAAATCGTCAAGGAAAGATGTAGAATCGTCAAAAACAGCTAAAAAATCGTGATAAACAGCAAAAAAATCGTATAAAAAGGAAAACAAAATCGTCAAAGACAGCTATAAAATCGTCAAAAATACTAAAATATCGTCAAAAATGGTAACAAATTGTCAAAAACAGCTAAAAATTCGTCAAAAGCAGCTAAAATATCGTCAAAACAGCTTAAGAAAATCGTAAAAAAAAGCTTTTAATTTGTCAAAACTGCCAAAACATCGTAAAGAAATGCCAAATATTGTCAAAAAATCTTAAAATTTGTCATAAAAATTAAGTAAATAGTCAAAAACATCTATAATTCATCAAAAATAGATGTAAATTTGTCAAAAAAGGCTGAAAAACCGTGATAAACAGCAAAAAATCGTCAAAAAAGATAAAAATTCGTCAAACATATTTAAGAATTCGTCAACAACAGCAATAAATAGTCAAAAACAGCTTCAAAATAGTCAATGACAACTTTAAATAGTCAAATAACTAAAGCATTACCAAGGACCGCTTAAAATTAGACAAAAAATTTATGAATTCGTCAAAAATTCCTAAAACTTGTCAAAAACAGCTAACATTTCTTCAAAACTGCTAAAAAAATCGTCAAAATAGCTGCAAATTAGTCAAAACTGCTATAACATCGTAAAGAAATAACAAATATTGTCAAAAACAGCTCAAAATTCGTTAAAAAATTTTTAAAATACGTCAAAAACAGCTTAAATAAAAAAACAGCAGTATAATCGTCGAAAACAGCTACAAAATAGTCGAAAACAGCATAAAAATCGTTAAAATAGCAAAAAAATATTTAAAAATTGCTAAAAATCGTCAGAAAATTATTTACATTTTTCAAAATCCGCTTAAATATCGTCAAAAGAGCTAAGAAATTGACAAATAACAGCTAAAAATACGTCAAAAAGTAATAAAATTTCGTCAAAACAGTTAAGAAATCGTCAAATAAAGCTGAAAATTTGTCAAAAATGCTATAACATCTTCAAAAATGCTATAATTCATCAAAAACAGCTCAAAATATTCAAAAACAGCTGTATAATCGTCCAAAATAGCTACAAAATAGTCAAAAACAGCTAAAAATCGTCAGAAAATTATCCAATTTAAAAAAAAACCGCTTAAATATCCTAAAAATAGCTAAAAATCTTCATAAACAGCTAAAAATTCGGCAAAAGTAGCTAAAATATCGTCAAAATAGCAAAAAAAATCGTAAACACATCTAAAATCCGTCAAAAAATTTAAGAATTCTTCCAAAACAACAAAAAATCCTCAGAAACAGCTACAAAATAGTCAAAGACATCTTTAAAATCGTCAAACAACTAAAGAATCACCAAAGACCGCTTACAATTCGTCAAAAAAATTTATGAATTTGTCAAAAATAGCTAGAATATCTTCAAAACAGCTAAAAAAAATCATCAAAATTGCTGTAAATTTGTCAAAACTGGTAAAATATCTTCAAAACTGCTAAAAATCGTCAAAATAGCTGTGAATCTTTAAAAACTGCTAAAACATTGTTTAGAAATAACAAATATTGTCAAAAACAGCTCAAAATTCGTTAAAATATTTTTAAAATTCGTCAAAAACAGCTTAAATTATAAAAAAAGCTGTATAATCGTCCAAAATACTCGAAAACAGCTTAAAAATCGTCAGAATATTATCCAATTTTTTTAAAAACCGCTTATATATCGTCAAAATAGCTAAAATTCTTCATAAACAGCTAAAAATTCGGCAAAAGTAGCTAAAATATCCTAAAACAGCTAAAAAAAATTGTCAAAAATAGCTAAATATCGTCATAAAATACTAAAAATTCGTCAAAAACAACTACAATAACGTTAAAAAATTGGCAAAAACAGCTGAAAAATTGTAAAATTAACTAAAATATTGTGAAAAACAGTTCAAAATTCAAAAACAAATTTAATAATTCGTCAAAACAGCTCAAAATATTCAAAATCAGCTTTAAAATTGTTTAAAAATCAAAAAAATATTAAAACAATGCCAAAAATCGTCAGAAAATTATTTACATTTTTCAAAATCCTCTTAAATATCGTCAGAATAGCTATGAAATTGTAAAATAACAGGTAAAATTTCGTCAAAAACAGATAAAATATTTTCAAAACAGTTAAGAAATCGTCAAATAAAGCTGAAAATTTGTCAAAGATGCTATAACATCTTCAAAAATGCTATAATTCATTGAAAAGAGCTCAAAATATTCAAAAACAGCAGTATAATCGTCCAAAACAATTACAAAATCGTCAAAAACAGCTTTAAAATCGTTAAGAAAAGCTTAAAAAAATAAAACAATGCCAAAAGTCGTCAGAAATTATTTTCATTTTTTAAAATCCGCTTAAATATCGTCAAAATAGCTAACAATTCGTCAAAAACGGCTAAGGTATTGTCAAAAAAGCTAAGAAATCGTCATAAAAAGATGAAAATTTGTAAAAAATGCTATAACATCGTAAAAAATGAAAAGTATTCTCAAAAAAGCTGAAAAATCGTCAAAATAATTGAAGAATTATACAAAAACAGCTAAAAATCGTCAAGGATAGATGTAGAATCGTCAAGAAAAGCAGAAAAATAGTGATAAACAGGAAAAATTGGTTTGTTTTAAATATATTTTTTCTGTTTTGACGATATTTTTTGCTTTTAAGACGATACTTTTCAGTTTTTCAAGATTTTGTAGCTGTTTTTGACGATATTTAGCAGTTTTTGACGAATCCTTTAATTTTTTTGACGAATTTTCAGCTGTTTTTGACGATTTTTTAGCTTTTTTGACGATATTTTACCTGTTTTGGACGAATTTTATATGTTTTTGATGATATTCAGCTATTTTTAACCAATTCATAAATTTTTTTACGAATTTTGAGTGGTTTTTGGTGATTTTTAGCATGTTTTGAAGAATTATTTTGTCGATTTCTAGCTGTTTTGACGAATTCTTAAATTTTTTGAGGATATTTTGGCCGTTTATGGCGAATTCTTAGCTGTTTTTGACAATTTTTTTATATTTTTGACGAATTCATAAATTTTTTTGACGAATTTTATTCGGATTTTGGTGATTTTTTAGTTTTTTGACGATTTTTAGTTGTCTTTGACTATATTTTAGCTGTTTTGAAGATTTGTTTAGCTTTTATGACGATATTCAGCTATTTCTTACGAATTCATAATTTTTTTTTTCAAATTTCATGTGGGTTTAGTATGTTTTTAAGAGTTTTTTTTATGTTTTTGTCGATTCTTAGATGTTGTTGACTAGTTCCTAAATTTTTTTTGACGTATTATAAGCAGTTTCTGGTTATTTTTAACATATTATGAAGTTTTTTTTAGCTGTTTATGATAATTTGTAGCTATTTAGACGATTTTTAAGCGGTTTTTGAAAAATATATATACTTTTTGACAAATTTGGGCATTGTTTTAATATTTTGTAACCGTTTTGAGGATTTTAAAGCGTTTTTTGACGATTTTGTAGCTGTTTGGTACTATTTTACAGCTGTTTTTGAGAATTTTTAGCTGTTTTTGACGGATTCTATAATTTTTTGACGAATTTTGAGCTTGAGATAAAATTAAGAATTCGTCAAAATTAGCTAAATATCGTCAAAAAAATGTAGAAATTCGTCAAAAACAGCTGAAATATCGTTAAAAAATCGTCAAAAACATCTGAAAAATTGTAAAAATAGCTAAAATATCGTTTTATACTTAATAATTCGTTGTAATTTTATAATTCGTCAAAAACAGCTGTATAATCGTCCAAACGGCTACAAAATCGTCAAAAACTGCTATAAAATCGTTGAAAAAGCTAAAAAATATTAAAACAATGCCAAAAATCGTCAAAAATTATTAAAATTTTTCAAAATCCGCTTAAATATCGTCAAAATAGCTAAAAATTCGTCAAGAACAGCTACAGTTTCGTCAAAAAAGCTAAGAAATCGTCAAAAAAAAAGCTGAAAAGTTGTCAAAAATGCAATAAGATCGTAAAAAATAAAAAGTATTCTCAAAAAAGCTGAAAAATCGTCAAAAAAATTAAAGAATTATTCAAAAATAGCTAAAAATCGTCAAGGAAAGATGTAGAATCGTCAAAAACAGCTAAAAAATCGTGATAAACAGCAAAAAAATCGTATAAAAAGGAAAACAAAATCGTCAAAGACAGCTATAAAATCGTCAAAAATACTAAAATATCGTCAAAAATGGTAACAAATTGTCAAAAACAGCTAAAAATTCGTCAAAAGCAGCTAAAATATCGTCAAAACAGCTTAAGAAAATCGTAAAAAAAAGCTTTTAATTTGTCAAAACTGCCAAAACATCGTAAAGAAATGCCAAATATTGTCAAAAAATCTTAAAATTTGTCATAAAAATTAAGTAAATAGTCAAAAACATCTATAATTCATCAAAAATAGATGTAAATTTGTCAAAAAAGGCTGAAAAACCGTGATAAACAGCAAAAAATCGTCAAAAAAGATAAAAATTCGTCAAACATATTTAAGAATTCGTCAACAACAGCAATAAATAGTCAAAAACAGCTTCAAAATAGTCAATGACAACTTTAAATAGTCAAATAACTAAAGCATTACCAAGGACCGCTTAAAATTAGACAAAAAATTTATGAATTCGTCAAAAATTCCTAAAACTTGTCAAAAACAGCTAACATTTCTTCAAAACTGCTAAAAAAATCGTCAAAATAGCTGCAAATTAGTCAAAACTGCTATAACATCGTAAAGAAATAACAAATATTGTCAAAAACAGCTCAAAATTCGTTAAAAAATTTTTAAAATACGTCAAAAACAGCTTAAATAAAAAAACAGCAGTATAATCGTCGAAAACAGCTACAAAATAGTCGAAAAGAGCATAAAAATCGTTAAAATAGCAAAAAAATATTTAAAAATTGCTAAAAATCGTCAGAAAATTATTTACATTTTTCAAAATCCGCTTAAATATCGTCAAAAGAGCTAAGAAATTGACAAATAACAGCTAAAAATACGTCAAAAACTAATAAAATTTCGTCAAAACAGTTAAGAAATCGTCAAATAAAGCTGAAAATTTGTCAAAAATGCTATAACATCTTCAAAAATGCTATAATTCATCAAAAACAGCTCAAAATATTCAAAAACAGCTGTATAATCGTCCAAAATAGCTACAAAATAGTCAAAAACAGCTAAAAATCGTCAGAAAATTATCCAATTTAAAAAAAAAACCGCTTAAATATCCTAAAAATAGCTAAAAATCTTCATAAACAGCTAAAAATTCGGCAAAAGTAGCTAAAATATCGTCAAAATAGCAAAAAAAATCGTAAACACATCTAAAATCCGTCAAAAAATTTAAGAATTCTTCCAAAACAGCAAAAAATCCTCAGAAACAGCTACAAAATAGTCAAAGACATCTTTAAAATCGTCAAACAACTAAAGAATCACCAAAGACCGCTTACAATTCGTCAAAAAAATTTATGAATTTGTCAAAAATAGCTAGAATATCTTCAAAACAGCTAAAAAAAATCATCAAAATTGCTGTAAATTTGTCAAAACTGGTAAAATATCTTCAAAACTGCTAAAAATCGTCAAAATAGCTGTGAATCTTTAAAAACTGCTAAAACATTGTTTAGAAATAACAAATATTGTCAAAAACAGCTCAAAATTCGTTAAAATATTTTTAAAATTCGTCAAAAACAGCTTAAATTATAAAAAAAGCTGTATAATCGTCCAAAATACTCGAAAACAGCTTAAAAATCGTCAGAATATTATCCAATTTTTTTAAAAACCGCTTATATATCGTCAAAATAGCTAAAATTCTTCATAAACAGCTAAAAATTCGGCAAAAGTAGCTAAAATATCCTAAAACAGCTAAAAAAAAATGTCAAAAATAGCTAAATATCGTCATAAAATACTAAAAATTCGTCAAAAACAACTACAATAACGTTAAAAAATTGGCAAAAACAGCTGAAAAATTGGAAAATTAACTAAAATATTGTGAAAAACAGTTCAAAATTCAAAAACAAATTTAATAATCCGTCAAAACAGCTCAAAATATTCAAAATCAGCTTTAAAATTGTTTAAAAATCAAAAAAATATTAAAACAATGCCAAAAATCGTCAGAAAATTATTTACATTTTTCAAAATCCTCTTAAATATCGTCAGAATAGCTATGAAATTGTAAAATAACAGGTAAAATTTCGTCAAAAACAGATAAAATATTTTCAAAACAGTTAAGAAATCGTCAAATAAAGCTGAAAATTTGTCAAAGATGCTATAACATCTTCAAAAATGCTATAATTCATTGAAAAGAGCTCAAAATATTCAAAAACAGCAGTATAATCGTCCAAAACAATTACAAAATCGTCAAAAACAGCTTTAAAATCGTTAAGAAAAGCTTAAAAAAATAAAACAATGCCAAAAGTCGTCAGAAATTATTTTCATTTTTTAAAATCCGCTTAAATATCGTCAAAATAGCTAACAATTCGTCAAAAACGGCTAAGGTATTGTCAAAAAAGCTAAGAAATCGTCATAAAAAGATGAAAATTTGTAAAAAATGCTATAACATCGTAAAAAATGAAAAGTATTCTCAAAAAAGCTGAAAAATCGTCAAAATAATTGAAGAATTATACAAAAACAGCTAAAAATCGTCAAGGATAGATGTAGAATCGTCAAGAAAAGCAGAAAAATAGTGATAAACAGGAAAAATTGGTTTGTTTTAAATATATTTTTTCTGTTTTGACGATATTTTTTGCTTTTAAGACGATACTTTTCAGTTTTTCAAGATTTTGTAGCTGTTTTTGACGATATTTAGCAGTTTTTGACGAATCCTTTAATTTTTTTGACGAATTTTCAGCTGTTTTTGACGATTTTTTAGCTTTTTTGACGATATTTTACCTGTTTTGGACGAATTTTATATGTTTTTGATGATATTCAGCTATTTTTAACCAATTCATAAATTTTTTTACGAATTTTGAGTGGTTTTTGGTGATTTTTAGCATGTTTTGAAGAATTATTTTGTCGATTTCTAGCTGTTTTGACGAATTCTTAAATTTTTTGAGGATATTTTGGCCGTTTATGGCGAATTCTTAGCTGTTTTTGACAATTTTTTTATATTTTTGACGAATTCATAAATTTTTTTGACGAATTTTATTCGGATTTTGGTGATTTTTTAGTTTTTTGACGATTTTTAGTTGTCTTTGACTATATTTTAGCTGTTTTGAAGATTTTTTTTAGCTTTTATGACGATATTCAGCTATTTCTTACGAATTCATAATTTTTTTTTTCAAATTTCATGTGGGTTTAGTATGTTTTTAAGAGTTTTTTTTATGTTTTTGTCGATTCTTAGATGTTGTTGACTAGTTCCTAAATTTTTTTTGACGTATTATAAGCAGTTTCTGGTTATTTTTAACATATTATGAAGTTTTTTTTAGCTGTTTATGATAATTTGTAGCTATTTAGACGATTTTTAAGCGGTTTTTGAAAAATATATATACTTTTTGACAAATTTGGGCATTGTTTTAATATTTTGTAACCGTTTTGAGGATTTTAAAGCGTTTTTTGACGATTTTGTAGCTGTTTGGTACTATTTTACAGCTGTTTTTGAGAATTTTTAGCTGTTTTTGACGGATTCTATAATTTTTTGACGAATTTTGAGCTTGAGATAAAATTAAGAATTCGTCAAAATTAGCTAAATATCGTCAAAAAAATGTAGGAATTCGTCAAAAACAGCTGAAATATCGTTAAAAAATCGTCAAAAACATCTGAAAAATTGTAAAAATAGCTAAAATATCGTTTTATACTTAATAATTCGTTGTAATTTTATAATTCGTCAAAAACAGCTGTATAATCGTCCAAACGGCTACAAAATCGTCAAAAACTGCTATAAAATCGTTGAAAAAGCTAAAAAATATTAAAACAATGCCAAAAATCGTCAAAAATTATTAAAATTTTTCAAAATCCGCTTAAATATCGTCAAAATAGCTAAAAATTCGTCAAGAACAGCTACAGTTTCGTCAAAAAAGCTAAGAAATCGTCAAAAAAAAAGCTGAAAAGTTGTCAAAAATGCAATAAGATCGTAAAAAATAAAAAGTATTCTCAAAAAAGCTGAAAAATCGTCAAAAAAATTAAAGAATTATTCAAAAATAGCTAAAAATCGTCAAGGAAAGATGTAGAATCGTCAAAAACAGCTAAAAAATCGTGATAAACAGCAAAAAAATCGTATAAAAAGGAAAACAAAATCGTCAAAGACAGCTATAAAATCGTCAAAAATACTAAAATATCGTCAAAAATGGTAACAAATTGTCAAAAACAGCTAAAAATTCGTCAAAAGCAGCTAAAATATCGTCAAAACAGCTTAAGAAAATCGTAAAAAAAAGCTTTTAATTTGTCAAAACTGCCAAAACATCGTAAAGAAATGCCAAATATTGTCAAAAAATCTTAAAATTTGTCATAAAAATTAAGTAAATAGTCAAAAACATCTATAATTCATCAAAAATAGATGTAAATTTGTCAAAAAAGGCTGAAAAACCGTGATAAACAGCAAAAAATCGTCAAAAAAGATAAAAATTCGTCAAACATATTTAAGAATTCGTCAACAACAGCAATAAATAGTCAAAAACAGCTTCAAAATAGTCAATGACAACTTTAAATAGTCAAATAACTAAAGCATTACCAAGGACCGCTTAAAATTAGACAAAAAATTTATGAATTCGTCAAAAATTCCTAAAACTTGTCAAAAACAGCTAACATTTCTTCAAAACTGCTAAAAAAATCGTCAAAATAGCTGCAAATTAGTCAAAACTGCTATAACATCGTAAAGAAATAACAAATATTGTCAAAAACAGCTCAAAATTCGTTAAAAAATTTTTAAAATACGTCAAAAACAGCTTAAATAAAAAAACAGCAGTATAATCGTCGAAAACAGCTACAAAATAGTCGAAAAGAGCATAAAAATCGTTAAAATAGCAAAAAAATATTTAAAAATTGCTAAAAATCGTCAGAAAATTATTTACATTTTTCAAAATCCGCTTAAATATCGTCAAAAGAGCTAAGAAATTGACAAATAACAGCTAAAAATACGTCAAAAACTAATAAAATTTCGTCAAAACAGTTAAGAAATCGTCAAATAAAGCTGAAAATTTGTCAAAAATGCTATAACATCTTCAAAAATGCTATAATTCTTCAAAAACAGCTCAAAATATTCAAAAACAGCTGTATAATCGTCCAAAATAGCTACAAAATAGTCAAAAACAGCTAAAAATCGTCAGAAAATTATCCAATTTAAAAAAAAAACCGCTTAAATATCCTAAAAATAGCTAAAAATCTTCATAAACAGCTAAAAATTCGGCAAAAGTAGCTAAAATATCGTCAAAATAGCAAAAAAAATCGTAAACACATCTAAAATCCGTCAAAAAATTTAAGAATTCTTCCAAAACAGCAAAAAATCCTCAGAAACAGCTACAAAATAGTCAAAGACATCTTTAAAATCGTCAAACAACTAAAGAATCACCAAAGACCGCTTACAATTCGTCAAAAAAATTTATGAATTTGTCAAAAATAGCTAGAATATCTTCAAAACAGCTAAAAAAAATCATCAAAATTGCTGTAAATTTGTCAAAACTGGTAAAATATCTTCAAAACTGCTAAAAATCGTCAAAATAGCTGTGAATCTTTAAAAACTGCTAAAACATTGTTTAGAAATAACAAATATTGTCAAAAACAGCTCAAAATTCGTTAAAATATTTTTAAAATTCGTCAAAAACAGCTTAAATTATAAAAAAAGCTGTATAATCGTCCAAAATACTCGAAAACAGCTTAAAAATCGTCAGAATATTATCCAATTTTTTTAAAAACCGCTTATATATCGTCAAAATAGCTAAAATTCTTCATAAACAGCTAAAAATTCGGCAAAAGTAGCTAAAATATCCTAAAACAGCTAAAAAAAAATGTCAAAAATAGCTAAATATCGTCATAAAATACTAAAAATTCGTCAAAAACAACTACAATAACGTTAAAAAATTGGCAAAAACAGCTGAAAAATTGGAAAATTAACTAAAATATTGTGAAAAACAGTTCAAAATTCAAAAACAAATTTAATAATCCGTCAAAACAGCTCAAAATATTCAAAATCAGCTTTAAAATTGTTTAAAAATCAAAAAAATATTAAAACAATGCCAAAAATCGTCAGAAAATTATTTACATTTTTCAAAATCCTCTTAAATATCGTCAGAATAGCTATGAAATTGTAAAATAACAGGTAAAATTTCGTCAAAAACAGATAAAATATTTTCAAAACAGTTAAGAAATCGTCAAATAAAGCTGAAAATTTGTCAAAGATGCTATAACATCTTCAAAAATGCTATAATTCATTGAAAAGAGCTCAAAATATTCAAAAACAGCAGTATAATCGTCCAAAACAATTACAAAATCGTCAAAAACAGCTTTAAAATCGTTAAGAAAAGCTTAAAAAAATAAAACAATGCCAAAAGTCGTCAGAAATTATTTTCATTTTTTAAAATCCGCTTAAATATCGTCAAAATAGCTAACAATTCGTCAAAAACGGCTAAGGTATTGTCAAAAAAGCTAAGAAATCGTCATAAAAAGATGAAAATTTGTAAAAAATGCTATAACATCGTAAAAAATGAAAAGTATTCTCAAAAAAGCTGAAAAATCGTCAAAATAATTGAAGAATTATACAAAAACAGCTAAAAATCGTCAAGGATAGATGTAGAATCGTCAAGAAAAGCAGAAAAATAGTGATAAACAGGAAAAATTGGTTTGTTTTAAATATATTTTTTCTGTTTTGACGATATTTTTTGCTTTTAAGACGATACTTTTCAGTTTTTCAAGATTTTGTAGCTGTTTTTGACGATATTTAGCAGTTTTTGACGAATCCTTTAATTTTTTTGACGAATTTTCAGCTGTTTTTGACGATTTTTTAGCTTTTTTGACGATATTTTACCTGTTTTGGACGAATTTTATATGTTTTTGATGATATTCAGCTATTTTTAACCAATTCATAAATTTTTTTACGAATTTTGAGTGGTTTTTGGTGATTTTTAGCATGTTTTGAAGAATTATTTTGTCGATTTCTAGCTGTTTTGACGAATTCTTAAATTTTTTGAGGATATTTTGGCCGTTTATGGCGAATTCTTAGCTGTTTTTGACAATTTTTTTATATTTTTGACGAATTCATAAATTTTTTTGACGAATTTTATTCGGATTTTGGTGATTTTTTAGTTTTTTGACGATTTTTAGTTGTCTTTGACTATATTTTAGCTGTTTTGAAGATTTTTTTTAGCTTTTATGACGATATTCAGCTATTTCTTACGAATTCATAATTTTTTTTTTCAAATTTCATGTGGGTTTAGTATGTTTTTAAGAGTTTTTTTTATGTTTTTGTCGATTCTTAGATGTTGTTGACTAGTTCCTAAATTTTTTTTGACGTATTATATGCAGTTTCTGGTTATTTTTAACATATTATGAAGATTTTTTTAGCTGTTTATGATAATTTGTAGCTATTTAGACGATTTTTAAGCGGTTTTTGAAAAATATATATACTTTTTGACAAATTTGGGCATTGTTTTAATATTTTGTAACCGTTTTGAGGATTTTAAAGCGTTTTTTGACGATTTTGTAGCTGTTTGGTACTATTTTACAGCTGTTTTTGAGAATTTTTAGCTGTTTTTGACGGATTCTATAATTTTTTGACGAATTTTGAGCTTGAGATAAAATTAAGAATTCGTCAAAATTAGCTAAATATCGTCAAAAAAATGTAGAAATTCGTCAAAAACAGCTGAAATATCGTTAAAAAATCGTCAAAAACATCTGAAAAATTGTAAAAATAGCTAAAATATCGTTTTATACTTAATAATTCGTTGTAATTTTATAATTCGTCAAAAACAGCTGTATAATCGTCCAAACGGCTACAAAATCGTCAAAAACTGCTATAAAATCGTTGAAAAAGCTAAAAAATATTAAAACAATGCCAAAAATCGTCAAAAATTATTAAAATTTTTCAAAATCCGCTTAAATATCGTCAAAATAGCTAAAAATTC